>JBBBDQ010000750.1:2635000-3272500 GCA_037127315.1 Ascarosepion bandense | reverse complement strand
AAAAAAAAAACAGGAATCATTTATGCCATTCTTCTGTTTTATTAAATAATTCTTTTATAAAAATAAAACAAAAATATCAAAAAAAATTTCAAATGATACATTTATAAATAAAAAAATCTAATAAAATTTAGAAAATATAACCTGGAAAATGAGTCATTTTCCTTGTAAACTTAATGAAGCAATTAAATGCTAAATAAAAATTAACATTACCCACTTAAATGTGAATAACAATTTATATATTAATTTATCAATATATTTATGGCAGAGGTAATTATTCGGCAGAATAAAATGGTTTTTATTTGAAATACAATAGGTTAATTGGTCTATGTGAACATAATACAAAAAAATGACTGCTGTAATTGCTACCTGGTTTGTGAATCAATGTTATCCCAATGAAGTTTAATTATTTCTAATAACAACTCCAGAATGACTTGTAAAAAATTCCAATGCGTGTTATTGGTTAAATATCAATGATCATAATCCAAGCAAAATAATTGTTAGTAAAAGCAAATGTTTCTGTAAGACACACAAAACCTTGTTTGTACCATGAGAACAATTTTTTTTTTTTTTTTTTTAAATCAAAAATATTAAAATTTTATCAGTCTATCACATTCACAAAAAAAAAACAACCCACTTTAAACAAAAGAATGAATTCAATTATTCTCCTCCCAGTTATTAAATAGCAGGATTGAGTGGATTCTCTAGCCATGGGTAACAACCAATCTTGAAAGAATTCTGAATTCAAAGCCATGGAGAAGGCAACAATAAATCACTAACTTTTCCCACGAACAAACATAGGAATTCACAGAGATAAAAAATGCAGAAAGCCAAAATCTAATTGCCTAACTCTTGAAGAAACTTCACATTATATAAAAATAAATAAAAATTAGAATTTATATTAGGGGCTTTAAAAACTTTTCTGACTCTTGGATAAACCACAGATTTAACTTATATTTACAGTACTTGAAATTTTTGGTTAGCAAACATTCCAACACAAAGCTTAATGATCATGCAGTGTTTTTCATTGTTATGTTGTGCAAACAAACAAGTGTTCAGTCCTTAGATATAATCAATTTTTTTCTCTCTAGTAAATCAACTACTGATTATTAAATTGTTAGTTAATAATCAAGCATCCATAACAAGCTAGACTCATATATTGAACTGATAATTCAAGCACGTTTGCCATTTTTTTTTTTTTTGAGAATATCAACTCACCCAGGGTAGCAATATGTTTCCATGGTTATCAGTGTATACTGAATAAACAACTTTGCAGTCAAGAAAAAAAGTTGAATGGGAGAATTCCAATTTCTATTGTTGTGTCACTACAGATCACCAGTCAGTGCCAGAAGACAGAACTAAAGATGGATAGAATGAGAGAATTCACTTCAGGAAAACAAAAAAATAAAAAATATAATTTTTAAAAAATTATAAAGTGCACACAGGGTTTTTCAATTTAACATTACTTTTTTTCTTCAGAAGAAGAAAAAAAAAAGAAAAAAAAAAGTAATGTACTGTTTTGATTTAGTTCTAAAAAAAAGAAAAAAAAAAGCTTTTTTCATTTTAGTCTAAAACACTTCCAGCCTTTCCTCTGATGTCTAGCCTGATTAAACTGAATATTATTTACATATTTTACAACTGCCCTCCTATAATAATTTCAATAACATTTGGTTAATATAGGAAAGGAGATATTGAAAGTTATTTGACCAACCCACTTCTCATAATAGGGTCAAACATTAAATTTCTTTTTTTTTCTGGAAACTTTCTTGGTCTGGCTGAGAACTTCTCAGCATTTCTTTGTAGAGGAGAAAAAAGAAGCAAAACAATCCCATGAAAAACAATCTTTTATATCTTATTGTATTTCAGAATTAATGTATACAGAAGTTATTTTGACAGTACCTTTTCTGTAAAGAATCTACACTTTCCCCAGACAAGAGTAAATTTGAACATACAAAATTTGAAAATGCTCATACTCCAGTGAAATACAACAATGTTACAAAATATGCTTTAAGTAGAGAAAGGAAAAGAAAAATTTCTGTATGTGTCTTAATCATCTTTTCACAGTCATAACTTATAGAAATAAATGAAATAAGTTCTTATATATACAGTTGGAGAGAAAAAAACAAAAAGAAAAATAGCAATGATCAAATTATATCGGTACATCATTAAGCCTGCAGCCTAACAGTGAAAAAAAAACAGGTTTCAATGATATGATCTCCTTCCTTGTCTACAGACTTAACCTTTCTTCATAAATCAGAGTGAGTATTATACAATAAGAATTTGATAAAATTCTTTAGCATTCAATTATCTTTGGAAAGCGTGTTATAATGGTTTCGAACAAAAGTTTTGGCATTTATTAATAGGTAGCATTTGAACAGATGATTGTGTTTCTGATCTGACAAACTTTTGACACATACACATATTCTGAAAGGTGGCCTTTCTATACATCCATATATGGATTGGGAATTTTAAATGTTTTTACATTAGAAGTGAAAATAGAGGAAAATTAAATGTATTTTCATCATCCAATTTTCTTATTTCTGAAAAGGAAAAAAAAATTGATGAAAAAAAAAAAATAGCATAAAAGACATAGGATGTGGGATTGGTGCCATAGCCAAGAGTGATCGATCATAAGTGGTTCAAGAATTTCAGCAGTGAAAATTTTGCATTTTTAAGACTAAGAACTTTTCAGCAAACCAGAGTTATTATAGCCAAATTAAAATGTTGATTAAAATCATCCAGTCACACAACATCAACAAAACAGAGATACTATCTTATATGAGAATTGTAAGACACTTGAAAACAATTTGATATATAAATCACTATTATGTGTGGGTGTTGCATGATTAAAAAAAGTTTTTTTTTGCTTTTTTTTTTTAAATTAATGAACTATCTGCAATTCTGGTTAAAGACAACAAAAATGACTTAAAAAGAAGGATATCAGGCAATGAAAATGAATTGTTTAAAACAATGTGAAGCAAAATAGGTCCTGGGGTGTGCGGAGAGCTACCATTAATCATTCTAAAAGCTGGTATGTATTGAAGGTGATGTTCTGTATCAGGTAGGATTGGAAGGGCATTGTGGATTATGAATTCTTGCTGCAAAATCAAAGGTTCAATTCAGACAAGTCTATTCCCAAATGGACCAATTAAAAGACAGTAATCGATAAAAGACATCCAAAATTGGTCAAATAGAAGGGCATCATCATCAGTAAAAAAAAAAAAAATCCAAACCTTCATATTTTCTGTAGATGCAGGTTCATTAGCATGTCTTTCTATACCTGCCATACACTCACCTGATTTTGCACCTTTGAATTACCACATTTGAAACCTGAGGAGATTCTTTTAATGGAGAGAACTGATCCTCTATAGATCAGTTTATTCCCCAGAAAAATGTCAAGTTCTAGGATGATGGAATTATTAAGTTTCCACAAAAGTGGTAAAAATGGTAGTGGAACAAAATAGCACATATGTAGGTGAATAAATTTATGTACAAATATTGTCTTTGAAATTCAATTAAAAAAAAAGAAAGTTTTCCAAGATGAGTGAGGTACTGTAATTATTTATACTATTTACTTTGTACTGTTGTCCTCATCTTTTGTTATATTTACAACAAAAAGTGTTTGGTTTGAAATTACAAACACCTGAAGAAGGCCAGAGCATACAACAGCTGAAATGTGAATATGATAAAGATGAGGATAACAGTCTAAATAATGTAAATATATTTAAAAAGAAAAGAAAAGAAAAACAAAACTTTTGTCCTAACTCAATATATCAAAACCATAAAGCCTTAAAATATTCACATATTCCTTAAAGCACAAAAATAAGTTTATATAAAAACAAATAAAAGTTTATACTTAAAAAATTTATAAGTAAATAAATCATCATGAAATGTAATAAAATATGAAGCAACATTAAAAGTAGCATAACAAAATCATACAGAATACCATTAATGGTTACAAAAAAAATTAAGTTAAAAATATTAAAATAAAAAATATTTTATATTCAAATTCAGGTTTACATTATTACACCTCTTGCAGGATACATTACAAGAATTGTAAACCGTCAATATGCAGAAGTATCTAGAATTGTGGTAGGGGAGGGGGAGAAACACTGCATAAAAAGTCCAAAATGCTTCCTTCGCCCTAAATTTATAAACAATGGTTTCCTCAAGTTTCGTTTTCTGAATGTTCTTTATTAAAATATAATCTAAGAAATTTAAGTTTTTTTAACTGACAATACATTTTAATATTTAAGATCTTTTATATAATCTGATTATCAGCCCCATATTTTAAAAGCAATACATTCCAATACACTGATGTGCTAAAAGTCATGGGCTAGGTGCTTCATATCACATATATAGGGCATCCATCACTCTTGGGAGACCTCGGATCTGTATTAAAAGAATTATACCTCAGCTGCTAATGGGCAAGGTTTGATAAGAGAGCGGCAGTTGCCCATGCAGCATATCTCTCCTCTCTATACCACTAATGTTGTTCAAGGGGAAGGCAGAGGCCAATATAACTTGGCACCAGCATCGCCACAGGAGTTGCCAGAATGAAGTTGAACACAAAATCAGATTGTCTTAGAGACTGGTTCCAGATTTGTCCTCAGAGTTTACTTCTGAAGCCTTTCTCATGATTGGCTATGGCTGCAAGGACACAATGTAGTGGAGGTTAAAAAAAAAAAAAAAAAAAAAAAAAAGTAAGTGTTTTCCATCTCTTCTCATATCATATACGATCCTCTTTAGCCACACAAAGAGCAGTAACTGATAACTTGGGTCATGCTATCTTGATAGTTGTCCACAACTGCCTGATATTTGTAAGTGCAGAAACTTGTATGTAAATAGACCTTCACACATTATGCTGCAATAATAACCCCATTGTTAGGTTACATGCAGTCCATGAATTGGTGCAAATGCTGATAATGAAATGCAACATAGCAGTCAGTGGTTAAACCCAACACATATCATATGAACACACTATACCAATAGGGAGCCACCACAAGCTTGCGCATTAGCGTACATGGTCTCATGGGGTCTTTATCATAGCCAAACCCTACACCTCAACCTGAAACTATGTAACTGGAACTATGACTCATCTACATAAAATGTTAGTGTCTACTGTTTTGTAATGTGCAAAATATGTCACTTGTTTATATGTAGATCAGATAAACTTTACATTATTTCCATATATAACACTAAAATATATCTAAATAAAATGGTGTTAAAAAATAATTTTACATACTTGATTTTAAACCATTTTATTTTACTCTCAAGTAGGAGATTTCAATAAAATAGCATAAACAGTCTAATATCTGCTTCACATTTTTAATATCAATAAACTTCAAGTATGCCATGACCGACTTGGTTTGATTTTGGCTGCCATTAAAAAAAAATTATAAATGAAAAAAATCTTTCATAAATAAAGTACCCATTATAAATCAATAATCAAGGAATTGAAAATGAGTATTATCTGTCAACTCTGTCAAAGCTCAAATGGGTGTTCAGTCATCTTTCTTTGTCCAGTGGTGATGAAGCTGTCTTTACAATCATTTTATGGGACAATTGAAGTATGGATGACTGAAAGTAACAAAACTTGATATTCACAATGACAAAAGTACATTTCCAACATTACATTGCTTTATAATACACAAAACAAACTTTTCATATTTTGTATTCATAACCTCAAAAATATATCCATATAAAAATATATGAAGTTGTATATTGTTCATTGTAATGAAGGTAGGTACCAAAAACAAAACATGATATTTTTAGTCAAATGAGAAAAAAAAAGCAGTAAATGAAAATATCTCACTTTTTCATGATTGACATTTTGTACAACATGCAATACAGACCACAAAGGGAGAAGAAAAAAAAAAAAAAAAATATATATATATATATATATATATATATATATAACATCAGAAAAAAATTATAGCATTATATAAAGAATTTTTACTTTTAAAATATGTGAAATTTAAATGAAAGCATTTTATCATTTGATATATAATTTTAAGTGTAATGAAAAGAAAAAGTTATTGTTATTGATCACAAAATACCTAAGTGCAAGTAAAACAACATTCATTGAAAACATTGCAAATATGAAAGATGTATAATTCAATAAAGATTTTTTTTTTTAAATAATTGGTGTTCATTTCATTATTTTGTATTTAGGAACTATAATGATGAGTTATGTATTATTTCCTCATTAACCACAATGGGGTGGGGAGACTCATTAACACTGATATAATGAACAACACTTGTATTAAAATAAGAGAATATAGAATCGGGAAAGTAGTTCTGAATGTAATGATGTATCATTTAAAACAATACATAAATGGATAATAAAACAATGAATGATGACAATGTGATCATAAATTGTCTTTATATTTAATAACTTATTGTCAGAATAAGTATTTGTGGGTGGTTGTTATATTTCTCATGTTATACATATTTGGTAATACAAGTTAAATCCTTTTAGTTATGTTAACTTATTAGATGCAAATCTATTGTATGTATTTGATACTAAGACTTGACTTATAGAGAGTTTTATATTTCATCCCATTGACTTACAATGGTACTTTTGCCAAAGGATCTCACTTGCATTCAATTTGTGCTTTACTTATAACCAATCATACATCATGGTAGCTTCACATGATTTTATGATATATCTCAATACTATTAATGGTAAATCTCATCCGTGACGCTCCAATAATTTTAACTTTTTTTACATTTTTGGCAGTGCAAAAAGAGAATAAGAGTATGGGAGTTGCTGAAAAGTTCTTGGTACACCTCACTTTTTAAAATTTGACCAAATGAAAGTTTTTTTTTTATTTTTTTTATTCCTTTATGTGCATTGTGGTGTAGTGGATATCAGCTTGGAACAAGTAATTAGAGAGCAGAGTTCAAATTCCAGTGAAATTTGTTGCATTCACGTATGTGCAAATATCCCTTGGAAAGGAACTAATCTGTTGCTCCTCCCTCCAGCCATGGGTTAAATAGCAGAACAGATTGGGTTCTCTAGCCTTGGTTGGCAACCAGTCTACTGCAGAAAGTAATGGCAACTTACTGCAGGAAAATCCTCTGTCCAGTCAGTCAGGTCTCTTTTGAAACCTGATTGTTCAGGCATGTATCACATATGTCACTTAACTGACTGAATCAGGATAACTTTTCAGTGACCTCTCCATAGTAGTAGGGATAAAATACTATTCAATATAAACAAACTTTCATGAATCTCTTCCAATGTTTACACAGGCTTTTATGATTAACAGTAGGATTTATTGAAACAATTTTATAGAACTATTATTCAAATTTCACTATATTAAGAAGTGTAGGTTTAGAATGGCATGAGTAGGAGTTAATTGAAAGAAGGAATATTAACTGAATCAATAAAAATTGGTTGGGAGAAGCAATAATGGATGAGATTTTTTTTTTTTTGCAATGATATTTTTTTAAAATTTCCAATTATTTCTTTATGCATCAAAAAGATCAATTTTATGTTAATATACAGTAAAATTGTATTCTCATGCCTCTGGATATTCATTTATATTTATGCATGAAAGATTGAGACACATTACAATACTTTAGCCATTTTTAGTGTATCAGTTGCATAATTTCTAGATGAAGTTTAAAATATATCATGTGAAGCATCCTATCAAACAGATTTAACCCAATCATTGTTGCTTATATTCATATAATGAAATACTCTGAAGTAAAAATTTCAAGCAACAAGAGTGACAATAACAGCTATCCATGATCACATTCCCATTAGAAATGATAATTAAAGGAAAACAGCTCAAGAAAATTGCTTATGACTTAACAAGTGTTGAAAGAGTTACAGCCCCTGGCATTAAAAAAAAAACTAAAAAAAACAAAAAAAACGATGCCAGAATTTCTAATCTGAAATTTTTTATGGCATTAGCAAATTAAATCAACAGCAGTTTTTATGTTTGATGTACATGACACTTCAGCCCCATTAGTAACCTATATACAAGTCCACACATTGTGCAACTGCAAGGATCACTGGACATCGTAACAGAAATATTTGCTGATGATTCTCACCATTGTCTTTTGTTTCTTAGCTGGTCAATATGACCAATTTTAAATAAGCTTCCCAAATGTGCTTGTAGCTTTGATTCAATTTGCCATTTTCTCAAAGGATGCAATTATCTTGCTTCCTAAAAGATTTCACATATGTCAAGTTCTTCTCAATTTGTATAGGAGTATCTGAAATGATGAACTGGTGAAGGCTGACAAAAACCCTGAATCTGCTTTGGACAATGAGATGGCTGGGGGATTACTACCGTATAAGACAGAACCAGACGGCCGGAGAGACAGAACCAGACGGCCGGAGAGACAATGACAGACGGCCGGAGAGACAATGACAGACGGCCGGAGAGACAATGACAGACGGCCGGAGAGACAATGACAGACGGCCGGAGAGACAATGACAGACGGCCGGAGAGACAATGACAGACGGCCAGAGAGACAATGACAGACAGCCAGAGACCCAGACGGATGGAGAGACAATGACAGACAGCCAGAGACCCAGACGGATGGAGAGACAATGACAGCCAGCCAGAGGGAACAGAAAGTGAGTTTTGTTAACGGTATATCAACATCTGTGGTTTATTTAATGCTCAAAAGGTGGGGTTTCAGATGTTCGATTGTAGTGAGAAGGTTTAGATTTTGATGAATTGTTTTATTTTCTGTTTTTATTTTAGCAAACTGAAAATGTTTTTCTAGTTTTGTATTTAAAAAAAAAAAAAATGTATTGCTGGTAATAATTTTTGGTAAATTTTCGTCTTAGGCCCCAAAGGCTTTTATCCCTTCAAATTTTTCAAAAATAGCCTTAATTCTGTACAAATGTATATGCTGAACTCAAATCAACAATTAGTTATTGAAGAAAGCTACCTTTATTGATGTTAACGATCAGAAAAAAAATATATATATATCGAACTTTATCTTGCTCTTTTTGTCACTCACTACTGTCAAACTGATTAGTTATTAACTGCTGAATGACTTTCGGTGTAGGAAACAAATTTACTGAAAAGTCTTTGAAAAAGGTACCATGCAATTTTTTTTTCGGTACTCAATTTCAGCAGAAAGTTGCATGTATGTGCGTATTTTTTTTGCATGAAAATAAGGCTATTTTTGAAAAATTTGAAGGGGTAAAAGCCTTTGGGACCTAAAACGAAAATTTACCTAATTTTGTTTCCTTCAAAAATGTGATATAGTAATTTTTTTCTTCAAAAATGTATATTTTTCTATAAAAGTCTATTTGTATGTATATATTTCAATACAAGGATTTTCATACTTCTATAGCGTTTTGATCTCAGTTTGGGATTTACCTATTTGCCTATAGCTGGAACCCTAACAGGTGCTACCACTCTGGGTCAGGGTAGACCTGGGAACAACAGCAATTAGGAGGTGGTTCCATGTTCCTCACAACCTCCCTATCAGAGGCCTTGCTCCTGGATGCAGTTTAGACAGAGAGACGCAGGCAGAGAGACGGAAGAACTTGTATATCTCTGAATGAGAGTGTCTGTATAGATGTCTTGAAAGCAGTGTATTTTACATATAAAAATCCATGGACATTTTGTATAATATTTCACAGATACTTCAAAGCTCAACAAGAGAAAAGACCATCTTTCTTCAAAACCAAACTTTGCTTTATTTTTTTTTTTGGATAATTCTATTGTCATAGGCATTACCAACACACCACTTTATTAGTAGACTATTTCTTTAGCATTAATCTAAACAGGTACATATATCCTTAATAAAGTCATTTTAATTAAATGTGTGTTGAACAATAAAATTTTATGTATAGTTAGTATACTGACTTAAAGCAATTTCATCAATACCTCATGCATGTTCAAATGTTCCTGTTACAGTGAGCAATAAAAAAAAAATATTTCAAAAGTAAAAAAAAAATGTTTAAGTGTTTATAATTGCAAATGGATTTTCCTGAGTTTCATAAAGAAATTGTTGCAAAAAATTTCAAAGTAGTGTGCAGGTCATAATTTCATACAATTTGATATTAATACAAGACCCATTGATAAAGTAGTCATCGGTTTTTTGTTTTAGTTATTTTTCATTAAAATTTAAACACCTAAGAAAATCTTCAAACTTCAATCTCAACATTCCAAAACATTGAAAAGTTTTACACTTTTCATTGATTTCACAAACTAAAATCCCTAGAATTTTGTTAAATAGGTCTTTAGCAATTGTGCTAAATAGTTACTTATTACAAATATTGTAGGCAAAAAATATTTCTACAGATAACTATTTTCAATTTAAAATTTATCCATATGTGACAAAGCTAAAAATTAATGTAAAATGCAAAGAAATATTGAAACCAAAACAATCTTTAACCAATTTTATTTTTCATTAAACTTTTGCTCTCTCTCTCTCTCTCTATATATATATATATATATCATAAACAGAATAAAATATAAGCATCAGTTAATTTTCACAAGTATGGATTTATATTAATAAAATAATGACTATTTATTTTAGATTTAAGAAATTAACATTTTGAAAAACCAAGTAATGTAAAAAAAACTGTCAGAAAACATTTTGCTTAAAAAGTTTGAATTTGGAAACATTAAAATGATGAAATCATTTTTCTTTTATATACTGGAATTTAAGGTCTTTCTTTGAAAGAAAATCAGCATCATGAAAATTAACTATTTGCAAACAAATTCAGTTTTTCGATATAACTTGCATTTAAAAAAAAAAAAAAAATTTACTTCCTGACATTTTTTTTGACATCAAATTGTTTTCTTACTAGTTTTATGCATAGGTAACTATGCTGATAACTTAACTGGAAAAAAATTGAATATTTAAGTTCATAATATGGGGCTAAATTAAATTAATTTATCAAAAATAGCTATTTTCAGGCTCTTAAATCTAAAGCGTAATACTATTCATGTAAATACTGGTTATTTATAATCAAAGCCTGTGTTGAGAACCCAGACTAGTTAGTCTATATAAAAATCAATTCAATCCAAACCCGAAGATTAAAGTGAGATTTTAAAATTACAACCAATTCTTAAATGGAAATTTCTTTCAAAGTATTTGTCACTGCCGAGAAAATATTTTTTCCTCTTAACAGGAAAAGTTTGTATGTCTGTCATGGCAATTGCAGCAAAGAAGAAACCAAAATTTAGAAGAGAATTTTTGCGAGGAGGAGGAGGTGGCTTAATGGATATAACAGTAAAGCAAAAGTTATTAAAGTCAAATAAACAGTGACATATTGGAATTGGCTGAAAGTATTAATTAGTGATAATGAATTTGGTGAGATATTAAAAGAAAAAAAAAATCAGTAATTGATATTAACAGTTTATTAGCCTAGCTTCCATTTATTAGTAATGTTTTTTTTCTAAGTTCTTTTACTGACCAATTAATCAAGCAATGCTAAAATGTAAAAAGGAAAGCAACAGAAAATAAAATAAAAATAAAATTCAATCTAAATTCCTAACAAGTAATGACTTTAATAATTCATTGATAAATTGAGCTGAAATATTGTGTGGATCAAGTAGGCATGAAAATCACCTTATGAGTGCAAGTTGCATGTGTTTTCAAGAAAGCTAAAAACATTCAAGTATAGTTTCCTTAAAATAATAGTATTTTCTTTTTTACTGAAAGATACAGAAAACAATTGTCATGGCCTAGGAAAAAAAAAAAAAAACAAATTCTAAAATATCCTATTGGATACAGATTCAAAGAAAAATAGCATTTCTTGTCCAAAGTAATCTGAAATAAGAAAAAAATTTCCTCTAATACTTAAAAAAAAAAAAAAAAAAAAAAATTAAATGATTATGAAAGAGCTGATTTTAGATACATTTTATGACAAAGTGTGTGTGTGCGCGCACAATTTAGCTAAAACCATTTTCAAAAGTCAGTCAATTAAATGACATGCGTGATACACACTTAAGTGATCATGTCTCAGAAGAGGCATGACTAACTGGGCAGAAGATTTTCCTGCATTAGGTTGCCATTACTTTCTGTGGTAGATGGTTGCCAACCAAGGCTATAGAATCCAATCTGTCATTATTTAATCCATAGCTGGAGGGAAAAGATGGATTAATACTGTTCCCAAGGATATTAGTACATAAGTGAGTGCAACAAATTCAAAAGTAATAGAAATTAGGTCTTCAGTATCAGGAATTACCAGCAAAGTATTTTTAAAAACTCATTCTGGATTACCAATTAAGTTTTAACCATAATTCAAGAAAATCCTTAGTGCATGAGAATTAGCAATAGTTTCATACAATAAATCAAACAATGAAGTTTTGATTTATAATCATAGTTAATTCTGAGGGATGAAAACACTACACCAGAAAAGTATGTTTGGAGAAAAAAAAATTCACCGATAGAAATGTGTGCTACTCTTACATGGCAATGCAAAACCACAAATTTCAGATTTAACACAAGAGATTTTAGAAGTTTTACCTCATTCACACTAATCTCCTAACCTTGTTCTGTGAGATTATTACCTTTACAATAAGAGATTTTGGCAGAATTCTCTGAACAGTAAGCAGTACTCCAGTCATGAAGAGGTTATGTTTTTTTTTTGTCTTTAAAACAAGAAAACTTGCCTGGTTTATGTCACTGAAAATAAAAGGAAACTGTTACCTTGGTTGAATTTGGTATTAATCATTAAATGTGTCAAGTAAAAATAGTGAGAAATTTCTTTCCAACATAAGATCAACATGGAAGACAAGAAAAGGTATTCTGGTTGCTGGATTTTCAAAGTATATAAGTTGGCTGAAAGAAAAGAAAAATAGCCAGAATGTGAATGTTAACTTCTTCTATGTGCCCTGTCACTTCAGGACATAGGCGATCATGGTTCTCCACGTCTCCCTATCCCTTGTGGCTCTTAGTATGTTTGCTCCTGTTACTCCTGGCAACCCCCATTCCGTCATCCACCTGATCAGGCCCTGCAAATATGCTATCCGCTGCCTTCCTGTCTCCTTTTCCTTCTATCTGACCTGTCAGTATCAGGTTCGCCAAGCCCTCCTTCCTCATTGTGTGTCCCAGGAACTTCAGTTGTCTCTTCCTGATGCTCAGTATTAATTTCCTTTTTGTTGTCATTCTTTCCAACACCTCATCGTTGATTGCATGCTCAGTCCACAATATCCACAGCATCCTTCTGTAGAACCACATTTCCGCTGCTTTCAGTTTTGTCCTCATTTTCGATGATATTGTCCAGCATTTACTGCCATATTGAAGAACTGACATCACATAGCAATCCAGTACTCTTTGTTTCTAGTGAAATTTTCCTGTGTGTTAGTACTATACTCAGCTTCTGGAATGCGTCCTTTGCCATGCCAATTCGCCTTCAGATCTGTGTCGCACTTTCCATCTCCTGTTGGAACACTTCCTAGGTATTTAAATTTTTGTACTTGCTCGATTCTGGTATCCCCCACCTGTATTTGGCATTTTGGGTTGCACCTTTTGCTGATGACCATGCATTCAGTTTATTTGTAGTCCTTTAGTTATTTTTCAAGTTATAATTAAACGCTTTCTTATAAAGAATTATAATCTTTTATACAAGTGTTTTTTCAAATCTCAGTTGATATAAAAAATAAAATAATTCCAATATTTGTACATTTCTTCACCACCTGTAAATTCTCTTCCAATTCTTCTCTTGACTCATCTGGAGTAAATTTGCTGAACTTTCTATTTAGAACAGAGTCTCTATCGAGCGATATGAATACAACTCTGTTCATGGGTTCTACTATGATCTGCTAACTGAATCTCCACAAAGCATGTGGACTTTATGGTAGCCTCTAAGTGAGACGCTCACTGCACATTCTAGGGCTAACATTTTCTGCTGATATGAAGTGAAAAAAATTTATAGAATCAATTGCTAGGACTGTTGGTTCACTGTGACGGGATAGGCAATTTTCTTGCTATAAAAATATCTTATATATTTATAAGTCTACTAATGATCCACGCATTGAATATTACAGCTATATCTGTTCAGGTGCTTCAGCTATATATTTAGAGATTATTGATACAATGCTATTGACCTTGATCTGACATCTAAGCTTCAGTCACTTTCCTACCACTGTAAAATAGCTTGCTTGTGCCTTTTCTATAATTATTTTCATATTAATTGTGCTGATGAACTTTTATGATACCTAAACTTTATGAATTTAAGGGCAGTACTAAATTGGTGGCAAGGTCTCATCATTTTACAGTTGAAATGGTGAGATATAACCATAAGTTATGTGATAAGTTTTTTATTTCTTGTTGGGACTCTTCTGGCTTCTTGGTTAACTTTAAAAAAAATTAAATGCAATGTCAATTATTTTCTTACTTCCTGTTCTTTTGTTTTCACTCTGTAAATTTTTTTCCTCATATTATATTACACCCTTGCATCTTAATGGCTTTATTGCTTTGCTTGGGGTAAAATATATAAACAAATAGGTGGTTTAAACTGGATCTATATTTCACAGTTTAATAAATCACTCAATAAGTCCCTGGCCTGACATAGATGGCACCACTAATAAAAACATTCATATAATTTTTATTAAGCACTAACCTTAAAATGGTACATGACAAAATTTGGGCCCAATCAGATTATTAATTTACAAATTACAGTTATTTAAGTGAAGCTACTGTTGCAAATTTTCCAAAACAATGGAAAAGATTGGAATTTTGCGTGTTGATAAAGCATTGCTTTCTGATGAGGAAAAAAATACTGTTCAAGCAAAACAATGGCCTGATAAGTTATTTGAACTCTGCTCTATTGGAAACAGTTGAGAAGTGGTATGCTGACTTTAAACATGGTTGTACAGACACAAATGATGCTGAATGCTGAGGTTGCCCAAAATCAGCATTTCTCCCAGAAAACCCCCCAAAATTCCAGAAACTTGTTTTGGTTGATCGTAAATTGAAGTTGCGTGAGATAGCAGAGGAGTTGAACATATAAGAAGGCAATGTAGTCATCATTTTGCATGAACATTTGTCAAGGAGAAATGTGTTCAAAGAGAATACCGTGTTTGCTCACAGTCGATCAAAAACAATGTGTTGATGATTCAGAGTGTTGCTTGCAACTGTTTCAACACAAGAAGGAATTTTTGTGTAAATGTGACAATAGATGAAACATGAATCCACTACTTCATTTCGGAGTTGGTAGTCAGCTGAGTGGACAGCAGCAGGTGAAAGCTGTCCAAAGCGACCAAAGATGCAAACATCAGCAGGCAAAGTTTTGGTCTTTGTATTTTGGGATGCACAAGGTATTTTGTTCATTGATTACTTTGAGAAAGGAATAACCATTGATAGCAAATATTATATAGCATTGTTGGTGCATTTGAAGGAAGAAATCACCAAAAAAAGTCACAAATGAAAAAAAATGATCTTTTACCAAAACAACACACTGTGCCACAAGTCAATCACAACGATAGCGAAACTACATGAAATGCACTTCAAATTGCTTTTGCATTCACCCTATTCTCTAGATCTGGTCTCCAGTGACTGCTGGCTACTTGAAGACCTCAAAAGAATGCTCCAGAGAAAGAGATTTGGCTCCAATGAAGATGTGATATCAGAAACTGAGGGGTATTTTGAGGCCAAAGACAAATTGTTCTACAAAAAAAAGGCATCGAATTGTTAGACAAGCATTGGCATCAGTGTATCATCCCAGGATGAATAAAGTCAAATTTTGCCTAAAAGTTGCCATTTTATTAGTGAGGCTGGAGATTTGAGTGATGTGTTATTTACTTTTTATAAAAAGTGTTCAATGCAAAAGTAGAGAATTTATAGATGTATAGTTATTATTGTTATAATAACAGCATACTGCAACTCAAAAGCTATCAAGTTTCGGTACTCAGTGCACCATAAGGCAGTGAAATGTGGTTCAGTTATGGGGGTCATAAATATTGATAAAGATATTTAAAAAAAGAAAAAAAAAAGAAAAAAGAAAAAAAAAGTACTCATTTTCGTTAATCCACTTTCAGAATGTAAAGCATACAGATTCTAACAAATGTATAAAACAGGAATAATTTATTAAAACAAACACAAATACACAGAGGTTTCATTAAAAATGACAGACAAGGTATTATCATTAAGTTTTTTTTTATATAATTTTTTATGCGTTTGTATAATTTTTTCTTTTAAAAAAAATACTGTAAGAATTGTCTGACACTTTTGTACCTTTGAGCGCTTTTGGCAATACCTTTTAGCCATTACCAAGAAGTAATTGTAAAAAACATGAAAAATTATAAAAAAAAAAACTTGATTATACCTCATGTCATTTTTAATGAAACTTGCATAAAAGAGATTGTTGCCCATATATATATATATATATATATATAAGTGATGTCACTGTAGAAGAGTCTATTATAGATTAATTGTGCCCATCTTCATCTAGTAAACTCTTTAGTGTAAATAAAATTCATCAATATTTTATCACTTTTAGAAAGAACATTTATCTCAACAGATGTCAAAATTCAAATTTTAAAAAAATTGAGAGCAATTTTCCACTTGCATTGTATTTAAAACTTGACTGTAGTCAGTTTACAGTATGTATGAAATAGTAATAAAAAAGATGATTATAGATATACATTCTAAAATGATATTTTACTAACTTCTACCCATTTTTTTTTCTTTGTATAGGAAAAGAAAAGATAAAAACATCCTTATTATAAATTAAAACTCTGAAATCTAGCATTAAACAGGTTCCAAGAATTTTATTTGTTGACAAAGGCAAATAGAGAAATTAATTCAACTCAGTCTCAAAAATTAGTACCACATTTACAATTTTTTTTTTATGTGTTTATTATATTTTGTTTTAAATACTATTCATACTTTAAGAAAATTTTAGACAAAGTATATTTACAATTTAATAAAAAATATCTTTTTGGAGACTAATTCTGAAATTACTAAGTTCAAAAATGACCTTAAGAAAAAGTGAATATAGTTTCAGACAGAAAATTTAAAATCTTTGCATAATGAAAAATTAGTGTCCATCATCCAAAGCAGCCACCTTTATAATGGAAGTTTCTTAATTTTTCTACTTAAAATAGTCTAATCTGAAAGATTGCTTTCAATTTCCTCCTGTTCTATAAGAGTTATGGTACTTCTAAATTGTTTTCATATCTTATATTGAAAAGTTTACGAAGAGGAAATCATGATTGCCAAGTTCCAAGTAGAAAAAAAAATTATGATTAAAATAGAATATGCTATATTTATAAAGCTGTACCTTGTGATATAAGAGCCAAGCCAAATGATGTTTAAGAATTAATTTCAATTCCAGAGTCAATATAGAAATCAACACCAAGTAAGAGAGAAAGGAGTTAGGCTGGTGGATTAAGTATATTATTAATAATATTAATTTTAGCTCTTAATCTTAAATGATCAAAGCAGAAACAAAAACATTGTCTGGGACTAAGAACAAGAGAAGAACATTTGGTACACTATGTATCTACAGTGAACAGTCATCTATATACAAAATTCTGTGACTTCTGTTATTTTATCTGTCAATCACACTCTTTAAAAATAGTCATACATTGACTAACTGAAACCAACTTTTTGGGAGAAGTGCAAACAGGTAAGGACATACAAAGTACAGTTGGTTTTACAAGAGGGCATAAGAATTAAAGTAGGGTTTTTGTCAAAGTATTTTTTTTTAAAACAAATCAGCTTATGCAAATTTTATAGATTGGTTTGCAAAATTGGATGATACAGAACTTGCAAATAAAAACATAACTTTAACAATACTGTGAGAATTTTAACACAAAGTGTGTTGCAAAAATATTCTAGTGATGTAAAAGGGACAGCAAAAATAAAATTTTTTTTAATTCATTCTCATAGTAGAGATGACCTTTACAATAGCAAATAAAAAAAATTAAAACACTGGATTTATATCATCCTATAATTGTGTTAAAGTATATAGTCAGTTAAGTGCCATACGTGATACATGCTTGGGCGATCATGTCTCGAAAGAAACATGACTGACTGGGCAGAAGATTATCCTGCAGTAGGTTGCCAACCAAGGCTATAGAACCCAATCTGTCCTGTTATTTAACCCATAACTGGAAGGAATAGACGAATTAAATATTGGAGTAGATAGACTAAACTATCATCCGGTTCACACTCCACCCACGTCTATTGAACAGGTGAAGAGGCTCATCCCTTGTTTCCTGTTTAGGATGCAGTTTCTGGTTTTCTCTTTTCCAATCTTTTCACTCCTATGTAGCCCCCTGCACATCAGTGGTGTTACCGCCTTGCTCGGGGTGATATGATTAGGGTATTTGCATGTAAGTGAATGCAATGAATTCAGCTGGAATTCGAACTCGGCTCCCCGATTTCTCGTTCCGAGCTGATATCCAAATCACCACAACGTACTAAAGTACATAAAGAACAAAAAATCGTAACTAAGGTGAGGTGAAAAAAAACTGGTACTGCATTAACTAATCTGCAAATGACAGTTTTGGTTCATACAAGTTTCTTTCCTGTATTTCAATAATCAGATTTGGTAGATGCACTTTTCCTTCTTTATACACAACAGGATTCAGATACTCCAGTCTATCATATGTCAATTGATCCCTTCTTTAGTTGGGGTAGGTGGGAAACCCACTAAACTCAAATTTTCATTTATGTAACCACTAAACTGGAAGAAAAAGGGTACACATCATTCTCTTTGGGATAAAGTCTAGATAATTGAAAGCAGAAAGTATCATCAGAAATTGAGGAAGCAGAATATATTGGGTATGTCCACCTGGTGCAGAGATCAAGCTAGCACAAAATTTAATGTGACATACTTTTCTTTGCCAAGGAGAAATTGATTTAGGGTGCTCTCCAGCCCTTTATATTGTTTGAAATCACTAGGACAATTTATGTACATGCTGCTATAAAAATAAATCAGATGTTAAAGCAACTGCTTTGCTTGTTAAAGAGACTATTAGAGTATATCACTGTCACAGTTTTTTTTAGGGAAGAAAAGAAAATCCTTTACTGACTATATATATAAAATCTTTGCATAGGTTTCAAACAGCTCAGTATATTTTCTTTAATTATGAATGAAATTATGAAGTTATTTATTAGATAATCTATAGCCACCACATTCATAGGGATTAATATCAAAACTCAATGCAAAAGCATACAAAGAACTTGCATTATTAAAATAACAGCCAAATGTATTAGCCATTTTATTTCTACTATATATATTTTGTTATATGTTAAGTGTAACAAAAGAAAAAAAAAATTTGATTAACCAAAACTCAGAGATAAATCAAAAACAAATATCTAATTTACCAAAACATTAAATAAAAATATTTACAAATATACAGTTTTTGCATTCAAAAAGAAAAACAGTTTACTACTGGCAGGTGAAGTGTTACGAAGGGGTAGGAAGGGTCAAATATCTTTACCCAGTTAAGATAGCGAAGTGCTATACTTTTGAAGTCCTCAAATGCGTATATAAAGAATAATCTTTAGTTTGATCAATGAGAGTCAAAAATATCTATCTACCCATGTAGTTCCATGAGGTTTTCTTTCAGGTTTTAGTTGGTCGGCAACTTTTCTTAGAGATTCTTTCGGCTGGATATAAATCTTTGAATCAAAGCCGGAGTTGATAATGTCAGCAAATCCTTTTAACAACAACTAACAACTCTCTTCCCAAAACCTATTTTTATAGGGGCTAACACCTAATTTGCATATTCTAGAATCCTTTAGAATTATCTAGATTTTACTCAAATTTTCTGACATTCTAGCATCTTCCAAACGTTCTATTTCCAATTTCCTTATTTTTAGAACTACTTCATGAATTAAAACTTTTTTGTAATAACAAGTAGGACACAAATGAATCACTTACAACTTTTTAGTCATTAACATTATATAAACTGTAATTTAAAAAAATATAGCTATGAAGGGAAGTTTAATTAACTGCATTCATTTCTTACAGTAACATTGTTTCCTATGTCCAATTCTAGATAAAAAAAAAAATAATCAAGTATGAGAATATCTATAAACTAATTTTTGATTTAAGTTGAAATCATGTTTGAAAAGTAGAAATGTTCAATATAAAGTATGACCATATTAAGAGATCATCTTGAATTAAATACCATGATAAAATTATAAGAGTTAAGTCAAAGTCAGGCTTATCTGATATCATATTACATTAAAATGTTTGTAATACACCTTAGTCTTTTTAAACAAAAATATGCATTCATAAGATAAAACTATTAAAAAGAATTTTGGTGTTAATCTAGGAGAACGTGGTAATTATCTGATAATCTAAAAACAGAATATTGTCAATCTTATTTGTAATTTCAAAAAGTACTTATTATACGAGAAGAAAAATCCAAGATACCTTGTTTACTCAGATACCTGAAGACAAACATTTTATTCTGATGATTTGAAATATTTTAACTTTCAACTGATAGAGAAATTACTATTAAGAATATCAAAATAAAAAAAGAATCTTAGACAAATAATGAAACAATAAAAATAACTCACTAAAGAAAACATTAATATTCAGTTGCATAAAATGATGGATGGAACTGCAAAAATGAGTGGGATGGAGAAGATGGAGAAAAAGTAAAAAAAAAACAAAAAAAAAAAACAAAAAACAAAAAAAAAAAAAAAACAGTATTTTCCTTTGAAAGATGATTCCATCAAATGAGTAGTGAGGGAAGAAATGTATAAGCAAGACTGCCTCGAAACAAGGAGGTGGTGTCCAATGAGTTCAGGTAAGTAGAAGTATATATATATATATATATATATATATATATATATATGAGAGAGAGAGAGACAGATGGTATTTTCAAACATTAGTATTTCTCCATGTCTGTCATGATTTTTAGAATGGTTAAACAAAATCAATATAAAAATAAAATTCTAAAAAATAAAAAAAAAAATCAATCTTGTAGTGAAGAGATTTCAAAATATATTAAAGCACAATGTAATATAAACCGGATTTATTTTAGTATTCAATTTAGATAATTTTTGATGCAAAAAGTAATGATAGATTAGAAAAACAAAGACAAAAAGGAAACTAAATTATATATATATATATATATATATATATATTGGACAGATTTAAAAAACAAAAAGGTTTTACAGTAGTGAAATCATTAAAACCTTTGTGGATTAGTACTTTTAAAATTTTTTAAATCAAATAATTCTTCGAGGTATAATTTTACATAAGATTTAAATCTTAAAAAATTAAAAACCCAAAGTGGCTGAGTTCATGTTGAAAATGAATAGCTAGTACATGCAAATTATATATTACAAAAGGATACACACACACACACACACACATCTATAAAAAATGTAATACCTATCAGTGGAATGATTTTAAATAGAAACCGTGTGGAAAAAAAAAAGTGTATGGTGGAGAAGTTAAAATACCAAGAGATAAAGCACTAACTCAATATGGAAGTTAGAAAAAAAAAGTAAACAAGTCTAATTTTCAAATTTGGCTTATGGTGTGATAAAACTTTCACCTTTTGATCCTGATATGTGAAGAGCTGTTGTTTTAACAGTGTAATTAATTCCCATGCATTTGAATTTTAAGTAATATTCTTGTATAACACTACCTAGTCAATTGATAGTACACAGCTATATTAGTGAAACTTTAACTATAAAAATCAAGCTAGTTAAACCAGTTCAGCCTTTTCAAAACTGTCTCACTTGTATCTATTAGCATTTCATAGTCTTTCCTTTTTTTTGTTTTATGGATTTTTTTTTTTTAAATCTAAATTAAAAGTTTTATCTTATACTCAGGAATGTATTTCAGTCTCAACAAGAAATTTTAAAGCTTACAACTGAAAGATATTCAAGTACATAAGAGATAAAGGGATGTTTATCAATCACATTTTGCAAAACCAATTTGATAAGACTACCAAAGTACTGTGTAATGTTTAGCAAACTCATTTCACACACCAATTTCCTTCATTGATTACCACACGACTACAGCCTTTCGCTAGAGAAAGCAAAATTTAATATAACAGTAGTTACATTTTATAGAACATTTATTGTAGAAATATGTAAAGAAAATCCATTGCAGAAGGATTTGTGGGGTTGTATTACTATTTCAAAAATTCTTTTGAAAGTAAAAATAAAAAAATCTAAACTTATTTATAAATGAAACTGTGTGTGTGTGTCTGTATCTGTTACCTATAGACTGCAAAATGACTGAACCAATTTTCTTGAAAATTTACACAGTTGTACTATAAGCGTCTGTGAGTGTTCTTAGCTAGGTTTTGTGTGTGTCAAGGTACCCCTGATAAATATCGAAAATCGATAATCGAAAAAATCGAGTTATAGAAGGAGTGGTCCGATTTTAATCAAATTTAATACACTCATAGACAAAGACATAAGAAACAATATTCAGAAGTTTCAAGGTTGCAGTTCTTACAATAGTGCAGAAAATTGATAATATATATATATATATATATATATAAAAAAGGTAAGATGTTTATGTGTGTGTCTGTATATCTGTCTGTATGTCCTTTATACAAATCCACAATTTTTATCCGATTCTCACCAAATTTCACACAAATATTCTTTAGGCTGAGTCTGAGCTCCAAGACCATGGATTAGTTTTAAAGCTTTCATTACAACCGAGCAATGCCGGGCTATACTGCTAGTTCAGTATAAACCAACCCACAGAGAAATATTAACAGCTTGAATGATAGAACTGATGAATAGAATCCAAATTCTGGTCACAGATACAGAGATCAATTATTCCTTCGAAATATTTTAGTACATTCATTTTGATTATGATTTTGTAAATGGAAACAAAATAGAAATCACTGAAGCTTCGCTTCAACAAATTACAATCATCTCATTCTCCTCCTTCAAAATGAGAATTATTTGATTCAAAATAAGTAACTGCTGATGAAATACTTTCTGAATATGCAAAAATATTAAAGTAAAATTAACATCAGCTGGTACTTGAACCCACATATAAATGATTCACTAAATCATTATCTAAGAAAAGGGTATTGCTTTTCTCACAATTTATTTTTGTTAATATATTTGGGTGCCTAATAGATGAGGGTAGGAGAGTTTTAAGGAAATTATCTGACTGCACCCAAGCTTATTCAGCCACCCAATTTATTAATTTTGTACATTTTACCATTTAAATGATTTTTTGAAACTCATTACATATGAGAAAAATTCTGACCTCTCCTATCAAGACACTCCTTGTATTAACCATTTAAACACATATGTGCATTAGAAGCAAGGAATTATTTCTAATCTGGATAGCTGCAAAAATAGTCTGAATAAATATGATGAAAGACTACCAAAATTAAGAGAGAAATTGCAATGAGAGTACTTGATCTAATAGAAATTATATTTTAAAGAATATCTACAGGTCTCAAAAGGCTTTCAGACATTATTTCCATCTAGAGAAACAACTATGAAATCTTGAAGAATGGAAGACCTAGATATAAACAGAAAATCTTTAAGGCTGCTTTTTATATTCAAGGTAAACAATTTTTTGTGCACAGAGAATTGTGAAGAATCTGATGTAAAAATAAGAACAAGAGTAAAATAGTTAAAAGAAAAACAGGCATCAATCACTGTCAATATTTCGATCTTTCCAGTAAACAAATGAGATTTAGAAAGTACTGAAAATATGGGAGTTATTTCTGTATAAAAAAACAAAAAAAAAAAAAACTAATTTCATAAGCTTCTTAACTTTAATTCTAAACCCTAAATAGGAAATCCACTCTCAGAAAAAAAAAAAATTAAATAAATGGATCAAAATTGTATATAAATTTATTATTTATGAAAACTTATCTTGGAATACAAGTATGCAACAAAAAAAAAAATCTCACTTTTACAAAAAGAAAAAAAAAAGCATATGAAAGTGAAGAATTTCCTAATTCAAATTAAATAAATTCCAGATTTGAGGATATTTGTTCCTTTAGGCTACTTTCTTAGGCAAAATAAGTAAAAGACACAAAAATCTTTATTCGCCATAATGTTTACTTTAATTTCAATTCCAGATTTTTAAATACATATATAGAAAGAGAATCCACTTAAATTCAAAAGTGGTATAGAAAATTTTAATAGTAACAAATTCCATGGCTAAAACTTAAGTGACTAAATCCAACTTCTTTCAACAGGTATTTTGTGAACAAATCAAATGAAGTCCAAAGTACAAAAACAAATAGTTTTATTACATATGAACTGCATAAGGCTATCATTCAAATCTTATCTCCAAGTGCTAAGTGTAGCTAAATGGTAATGTGCAGGACAATAGGTCACTAAATCTGATTTTTTTTTTAGCAATTCTGAAGTCAGATGAATAGTCACCGTGACATAGAAGAAAAAATTCAATAAGCATGAAACAGATACTGTTACCTTGACAATATCTGAATTCCCATAATACTTTGCTTTCTTCTACCTGGGAAACAGTACAAGCAGATCTACCCACTGTCTCTGAATCTGTCACAGAATTATTAGATTTCATGACATTTCTTTTGAATGTAAGGTTCAAAGTTCTGTAAGCAAACAGAAAATTCATACTAAATTGCATCATAAAATCCTGTTCATATCAAATAGGTAAATTAATATTTTGATAGTTAACAAAAGTAAATCCTTAACTATTATACAGAAGATTTACTCAGGACATCTTGATAAAAATTAGCCAAAATATTGGTTTTATAATTCATTTTAAATCAAAAGGGAAACACTAAATTATTTCAATTTTAGAAAAAAGCACTCCCCAACCTCACTTGTTTGCATCTGGTTATAATGTAAAAGGTTTTTTTTATTTTGAAGAAATTGATGCATTTCCTTTTCTATAACATGAAGTTTAGAAAAATTTCATAACCAAAAATCATGAAAATATTTAAATTATTATATGTATTAAGAAAAAAAAAGAAAATTGATTAAACTTAAATTGCAACTTACAATTGTTGCCAAAAAACTAACACAGACTCGATAATATACCTCAACAAATACTTTATACATATCTACTGTATTGAATCATCTAAATTGATAGATTTTAGTGCATTTTTCAGTAGGTTTGTGTTTGAACATGATTGCGTTTCAAATGTGACAAATTTATGGTTATTTTCTAAGCGCAGCTTAGATGTGGCTGCAAGGCCAAAAGTAGGGGACACCCAGTGAGGACTGAACTCACTACTTAATTGTAATGATTTTAGCGAGACAAGTTTGATAACCATTATACTACCTTGAGGTGTCTAACATGACAAATTTATGACTTATTTACAAATTCTGAAAGATTAATTTTCTATACAATTGATTTTTGGATTGTGAATTTTAAATACTTTTACATTAAAAGTGAAAAAGGGGCAAAATAAGATGCAATTTTTATTTGTTGCTCATATTTTAGGTGTGTGTGTGTGGGGGGGGGCAACAACACAAAACAGAAAAAAAAATGCAGTATTTGGATGGTGTCATAGCCAAGAATAGTGTTTATAAATGTTTCACTAAGTTTGAAAGTGGAAAGTTTGATTTGTAAAACTAAGAACATTCTAGCAGACCTGCAGTTGTTGATAACCAAATTGAAATACTGATTAAAAGTTAGTATATCACAGGACATTGATATGGTACAAATGCTCCACATCTCAAATGAGAGTTGCGCAGAATTTTAAAACAATTGAATATGTATGTGACTTAATACACTGTTTGGATACCTTATGCTTAAAAAAAAAAAAAAAAAAAAAAAAAAAAAAGACTGCATTTCCATCTGCAATTCTTTGCTGAAATAACATAAATGGCTCATTTTGAAAACAACAATTACAGACAATGAAAAATGAAATGTTTACAACAATATGCAGAAAATAAACTTGGGAAAATAAGTCACTATTAACCAATCCAAAACCAAGTCTGTATCTGGTGGAATTGAGCATTGCTTATTAAATACATCTTCTATAAAATCAAATGTCAAATTCAGACTAATTCCCAATCAAATGAAAACCTTCTGGAACTGGGCAATTGAAATGGACGTATTCTTCCCTTGAGATAATGCTAGAGACCATGTGTGTCTGTAGACCCAGCAGAAATTAGTTCAACTTGGCCTAGAAGTCCTAAGCTATACTCCACTGATGTTATATCTCTTCTGATTATCACTTATTTTGATCCCTACTAAATTCTCTTAATAGGAAGAACTTCAATTCTCTATAAGCCTGTCAAAACCACCAAAACCAGTTCATCACCAAGATGCCAAGTTCTGCAATGATGGAATCATAAAGCTGCCTCAACGATGTTGAAAGATAGCAAATCATAATGGCTTACACATAATCAAAAGTAAGGAAAACATCTAAAAAACAAAGGCAAAATACATATTAGTTATTAGTCCTTTTGTAATTTCTTTGAAAGAAATGTTATAGCTGCAAAATTCATTAAGGTTTCTAGTATTATTTTTGCACAATGTCAGAATTATTTACAAGTGTGCAATTGGTGAACTATACAAGGGAATTCTGAAAAGTTCTTGGTTTAACCAAATTAAAAAATAAAATCTCACCAACTTACCAAACATTGGAATTTTTCAGTCATTTCCTTGATCAACTACTTTTCAGAACACCCCAGTATATTATTTATAAACCTTCTAAGAAAGAAAAAAAACCAGCAACTAGGAAATCTGTTCCACATGAACTTAGAGAAAGGAAAAATGGTTATTAAAATGTCCCCAGAGAAAACTGCCATTTTCATGAAAGATATAGTCACTGGTGATGAAGATCTATAAGAATCTAAAAAGAAAAATGATAGCTAGATCTAGAATAACTTTCAACCTTTCAATTTAAGTAGAATCTACTAAGAACTGTTAGAGTTCTAGGTTTAGTGAAATTCCAAATGAAATGATAAATTGCAGAGACTAGGATCAATTATTACTAGACAGTGCTACAGTGAGCAATTGGCACCTAGGAGTTACCCATTAAAAGAGAAAAGAGGTTATTCTGTCTGTGGTATATTCTCCAGATCAGTTGACTTTTGACAATCACTGGTTTTACCCCTTGTCTGGCTAGCAATTCTAACATTTTAAAATCTTTTTGATTAAACAATTATGTTATGAATTATCAATTTTTTTTTTTAAGCCAAAAAGAAATTTCAGCATAAAATTCATATTTTTAAATGAAAGATTTAAGTTTAAAAAAAAAAAAAAAGGTAAGAAGCTGAGCAAATATTTGTCAAATGTTGCAATACACTAATATTAAATGTATAGAACACCTGCCGAAGCTCATATGCACACATATCCCAGTTTCTTTCAGAGACGCACACATGCCTAATACACCATCCATGTAATCCCAGACTTTCTCACTTGATAAAGCTTGATAGCTTAGAAATACAAGTAGATCCATATCTAATTTTATTCCAACTATATTAATTATTAGTAATTTTGATTATTTAAACATTCTAAAATCAACTCCACACTTTAGCTTCAGTCACCAAACAACAAATCCAGATTATCTATTCTAATACATTATTCTGATGTACTGAATAATAATAATGGGCAGTGAATTGGAGGTGACAAGGATCAGTTAAAAGTGCAGTGAGTTAACAGAAACAGTCACTGAAAACTAAAATTTTAAAAACTAAGCAGGTCAAGTACAATATGCTTTGCATCTAAAAAAAAAGGAGGAATTCTCAACTAATAAAAATAATTTTTGGTACATACTAATTTTGTGCTTGTTTAAAGATTTTTTAATAACTCACCAAAAATTCATTAAGCACTAAAAAAAATAAAAATAAAATGTAAAAACATATGCATATACAGAATTATATTTAATATGACATACTTAGAGCATCTGTAAAAACAGAGATGATATTTAACAAATTAAATTGAAAGAAAAACAAAGATAAGCAAGAAATTTAATTATGAATCACTGCTTCTAAGAAGTTAATTTAGAGAAGCTGTTATCACTTGGAAGGGTATCATATTAGGAAGGATGTGGGAAGTCAATACTCCTTTGGGTAAAAAAAATGAAGAGTTCCATTTCACACATTGCTTGAAGGTTTTGTAGATATGAAAAATATCTGAAATATGTCTCTAAGGCTAATATTATTGTAATAAAACTAATCAAGATACTCAGGTTGAAAGAAACATTTATGGCTCCAAATTCTTATAGAAAGTGATAACATAAAATTAGTTATCAAAATGAAATTATTTTCATGGATTTGGTGGATTTCAATTATTTTGAAAATGTGACTTGTAAATCTTTTTGAAATTCAAATTTTACCCTATTGTAGTTAATATAAAAAATGTTCAAGTAACATTACTTTTAATAAACCAAATTTTAGAATAAAATTAGTGTCAGATTTATTTATGGGAGACACAGGAAGGTTTCCATTATGTTAACACTTCTTTTTTTTTATTATTATTTAGAGTCATTACAGTCACAAAATGAACAAGTAAAATGAATCACACTAGCCTTGTCAAAAATCAGACATTAAACCGATATTAAACCAATTCTAAGTTAATTTTCATTCCAACAAAAGAAGCTTTTAAAAAAGTGATGCAAATTGCTTCAGTTTGATATTTAATAAATTTTTGGTTAACTAGGTAAGTGAAAAGGATTACTACATTCTGCATATTAGTGCACAACATTGACTATAGGCACAAATTTTACAAGTTCTGAACTGCATAAGTTCAAAACAAATCTCCAGTCGAAATGTGTCTGCATTATTGAAAGTTGTTATTTCCATTTCAGTATAGTTTCAATTTTCAACGTAAATCAAAGGCTTACTCCGCCTTTTATATTTAAAGAAAACCATGCAATCTATTGAACTTAAAATCTATTGAAGTGTATAATGGTAGGAAATTTATCAAAGGTAGTTGATATAGCATATTAAAGAAAGCTAAGTTATGGACATGCATAAAAAATAAAACTTGACTTCAGCTATTTGCTATGAAGTTACAAATACAAGTAGACATGACAACTAAGATAAACATTAAAAACAAACAAAATTTCAGAAGATGGCCAAAAGATTTCAAAAATCTATTAAAACGTCCATTTAGTATATAATCAAATTGGTTTTAAAATTCAGTACATCTTTAAACTCATGCTTAAAAGTAACTAAAAATATCACATTCCCCAGTTGTACATGATCCAACAGAAATACCTCCCAGACATTAGTGGCAATAGTATCTTCATCTAGCTAATGTCTTACCATTATGTAAAGTATTACTGTACAATTAATGTAATTTTAATTGAAAACTAAACTGTAAAACTAATCATGGTAAAACTAAGTGTATTCATTTCACTGAGATATGTTTTTTTTTAGTTGTTTAATACTTAAAATTCCAAAGAAAGTTGCTTACATTTTTTTTGTAGTGGTGTAAATATATATAGCATAATATATCAGTATATTGTAAAAGCATGTTCAAGATGTCCTTGAAACATTTTTAATATTCAAATAAATTCTAAGTTTCATTTCACTTTCCATGAAATTTCTGATGTACTTAAGTGGCTAATTCAAATTATAATTACTTTTACATATGAATAATTTATATTTCAAAAATTATATCTGCCTTATTAAGGTTACATCTGCCAGTTTAATATCACAATATTTTCCTTTTATTTTTATGTAGAGCCAGATTCCCTAATTTATGGTTCAGTTTATTTTGTTTTACATCATATCAAAATCAGTGGATTATGTAATAAGATTTTTAGGATGAGTTTTTATGAATAGAATATGTATATTTTTTTCTCTTTTAAATGTATTACTGGTAATATTTTTTTTACTATAAAAATGTACTTTTATAGTGTTTTTGACCCCACTTTTTTTTTTTTTTTGAGGGGGTTAACTATTTGCCCATAGTTAAGACTCTAACAAGTACTACCACAGGGTGGATCTGGGAACAACAGCAATTAAGAGATAGTTCCATACTTCTCAAAAGCCTTCTGAGAGAGGCCTTGCTACTGGATGTAGTTTATTACCATACCCAGGATGCTTCCTCGTTTGTATTACCTGATCTACACATTGGGAAATGATGATAGAGGCACAAGAGTCAAAGCAAGATCACTTCTACAGGAAGGGGTTGTGTGGAATAAATTTTATTTATTTGTGGCGCCACAGTTACATTTGTAAATGAAAGACTTCAAAAACTTAATGCTTCAACTTTTTTTTTTTTTAAATAATGGAAGGTACAGCTGCAAAAGATATTTACCACTTTTTTTCTTCATTTAAGTGAATGGGCGGAGTGGGGGAGGAGAGATTATTTTTTAGTTTTCTATTATTTATAAATAAGGAGGAGGAGAGAGAATGAGTAAGTGTAGTTACACCAAATCACTGATTGATCAACAGTCCATGAATAATTGCATTCCGTCTAGAATCAGGTTATAAAGTATAATTGTGGGGGTGGGAAAATAGGTGTTTCATGAGACGTCAACTCTGAAACAATGAGAAAAAATCCCCGATGTTGATGAAGACATTCTTTAGGGTGGGGCTTAACAGACCAAGCAAATAATAAGAGGAAATAATAATAGTTAGAAGAGACAAGCAGAACAATTGCAAAAATAATTAGGGTCAAGATAAAATAAAGTAAATTAGTTTTTGTGACTGTTTAGATGTAACAGGCTGTTTGAAATCAGAATCACAGCTGTAAATAGAGTTTGAAAATTTATTAATATGCAACTAGAGTAACAATGTGGAGACAAACTAATGATAAATGAGTTAAGCATATTTCTTATTTCTATAAAAAAATGTTTAATCACATAGATAGAAAGTTAAGCACACATTCTTCACATTACAGACTGGGCAAGCAGTAATGATTGCATAAAGATATCAAATGGTGAAATTTCATGAAAAAGCCGAAACACACAATCTTCATTACAAACAGAGTGAAATTGGAGCCTAAAGCAATAAAATCTCTAGTATGTTAAATATATAAAGCCCAATGAGAAAATATGACTTCCAAAAATAGTTTCATGACTAAGAATGTACTAACCAAACAGTAGAATCACTTTTTATTTACATGTATGTGTGTGTGAATAAAAAGCATGGTATTTCACTACCCAGTATACTTTATGCAATCATTATTTCATGTTAATATGTTCTCAAACTTTATAAAATGTTAGCATATGCTCACCCATCAAAAGTTTGCTGTTATCACTAGTCCCATGACTGGGTATAGTCATAAATTTACTGAGAATCTGACCAGTTTCCTTTAAATATTTAGGTGGACAGGTATTCATTGATACTAGTCTTGTGCAAGTAAACTTGGCAGAGACACCACCACCCCATCCCCGGCCAGGTAATACAGCCAATGACCACCAACCTGAAGAGGGGGAACCCCCTGTGCTCTTGTTGCTGACTTCAGTTTAGGTAGCCCTTTGCTTACTCCATTGTGCTATATGACCACTGACTTTATAAGAAGGTGCACCCACCTTTGAAAGGGTGTTGTTTTTAATCTTGATGGCTGCTTAGTCACAATCCTCAACAAGGGGGGGGGGACTGGTTTAGTTGCTAACTATTTGACCACAGATGGCAGGTAATATAGAGTTAAGTGGTACCAGCAGCACTTAATTAAACATTTGTAAAAAATATGCTAAGATAATTTAGACTATAATGTAGTTTCGGTATTGAATTTCAATATAGAAACTAATAAAAGTACCAAATAACTTAGTTTCAATTATTTTAAATACAACAACAGTAATGTTAATAAATATCACTTCATAAACAGTTCTAAAGAAAATGTAAAGTTGGCCCATGAACGTAAGCTGAAAAGTATAAAGAGCATGTAGAAAGCATATTGGGCAAAATACTTTCTCAATCAAGGATTTATCCCATGACCAAATATCAATAAATCAAACTAAACTTGAGACAACATAATTGAAATGAGAATCTTCAAGATCAAAGAGAGGTTGCCATTAATATGTTGGTATTTTTAGTATAATGACTGAAAACCAAAACATTATAAGATATTGTTAGAGTGCCCTAATATTTTGCTTTGAAACCATGTCTGACTCAATGGTCATCATCTGAGAAAATTTTTTATTAGAAGCATGTCTGTATTTCATATGTAATGTATTAATTTTGCAAACTTAGAAATATCAAATTGATCACAAAATGAAAATGTTCTTTAATGCAAAGTTTCTAGCATTTTGCCAAAATCTTATTTATAATATTGTTTAGTTATCTAAGTGATTCAATTACTTTCTATGTACATATTTCTGCTATTTTGTATATTCTATAATAAACCCTTCTGAAGTCTTCCAAAATCTTTTAACCTTTACAGACAACTCAAACATGTTTGCACCTACTGCATCATTACATAGTGATTTATTGCTTAATTTTGACAATGCCAGATTAATCACAAATGTCATATCCGTATAAAAATGGATGTTTTAGTTTAGCTAGGGTTTGCCCCAAAATGACCACTTTTTGTTGAGTAATTCAAAGTGTATGTAGGCAAAAACAAAAACTAAATATCAAAAGACACTTGAAATTACTAATACCAAGCAAAACTATCATGCACATTTATATTGGATAATAATTAAAACTAAAATAAAATAAAAATTAAGCATTAGATAAAGGGAAGATTTATTTTGTTTACTTCCAAGAGCTAAAGCTGTACAACCACAACTTCGTGAAGACAGTTACGGCATTGATCTATGAATTTAAAACCTTTTGTTTTTTTTAAATTATTGTAAAGTTAGAATAAGTGAGAAATTTGGTCCTGAATAAATACAATTTCTTACCTAAGAGATATGCCAAACTGAGTTAAGAGTGGATAGAATATGAAATGAATTTTTTTTTAAAACTGCCATTTGCCTCTACAAGAGCAATATGTTTAAATTAAAATGCAATAACTATCAAACAATTAGTTTTAGTTTATTCATCAGTAAAAACCTTGAAATATGCCTTAAGGTTAAAGAGAGAAAGAAATAAATGTAAATAAAAGAAATTGGGTGCAGTTTTTTTTTTTTACTACTTTGTAAAACAGGCTTAGAATAGCAACTGAAAAGCAGATCTAACCAAACAATACATACAATATGGAAGGCAAGGGGGGTGAACTAATATTTTGTGGACCTATTATTGAAACAGCCATATGTTTTACTAAGCAATTAAACGCATAAAAAAATTGAAAATAGAATTTAAAAAATGCAGTAATGTAATCTGATGAATTCACAACATACCATTATGACGACAGAACACAGACTACTTTTATAAACAAAATCAAATAGAGGATATAACAGAATAAAGTTGGTGTAAAATGTCTTGACCAAATATAGCCTCACACTCATGAATACTTTCTAAGTAGAGGAACTTTCTAGAAAGTACAAAAGGTGACCACAGCTAGAAAAGATTGATATATTGATACAAAAATGGATCAAGATCAAATATTTCCTTTTATGTAGAAATGTCTTTATAGTTTCTACAAGGTTTCACTTAATCCTCCAGCAAACCATCCCACTATTTAGGTTATATACAAAGAGGATGAAGAAAAGACTGTGTGTGTGTGTGTGTGTGTATATATATATATATATATATATATATATTAGAGAATGAAAAGATTAGTGTTAGTTGCAAATGACAGTCATAAGCACGGATAGTGGTCAGTAGAAAATAGAGATAAGATTGTTGTTTCTCTTTTTCATAATGTGGTTTGACAATCAGTATAACAGCAAGTCAAGGATACTGTTGAGCAATTTTATTGTTATCATCTATTTCTAGTAAGATTTGGTAAAGTTTTCTTTTAAGCTCTGAGGACTAATTAAAAATTTCTAGATACTGTCAGACCAATGTGACACTAACATGTTGACTATCAATTAATTTTGCTGAAGGCACCAAAATAAGAAAATAACCAGAAAGCTTGAATAGCAGATTAGTTACAAATCAAATAATGTTTTGGCTGTTATAGAACCAAATGTGTAAAAACATATAGAATATATTATAATAATAATAAATAAAAATGAATTTCAGTGTTTAACCAGAAGAGCTGAAAGTTATCAAAAAACTGTCCAAACACAAAACTGAAACTGTTTTTATGTTTCAGACTTTATAGATTATGCTTTGAGATCCCCAAACAGATAAAACATGACAATCATATTTAAAAGAAGCAGATAAGCTGTCTGCATATTAGAGAGGGGAAAAATAAATAACTACACAAAAATTAGAGAAAAAAAATTTATAATAATCTTACTGAAATTATTTAAAAGTGAAATAATGTAAGCTGCAGATCAAATATTGATGGCACATAAAGATGGAAAATAAAAAAAATTAGCACTTATTTGAAGGACATCAATATACAGGGTGTTAAAGTCTTGACACAGGAAACTATTCTTTTTTTATCTCCACAAATTAAACATGGTTTTATTGAAAGAAAGAACCTACTTTTTCTGGGGTCTGCTAAAGCTGAAGGTGCACTCCCAGATGTAACACTTGATTGAATGCATAAAGAGTGAGTGTACTAAAATTGATGGCAATATGGAGTTATTGCATAGAGTTCACACGAATCTTGCAAAACACATCAACCTTTGTATCACAAATGATGGAAACTATATTGAAGATGTTATTTGTTAATATTCCAATTCAATAAAATGTTGAATATTTAATTTATTGAAAATATGCAATTTTGCCAATGTGTCCAGACTTTAGAGACACCCTGTATAAGCAAATATACCAATTACTTAATCCTTTTATAAAATAAGGATAACAATTTTAACAAGTACTAACTATGACTAATCATTATTATTAAACATTCAACTGACAGTCATGTTACTCAATTTTAAAATTAGACAAGTTGTAAAATTTGATGAAAGCACAGAGCAAGTTCAGCAAAGGAAAGAAACACTTAAAATTTTGGGTTTGTGTTAGAAAATATTTTTGATTGGGGAAGGATCAACCATAACTCTAAAAATGTACAATTTAAACAGACACGATTTGTACCAAGTCTTCTATTTTAATAAATGTTTTTACAAACAGACTGTTAAAACCAGATTGTAGCAAATGACAATCAGTGAAGTGGAAATAATTTCTATCCTATAATCTAAAACATGTTAGAAACTTCACTCCTTATTTTTATAGTATTAAATATTAATAGAAAGAGTGCTTTATTAAGAGACTTTTAGGTTATAAAATAAGCTTTTTCAACAAATGTTGAAATATTTTTTAGTTTGAAGCATCTTTAAATTTTTCGTTTTATTTCTTTTGTTCTTTTAGTGCAAGAAAAAACTCGATATAGGTAAAGTTGCTGCAAGAAACGCTAGAATTCAGCACATTTTCTAAAATCTAATTTGTTAATCACAAAAAATATTCAACCTATAATTGAAATAATTATTTCTTGGAAAGTGTAAGCTACATGATCTTAATCTAATTGATGAATAATTGTAACAGTCTTCTTGGAATGCCCGCATTACATGCTAATTACTTTAAATGGATAGAAGAGAAAAAACATTTGTCATTTGTTCAAATCTTTACAAATAAATTAGGTTTAAAAAAAAAAACTAATCCCATTGTAAATGTTTTTTTTAAACATTCTCCCAAGAGAATTTTCAGTAACAGTTTTACAGGTTACAACTTGGTATTTGGACATAGGAAAAAAAATCTTTCATATTTGGAACTTTTATCAGTTATAATTTGGATTGTAGATTTTACTAGTATTAGACAAATTCATTTCAAATCCTTTTTCTTTGTCAGTAACACAAAATCAGAAAAAATTCAACCTTCTAGTCATTGTTTTTAGAAATTGCAGGTATATTTGAAAAGATCTTTTTCCAGACAAAATATTTATATCCTTAGGTATTACAGATTTTCTGAAAACAAACATTAACTGAATAGTGTAAGCAAATGGTATAAAACATTAATACTTAGTATTTCATTTAAAGTAGGTTTTTTTTAACCATTAACTTTTTTTTTAACCATTCTTTTGCTCCATGTGAAGCCTTTATAAATTCCATTTAAACAAGGTATCAAGATAATTACTATTTGAACCAGCATCCTCATGTCCATGTTTCAACCAATGCTTCAGTTAGTTTACTAATCTTTAGTTGCATCTCTATGTTGCATTTGGTAACTTTCAGGTATGACTTATTTAGTTTACTGTTTTTATTATTTGTTCTATCTAGTGCCCTTAGTAGGCATTGAAATTACATTTCTTTTTCTTTATTCTTATACTCTAATGATCCTTTATTCAAAGTCAACTTGATGAAAGAAAATCTAGTCTAACAATGAGTAAAGATTAATATCATGATTATAGATTGATACAATAACATGTTCTTGTTGTCAGTTTATTTAATAACGTTAGTTTTTGTAACATTATTCTAAAGGGAACTTTTGGTAACATTCTATTGGTGAGTTAATTTCAGTATCTTTGCATAAACTCAATATACTAAACAAATCCTTCAAATAATACACAATGCTCTCAATAATTCTCTGGAGTAATTCACTCAGAAGCAATCTCTTCAATAACACGCAACACACTCAGACTTCTGTCTGAGTGCTTTATATACTAAATATTTATGATAACATGATTCCAGTAGCACAATTCATTCAACAGTTACATTTGTTGCCTGGAAATCCATGTTTGACGACACGTGTTGGTATCAACACTTTTTTCCAGCATAAGTTTCTATAACCATACTTTAGAGGAAAGACAGAGTGTATAGGCTGAGAGAGAGAAATATAATTTAAACAAAAATGAAGTTGCCAGCCAAAATAAATCATGTCACTGAATGTTGTTTTTAATTGAAAAAAAAATCAAGTAAAGCTAAAAAGCAAAGCTATTAATAAATGACAACCCATTTTATGATAAAAAAAAAAAAAATCATGAGGAAATAGAGGCAGTGGCTGACAGATGCTTAACCAGCCTTTATTCACCTGCTAATGCACACAATGTTGTTTTGTGGTGGTGTTAGTGGCAATTTACTTGAAACATGCAATCCCTCTTAAAGAAACACAAGATACTTTCTCAAATATTCTTGAAATCAGTGAAAGAAAAGTTTATTTCTAAAAATATAGTTTTACATAAAAATATTCTGATTTTAGGTGTTTTAATTGAAACAGCAATTGCATTTTACTTATCCATTGGTAACAGTTACAGAGACATTTTAAAGTTCAAAATATTAAGGACTCATATTCAACTCTAAGCCAGGTTGGTGAGATTTATTACATACATACCAAAGAGGAAGGAGATGACTACATGTACACTAATATCAATAATTATTTCTTTTCATAATTGCAAAATTCAAATGACATAACTAGCATATGTTGTTGCAGAAAATGATATGAATTAGGAAATATACAATAATATATTTCCAACAGTGATTCAGATAATGGGAGAGTGAGAATCATCATAGCACCAATTATCAAGATTAAAAAAAATATATCTATTATGTATTATATGTATATAATTGTCAGTCAAGAGAATAGTTTTCAAAGAGGTGCCACTAAAGTATTTTATATCCTACAGAAACAAACATGGGTAATAAATTTGTACAAATTATAGTTGTAATATCTTTTGCCAATTTGATTCTATTCTTAAATAGAACAGCATTAAAGAATTCTTATAAAGTATAATTAATAAGTATAAGTCTTAGTGACTTTAGTGAAGTCTTTAATTCTGAAACCAAAATTAGATTCATAACTAAAAGAATAACTGATACAGAACATGCAATCACCTAAATATAGAATAAATAGTAACTGTGAGGTGACTTTATATAGAAAGTCACCCAGAGTATAAATAGCTAAAGCTATTACCCATGAGTTAGTCGAGTATTTACAACTTCGAGTTAGTAACACTACACAACAATGATGTTGCTGATATCTAAAGAACTGAAGGAACAATTATCACTTGATAATTATGAGTACACACAAGCATGGCTTAGAAGTCTAGCAGCTAAAGCTAGGGCAAAATAACTGAAAGATTTGAAATCAATTGGAAGAGAAAACCAGATAATTGATCTCTTGGCAATTGCAGGTTGTGGGGCTATTATAAAAACAACAGCAATTGCACACTCAAGACAGTTGGAGGAAATGACATCTGATTATTAGTCAGCTAATAGTAAAAACAAAAAACAAAAAAAAACATGGCAACTAAGAAAAAAAAACAGTGAATACAGAGAGAGCTAAGTTCATGGACATTTCTCAAAAGTGAATGAACCAGTCATTAAGTATGTTCTTCGTTTGAAACAGGCTGCCAAATATAGTAAGTTTGAGAAACTGGAATTAGAGCAAACCAGTCATTGAAGAGGATTTGATTCAAATGAAATTGGTTTTTGGCCTTCAAAATGAAAAGTATCAACAAATGATTAATGCAGTTACTACTGGAGAAAGTTGTCACTAGAACAGTGTGTTGAATTTATTCAGCAACAAGAATTGATTCAAAAATTTAATTAAAAAGTCATGGATCTGGTAGTGGAGATGGATACATATGCAATAGAGAAAAAAAAATAATGTGCACTTGTTGTGGCTATAAACATCAAAAGAGAAAAGCAAAAATATTCAGCATAAAGAAAAAAAAATGTGAGAAAGGTTTAAAAGTGAGTAATTTTAAATGTATGTTTAAATCCAAAGAGAGAAACACAGATGGTTCAACAAAATGATGAAATGAGTATGGATGTCTTCATTGGAAGAGAAGTCATTAAAAATCCAAATCAATGTTTTACTGGATATGCAACTAGATATGAGAAGTAATGTAATTTTAGTATACAGAAATATTTTGAAGAAATTAGGAAAATCAAGTTTAAAGAAAAGCCTTGTCCAACTGAATCAGTCTGCCAGATCTGTGATAAAAAAAAGTTAGGCTTCAAAATAGCCTACATGAAACTAAAAAAATAAGTTTGATATATTACCAATTATCATGGCAAACTGAAAAGAATCCCAGTCTAATAGAAAATGTGTTGAACATGAATTCAAAATTAGTGAACAAAATCAAGGCAAAGAAACTGGAATGTTAAAATAAAACAAAAAAACTATGAAACAAAGTTAAGACTAAAGAAAAATGTCTCCACACTCATATTTTCTAGCATGGAATTGCTACTACCAATAGTTATGAAAAAAAAAACAAAAAACACACACACACACACACACACACATTATATATTAATGGAATGAGTTCTGCTTGGAGGGAGCAAATAGGCCTCCTATTAATAATTTTAAGAAAGAAAAATGGGGATCTGAGCATTTGTGGTGTCTACAAAATAGGTGTAAACCACAAAATATATGCAAACTCATCCTATCCACAATGTAGAGAATTCTCTAAAATTGGTCTAAAGTCTGCATACGATCAAATATGTATTGATGAAGGCTTTAAACACCCCAATAGGCTTGTTAAGATGGGAAAGAATACCCTAAGTGCTATTTTTTCAAAGGCCTATAGAGCAAGTAATTGGCAGTAAAATAAAAGAAAAAATACAATATGCCAACAGGACGACATTTGTATCACTACTATTACTACAACGGAAAGAAAAAATAGAAACATTTCTTCCTAGAATGTTGCTAAGCTATAGAACAATACTAGATACTGGAAGATCAGAAAGTCTGTCTGCCCTCATGGGTAGACAAATTAGTTTCATTGATCATGTCTTACATCTCAAAAAAGATATAAAAAGAATAGTGAATCTAATTTACATTAGGCATGATTCATAATGCAAAGTAGACAGAACATTATGATAAAAAAAAAATATGGAATGGGATATTAGCACATACAGACCAAGTTAGACTGCAACATGATAGCAATGAAGAAATGTACAGTGAGCTTAAAAGCAGAAGTCATGTCAATGCAAGACAAACATGACAGTGAAATCAAGAGCAGTATTGTCTCTGAAAATGAACAATTGTTGGAACATTCCTAATATGAAAAAAAAAAAAAAGAAAAGAAAGAGCTCATGATCTCCCACATTTAGACACTCTTGGGTGGGTAGGGGATTTGGGTTCGACAAAAGCTCCTAGAAGTGCCAAGGAAAATAAGGGGATAAAATCTCTTCAGTACATGGAGATGAGGTGACTTATTTACATAGGAATTCACCAAGAGTGTAAATAGTTACATCTATTACCCATGAGGTAGTTCAGTGTTTACCACTTCCAGTGAGTAACACTACACAACAAACTGAATGTGTTTACTTTACATGAATTTTTCTATAAGCCACTAATTGAAATATTGTCCCAACTTTTATCAATATTTTGGATACAGATAATTCTTACGACCATCCATCTCAAGAGGCAACCAAACCTACTGCTAAAATTTTTCACAACTACACATACATAATCTAAGCTCTTTGATTACAATAGATAATGCCATTGTACATAGCATGAATGGAGTTTCTCAAATACATATGCTGTCAGAATTTTCTGCTCTCCAAATTTAGACATTAACAAGTCAATGTCAAACACTAATCGATTTCAATCAATAAAGTTTAATTCAATATGTACCCAACCCAGATCACAATTGTAACCAGAGAAATTGTGATGTATTAATACATACCTAAATCTTATTTTAAATCACTTTAAAATTATGAAATATTGTTTACTAAGGATTTAAAGAAAAAAAAAACAAAAAAAAACTTGCTAACTTTTTGCAGACAGTCTGAAGTGTTTTTATTTGTGTGCATTTGAAATAAATTAAAAAAAAAAAAAAAAAGTTAATTTCAAAACAGTTATGCAAGTACTGTAGAAAAGTTTTCTGCCAGGTGAAACTATTGTAAATGTTGACTAATTTACAGTTTATAATTGGATATTTCACACTTTTTCTTCTACAGATCAAACATTGTCCCTACTGGACTCCTTCCTATACTTAGTGTTCATATTTTGTAGCAAAGGCTCTGAATGAGAGGGTGGGGGATGCAAGACAGTCCACAAAAATATCCGAGCAAAAGATTTGGGCCATCTCACATAAAAACATCTACTTACAAATATGTAATTACGAGAAATTTAAAATAATTTAAAGTGGCTGAAGGCTTCTGTACAGTTTTGTATTACTATATTACATTTTTTTATAATTTCATTTTTACATTGCATACAATCAAGACACCAAAACATCAGTTTTTCTTTCTATATCAAGGATTTCTGTGCTTTCATCAGAAAGAATATAGTCATAACTGGATCAATAGGCTTTCATATACCAATTTTTATATGAATTAGTGAAATATGCAAAAGCTAAAAGCATAACATAATACATATTTCCTGTTTATTTACAAAGCTTTTAGTATTACACAAGGCCAAGCTATTTAAAATGGGTGACTATTTAAACATCATATAAGTCAAGACAAGATTTAAAAATACAGCTATTTTAATATAAACAAGTTATATTTTGAATGATAATGCATCTAGAAATGAAAAAAGTCAGAGCATTATTTCAGTGTTGATATAGAATATGGATGTCAGTCTAGCAAGCTATGACTAGTGATTTATTTCTCAATTAAATAATCTAGGAATGTGGCAGTATCAAATTTAGATTCATTTAACTAATGTATACTATGTAAAGATGCATTGGAATAGCAAAAGATGCTTTCCAAAAACTACAAAGTATTAAGGAAAATTTCATTAGGGAAGGGGAGAAAAAAATGAAAAGAAAAGAAAGCATGCTGGACTGATATGGAATATTTGTCAGTCTTTCTATATAACTGCGAGTGATGAAAAATTCCCTTATAGATTAAAAAGGCTTCAGGCAACAGATGTAGTTCTACAGAATGATAAAAAGAATACCATGGACAGAATGTGTAAACAATGAGAAAGTTTCAAGTAAAATGGAAACAAAAATGTTACTTATACTTAGAAAGAGTTGAGAATTCTAGGACACAAAAAAAAGAAAAAATGACTGCTTGGAAAATATGAATCATAGGACAAGTTGAAGGCAAAAGAGTTGTATGGTAGAACAAAAAATTGGGAGGGATATTAAAAAGAAACATTGCTTTGAACTATAAAGGATAGGAAGCTGTGGAAAGCCATGATCGTCCACTCCCTGAATGGACATGGCACATAAGAAAAGATACAATTATACTAAATATTTCTATAGTGTTAATGTCATATTCAGGTTTACTAAATAAAATATTTTTATAACTTTTTTCTGTCAAGATTTCGTTAGAAAAATTGATTTGATCAAAAGTAATTTGCAATCTGGTTTTAAAAATTAGATTATTTCTTTTACAATTTCAAATGTAAAAATGCAGATAATACATAACAGGTCATTATAATTTTGTTAAAAGAAAGGAAAAAAAAATCATTACAGATGCAATAATAAATTCCAATAGATTAAACAGCATAGAAATCATTAAATGGTAAATTAAAAATGGAATCACATATGACAAGCTGTTAAGCTATTAATAAAAAGAGGCTCAGTAGATAAACATGTTGCATACTAAACTACTAAAATTCACACTGCAAATAAATTTTGATAATTCTTTTTGTTTTTAAAAGACAAGGCGGTTCATGATATTTCATATAAAACAAACTAACAAGGTCTTTTCTAAAGTTGTTTGAACCATTGGACTTCATTTCCCTATTAATCACAGCATTTTGGCTAATCCATTCAACTACCTTTCTCTGGAGAAAAAATCCAGGAGAAAAAAAAAAAAAAAACAGAGGAATCTTTATTTTGGTCATGTAAACCAGCAAATGGTGGCAATCAAGTAAAGATTTCTTATTAACCAGTTTTACTTTTTATGTTAAGAGAAGATTTGAGAAAAAAAAAAAAAAATTAAGAAATTTATAAAAAACAGGTTTTTATAGACTATATTTTTCTTTGACAAGTAAAAGCAAGTATGTGTAATTTCAGTTCAATTTTAAGTTTCCTTATATAAAAATGGTTAGACAATCACCTTCCTAGATTAATGTCATAAGTAGACAGAATCATTTTAACACCAAGGTGGTTCAGCATCTCACAGCACACAGGCTCCTCTCGGACAAGCAATATGGTTTCCGCTTCACCAGGTCTACTGCTGATATGCTAATGACCATCACCAAGTATATATATATATATATATATATATATATATATACCAGGCACTCAACAAGAATGGCAAAGCCCGAACCATTGTCTTGGATATCTCTAAAGCGTTCGACAGAGTTTGGCATGCTGGCCTTCTATGCAAACTGCGGAGCTATGGTATAACTGGACATTTGTTTAACCTAATCCAGTCTTTCCTCTCTAACCGCACATTGAAAGTTGTATTAAACGGACATGCCTCCCAGAACTACCACACGAACGCGGGCGTCCCTCAAGGCTCTATCCTAGGTCCTACGCTCTTTCTGATCTACATTAATGATCTCCCTGATACCATAAGATCCCAAGTAGGTATGTACGCCGATGACACCACAGTTTACTCTCGCCTCGATCAAAAATCTGGTGTGGGCGACAAAGCTAACCTTGCAGCTGAGCTTGATAAGGACCTCCAATCCGTAGTAGACTGGGGTAAGAAATGGCTCGTAAATTTTAATGCCTCTAAAACGAAGCTGCTATCAATTAACCATCATAGACAATCGCACCTACCTCCCATTAGCATGGATCAGGCTTGCCTCCCAGAGAGTAAAACACTACGCCTCCTTGGTCTCACACTCTCAGCGGACTTCAAATGGAATGACTATATCGAATCCATTGCTAAATCCACTGCTAAGAAAGTCGGTTCTCTGTGCAGGGCCCGGAAGTTTTTTTCCGTCTGAATCTATCCTGCATATATACAAGTCTACCATACGCCTGTGCATTGAATACTGCTGCCATATCTGGTCAGGTGCTCCTGCTATTCTCCTCGGGCTTTTCGACAAAGTACAACGGAGAGTCTATAATGTAATCGATACCGACTTGGCAGATCGCCTGCAGCCTCTCTCTCACCGGTGTGACGTGGCTTCCCTGTGTCTTCTATAAAGACTTTCACGGCTTCTGCTCCATTGAACTTAGATCACTGGTGCCCCCTAGGTACGAATTTGCACAAGATACTAGATTAGCAACTAGATTCCACCCTTTTACAGTAAAACCAATGAAATGCAACTGCAATTTCTACTCCAACAGTTTCCTTTCTCGTGCTTCCCGACTGTGGAATTCCCTGCCACATGATTGCTTCACCGACGGCTACAATCTCCAGGAGTTTAAATGTAAGGTCAATAGACACCTAACACACTAACTTGCCTCCATTCTTTCAAACACTCTTCCCATCTACCCAGCCTCTGTATCCTTACCCATCTATCACCCTCCTTTTGACATTTCCTATATCTAACCACTCTCTCTCTCTCTTTACCTTCCCCTATGTAGCCCCATGCGCAATAGTGGCAGTGGAATGCCTTGCTTGGGGTGAAATGATTAAAAAAAATTTAATCAACCTGAAAGTTAAGTATTCATTTGTATAATGATTTTTTTTTTTTTTTTTTTACAAATACAAAATTTAACTATTGTAAGGAAGTATTTCAAGCAAATGTTTTGTTATAAGTATCAGCTACTCAGTGCCAAAATGTTGCTAGTCGTCTGCTTTAGTACTATAATATTAATTACATAACTGTTGCTAAGTAACTGGCCTCAGGTTTAAGAAATGAAATTTATACACTATACTAACTGTAATCAATCTATAGACACTTTATTAAATTATATCAGTTACAAATTTACATTTTCATTATATATAATAAAGATTTTACATAAGTAAATTTTTCCACATACCAAATATCCTTCATTTATATTTAAAGTTACAGTGGAGACTAATTTCCTTGAAAGTACAGGTCATCCTCATAGAATGTAAATAGTTAACACACTAAGACAAAAATTAAACATCTTTCATTCATTGCCAATATTTCATAAATCTGAATACAAAGAAAAAATAAAAAGCTAAACAAGGAAAGAATTTTCTCACAAGTTAAAATACTAGTTTACATTCACTAACAAATCAGTGAAATACACCATCACCACACAAAATGATTCATATGCTTACAGGTGAAGTTTCTAGGATCTCTCATGGCCAAACACCCACACCCATTTTGCTACAGGATAATCCATTGTAGGGAGATATTTAGATAAGAAAACAGTTACAATATTCAAATAAGCTTATTTCTAGAACAAGTCAAATGTTTTCATTTTAGTTTCATGCTATATTACACAGTGAAGAGAAGCAAAAGACACACATTTTTAAAATCATCATCAGGACATGAAGAAAAAACGTTTCTATCTTTTCTATAGAAATTGATTATATTACAAGACAAACAGACAAATTTGAAAAATCATTTTCACAATGTATACATAAATAAAAAAAAGTCTTAAAATAGAACATTGGTGAGAGAAACAGAAATGGTTTAAATCTTATGTTTTATTGGTCACTTTTCCAATCTTGGTCAACAATTATGATGATAATGAATAGAAAGCATGGTGTCACATTGCTCTAGTATTGAGAAAGGGAGAGCAGACAACATTCAAAACTTCCACATTGCTTTCTCCTCAAATTTATATACAGTGTATGATGGATGAATTGTCATCTAAATTATGCAAAAATTAAAGTAACACTGACATCTTATTTTAAAAAATATTTACCAAAATTACAAAAATATCTTGAAATACTAAAGAGTAAATTTATGAAAAAAAAAAAAAAGTGCCATTAGCTTCAACCACGCCCTCCAAATAACTTTGGAATCTCCAGCAAGTCTTCTGGACTGTCTCCTTGTTTAAGTTGGTGGATTGTGCCATAATCCTTGCCTTCAGTTCATTTTTGTTGTTACAAGGAATTTTATTAGCCTCTTTGCTTAACTGCACCCTACACATAATAATCTAGGTGGTTGCAGCCTGAGGATTTAGATAGTAAGGGGGTGATATGGCAGCAGAAATTGTCTGACAACCATGACTTGGTGCTCCTGCAGCATGGTGCTAGACAGTGTTTTCCAGCAGCCACTCTTTTGTACTACTTCCTCAAAGCACTTGATGTAGACCCCCCCTGTTGAGTCTGAGGCCCTGTGATGTAGGGCATAACATTTTAAACACCTTTGTAATCCTCATTAGACTTATCCAACTCTTTCTAAATCCTCTGCACTGTCCTCAGATCGACACCCAAAACACTGAAATGTTCATATTGGAGCTTCTGACAAATTCGAAGCATACAGTTTCTAAATTTCTGGCAGAGTGAATTGTATCATGGTGCTCTTTTTCTCAGAGTGTTTAACTGACCTTACTATACTGTGCAGCTAACAAAATCAAAAACAATGTGCAAAATTAAAAATATAAAATGGTGATAATTTACCCATCGCACTATTAAAAATGCTGCTATTTTGATATACCCAAGAAAGTTTTATAGCCTTTTATAAGAAATATAGATTTAGTATTAAAGGCACAAAATGTAAAGATTACATGTCAAGCTTGAAAATGTCATTTAATATCAAAACTTTCAGTATTATTGATCACAAATGAAAAATATTTTAGGTATCTTAAATTATTTCCTCTTTTTCTGAAAAGAGGATTACCAGATTCTCAAATCTGTAATGTAAAAAGGTTAAAAATTATACACTTAATTTCATTAAACTGAGTGTTATTACTTTTCCTTCTTGTTCATTCATTGAAAGTTCAGCTAATTCAAATGTCATTTGGTTATTTACTTAGCCAAAAAGTTTCATTTTTTAAATGAAAATATATAAAAAATAAAGGAACACTTTTTTTGTTGGAGGGGGGAGGATAAAATTAAGGTGAAACAGGAAATAATTGCATTTAATTTATATTCTAAATTTGTTTTCTTGTGTTTTATAGGCAACAAAAAAATAGAAATTGTCAGGAAAGGATAGTTAAAATTCAGTAAACCATATCCAAACAAATTGTTGTACAGTGACAAAAATCATGTCTGAACACACATAATTTCATTAATTAAATACCTAGTTGGTTAGACTTATTAACTACAACAACAAAAAATAAACCAATTCCAATTGAAAGGTGAAAACCTTTACCTGAAAAAGCATCCATTGACAACAGAGAGAGGAGAAAAAAAAAAAAAAAAAAATCACAAAATAATTGGCATATATACAGAAATTTAAAAAAAAAAAATGACACCCTATCTTTGGATAAAACTATCAACAAAAATATATTAACATTTCATGATTCCATGACAAGGTTTCTAAGATCATTTTACAAATTTTAACAAAATGTGATTGATAACAAATTTTAAAATGTTCTTACTAGATGTTATAGAGTTCAGATAATCCTATCTTTGTATAATTGTGTTTCTCTTAGTTAAAATAGCAAAACCATCTAGATACTTCACTTATTGTACATAGTCCTGTAGGATTCAGAAAAATATCATGCTTGGTCACAATGAAAAATGTTCTTTTCTTAAAGTAAAGAACACGTCAGCATAAACAGGTGGGGGTGGAGTGATTGGAAAAAAAAAAAAAAAAAAAAAAAAAAAACAACAAATAATGAAGATTAGTTCAAATAAGTGATGAAATGATCATACATCTCATTTTAGACAGAAGACATGTAAATTTAAACATGTAAATAGGAAATAGAAGGAATTACTCTATAATGCTTCTCAACCAATTGCCACTTCAAACAGGAAATACTACTTGATACTTGGAGACAATTTATAGACTAAATAGAATGAACTAATATGAACAAACGGAATTGGTGATGGCATTAAGTTTAGCCAACAAAGAAAAATAAAGGAATGTCCAAAAAGTAATGTCTATTTATTTCTATAGAAATTAAAGATACAATGTCCAACAACTATTGAAGAGAAAGTTTTAAGCTACAAAACTAATTTCCTCACAAGCACTATTGGCAATACATTTCTGGGGTTCTCTTCCTTTTGTAAGTTGACAGCCATACAGAGTTATACGCATCACTGTCAACATTGCATTACCCCACCACATAACTGTACTCACATCCACTATTTGCTTCCCATAAGCATTTAGCAAATATCAATGAGTGCAATGTTTTCCCAAAGAACTTCAATGATGCATCATTGCTTAATACTTACTTCCACATAAGATATTTTACCAGATATATATATATATATATATATCTATTCATCCACACACACTTCAAGATTAGAATTGTTTTTTTTCTAGCTAAGTTGACAGGCCCTTCTCAAATGGAAGATTGTTATGACTTTTTCTCTATTCTATTAATCTTGATGAATGTATACAGGTTTCAGTTAGCAGTTTTGTTTTTTTTCAATTAAGAAAATGCTAAATGCAGAATTTAAGCAAAAGAATTAACCTATTATGACAAAATATTATAGGAAATAGAAAAGTTTTTGAAATTTAAAAACAAGAAGCTTTCATAAGAATCATGGGAAGAATAATATTAAAAAGAAAAAGCCTTTACTTACAATGAATGTTATCATTAAAATTAAACAGCCAGATTCCAGTCTGAATCCAACAAAGAAATTGTTAATAGGGTTGACAAAGCCAGCTTTATTCTATTTATATGCACACAAATTTGCATATTCACAAATATGAATATAAGTTGTGTGTGTGTGTGTGTGATAGAATAATCACATTGATATAACCTAGTGACAACTAGTAGTTTTGGTATTTAATAAAAGAAAAAAAAAAACACACACACACAACACAAATAGAAGTTACTGAAGTAATGAGAATCTAAGATTTGCATAGCTCCACCCCTCTAGAGCATGGCAGTTACCAAATGTGGACAGAGCATATTGGAAAACACCAATTACAATTGTAGGCTAAATCAATTTAATAGGATAAGTTTTTGTAATTCTAGATAATTAAAAATACTATGAAGGTGATATAAATAGTTGTGTAAATTCATCAGTTGACAGAATCCCAATTAGTGCAATTTTCTCATGATGAAATGGAAAAAAAAAAAAAAAAAAAAAAAATCTCTTTATTCTTGACCACCAAATTCTACTTTTAAATAGAAAATACAAATATATTGCCCTATAGTTTTTTGTTTTTTTTTATTAGTCCTTGTCATTAAGTGTTTCAGATGCAGTATTTTTGTAAGAAAAGAAATTCAGATTGAAATCTAACAAGTATAGAAAGTCAACAAGCATACAAGTTCATTGCTGTGTGTATGTAAGTGTGTGTGGAAATATAACAGAAAGGAATATAAACTAGATTTAGAAAAGAATTATATTATGACTGATAAAGAAATTCATTTACATTCATGAGCGTAAGTTTTTAAAAATCCCTTGACAAACTATTCAATTATATTGAAAGCATTTATTCAATTTTCATAAAACTGAATTAAAATCTAAAAAAAAAAAAAAAAAAAAAAAAAAATTGTTTATATAACCTAGAAACGAAGATAATTGTGAAATCTGTATTTCACTACTGTTTGCCATTGTAACTAAAAATAGAAAAATCAATTGGGAAATCTTCATTGCTAAATATATTAAAAATTGAAAATCTAGAAAAAAAAAAAAATTTGAATTGAACTTTGATTTACTAAATAATCACAAAAATTATTTATGAAAAGGTTATTTTCAACAAGAATTGATTGGAAATGCTTTTAAATAATCTCCCAACCCACACAGAGCCTTATGACCTCTAAATAAATATCAACCTGAAGACATTTATGCCAAAAAGGCAAAATTTCTGAAATTCACATGCTGCAAGTGAATTTCTGACTCGAGTACAATAAAACTGTAGTATAAATGAAAATATTTTTTTTCATATTTATGTCCCTTCCAAACATCTGAAATAGTGTTCTGATATAAAAGTATTTTAATAAATAATCTAGAAATTTAAGAATTATCCAATTATAGTAAACCATTATATAAACTTACTTATATGATATTATGCCCTAAGCATATATGGAAGCCCTTGCATAACATTTTATAATAAAAAAAAAAATATAAATAAATTGTCAACAGGAAAATAATATTTTACTTTTATGATAACCCAAATAAATGAACAAAAACAAATTTTCTACTTTTTGCTTAAAAAACAAGAATTTAATAATTTGACCCACTGATTTACCCCGTCAGTAATGTATATTGATAGGCAATATTTTATTTACTGTAATTACACAACTGGCATAATATTTTCAGATCAATGAAATATGAGAGTGATTAAAACAGGTTAGAAATACACCCCCACCTCTGTATTACGTAGTATATCAGTTTACTAATCTTCCACGCATCTTTTGTGAATTTATTTTTGGGTCATTAATAACCTTTTTATCATAAGATGTCTTTAGGAAACAAATTTATTTTTTCAGTATATTTTATAGAAAATCCAGTATTTTAGTCAAGAATTGATTTTATGTATGCAAAAATATTTTCTTGCCATATTTTTAATCCAAAAGTAAAGCTTCATAATATTTAGACTATTGCAATATCTTAAAATTTTAGTTAAGTCTGTGGTCATACTCAAAAGCAAGAATTTAAAACAGGCTAGAAATAATTGGGGAAAATATATTTTGAAACTTTATTGCAAGTTGGATTTTGATTCAATTCTTATATACCGTTGTGCATATTTATTTTAGCAGTTTGGATTAATATTGAAAAGCATCAATTTTCATTCAACTATTAAGTAGAGGACATTAAAAATATTCAAGGAGAAATGGTTTTGTATTTAAAAAAAAAAAAAAAAAAAAAAGCCTTGAAAAAGGGAAAACTTAAAGCAATTATTCCAAGTGAATTTTTTTCCTGTTAAAAAGCTTTCAAGTCCTAAATATTTTGTCTTTTGAAAACTTCTATAGAAATATGTGCATTTTATTGCTGTTTGTTTAGAGACTGCATTTATATGAAAATACCAAAAAAAAAAAAAAAAAAAAAAAAGAATTTTTTTTTTATAATCTTTGATTTGTGGATTAAGTAAAGAAATCAAAGTTTTCTGAAGATTCTGGTTTTGTTGTGCACATAAAATATATTGCAAAATATAAGAATTAATGAATTCTAATAGAAACTTTTGAGATGCTTCAGGAAATTGTATGATATTGCCATCAGTCTAGAATGGATTCTTCATGTATATATTCAGAGACAGTAGAAAAAAAAAAAACAGTCAATTTGCAATTTATAAGTGTTTCTATCAGTTGAATTTATAAAGACCTTAAAAAAAATTTGGTAAGAGGATTTAAACTAGTAGCAAGTTTAATGTAATTTGTAGATAAGTTTCAGCTTTAAAGAAAAAAGTTCTTATAGTGAAAAGAAAAAAAAAAAACAAAACACCCAGTCTTTAAAATATAAAGAAAAACTGATCAAAATATGATGGCTGACTTAAGTTACATAAAATTCATTATAGTTGAGTATTTTTAATAAAAATCCAAATCCATGAGTTTTATAGGACTTATTGAACATTAGGATCTTCAGAGAATACACAAATATGTAATAATACAAACTGCTAAAATAAAATAATGCTAAAAGGCTAACAGAAAAATGAAAAATAATATTCTTGATTTGACATGAGATTTCTATAAAAAAAATTCCTAATCACTAGTAAATGAAAGAATATATTCTCTTGCTGTAGAAGTCTACAAGAAAAATGTGTGCTTTCTGCTGATCCTTGTGCATTTGGAATAGATTAAGGGATTAATCTAACAGTAAACTGAAATCTATTCAGGTCAGTCTATCCAACTTGGGCATACAATTTCTTTGAGATGTGGAAATTGGGCAGGAGTCAAGAACATTTATCAGATCTAGTTGCATGAATTATCTTACTAAAAAAAAAAAAAAAGGTCATGGTGAAGTAATGCACTTTCACACTAACTAGTTTGGGTTTTAAAATTTCATGTGCCCCCTCCCCACCCCCAAATTAGGATAAAATTGGTATTAAAATGATCTTGAGAAATTTTCAGGATACACTTTTAAGATAGAATATACCACATAAGTTATGTTTTTATTAGAAATATTTACAGTAGCTTATTCAGTGAAGTAAGATTTTATTATGGAATTTGAAGGATGCTCATATAGGAAATGGTGTTTGCAATGGCTTTTAGGGATTGACCTCATGGCATCTACATTAGGTATTGCATGTCAGAAAAATTGTTTAATCTTTGGCCGTATGGCTGCTGGCAGAAAGGTAAGAAATATCCTCATTTGATAGTTTTTGTGTACTGATGATTGTGACATGCACCATTTGATCGATTTGTTCTCTAATGCTTGCATGGCTCTGGGACTGACAATAAGTTTGGATAAGACTTATGTATCAGCCTGTCCCTGCCAAAAACTTCTGCATATTTTTATGTGTTAAAGACTGCAGACAAGTTTCTGAAATTAGGTAGCATTCTGAACAATTTGTGCATCCTTGATGATGAGATACCCTTGTGAACTGCCAAAGCTAGAGCTTCCTTTGGCCTGAATGATTATTTGTGGTTGCTACATGGCATATCTCAAGACACAAAAGTTAAGGTATATAAGACCTGCATTCTATATGTAAGACATAGGTGTTTATTTATATATATATATATATAAAAACACCTAACTTATAGGAGACACTTGAAGACCTGAGAACATTTTCACCAACAGTGTCTGAGAAAGATTGCTGGAATTTGCTGGCAGATGCTCATTAGTGATGTAAAAGTCTTTGACAGGTGCATGAGCATTGAGAACATCATCCTGCAACATAGGATAGAAGATAAGCAACTCCAAAAACAGCTTTTCTATGGAGAGTTGTCTGACAGGAAGCATTCATAGCATAAACTTAAAATGAGTTTCAAAGACTGCCTGAAGCAATCATTGACAAATGCACAAATTACACTTGAAAAATTGGAGAATGCTACGTTGGATCGTGGAAGCTGGAGGCGTTCCTTGAAAGCAAGTGCATTGAAAGATTAGCAGCTGAAAAGAGATCTCAAAAGACAAAAATGTTGAACTTTCAACATGTCAGCATTGAACATGATCACACGTGTCTTCAAGGTGGTAAAAAAAAAAAAGCCTAAGCAAGGCAGGTTTCAAAAGTCACTAGTGATATCACGAGTCACAGCATTATTAGTGGCACTAGGTATGGCCTGAAAACATGCAGATGTAGCAGAAAAGAGTGCTCTTCAATGAGAGGCTTAGAGAGACATAAAAAATTCACAAAACTAATCTAGAAGAAGTGGCAGAACATGCCATGGAACTTTTCGGTTGTAACATTAGTGGTAAACAGTGTTGGTCACTAGCTGGCTTGAAGAGTCATGTAAGAGCAAGACATGTATATTGATCAAGCAATAATAATACTTAAATACGAGATGAGTTTGCAGTCATTATATATGCACACACACACAAAAAAAAAAAAAAAAAACAGCGTGCAATGGATAAATTGTCTAAATACAGAAAAATGAAACTAGCACAGACATTTCATTTTAACAGATATATTTACCAAAATTACAAATATTTTGAAATACTAAAAAGTAAATTTATTCAATAAGAGTCCAATTAGATATCTTAAAATGCCAACTGAGAACATAAACTATTAGTCATTGCATAAGTTCTTATTCATTCAGTGTTCACTTATACTAATATCAGCGCAGGTTTTTGTTTTTTCCTCTTCATTTGAATAATGTAACTGCTAACTTCAAAAAGCAAGATTTTCAAGACCTGCATATCTAAACTTGATTATTTTTTTTCTCTACAGGTCAAGGGCTGATGAAAATATTTTTAATCTAGTTATAGGAGCAGCTTTAGGGATAATTTTCCTGTATTTAAATGACCTTCACCAACTTGGTAGCTATCGAACATTTGTGTAATTAAAAACCTGGTCAAAGATATATATTTCTGGAATCAAGTTCCAGTTATTTCTTCACAAAATATCACTTAGAATATAAAGTAACAAAAAATGTAAAAAACAATTGACTGCATTGTTTTTAAAACTACCCCCAACTATTTAGGGCTGATGGAAAAATGTACATCCAAACAATGCTTGGTACTTTAGCTAGTAGCTTCATCTACACACGCAGTTCCTAATTTTTTTTTTTTGTTTATTCCATGCTCCCCCTTGACAGATTAAAAAAAAAAAAAGAATTTCAAAGAATTTTAGAATGAATCACTGCTCTGTCATACAGAAGGCCTTTCACCTCCCACCCCGTCTGAAATTCCAAATATTTTTAAAACTAAGTCAATCAAATTGTCCCTCTGTGGGACATGTGCCCCTACCACATTCAGAATCACTGCTTCATACTGTCGGATTGTAATATGCAAGTAAATGTCTTCATAAAAAAAGTGATATATTATCAAAGAAATGTAGGTAAAAATGTGAGGATTTGCAACACACACACACACACAGTGTGATGAATAACTTGTCTAAATTACACAAAACTGAAAATAATAATCATGGTGTTTGGAGTAATCACTAGCGATGATGACGTAATACCTTCATCTTCCCACAAGGCCTCAGGCTCAACATATCTAGCAACAGGAATGCCACACAAGCAGAAGAATCCAGTCATGGCTGTCAGACAATTTCTGTGACCATAAAACCCCTTACATCTGGCCATCTAACTCCCCAGACTGCAACCTCCTTGGTTATTATATGTGAGGTGCAGCTGAGTAAGAGACCAAAATAAACAAGGAGAATATCCAGAAGAATTACAAGAGATTCCAAAGTCATTTAGAGGGTGTAGTTGAAGCCAATGGCAATTTCATTAAATAAATTTACTCTTTAGTATTTCAAGATATTTTTGTGTAATTTTGGTAAATATATCTGTTAAAATGAGATGTTTTAAACATATGCACATACCAGCTAAGATTTGTTGAAGGCAGTAATGAAAATTTGCATAAAACTTAATATTTTCAGTTATGTGATTACAGAACAGTTAATAAATAATCCAAGTTGTGTATCATCTTTTATCAGATTTTTCATAGGAGTCAGCAGAAAGCATTCTACTTTGTGAGTGCCTGTGATTTTTTTTTTTTTAAATCAAGTCTAAGTACCCCCACCCTTGTAAACAGAAATGAATGGCTGCTGGGTCTAGATCTAATTTGTCTGGGATTTACAATCTTGATTCTCTGGTAGTATTATTCTTTCTCCAATTTTTTTTTTTTTTTTTTTAGTTATTGTTAACATGTTTTGTCCCAAATTGAGCTATTTTATCATTTTGCATAAGGCATCATCTACATTCCATGATGGCACATTAATACAGATTGTTGTCTTCTAAAGACAAGATTACCAGCAATACATAATGGGGGAGGGGGAGCAACTAGTCTAGTGGGGGGAAAAAAAAAAAAAAAAAAGAAAAACATTTACTGTATATTTAAGTTCTTTGTAGAAATAAGTACTTACATTTAAGATATAGGTATTACAACTGTACTAATACAAAGCTCAATAGTACTTTCATAATTTTTCTAGGGACTCTTTCTCAATACCCATGTTTTTTTTCTGCACTTTACTATATTTCAATCATTTTTGGCCCTTAACCTACCCTGATTCCTAGCAGAAAAGAGACCAAAGGAAACATATGAAAAATATGGTAGGAGTTAATCTTAAACATTTTACCACTACCTTCATGCAGCGGGTGTATTTGAACAGGGCTGACAAGGGCTACCCAATAACAGCCTCAAGTATTATTTGAAGGTCTCAAACTTGAAAGTCATACATGAAAAGTACTGTAATTGAATGCTATTAAGACAGATTACAATAAGGAGATCAAGTTATTATCCTATGGCATGATTCGAAGCAACTACAAAGTGGTCAGACAATAGAAATCTATCTGCCAAGAATGATTGGGCACTAATGACAGGCTGGCATTTTTAACTGACCACTATCATTTTTGTGTGATTAGATAGAGTGGACAATTGGACAGATCAACTAGATTGCTAGACTAGAGATCAATTTAATAGCATATTGTCCTGTACAAAATGTTCAGATATCTGATGTTCCTAAAACTAAAATAGAAGCAGACATTGTTATAAAAAACTATTAAGACACTTGAGTGTTCAGTGATACTTGATCAAATTGCCCAAGGTGACCAATTATTAAAAAAACAAATTAAATTTATTCTGACTGTTAAAGATTGTAGTTATGGGAAGGGGAAAAACTGATTTTCTCTCTGGAAAAATTATTAGTTTCACTGAGAGTATTCCGCATTTTTCTTGAAGGTGGCAAGGAGGTTACTACCAACTGATATACTTAAAAGAGATTAAAGCATGCAACCACATACCTAATGTATAATTTGAGAATGTTCCTATTTATATATTGAGAATTTTAAAATTTCTAGAAAAAAAAAAGCCCACACACGAACAAATCTAATATCAGGAGTTCCATCTGCTAAATGGGTAAATTGATGGCATTTTATATTTTTAATTTTATGCATGAGCACCATTTTTGTTGATTGCACTGTATAGTAGGGCCATTTGGGCACTGAGAGAAAAATAGCAGCAACATGAACATTTCAGTATATTTGGGTGTCAAGCTGAAGACAGTGCAAAGGATTTGGAAAGAGTTGGATGAATACAATGGTAATTACGAAGATGTTTCAAGTGATTACTAGTTATGGGAATGTTATAACTCCATTCTTCTTCCCACAGTGCCTTCAGAAGGTAGTGCTACCCCGGTCAAGAGGGTTGCTGCTGAAAAACCCTATATCTGACAACAGGACTCGGCACTATGCCATTCAAGCAGGAGAACTTGGTCATTGGCTGTCAGACAATTTCTGGGACCACATCAGCATAATACATCTGGCCACCTAACTACCCAGACTGCAACCTCCTTGATTATTATGTGTGGGGTGCAGTTAAGTGAGAGACCAACAAAACTTCTTGTAACATCAAAGATGAACTGAAGGCAAGAATTATGACAGCAGTCACCAACTTAAACAAGGAAACTACCCAGAAGAGTTGCAGGAGATTCTGAAGTCGTTAGGCAGCTGTGACTGAAGCCAATAGCAATTTTATGGAATAAATTTACATTTTAGTATTAAAGATATTTTTGCGTAATTTTGATAAATATATGTTAAAATGAAATGTCAATGTTATTTTCATTTTTGTATAATTTACACAATTTAGCCATTGTACCTTGTATGCGTAGGATTTCCTCTATTCATGTACCCATTTTTAATGAAATAATTTAATGAAATCAGTTTTTCATGTTAACTTTAAATGTATCAAGAGGATTGCTATATATTTTCTAGTCACTAATTGCATTTGATGAAAATAACTAAAATTTTGATTTATAATTTTTCTATGAAATAATTTTAAATAAACTAATGACAATATAATAATTTCACAAAATGTGTCAAGTATTGGCCTTTTGATGGCCTTCTGTATGAAGAATCAAAACACCAGTCCTGACCAAGCTATCTGAATACTTGATTCTTACTACAACTGGCAAGAGAGGTTTGCTTTTCAAAATGATACTACCTCTACATCATGCAATAAACACTGTCAGGAACTTATCTTCAAAGTGACCAACAACATTGCACAAACAATAGTTGCCAAGGGTATATTAAATTTTCAAAAAGGTTAAAAATTAAAAAGAAAGCCTTTTCTTTTTGCACTACAAAATAATGAGCACAAGCCATTATCAACAGTTTATTATCAATGATTGTCAACTCCTCTACTTGTAATGAAAATGTTTGAATAATTTGCATTTTAATGTCAATAGTCATTTCATCAATCATTAACCAGTTATATCACTTAATGTTTTTAGAAATCTAATCCTAATACATAACAGATATAAGCACTTCAAAACATGATTTTTAATAATGGTTCTTCAATATTAGGGCTTTGTCGTGGCCTCCGCTATAATACCATGGTAATATAGCGGAGGCCACAGCTTTGTCCAATTTTAGTAATAAGCTTTGATTGGTACTAACTTTCTGTGAGACAAGTTTTTCTTTTGTACATGTCATTTTCCAATGCTGAATTTGTTTTTCACTTTGTTTTTAATTGCTCATGAAGATCTTTCAAATATTCTACAGTTTATCATTTTTGTTTGGTATTAAGATATTCTTGCAAGCAATATAATTTCATAGTTTCATTGGTAGAAAAAGATTTAGGGGCATGATCAGTATAGTAACATACTTTTATTGGAGATTAAATATTTGCATATGTTGTCATCCAATCAATAAAAGACAATACTATCTTTCATAGTGGGTGCTAGAGAATATTCATAAAATACAGAAAACATTAAATATTTACCTAATGCAGTGTTATTATTCTTTTAGTGTTTGTAACCATGTGTTAGACAAATACAATCAAAGCACATGGTGTTGAAATATCACAAAATTAATGTTTGGAACACTAGCAGCAGTTTCAAATACTGATGCAGAGAAACAAGTGTGTTACATTTTCAAAAACAAAATTTGTTAAAATTTTTAACAAAGACTATTTCTTTGTTACTGTGATATCCTATGCAAATTAGTTGAGCTGTATTTAAATGCTAAGCTGATAACTGTTGGTACTAAGTCAAGCGTTTTGAGTGACATCTTATTTTGCAAACTGTAAGTACATTTTTAACTGTGTTGATACTGTCTCTCTTTGTTTTATTGTTATTTGTTTTTTTAACTTTCTTTGTGTTAATTTTTGTTCATTGAGGAAAGGTGAAAAGCCATTATGGCAGAGTCTCCCCAGTCATCTGTTTCAAAGGATACATCAACGGTTTCACCTTTACCGGTGTGAAAAAGAACCCCACTTATGACCACATGCACAAAAAATACAAAGACTTTATAAACAGAAACAAGCTTTTAGCCGTTCCAGAAATGGTGAATGTTATTTCGATGAAGACTATTTTCCTGTTGACATCCGATGTTAAAACACAGAAGTTTATTGGTGTCAGCAAGGAGAGCATGGAGGCAGCTCTCAAAAGCCTCAACGTTATACCTAAGATATTAGCAAGATGGTCTAGGGCACATGGGGCATGCTGCTGGGATCTGAGGAGGAGACAAAAGTCTTTCGAGTGGTGAGGATGTCCAAATTTTTTAAAGTGCCCAACAATTTGATGAGTCATGAAAAGAAGCCATTCGTCATGGTGAAAGGTCGAAGAGCACATTGCTGCAACAAGTCCAGCAGAGCATTTATTGAAAACGTGCCCCAGAAGAGGTCCAGTGACAAGACAAGAGCCACCAGTGACACTGCTGGTGCAAAAATCAGACATGGAAATGGCAGAAAAGTCCAGCCAGGCCACAAGTTAGGGGAATGGACTGAAATTGTGAGGAGGGGAAATAAGGTAGCGTCACCTACCAGCAGGACATCCCTACAAGGAAGGGATCATCTTCTGCAAAGATGTCACCCCCACAGCAGAAGCATGTTCATTAGCAGCCACAACAATCAGCAGAAACACCAGATAAAGAAAATGAGATGGAATGTGAAGAAATGCCTCCACCTCATTCATAGTCTCTCAAAAGAGGGAGAAAAGGAGGAAGTTGTACCAAAAAGCAAGAAAAAAAAAAATACGAAAGCAGATCAAGACAAGGCAGAACGCGCACTAGTTGCTGCCAAGACACAATCCAATCCTGCTTCACCTGTTAAAGCTCATATATTGAAAGGAAGGAGTCAATCTTCCTTCATAGGAGTTCTTTTAACTCCCTCCCCCAAACAAGACAAACTCTCTCCTAAATCAGGCCATAAAAAGAAAAAAATGAGAACTAATCTACAAGACAGAGAAAATTTGCAAAGTGGACAGACAAGCCCTGGAGAGGGACCTCTCTTCCCAAGGAAAGGCCCAAACTTAGGATATCCCAAATAGAGACACCTGAACTCAAAAAACTTGCTTTGCTCTATGCTGGGAAGGTCCTGGTAATTTATATAGGGCACTAAAACTTACATTCTCTACAGATGTTGATGGTATTGTCTCGGAAGAAAGCATTACATCCAAGATTGGTACAGGCCGTCTGAACAATCTGTCAGGTGTCCTGACTGCAGATTTCCATCCAGTATGTGAATAAGGGGTGACACTTAAAAAAAACAAAAAACAAAAAAAAAAACACGTGTATCAAGCTAGCCAGCTTGAATGTGAGGGGCCTGAGAGATTGGGGTAAGACAGTCTGCTTGCTTTGTGATCTCTTGTCTTTCGGGGTAGATATGGCTGTGGTCAAGGAGACATACTTTGTTTGCAATGATGATGTTCATGTGCTGTCTAGCAACTGTTGTCTATTCAGCATACGTGAAACAGCAGGCCAGAGATGTTTCCTTGTTGGTTAAATGTAATTGGGTGTGACAGAGGACCTTGTCCATGTCAGTGATGGTGGCTGGTTGATTGTGGCCAATATTGCCATGGACAGTAGTTCATTACAGATCGTTGCGGTTTATGTGCCCAACAACCAGGAGGAGCCTGTCTTGTTTTTCCGTCAGTTAGGGTCTTTCCTGTTGGATCCTTCATGCTTTGTCTTATTGGGGGGGGGGACTGCATTGCCATTCTGGACCCCAAGATAGATAGATGGGGGCTGGGAGCTAGCGGGAGATTGAGCGGTCATAGGCTGGTTGATCTGATAGATCAGTTTGGTCTCATTAATAGATACTGGGCTGATCACCCTGGGAGGAAGATGTGAACATGGCACTTAATTGGCCACCTACCCAAGTGGCTAGCTACCTGGATAGAATGTTAGTAAGAAGGGTTGATGTAGATTTGCTAGATCAATCCATGTTCCACAGGTTAGGCTATTCAGACCACAAACTTATTTGTGCCCAGATGGCATTAGATCATAGGCCTAAATTGGCTAGACACTGGAAGTTCAATGTATCGACTGGACAAGCTAGACTTCCAGCAAAAGCTAACTAAATTAGTGCAGTGGAAATTGGGGGGGGGGGGGCAGTTATTTGGAATAGGTGGTGGGAGGGAAGCATTAGGTATTTCACTGCTGGCTATAACTGTTGACTAGCTGTAACTAAGGCTAACAAGGTAAAGACACTTAAAGATAGGCTATCCTGGGCAGGGGCAGAGGAGGGGACCCCCTAGACATAGCATTAGCTAGGCAGGTCCTGTAAGTGTTACTGGGGTCAAGTAATCAGGCATAGGTTAAACAAGATATCAAATGAGGCTGTGAGCATAGGCACAGAATTGTGAAAGGAAGATATCTGTCGAGGTTGTGATCAATATATTTGAGAGGTCAAAGGTGAAGTTCACTTGGCATTGAAGAGGGTCAACAGTGGAAGGGCTCTGGGATTTGGTCTACCCTATGAATCATACTTGAGGCTGTCGCACATCTTTGTACCGATTTTGATGGTGGTGTTCAACAACTGGTTCCGGCAGGGCTCCATACCCAACCAGATCACCAGGGGTGTGATCACGCTGTTGAAAAAGGTCAAGAGTGTTGGAAGGGACTTAGATGATTACAGGCCCATAACTTTGGTAAACAGAGAGTGAAAGATTTTGACCAAGATCCTGATGGAGCATTTGCAGTCAGTTGCCAATATGCTGTTGAGACCCAAGCAAATTTGTGCAGTGAACAGATGAACAAAAAAGATGAGCAGGCTGCGCTGATCAATTTAGATCAGTCTGAGACATTTGATAGGATTGACCATCTGTATCTGAAGTGGATCAGCCTGCTGTATTACTCCTTCAGTGATGTGGTACAGTGGAACGAAAAGTGGTCAGGCACTTTTGTGCTATCTCAGTTCATCAGGGTTGCCCACTGTCACCTCTACTTTACACTTTGGCATTGGAGACCCTCCTTCCCCAGCTAAGTGGGACTTGAGCCAGGGTTCTGTGTACGCCAATGGCATCCATTTTCGTGCCATCCTGGGATGACATTGAGGTGGTACAGAAGGCGCTTGAGTGGTATGAATAGATGACCTTGGGGGGAGAAGAGACACAAAAATTAATCACAAATCTCTTGATTTGCCGTTAGGTACCATGAAATTTTTTGTTCTTTCAATCCCTTCAATTGGATTGACGTACCCGTCTGCACTCTTGGAGTGTGGTTCAGTTGGTCGGAGGTGCTGGTAAAAGTCAGAGCGTCAGTCCACACTTGGCTTTGATGGTGGTTGTGAATGAAGGGGAAGGTGGAGGCATGTGCTACATACATATTTCCCCTCATTCTTTACTGGTTGTTGACACTCCCTCTCTGTGATGATTGTAGGAAGGTGATCGTGCGCTTGTTGACCATCCTCTTGTGGAGTCGACACAAGCATCAGGTCAACAGAGATGTCTGTCCTAAATATCCGTGTCATGGGTGAGGAGCTAGGGATGTCACATGTGGTAAGTCATCAACACACCTCAAGGTTGGCTTTCCTATACCAGAGTTAGAGAATTGGATTTTGGCTGGGAGTGTTACAGATGCCTTTCCTAGCCTTACTATCACTCCTCCCATTTCGAGTGCTGAGCACTGATGTAAACAAAATTCTTACTTGAACGTTGAGCAGCCTTGCGGGCCATTCCTCAGTCCACTGACCTTTCTCGGCCTCAGAGGCACTTATATCGCATGTTAGTGAAGGGGATCGCGATAAAGGTTGGCTTAGCGACAGTCGTGCTCCTTTTGGTCTTGGGCACCAGCAGTGAATTACCTCAGTAGCCTTGAGTTTTCACTTACTTGACGACTGATTCAGAACAGGCTATCTCTCAATGACATGGCCTTCAGATGGGACAGGTGAATTTGCCCGATTGTCATCGGTATGACTGGTTTAGGAGAAACAGATGAGCACGCCTTCTATCATTGTCCTCAGGTGCAGCCTTTCTGGGACCATGTCAGCGAGTATCACTCTTGAACAGCTCGTGTTCACTAATCTCACGTTCATGTATGATAAAGTGTTGTCCCTGTATTCTGGAGTGAAACAGCGTTTCTGACATTGCTGGCCATGGCAAGAATGGTGATATGGACATCGCAGAGGGAAGGAATCTTACAATATGAATGTTATTCTTATCAGCATCTGATTAGATTCTTCAAGCCTCAACTAAAAATCTTCAGAAGTGTTTGATATCTACAAATTTCAGCAAAAGATGGGTAACTGTAGCAAGTCTGGTTTACGTGAATGGGGCCAGTTATTTTTTTTTTTTTAAATATCCCTTATGTCACAATGGGGTAGTTTTCAGCAAACCCTCCTCTTTTGTGTACCTAGTTAATGTGAGTAAATGTTTTTTTTCCTACCCTGTTCCTGGCTTTCTCTTTTGTTATGGTCCAAGCTGAGATTCCCAGTTTGTTTTTGGCCCTATTTTTTCATCTTGACTGGGTCAGTCTTTGATTTTTCTCATTCCATTATTTATTTTATCCTTCCCCTCTCCGTTAGTGAGTATGCTACTTGATTTCACTGTTTGGTGGAATACAGCAGCCACTGAATTTTTTGTGAGAGTGGACAGGTCTTACTAACATTTGTTTATTTTAGTTTGAATATTTCGTTATATTTCAGTTTGTTTTGGATTATTTATTCCCTCATTTCATTTTCATATCATTAAATTTTTCAATATTTTTATACTATTGTATATAGAATCAAATTTTTATGTCATGGGTTTTGTTCCCCTATTTTAGGTTCTTCTGTAAATATGTGGCACTATAGTATATGTAAGACTGTAAGATGATGGATGAATTTTTGTGGTAAATGAAGAAATTGTTAAGAGTGATTGGGTTGTGAATGTGATTAGCTCGGTATAAGTTAGACAGTGAAGACCAGCCTCCATCCACCCACTTTTCAGCCTTGTATTTATATTGCATTTATAAAATAATAAATAATCCACTACATCACATGTAACACATATCGAGTACTGAAACTACAATATATAACAGTTACTTTTACAAAGAAATAGTTAATGTGGATAAAGAATATTTTTAAGTATAAATACAATTATGACTGATTGAAATGATTTAGTTTTATAGTCTAAGACTGGTGCAATCAGTGGTGATTCTATGGAATTTTGGCTAGCCCCTCGGTTTCCATCCCCCACTTTTATAAGCTTCAAAAATTTTTGAAACTGATCAGTCTGATTTTGATAAGATTTAATCTTCAGTTTTCCATCTGCTTTTTCTTTTAGCATTTTAAGGACACATACAGAGATTGGTTTGGAAAAGAAAAAAAAAAAAAGAAACAGACATGTTAATAATCATATATTCATATCTGAAGGAAGATGTTAGTTAGAAATAATGTCCAACTTGATATGTAGATACATAGGCAGTCAGTGATTTATGGCCGAGTGAAAGAATTGCTGCTTGAGTTGCACCCCTCCTAAGAAAAATCTTGGCGCTCTAAGTGCCCCCTCCCCACTTTCAGAACTCCACAATCACCACTAGGTGCAATAACTTAAAAAAAAATTATTTAAACAAAAAGGCTTATTTAGTATGTCTGCTTGCTTTGATCTTTAAAGATGCGAATGAGCAGAGATTGGATTCACTTCTAAAATGCAGACATTTAAGGAATGGGTGATTTTCAGTGCAAACTTTCAGTTAGATTGCATTCGGATCACAAATCTGATATGTTATTTTTACACTTGAGAAATGATTATACAAGTTGGGCTGTAAAGGAAACATGATAGAGAAATGTGGCTAAGAGTTACATTGTTCACAATAGGAAGTATTAAAAACATGGCAAAAAGATTTTAGAAAAGATTCAATTTAAGGTAGATTTATTGATTCTTAAAAGGATATTTGTAGACCTGTAAAAGTGCCAATGTGAAGTTGAATATTATAGCAGTATGTGCTTTGAGTATATCTACAATGACATCAAGTCTGAGCTCAACAAGTGTGATATAACTATTGACTGTGGATATTTAACTGATGTATGTATCAAGTACAAAATGTATTTTATTATAGATAATAAAACCAAATTTTAATTTAACATTTAGCATCCTGCATCATTTATAAATATTACTTCACTTTTTACTGCATATGGAATCACCTTAAAATATAGTGTTTTATATATTAGTTCTATATATTTGAAATTGTAGTAGCCTAGTTCTCAATTTTAGTCCAGATTGTTTTAGGTGTTGCCAGAAAAGGACATGAATACACAACCAAGAAATTTAAATTCTGCTTGTATTGGCAGGATGAACATTTTGCTTGGTGAAAATAGTCATCTAAAGACTGCTAAAAGGTTAAACATTTTCTTTTAAGGCCATTCAGTCAGTTAAGTGCCATACGTGATACACGCTTTGGGCGATCATGTCTCTTTCAAGACATGACTGACTGGGCAGAAGATTATCCCGCAATAGGTTGCTATTGCTTTCTGTGGTAGACTGGTGCCAACCAAGGCTTTAGAACCCAGTCTGTCCTGTTATTTAACCCATAACTGGAAGGAATAGATGGATTAATACCTTTCCCAAGGGTATTTGCACATAAGTGAATGCAATGACTTTCTTAAAAACAATCTACCACCAACTTTTTGTTATTTGCTTATAAACCATTGGTTTGATAAAATCTGACAACCATAAAGGAAGTTACTAGTAGAATTTGGCTGAAATCAGAATGATATATTGAGCACCAGAAATCTATAGGACGGTTTTCTTCACAACAAACATTTAATGTGAGCAATCATTTATGGTCAGAAGTTATAACAATGGCATATTCTATTAACCTTTTCTATACAGTAAAGAACAAAAATAGTCATAGAACTCAACTAAAATATTTAAACAAGAATTAATACAAAAATTTTAAAGCTGCATTTTCACTCAAGTATGGGGGGGGGGGAGCACTAAATAGTTTTACTAAAGCTTTCAAGCAACAATTTGACTGATTTTACATACTCAATTATAGTGACTAAAAATATAGGGTTACACTTTACTCCCTAATAGAAAAAAAAAACTCCCACACTATTAAAAACTTTACTTTTTACTAGATCAATTTAAGATTGATCAATGACACTGCACTTAGTCTCTGCTAACAAGCTCAAATTTTTAAGAGATCTTATATCAAAATGAAAGAGTGGAAGATAAAAAGCAAATCTATGTGTAGCATAATATTTTCTACTTTAAAAATTATTCTTACATCTTATAAAAAAAGAAAAAAAAACAACAAACAATTCAAAGAAATAAAAATATTTTTGCTTCAATGTTTTATAGTTAGAAAGAGAGTAGCTGTATCATGATAAATTTATGTAGCCTACTTGTACATATTTATAAATGGATGGTAATTTTCTTATTTGTTTAATAATTGTTTTTAATGCATCTTAAAGTACATTCTACCAGTTCTTTTTTTATTCTATCATTACTTAATAGACTAGACAAGTTATTTCAAGATTAATAAGCCTTTTCTGGTTTTTCTACTCTAAATGAACTTCAACATATTCTTACCCAGTTTGGAAATTTATCAATTTCCTGTGATGCTCAACAATAATTCAACAGGTAGTAAAATCTTTTAGGAAATTACAAAATTCAATAGTCTGATTCTTTTCTTTATCTACAGAAATGAAAATGTTTACCAGTGCTGTTTGAATGGGAGTATATTATAGGAATTAGCCATAATATTTACTTTAATCTGCCATAAGTAAAAGAAAAATTACAAGTCACTGGAATATTAATTTTTATAGTTTAACAGCAATAACTATAAACTAAAGATACATTTTTTACAACCGGAAAAATACCATTGCTTAATGAATATATCAAGTAATAAACTACATCCTAGCCTTTTTATAAACACTCAAAAGGAAGTTGGGCTGTAAAGGAAACATGATAGGGAAATGTGACTAAGAGTTACATTGTTCACAATGGAAAGTATTAAAAAAACTTTTAGCATGGCAAAAAGATTTTAGAAAAGATTCAATTTAAGGTAGATCATGTAAACTTCCACCATCACATTTCAATGTGTTCTCTAGTTTTCTTCAGATAAATGATGCATAAGCTGAATGCAACCACTTCTCACATTAAGGTTATAATAATAATAAAAATACAAAATTTAATAACATAATATTCCATATTATACAAAGTGCAATGAGTAAATTGTCATTTTATGTTTTTCATTTTGCTCATGTGCATTGTTTCTGATTTTGTCAACTGCACAGTATAGTAGAGTCAGTTGGTCACTGTCTGTGAGAAAAGAGCACCATGATGCAATTCACTTCACCAGAACTTTAGAAACAGCATGCTGTACTGGTTATTATTCACACCAGAAGCACCAATACAAACATTGGAGTGTGTTTGGGTGTCAATCTGAGGACAATGCAGAGGATTCATGAAGAGTTGGAGGAGTTTCATGGTAATTATGAAGATACACAGCCCAGAAAACAAACTGAACATTCTGACAAGAAAAGAACTCTCAAATTTGTTGGTGAGCATCTCAGGCTCAACACGGAGGCGTACATCAAGTGATGAGGAGTTAGTGCTTCCCTGGGTCAAGAGGGTTACTGTTAGAAGACCCTATGTCTGACAAACAATTTCTGCAATCACATCACCGGTTGGCCACCTAACCCTCCAGACTACAATCCCTTGATTATGTGTGAGGTGCAGTTGAGAAAGTGATCAATGAAAATCCTTGTAATAACAGATGAACCGAAGGCAAGAATAATAGCAGAATTCACCAATGTAAGCAAGGAGACTGCTCAGAAGAGGTGCAGGAGAATATGTTTTTGTCTGGAGGTTGTGGATGAAGCCAATGTCAATATTATTGAATAAATTTACTCTTTAGTATTTCAAAATATTTTTTGTGTAGTTTTAGTAAATATCTGTTAAAATGAAATCTCAGTATCATTTTTGTTTAGACTATTGCATCCAATATTTTCTTTGTAATATTCCTTCAAGTTTAGTGTACTTTTATAAAAGATATTTTCTATATAAAAAAAGAAAAAAAAAAGAAAATCACTTAGGTTGTTACATTCATCTTTTGTATAATGCTGAAGAAAATGTTTTATATTTGAAATTTAGCCCTTTATTCCTTGGGAAGATAGTCAGCTGTAGTTTGTCACAAGAAAATGGATTTCACATAAACTTACAAGTTCTGTCTGAATCTTTTTTTTTCTCTTTTCTTGTTTGATACAAAAATAGTTACTTTGAGAAAGTTATATAATCAGTGGTGATGAGAAATGGATTCATTGTAAAGAATCTAAAATGAAAGAATATTGTGGTGAGATCCAGAACAATTTTCAACACTTCAGCCAAAATGGTATCTCTTGTGGAAACAAAATTCCATATTTGGTTGGACTCAAAGAAAATTTATTATAAACTGCAACCCAGTGAAAGTTTAACAATACAATACTACAGTAAGCAATTGGTTTATTTGGAACAGAAGTGATCTTTTGTTTTTTGGGGCAAAAATGTTAGTGAATTTACTACATGACAAAGCCTATCATGTTGCAAATACAACACAACAGTTTCTTTACACATGGTATATTTTTCAGATCTGTCACTTCAAACAACAGGCTAAGTTAAAAATAGCAAATAATTTATCAACTCAAAACCAAAAGTTATTTTATGGACTACACAATTTAGCTGAACATTAATGCAAAACTATAGAAATAAAAGGGAAATATTTTAAATGACTGAATGTTACAAATTATACAAGTAAAACACTTTATAAAAATATGCTAGAAACTGGATTAAGCCTTATACATATTTACGTTTTTGAAAAGGAATTCAAACTGTACTTCAATGATTAGATCACTGGATTAGAAATTGACCAAAATTATGCAAAGGATCTTTAATTGAAGCGATACATAGTGAAATATGTGACACTTTATCAACAAATTGAGATATATTGGAAATATTTCTCCAAGTATACTAACATACAAAAATACTACAAGTGCTAATTACTACTAGTTTGTTTCTTTAACAACTAAATGTTTATTGATGCTCTTACTAATCCATTGAGATTTATAACATTTACATTAAAGGAAAAAAAAAAAAAAAAAAACGTAATTTAACCACTGGAGCTCATAACAGATTTTCAAAACAAAACCAAATATCTGATTGCAATGTTTACATGTGCAAGTTATTGGAGCTGATAGACTTCAATCAATAATGCAGTGCAATTTTAGGTCAAATAATTAATTGGGTTGTCCAGAAAGTGCATGCCAATTTTTAAGGGAAATTAAAGCACAAAACAAAATAAACACTTAAATACTTATTCAACTAAATATAAACCATTTTTGTTACAACTTTTCTGTATTTTTCCTTCAACTTAAGATTACGTCTTCCCAGAATTTCTGGTGGTTTCTTTGTCATCCAAAGAAATAAAATTTTTACCATTGAGTTATTTTGCAAAGACCTGAATAAATGAAAATCCAAAAGAACAATGTCTGGCAAATATGGTGGGTTGAGTAACACATCCCAGCCAAACTGTAACAATTTGTGCCAGGTCATGAAAGAAACGCAAGCATTATCCTGATGGAAAACAACACCTTTCCTGTTCGCTAATTATGGACATTTTCCTTGAATTGCTGCCTTTAATTCATTCATTTGCAAGCAGTACTTTTCAGAATCAACTAACTGGTTATTTGGCAGAAGCTTATAATATAGAATTTCTTTCCAATCTCACCAGATGAGCAGCATGACTTTCTTAGGAATAAAACCTGCTTTTGGAGTGGCTAAAGTTGGCTCATGTCACTTAGTCTAGGATCTTTTTTGCTGAACATTGTTGTAAATAATCCATTTATCATCACTGATCACAATTTGCTTAAAATGGGTGCGATTCCATTCCATTGCATTTATACAGCAAATCATAGATGTGAGCCAAAAGATTTTTTCTACTCAAATCACATGGTGACATCATAGCAATTTGAGCAAGCTTCACTAAGTGCTCATGGATAGTGGATTTTGATAAATCCAGTGTTTCCGATAATTCCTGTGTTGTGTAATGTCAGTTATTTTCAATCAATGTCTTGATTCGATCATCATCTGTAGTGGAAGTGGGGAGGGGGTCTGCATAAGCAATCTTCATCAATAAGACTACAACCACCAATTCTAAATTTAGCAAACCACTTCTGCACAGTTCTGTCAGCTAAAGCACTTTAACTATACATACCTTTTTTGTTGCTTGCAAGGTATTTTTATCTTTACAATGTAAAAAAAAAGATAAAATAAAAAAGGCTTAAGTGTCTAAAATGTACTTTATCTTCAGTTTTCATAGGAATGAAAAATTGACATGAATTAAGTAATTTTAAACTTTCTCTCTTGAGATAGTTTCAAGTGTGCTCTAATTGGAAATGTAAGCATATTATATCGTAATAAATTTTACAGGTTCTAATATGTTGGAATATGAATTACTGAAAATTTAGCATTAACTTTCTGGACAACCTAATACTAATTTAGAAATAGTGCACAATAAGACATTAGTTTAAATTTAAATTTATGAGATTAATTTATATTAAAGAATATCAAATTATAGAAAGTAATTTCTAAGCAATGATAGTCTTTAATTACGAATTGTTATTCAAAACTCCCACCATCACATTTCAATGTGTTCTCTAGTTTTCTTCAGATAAATGATGCATAAGCTGAATGCAAACCATTATTTTTACAAATTTCTTAATTTGAACAATACATTAATATAAATAACGATTCAGAGTTTTTTAATCATTTCCTTCTAAGTAAGTTGATAAAGCCACTAAGATGCAAGAGGCTATGAGTGGAAGAAGCAAGAAAAAAAAAATCTAAAGCAAAAGATAAAATAGGAATAAAAAAAAGACGATTGACATTGCATTTAAATTTTTGACAAACGTAATCAACAGGAAAACAAGAATCCAAAAATGATCTATAAGCAAAAAGTGTGAGAGAAGAAGCCATTAGAACAGGACTTACGGTTACATCTATCAATTTTAGCAGTAAAAAATGAAAAACAATTGCTAATCTAGTCAGTTCAGTGCCATACGTGATACACACTTGGGCAATCATGTTTCAAAAGCTATATGATTGACTGGGCAGAAGATTATCCCGCAGTAGTTTGCCATTACTTTTTGCGGTAGACTGGTTGCCAGCCAAGGCTATAGAACCCGATCTGTTTTGTTATTTAACCCATAACTGGAGGGAAGAGATGGATTAATACCTTTCCCAAGGGTATTTGAGCGTAAGTGAATACAAGGAATTCAACCGGAATTAGAACTCGGCTTCCCAATTTCTTGTTCAGAGCCGATATCCACTGTACCACAACGCACATCCAATGCTAATCTGGTACTATGCATAAATTGAGGTACCAAAAAGAAAGGTCATTAGCACAAAATCTGATACTTGGAAAGAACTACATTCTTTAAAAAAGGTGAAAAATGGAACTCATCTGATAAATAAAATAATATTTGACCTATTTGTAACATTTACACAGGTTTTCAAACCAAATTTGGCACAGAGCAATTCCACAAATTCTAAATCAATGACTCGTCAAACAGTTGTACAACTCACAGCATTATGTGTTTTCTACAACAATTCTTTTAGTTCTTATGGTTATTGTCACATATCTGTCAATATAGAGATTTTTAAGCACAGAATCATGCATTTACCAAATATTTAAATGGCATAAAAACATCAGTAGAAACTTGCACATAAAATGGTAAATACTTATTTAGATCAAGCTGAAGTTTCAATTAACCGTGTTGAGAATTCCTGAGAAGTTATCTACACTTTATATTGATGGTACTTGACCAAAATATACTGCTTAAAAAAAAAAAAAAAAAAAAAAAAAAAAAAAGTGTCTTGCAAAATGCAGTGCATCAGCCAAAATCTATATTCACTGCTTGTAATGGACATCAGCTCCTAATGTCTTATGAAATGCAACTGTATCTTCCAAATGTCTTTTCCACTAATTCTGTTAGGCATTACTCAAACCACACCCACAGGTATGAACAGAAAACCATGACATTTAGATGAATTACTGTTGATTATAAATAATACAATGAGTATTCAAGTCTGTTCAAGCATTTCCACATGCACAAATAACCAAAGTACAAGAAAACAATTACTTTAAAAAGCACATGCAAACAGTATTCACTTGAATACTTAAATTGTTGCATTCTTTGCATGTATAGTTTCAAGGGGTCCTCAGGCCAAGAGAGCAAAGCTTAGAGAACCTCAATCATTATCTAGGAATGACTCTTCAATTTAGAATATATCTTTCTTTTATTTTGAACATAATTGGGTACTTTACATTTTCATTCTAGATAAGACAAAGAACACTATATTCAATAACACATATTTAACCCCCCGCAAAAAAAAATAAACAAGAAAAATTAATAGATAAAATTAAGTAGAAGAGAAAAAATAAAAGTTACACTTTAAAATATTTATATAAAAACAGCCTATTTAAGTCTTTGCCAAACAACTGCATATAGCTGGTCTCTCTCAAGTCCCAGATTAAGCTAATCTAAAGCATATAATGCCAATCTTTTATTGCTCAGAAATAATCAGCTTTAATTGGTAATTGTTCTGGTAGTAATCTAAATGAAGATTATGTCATCTCAGCAACTATTTTGCCAGCAATGGTTTTGAAGAGATATTCCCAACAGAACAAAAAGATTTTGCCACTTATCCAAAATAGCTGTTTCCTTTTCAAAGAATGCCGGTATCTTAACATTTTATTTTTAATTTCTTTACAATATGTCTTACTAAAATTACAGGCTCTTACACTTCTAATATACTTGAGTTCATTACTATTTTTATCTATAAAATAAAGGGTGTTCCAAAAATAATATCTGCTAATTATCTCAGTAGAAATTATTGATACAGGCAGTACAATAACACTGCCAATAGAGCATGTCTTCAAATGCAAAACTTTTTCCAATCAAAACCATTGGCAATGTATTTACACTAGTGATAAATACCTTGGAAGTTGACAGCTTTACAAGATTTCTTAAAACATATACATTACTTTTTGCCACTTCTGAAACTAGTTAACACTTAACTGTGCTCACATACACTCTTGGGTTTTCATAAATATTCTGCAAGAATTAATATTAGAGGGGGCATTTTTTTTTCTACATAAACTTCTGCTTTGCATGCACTTTGATGTCATATCATTGTGGCAAACGGTTAGGTTAAAAAATAAATTATGGGTTATTAGTGGGATGATTCAGCCTCTACAGCTATCAAAATCCACTTGTAAAAGGCAACCAGCAATTTTATATAATCTAATCAAGTATTGTACAAAATGAGTTTTGTCATGATTTCTCTATAGACTAGGACTGATTATTTTATAGTAGTTTTTATATATCCGGAAAGTAAAAAAAAATATGTAATTGTAATTTTGTTAATAGTTATAAACCAAATAAACAGTCATTTACATAACACTGATAAGTGAACTATTTCAAAAGCTTCATTCTGGTGTAACCACATTAACTAGCTGTACATTATTACAATAGGTAAACATTGTAAAACTCAAAATTGAGATCAGCAATTCAAAGTAATTTTGAGCCATATTTGTAATCAATACAAAAACAGCAAACAGAAATCAAGGGATATTATAGATTTTACAAATACGTAAAAACTGCATGAAATACACTTACTAAAAATCAACAGTAATCTATGTTTAGACAGATTTTATTAAAAAAAAAAAACAAAAAAAAACTTTATAACAAAATTACTAATTTTCTACCTTTTTAATTTCTAATTATTATATTATATTTCTGCCAGCTTGTTGAAGTTTTGTACATTATATATAATATATACACATACATTAGTTTAATGCATTCAGAAATTGCTTATATACTAAACTGGAGTAAGATACAAATAATACAAAAAAAAACTCAAGTGATTCAGGAAAGCAGTCTGAAGTAAACTCCTTTTACTTGATGAGGAGAATGAGGAAATAGTTACCAACAGTCAAGTAGCCTCTCTACAAAGAGACTTAGCTTAATATTTCAAACTAGGCTAAGGTAATAACATTTGCTTGAAATTATAAATAAGATAAACAGTTAAAAAATATATGATAAGTAGGTGGATATAATTAAAAGGTAACAACTTGCAACTAATCAATGTAGTTAATATGAAAGTGGTGACAAAAGTAAACAGTTACTCCTATTTTTAAACAAGTTTTTATTCAATAATCTAACCAATTCAAAAACATTATGCAATTTAAATTTTTTTATTTATTTAAATACCATATGTTTATTCAAGGCAATCTCAAATCTCCGAATTCCTTTTCTTTATCTGTGAATTGCCAACACTTCTTGGGAAAGATAGTGAAATGGTTTCCAATTGCTTTCTCCCAAGAGTTTGCAAAGAGAGAAAACTATCTTAGGACTAGTTGCCACCCAAGACTAGAGAGCCCAGACTATCCTGCTATTTAACCTCAAGATGGAGAAAATGAAATGGATTCATACTTTTCCAAAAGGTATCATTGCAAAAAAGGATGAAATAGCATAGTCTAGAGCTTGACCTACTGATTCCACAACAAAAGATTTAGGGTACTTCACATAGAAAACTTTTCCCTGTCTCAGATATTAAATTTATTTCATTATCCTAAATTCACTTGCAGAATATCTGACCAAATTTCCTTAAAAATATGATAAAATTATATCTGTATTTCTTAATATATACATTTAATGAATACACATGTCTCAGTTAACATAAAAAAAAACAAAAAAAAACAAAACATGTCATATACTGGCCCAGGTTTTTTTGATAGCCCTTAAGAAAATGTGCATTTGGTAAGGTTTTAACTTATACCTGCCCCATTATGTAGCATATGTAGAAGAAACCACCGTCAATTTCAATATGCCTCTAGATCACTCAACCATGATAGGAAAAATTCTATTTCAGAATAAATAATAAAATAAAATATTCAGAAGGATTCAGGAAATTATGGGGGGGATTGTGGAGTAGACCCACTTTATAAGAATAGACAGGAAAAAAATGTTTGCACTAAGAAAAATTGTAATAAACATTTTTTTCAAAACCTCATAAATTACTTAAAGAATAAGTAATAACTAGAACTTTATAATTTTTTATGACTAAAGAATAAAAATAAATGCACTTTAATTTCAAAGTGATCAAGCAAATAACTGTATGGCATGGCATTTTGAAATAATGTCACTAATTGCATATGAAAATTTGAAAGTTTAATTTCCAATGGGAAGAAAATCTAATTTCATTGATTTGGTTACATCCAATGATTTTCACCAACTATATCTGCATTGAAATTTTTGGGACAATGAATTATCCTTATTATGCATTATTTATCCCAGCAAGAACGTTTTGGTTGTTATGTGTTTCTCCCAACCCCACACGCCAGTCATTGTACTCAGTAACTTTCTCGGAATTTTATTCAATCAATGATGGTAAATTGTCCTAATTCAAAAGGTTTCAGAATTTGTTATACATTAGGACAATTAAGAAAAGCAATTCAACTACTCATAGATTTCTCTCCCAAATCAAGCCATCCAAAAGCCTGAATGAAATAGTTGTTTTATGGGACTATTAAAAACCTCTTCTGTTTTGAGAGCAATTTAGAACATATAGAAGAGCCATTAAAAAGAAGGTGGGAGAATTGAAAACCCAGTTACCTGTCATTCCTGGTGGACTGATAAGCCTACTGTAATTTTTAGATTGACTTGTGAATAACCATTTAAACCAAACATGCAAGAAAATTGGATAGGAAAACCAAATCATCACTTCATATCCACAGGAAGAATGAAGAGGATCATCATTGAAACAAGTCTGTGAAAGGGTAAAGAAATATTAGGGGGGGGGGGGGAGAAAAAAAAGAAAAAAAAAGAAATTAAATTACTGGGCATTCATTTTAAAAGTGCTGCATGAACAATGGAACAAAAGACAACACACATTTCAAAGTAGTGATATCAGCAGGAAGAGATTTGAGGCTTTCAGGATCTTTTTTCTTGCTTTGAATAGGACTAAAGTTTTTCTTATAGAACATGCATAAATGTTCTTTTGCATTCTATTACTGAGTTTTGGTTAAAGTTCCACTGTAATGGTAGCTTGCTTTTTACAAAACATCTTCAGCTTTCTTTTATTACTGTAATTATGGAGAATATTTATTGGTATGATTTTTTGCTTTTCATCTACAGTAAGGTTTGCTGTTATAACTAAAGTGCTTTTCTTAAATTTATCTAATATACTGATACCTTGATTTAAACATTACATGCTTAAATATGCTAAGACATGTTTTCATGAATATACCCTACTGAAAGATGTGTTTATGCTGTCAAATACAGTACTTAATGTTACAATTAAAATTAGACTATTACAGTAGCCTATGAAAAGTTAGATAATTTTTCTTAACTGAAATTTTTTCAAGATAGTTGAAATGCATGTCAAAAATAGCTCAATTCATCTAAAAATACAAACATTTTAACTCATTTTTAATTTTCTGAATTTAGCAATCTACACAAGAGCTGTTTCTAAATGAAAAGATTTTTGCTTCAATTGTAAATATTCTAAAATCTTAACACACACAATTTTATATGAGAATTTGATAAATTAAAAAAAAAATAAATAAATAAAAGGCCTTAATTACATGGTTAGTAATTTTTTGAAACAGAATTACCACACAGTCATTAATTAATAATTGCTATTAGCTATGTTTGAGCATAAAATCAGTTAATAAAAAGTAACGAATTTTTTAGTTACATCATATAAAGATTAAATATAAAAAGTTATGTTGATGGATTGGAATTAGAGAAAAATATTTAAAAAAAAAAAAAAAAAAAAAAAAAAAAAAAAATCAATTTATGGTAAAATTGTTTTAAAGAACTTGTTAAAGAAAATTGTTTCGCCGCCACTAATTTCCAACACCTAAGGTCTAAGACGAAAAAGCATTCTGAAGCTTTTTTTAGCTTTAACTGAAAACTAAAATTACTATTTCCAGTAAGCAAAATATTTTGTTGATTCCATTTATTTTGAAATACACCAAATTAATAAATTGGAATCAAACCTTTTTGGTTGTTTTCAATTGAAATCAGTCATTTTCACACATTTGTGAACAAAAGTAAATTTTCAATTTGAAAATCAAAAAAATATTTTCTGAAACTTTATTTGGAGGCATATTTTATTCCGATATGGGGAAAGAATTACTTTACGTGTAACAAAGAAATGGATTTTTAAAAACAAACCGTAGCAGTGATTATCAATCATGTAACAAGAACTGAAAGGAAAGGCGTTGACATATTTCTACAGAGACTATCTGTTAAAACATAATTTAAGAAAATGACAGGTGAGCCCCTTTTCTTTTTTTTTATATAGTTAGTTAAGTAATCTTAAAAATGTTGGAAAATATTCTCTGTAAATCTAATTTTAGGAATGTTGACAATGACATAAACTTTAATCAACGCTCTTCTTGTTTTCTTTTGTGTATGGTTGACCATAAAAAAAATTAAAATCTTGGAAAAATATTTGTAAAAAAAGCTTTTTAATTTTTGAAAAGTACATATATATTTTTCACTTAATATCACTTAACCTGATGAAAATAATTCAGTTCAGAATGTTTAAGTTATCAATGTCATATATCAAATTATTAATTTAAAAAAAATTAAAACTATTCATCGAAAGATTTTCTTTACTACTAGTGTCCTTAATAAATCTTTATAAGGACAATATAGCTATTCTAATTAAATAATTAGCTTTATTGCATTTTTTTTATTTTACGATTTGGAACAGATCTTCGGGAAATGAGCAGTAGTTTGAAAAAACAGTACATTTTCCAAAAAGTCCTGCTTTTTGTTTTTACACATGAAAATTTAATTTCTTAAAGTTTCATGAAATTAATTTCAGTGAGTGGTGTGTGTACAGTGTATACACACATGCTTTTTAATTTTTTTTTTTTTTGCGCCAGCGGTTTATATTTAAATACACTGTATCAAAGTTTCTATAAAAACAATTTCATTCCTTTGTGAATAAGTCCTGCAAGCTGAAAGTTTCATTAAAATAAGATTTTAAGAGAGATTTTCATTTTCGCAAGAATTCCCGAATCAATGTTTTTCTTTTTTTATTGGAAAAAAAAAAAAAAGCAAAAAAAAGAGAAGTCTATCCTGAACCCGGAATAAATGCAATTATTTTATTTTTTAAAAATACAAACGAATGCACTAAAATTTTAAAAATAAACAAGCACTTATGCTTTCAACTTTTTTGTTTTCTCAACCACGTTTTCAAATCACTTTTTTGGTCAAATTGTTTTAATTTTATTACACATCCAAAAATTTTCGATGTGTAATAAAATTAAGACAAGTCAGCAATAATTAGTAGAACTGGTAGTTTCCTCATGTTTATTGCTGTGGGTAATTGACAGTCGACTTAACTAAAAAAGACAATGTCCGGCCAACCTCAGTCTGTCAATGTGATAAAAATATACCGACTATTAGTCAAAAAAGTCACGTTCAAAGCGGTTACATAGATAAAGAAACACCTCATCGCCCGGCCTAGAGTGCTAATCGGTTAAAAAGAGACTGAAATTTTCTATCGTTAAAAAATATCTGAACGTCAATTAATTTAAATGTCAAAATTAAAGTCTACACTACAGTACAGAGATTTATTATTTTTCTTCTCACTTTTGAAATGTCTAATGAAAAATAAATAAATAACAGAACAAAAAAGCGTTTCATCGACGAAAAACGAATATCGATCTCTAAAAAAAATGTGTACAGTAAAAAAAAAAAAAAATGTAAACAAATAACTTTGTTGGTTGGTTGGTTGTTCTCTGCCACAGCAAGCTCGTCTCAGTTTGGTCGTCACTTGATACCTCTCCTCACTATTTTTTTTTTTTTTTTGACACAAATTAAATACAAGGTTACATTTTTAATTTAAAAGTAAAAACGTACCCGAATATCTTCCTTGTAAAACAATATCTCTAACTTTTTTTTCCATTATTAAAAATATTTTAAGTTTTAATTGTGTGCATTTGCCTTTTGGCAAAAATCACCGTCCAATGCCGATATTTTGATTTGATTGATTGAGTTAGTTGCATTTTTTTTTTTAAATAAAAACAAAAATAACTACCGTTGAGCGTGTTAAAACATAAGGAATGTAAGGATGATACAAATTTTTAGTTTTAACCCCTCCATACACACACACCAAAAAAAAAAAAACTGACAAGTCCGGAAGTAAGCACCTGGTTACTTAGCGGATAAGAAAAGCGTAAACGATGAAGATAACCCTACCGGAATATGAAGTGTACGCACCTAGATTAATCACAAACGCAACCTAACAAAAAAAAAAAAAAAAAAAAAAAGTCTAATAGTAAATAACCTATACAAAGTATTCTTTATTCGCAAGTTGGTAATAAAACAATACAGGTTCTATAAAGAAAACAGTCTTCCTTTGCTACTTTTATTAATTAAATGCGTATTTTTTTTTTTAAACTGCCAACAACAATTACTTATTGTTCGTGCGCCCTAATTTGAATAATCTGAGTTTCGATTAGTTAACAAACAAGTCATAAATTTGAAAACTGAGTTTTATTTCCCCATTTTAATGGGAAACGCTAAAAATGTTTTTGCACAATAAAAACTACCTTTTTATTCTTTACTTTAACAATCTGATAATCTAAGAGAGAAACCTTGTCACGTGACAAACCCTAATTCCTCCGTATTTCAAGAAAATTTCTTACTGTGTAGTGAGTGAGTAGTAAGTAGAGTATTTTTTCTTTTCTATAGGGTGAAAAACTAAGTGTTTCCATTAAGATTAATTTTATATTTTGAAAATATTACAATTTAAAAATCAAAACAAAGGATTTTCAAAGTTTTTTTTGTGTGTGTGTGTGTGTGTGTGTGTGTGTGTGTGTGTACTGTACGTGCGCTGAACTTTTCCAAAGTCTCAAAGTTCTCACATAATGCATGTGTTGTAACTTGTAGTAGACTTGTCAGCTTGTGTCGAGATCCCTCATCGAAGTGTAACGAACATTTTTAGACAAGTAAAGCGTAAAAGAAAAAAAAAGGGGAGTTGTCATAACATTTCTTAAAGGGGCAACAAGAGAGGAAAGAGATTTCTAGTCCTTTTTCACCTATAGCCGCGTCAGCTCACCTGTAGTGTACAGCATTTACCCGTCAGGTATTGTGTAGGTGACCACAAAACATTAACAGTAAAACCAAAGTTTAACACTGGCGGTTAAGAAGACACTTTAGAAAAAAAATACATACACACAATCAATAATAGTAGGGTGGTTCGCACATGTAAGTCAATCGCTCAGGTATTTTATTTTTAAGCTAACCTTTTTTTTTTTTTTTTAAGTATTAGACAACGTGTTTCATTATATTGTGACAAAAATTTAAGAAGAGTGGACTTGAAAAAAAAGTGTAAAAGAACAGCGAAAAACTTTCAAGTTAAAACTGTGGATAGATTTTCTTTAATAAGAAAAAAAGAAAAAGAAAGAGTCCATGAACAAAAAAGACGAAGAGGGTGTTTTGTTTTTAAATAGGGTCAATAATACAATTAGAAAATCTAAAAAAACGTTGAACTGCTGCTGCTGTTTTTCCTACAGTCACAAAACTATAAGAAATGTAGGAAATAGTATGTGTGAATGACAGTCAAATCAACATTTTATAAACAGGGTCATAAAAATAGGGATTAGTGAAGACGTTTTCTTTCAAGAAAACTGACTACTAATCTGTTTAATTTTTTTTTAAGAATTGAAAAGAGAAAATCTGACAATAAAACATCAGAACAAACAGGTGTCTAAACATCATTCCATTCGCAAAGCAAAAACTTAAAACTATTATATTTACTTTTACAAATAAATTCACGTGAATAATGCAAGATTAGTTAGTAGAAAAAAAGATAGAGGTAGAGCAGGAAAGCCAACACAGGTGGAAAAAAATTGAAGGCAATTTAGAGGATGGGCGAACACATCAGAAAGAAACTTTTTTTGATCAGAAAGGTTAAATGTCTCTTCATATTTTTGTTTGTTATCTAGTAGGAATAAAAATAAAAATTTTAAACTTAAAGCAATATCCTTGTTTTGTTTGTAAATACAATGTTACAATAATAGCGAGTTACTTTTTTTTTTATATTGTCTTTACTGTGGAAAAATTATCACGATTATTCATTGAGTTGGCATCAAATCGTAAACAGGAAAAAGTTTAATTTTTAATGACATTTTCCGAGATAAAAAAAATAAGTAACTATTAAGCCAAAAATCAGTTTACGAAATACAATTTTTTTTTTTTAGTTCTAAAAAAAAAAAAAAAAAAAAAATTTCCCTTGTCTACCCATCTGAGAAAAATTAAGTTTAAATCAATAGTTAAAAAAAAAAAAGTTTCCTTTTTTTATTTTATTTTGCAGGATTTTATTTTTTTTTAATATTTCCTTAATAATTTCTAATTAGTACCAAATTTTAAAACAATCTGCTTCACTTTCTCAACAAAACACGAATAAATATACTATACCCATTTCACCCCAGTTTTAAGAAATATTTAAAGAAAAGACAAGAGGGAGGTGGTTGTTTGTTGCTCTTCCACCCCACAAGCTCAGTTTTCTCTCCCACCCCCGGAAGACACCTGCAGGAATCATTGATTTAATTTGCTAGCGGATTACCGTAATGGCCAGTTAAAACAATAATACACGTTCACCAACTTGATGGAAAATAGAATAAAGCTATTACTCAACTGATGTAACAAAACTTTTTAACACTTAAAGTTCAAAAAAGAGAAAACACATGGAGAAAAAAAGGTAATGTCAACACTACACACAGTGGTTGAAAGGTTAACTGACAAATGACGGCTGGTACACTTTTACTAGAGAAAGATAAATAAAAGTTTACTTTTAATGGGATGGACAGAGTCTTCATAGCTATATTGACTTGTCGGTTGCTTTTTACACATATATAAAAAAAAAAGCAAACTATCCACGATGAAAATGTCTGTTTGGAACTCCTTAACAACAAGCGTACACGAGATGGGGGCCTGAATAATTTTCTATGGATTGCCAAACCGACCATAAACAATTAGAACGTTTCAATAAGATATTGACAAGTTTAGTATAAGTTACTAAAATATTTTTGAAAATAATGTTATCTAAATAATTTACATTTAGAATCTATTCCATTTTTTAAAAATCCCCCCCCCAAAATTTTTATTATTTTCTTTTCTTTACTAATGGTCATCCGTAGATTTATTTTATTGAAAACAGGGTACTACTATTCTTAAAGAGAGACTGCTTTTTCCTAGTAATGTTGTTAATGAATTTTCTAATTACTTCAATTTTATTGGAAATGTGCACAAAGACTAGATTTCCGGATATTTTGAAATACACTTTTAATTGGCAAACAAAAGCAAAATACGTACCCAAAATTACAAAACAACAAAAAAAGTACAATTCAACAATCTTAAAACACACACAAACAATAAACACTCGCTACACACGTTTACATTTCTTTAAGTTGACACATACCTGCAAATAAATAGCTAACTTTTACTCACCCCTTTTAACAGAAAAAGATAAAGCTAGCTGTTCTGGGCTAAAATTTAAACCCAAAATAATCATCGTAGTCGTAATTTCATAAAACTTACCTTAAGATATTGGTTTGTTCAAGAAATAAATTCCACTTTGTTGCTGGGAGCTAGATGATCAATAGCGACGCCATTTTTTTGATCCGGGTATTTGGCAAGCGAGACTTGTATGTTGTGTGGCGTCAGTGGGCGTACTCCTCCTACTCCCTCAAAATCTTACTTTCCTCTCAACCTTACTCTGTCTGTTAATTTCACTCCCACTCATTTACTCAGTCAATAACACTGTTGCCACTCGCTCTCATCTCTCACTATTCCCACCGACCCTGTCTTTATTTACTCATTCTCTATCGTTTTTATTTCTTATTTTACGTTCTTTTATTTATACATATATACAATCATAATACTTTTTTTCTTTCCCTTTCATCTCTCACACCCAACAGCAACGTGATCTGGTTACGCTCCTTTTCTTTCTCACTTCTTTAGTATTGTTTCCTGCTTTTTTTATTTTCCCATTCACACTTAATCAGTCCCTCTCTTTCAATTAAGTGTTTATTTTATTTTATTTCTAAATCCGCTGTTCCCTCGTTAATTAACTTTGATTTGCAACCCTCCTAATTCCTTTCTTTACGTTCTTTTCTATTACTATCAATTGCATTTTTTTAGCTTTGTCAAAAACTCCACCTTTTAAAAATTTAAAGAACTTTACATTAAATTATTAACTCCCAGCCCTCTCTCTCTCTCTTTCCATATTCAGCGACTTCATTTTTCACAAACACTACTTTTCTTTACCCTTTCTTCTACACATTTAATTTCTTCTTCTCTCCACAACCATCTCATTTAAAATAGTTGCTCGTTTTTTAGTTTAATTCTTAAAGCGTGTCATAGAGATAGCTAATTTTTTAAATTACTTAATTAATTTAATAATTCTCCTGTGATTCAAAATAGCTAGTTTATCTCTCTATAGTACTCAGCACCCCCTTTTTATTGCATCAAACTTTTACTTTTAAAAAATGCAACTTAATTTTTATTATACTTTGCTTTTTTTTTTTTTTTAGTTTATTTAAATTTCAAAGGTTTATAATTTTTTTTTAAACCATTAATTTTTCTAGGTAAATAATGAAAATGAAAAAAGTAATAATTTTTAAATTTTATTTTTCTCTCACACAAGCATTTAAAGATAGTTTTTTTTTTTCCTAAAATTTTATTTCTTTTTATGCGGACTTCTATCATCCCTTGACTTTTTTTTATGCAGGTATTTTTCTTATTTTTAATTTTATTTTATTATTTACTTGCTTACTTGGACACTTTCTTTTGACCCCTGATGTGCATAACTCGTCTTCACTGATATCTCTCTCTCTCTCTCTCTCTCTCTCTCTCTCTCTCTCTCTCTCTCTCTCTCTCTCTCTCACCAGGACAGGAAAAAAAGGACAGTACATTACTTTTTGAAACATTCGGGGAAGGAAAGTTATTAAACAATAGTAAGGGACACAAACAATTGCCCCCTATTGTCATTAAACCACTGTTAGTGTTAACTCACAAAGTTAGACCCTCGTAGTGGTGTGTGTCCGTGTGTTCGTCTAAGTGTGCTTTTTGCTCATTTACATGTGTGTGTAGGTAGGAGGGAGAAAGAAATACTTTTAAACACTATCTTCTTCTCCAATTAAAGAAAGGTGTTTTGTTTTATTTATTTTTGTTTATATTTCTCTCCACCCCCACCACTACATACACACACTCTTTACTTATGTGTCTAAAAGCATAAAAATTATAGATCACTAGTTCAATGATTGGTGGTTTATAAAGATTTGATTCTGATAAAAAAATAAAAATGAATCTTGTTTGGTGTGTGTATCAATCACTTACGCGCAAACCCTTGGGAAAGGTAATCCGTCTCTTCCCTCCAGTTATGGGTTAAATAATAGGACAGATTTGGTTCTGTAGCCTTGGTCGGCAACCAGTCTACTGCAGAAAACAATGGCAACCTACTGCGGGATAATCTTCTGCCCAGTCAGTCATGTCTCTTTCGAGACATGATCGCCCAAGCGTGTATCACGTGTGGCACTTAACTGACTGACTGATCAATATTTCTTCTTTTTTTTCTGCAATCACGCCTGTGAAAAACAATAGGACAGTCATATTCATTTAAAATGAAAATAAAATGTCACTGTATCAAAAATAAAAATTTATTTTAGTTTAGTTAACCTTTTTTACTTGCATACAATACAGTTTAGTTTTCTGGCTATTTTACATTTTATTTTTAAAAGTCACGTCAGGGAAATAACTTTTTATTTTTTTTAACCAATGAAATTAACCAATATAATTAATGAAATTTTTGTATGAAATTAATTTGAACATTGTGGAAAGCAAAAAAAATTTCCATGTTTATTCAGCATCATTTTTGTTCACATTTTGAAATTTTTTATTATTTACCTGTTTACAAAGAGTATTTTCTTAATCTTTTAATGGTTGTTCATAAAAATATCAATAAATTTGGTTAATTAGAAGCTACAATGATTTTATATTCATCTGTCGTCATATTTCTAAAACTTCTTTTAAAAATGTAATGAAACCCATTCTTTTAAGATTATAAAAACAAATAATAATTAAAAACCATAGTAAATTATTTCCATGAAAGCAAAAAATCATTTACACCTGTCAAGACCCAAATTGTCAACTGAAAAGAAAAGTGGTTATTAAATATGGTTGCTCAATCACTTATGAATAATTTTCAAAGATTTTTTTATTCTCATTATATTGTTACATTTTTTTTCTAAAGCTAATTTTCTAAAATTCCCAGTTCTAAAAGATATTTGTTTAAAATATCCGAAATATATAAACAGCTAAAAATTACCAATAAAATATGTTTGCATATTTAAAATATGTAATTGCTGGAGAGGATCTTGCTATAAAAGAGGTAGTTATACTCAAAGCTAGTAATTTTATTTTCACTCTAACAACCATTTGTTAGAATCAACTACTATTATGAACAAACTGAAAAAGCTTTTTGTTTTGTTATGTGGAATCCACTTTGCAAATGTTTTATTAAAAAAGCAGATATGACAATTTACTCCTCACATAATATGTGAGTGAAGAAAAAAGTTCCAGAGAGAAGTTTTTAATTGCATGTAATGATATTAACAGATTTGTGCAAAATAAACGTCAAAAGGATTAGATGGCTTATTTTAAGAATAACCCTTGTTGATTGGTTAATAAATTGTAGGCAAGTGAGAACACATCAGAACACATCAGAACACATCAGAACACATAATTGCGTGCAAAATTTCAACAAGTGTCAGTGATTCATTTTTGCCAATATTTAAAGGAGAAAATCCAGTGAGAAATTAGACACTGGGCAGGAAGCAGACATCCATGCAAGCTGCCATGTTATAGACACAAGCACAATTGCCCACTTTGTTTGCCATACAATACGTACCTGAATCTTCAAGTGAGAAATTTACTTTCCAACTCTATTCTGCTCACTTATTTCAATTTTAACTCTAACACACATTCATTTGGATTGAAATTTACTACATAATATCAAAGGAACATTTATTAACAGATTAAATAACTTCTGCATTGTTCAAACTGTTCCTAAAACAAACCATATTATGTGGAAGATTTATTGTGAAAGACATTCAACCTTAATTTTCGTAAACATACAATTTTTCAACTTCTTTTCTTATGCTTATCACCATTACAAATTTGTGTATATTATTATATAAATATTTGTTGCCTTGCAGAATTTTGTTGTATTTTTTTGTTTCATCAATGTACAAATTATAAATGTTTGTGGATTGGATTCTGAATTCGCGAGTAACTTGTAATAAATGAATAACAATCATTCGATCACCTAGATAACCACACAACCACTACAATTAGCTACAGTTACAAAATATTATTCAAGTGAACAGATATCTAAAATATAGAATAAGGAAGACAAAGTTCTTTTACTTTCTGAACTTGGTTAATCATGACTCTCCAAAACCTATCCCATTTAACTCTTAGCAACATTTGTCTCTTTGACAATTCTCACACCTTCCATTCTGTCATTCATGCACATGAGTTCATGAGATGGCCCACTACTGTCCCTTGTCCCTCTTGCCAATATGCTTTGTGAGTGTTAATTTCTCCAAGCCTGACTTATGTCACAGAATTTTTACCTGTCTATTCCTGATTCTGAATATAATTGTAATCCCTTTATTGCTTATGCGATCAGTCCATAGAATTCTCAGTATCCACCCCCCCCCGCCAAATAAGCTGGAGCTGCATTGAAAAGTCATAGTGAAGTATGAGACAATGACCTAGCATAGAAGTAAGTACAATATAGAAGTTACTAATAAAGAAAGATAGAAAAGTAATATCAAGTCTTCAAGAGCAGTAGCAGCTGTAACAAAAAAGAAAAACTTCAGTGAATGGAGCCAAACATGACAAGCAACAGCAGTACTCATCAACAGGTTAGGTTTTTAAATCTCCACAGAGATTTGTCCTATGGCACAATAAAAAATGGTGAATTAAAGTATCGGTTTGTGAATTTGTTGTGAATAGTAATTGTGAGATTAATCACTGGGCCAGGCTGTGCGTACTTGGACTCAGTGGAAATGTGGAAAGCAATATTGGGCAATACAAAAAAATAAGTAGACAAGATATCCCTAGACATGGACACTAGGCAGTGGAATGAGAACTGCAGATTAAATAAAGGGTTCAGTTTGGAATTCAATGCAGGTTACCTGGATCAATAAGAATAACAAAGATGAGGACAACAGTCTGAATAAAAATAGTGTAAATAATAATAACTTCTCATTTCAGAAATTCAGACAGATATATCTTTATTATATACTAGCAGTATAGCCCGGCGTTGCTCGGGTGTAATGAAAGCTTTAAAACTAATCCATAGTCCTGGAGCTCAGACAATTTGGACGTTGGCACGAAAGACTAAAAAGCAATAGTTGTTTCCAGTTAAAGTGAAACCGTAGACTGAAAGAAAAATGAATCGATGTAAGTCAAATTTTCATTTCCTGGTATCGATATCAAATAAGTTTTTTTCGTCGTAAACTGAATTTTGAAGGCTAAATAAGTCTTCTGAGTAAATGGTATCATGGCTGAGACTAAGAACTACAATTATACCTACTTAGAGCCAAACCCAATGCAAAAACTAAAATAAAAGGGCTGAAAAAAATACAGATATACAGGCAGATAAACAGACACAAGCACAAACATCTTGTCTTTTATATATATATATTATCGATTTTCTGCACAATTGTAAAAACTGCAACCTTGAAACTTCTGAATATCGTTTCTTATATTTTTGTCTATGAGTGTATCAAATTTGATTAAAATCGGACCACTCCTTCTATAACCTGATTTTTTTGATTATCGATTTTCAATATTTATTAGGGGTACCTCGACACAAAACCTAACTAAGAACACTCGCAGACACGTATAGCACAACTGTGTCAATTTTCAAGAAAATCGGTTCAGCTGATTCGGAGTCTATAGGTAACGGATACACACAAACACACACACAAAGTTTCATTTATAAATAAGTTTAGATGGAACTTTGTGTGTGTGTGTGTGTGTGTTCATTACCTATAGACACACACACATACACAAAGTTCCATCTAAACTTATTTATAAATGAAACTTTGTGTGTGTGTTTGTGTGTGTGTGTGTGTGTATCCGTTACCTATAGACTCCGAAACAGCTGAACCGATTTTCTTGAAAATTGACACAGTTGCACTATAAGTGTCTGCGAGTGTTCTTAGCTAGGTTTTAAGTCGAGGTACCCCCGATAAATATCGATAATCGAAAAAATCAGGTTATAGAAAGAGTGGTCGGATTTTAATCAAATTTGATAAACTCATAGACAAAGACATAAGAAACGATATTCAGAAGTTTCAAGGTTGCAGTTCTTACAATAGTGCAGAAAATCGATAATATATATATATATATATGTGTATATATAAAAGGCAAGATGTTTGTGCATGTGTCTATTTATCTGCCTGTATATCTGTATTTTTTTCAGCCCTTTTATTTTAGTTTTTGCATTGGGTTTGGCTCTAAGTAGGTATAATTGTAGTTCTTAGTCTCAGCCATGATACCATTTACTCAGAAGACTTATTTAGCCTTCAAAATTCAGTTTACGACGAAAAAACTTATTTGATATCGATACTAGGAAATGAAAATTTGACTTACATCGATTCATTTTTCTTTCAGTCTACGGTTTCGCTTTATCTGGAAACAACTATTGCTTTTTAGTCTTTCATGCCAACGTCCAAAGAGTCTGAGCTACAGAACCATGGATTAGTTTTAAAGCTTTCATTATACCCGAGCAATGCCAGGCTATACTGCTAGTTTATAAATAAGTTTAGATTTAGATTGGTTCAAAGCCATCAGCTACAAATTGATCAAAATGTCTTAGAAGAGGCTAAGCAAAAATTATTCAGTTATATTTAGAATAACATAACATATGCATGATGCATCCTTTTATAGGCTTTTTTTAGTTTATACTATTTTTGACATATTATATATAAATGCTGCTTTGATTTTGTCTGTTGTCATTTAGATGTTATTTCCTGCTAAGTAATCCTTGTATTTGTAGTCATGAAAAAAATTCATTTTTTTACAGGAAGTGGACATGTGTCAGTCTAAATTTACATGCTAGATTAAAAAAAGGTTGATAAGGGCAAAAACAAACACAGGAAGAAAACTTTTTCAAAATCTTTGCATTTCTATTACCTGTCAATATTATCACATCAATCAATCTCAGTCTGATCATATCTATCTTAGTATGTATTGACATCCATATCTATCTCTATTAATATCTATTTATCTTAGTTTGTGTATGTGTGAGTCTATTCATTATCTATCTATCTATCTATCTATCTACACGTCTTGTTCTGCTATTTATTCAATCAAGCTCATTCTTCTTCTTCATGTGTCATGTCCCTTCAGGATGTAGTTGATTATGATTCTCCACAATTTCCTGTACTTTGTAGCTCTTAATAAATTTTGTATTTTTATTACTTATCCTAAACAATGTTCCACCATCCATTTACTCAAAAAAGAGGCTTCAAATAGATATTTTAAAAAGTCAGTGAAAATGAAGCCATTACATGGCCAAATTTTACAGGATCGACTCAACTTTGATCGCCTAGTTTTCATTGAAAATTGGAGCAATTTGATTGGGTAGTGACTCTTGAATTTTTAACCAATGAGGATAATCATGTAGGCTCTCTAATGACTTGTTTTATGAGTTTATTTACAGCTAGCTGCTTGCTATAAAAGAGAGGAAATGTTAACTGCAAAACCAGAAGGGATTTGACCTCATCTGGGCATGTAGAAAATGTGATCTGGGTAGAAAAAATAGATCACTCAGACAGAGAAAGGATTGACCATATTAGGTATATATAGTCAGCTGCTGAATGAATTGACCATATCTGGAAAGTAATGGTAGTCATTTGAGAGAAGAATATGATGATCTTGGATGATAAAAGTATATGACTAATTCTACTACTATTGCTGTTGAAGAAGAAGAAGAAAAAAGTAGGAAGAAGAATGTAAGTTTGATATGCAAATATCTTTTCTAAACATGTGTTTTATATCATATACAAATAACTTTTATAAATTTATGAGCTTATTTCCCTCAAATGTATTTTATAAATGTGTGACAGTTTATCTAAAATTTGAGAATGTCTGTGTCAAAAATCTGAATATTTATCAAAACGACTAGGAATAGCAGTTTCACCTGAGGTAGGTCAACTTTTTCTCATTTTTCTTCAAATTTCATTGTTCAACTTTTGAATATTTAACATTTTGAATTGCAGACATTTCAAAATAAGTAATTTTCTTTTGTTGCTAAGAAATTAATTAATATGAATCATTGCTCTTAAAGAACATTGTTAAAATTCCTTTGTTGTTGAGGAAAAATATTTGTTTTATATGAACTGTTTTTTTTCTAAGAGAAAGCAAATTTGTATTTTGAAAGAACTGTTAACCTACCTTGATAGTTTGAAGTGCACAAACTTCTTTTTATTTTAATAAATGCTTGTTTCACTGCAAATTTCACTTTGTGTAAGAGTTTTCATGGAATTTTTCATAAGCATCTCTAAAAGAATTTGTAATAGGAAGGATAAGAATTTTAAAAATCTTTCTTTGAAACCTTACTCCACATCTCTCTCTCTCTCTCTCTCTCTCTCTCTCTCTCTCTCTCTCTCTATCTATCTATCTATCTATCTCAATCTGTTCATTATCTATCTATCTATCTATCTATCTATCTATCTATCTATCTATCTCAGTCTGTTCATTATCTATCTATCTCAGTCTGTTCATTATCTATCTATCTCAGTCTGTTCATTATCTATCTATCTATCTATCTATCTATCTATCTATCTATCTATCTATCAGTCTATTCTTATCTATCTATCTATCTATCTATCTATCTATCTCAGTCTGTTCATTATCTATCTATCTCAGTCTGTTCATTATCTATCTATCTATCTATCTATCTATCTATCTATCTATCTATCTATTTCAGTCTGTTCATTATCTCTCTCTCTCTCTCTCTCTCATATACATTTTTTTCTAATAACTCATGAAATGTTCATACATGTGTGTTGTACACCTAACTTTATACAGGAATGAGACCTTCCTATTTGAACACTATTAGAGTAGAGTAGAGTAATCATACTTGATCCAAATTTTCTGTTTCGAAGTAGAGGGGTACTCAGACGAGGCTCTGCCAAAGAGTAGAGTCTCATCTAGGATGAATAGACAAGAGCCCGACCCAGCCTTAAGCTGAGTTTGCAGGATTTTTTTACTGAACTTAACAGAATCCCCACATTAATTGACTTTGGTGGGGAGTTGGTAGATATCAAGTAATCATACTGTTCCAAACTCTCTTTTGTTCAACTCTCTGTTTCTGGGTGGAGAGGGACTCAGATGAGGCTTTGCCAAAGGGTAGAGTCTCATCTTGGGTGAATAGACAAGAATCTTAAGCTGGGTCTGCAGGATATTTTTAACTGAAATTAAAGGCTTGGAATCCCCAGTTTAGTTAACCTTGTGTTGCATCTGCCTTGGTGAGGAGGTGGTAAATACCAAGTGATTATACTGACTAGCAGTTATTGCTCTCTGTCTTTCTCACTACCTATGAGCAAGAAGGATTCAAATGGGGCTCTACCAAAGAGTAGAGCTTTGTCTGAGGAAAATCAACAGTAGCCCTGACCATCCTAGGTATCTCTTAATAGAGACCACATCACAAATGAGAAGTAAGCTCAGTGAAAGGCTTTGTAACCACTTGAAAGAAGAGCAAGTTGAAATGCTATGGTTATGTTATAAGAACCTACAACCTTTCCACTACCATCTTATAGTTACCATCTTGGGAGTAAGAAGAAGAGGCAGGCAAAGGAAAAAAATGGGCTGGCAACATCACTGAGTGGACTAGAAGATCATTTACATTGCCCTAAAAACTGAGATATATGGAGGGAGGTTGTGAGGTGATAAGGTGACCAGTGACCCTATGATCACACCCGGTCATGAGACTGAGGATGATGCTACTTAACCCCTTAGTCAATGTCCTGTACAGGATGCATGGTATTCTATAGGATCTCATGGTTTTTGACCAACATTGGTACCATTATAGACATTTTGAGAACATATTGTATTGAGAACATATTGTGTGTAAACATATTAAGAACATATTGTATGTAAATATATTGAGAACATATTGTATTAAGAACATATAGTGTATAAACATATTGAGGACATATTGTATTGAGAACATATTGAGGACATATTGTATTGAGAACATATTCAAAACATATTGTATTAAGAACATATTGTGTGTAAGCATATTGAGAATATATTGTATAAACATATTGAGGACATATAGTGTTGAGAACATATTGAAAACAGATTGAGAAAATATTGTATTGAGAACAATAGTGTGTAAACATATTAAGAACATTAAAAACATATTGTGTAAACATATTGAGAACATATTGAGAATATATTGTGTAAACATATTGAAAACATTATATTGAGAACATATTGTGCGTAAACATATTGAGAACATATTGTATTAAGAACATATTATGTGCAAGCATATTGGAAACATATTTTGAGAAAATATTCCCATATTGTATTCATTTCTACAGTTGGCCAACTATGGAGATTTTTAGCTTGGTATATGTGCTGATTTATTAAGGTTTTCATATTTTTTAGCAATTTTTATTATTTCAACTTCACCCCACCGAGAGCAGTGATCTCTTTTTTCTTTCCATATTTAGTCAACTATGCCTAACTTCTTTTTTTTTTAATCATTTCACCCCAAGCAAGGTAGGACCACCACAAGTGCACAGGGGGTTAGAGTGAGAGAAAAGACTGGGTACAGGGAAAGGATAAAGGAGGAATGGGACACAAGAAGATAGAATATGATAATTGGCGTTGCATTTAAATTTTAGGAGATTGTAGCTATCAGAGAAACAAGTAAATAGAAGTGAGTTTCACAGGTGGGAAGTCTGAGAAAAAAACAATTTCAAGTAGAACTGGCACTTGCATTTAACTATTTCAACAGTAAAAGCATGGGACCTAGATGCCAATCTAGTAGCACGCTCAGATTCATTTGGTCAGGGCACCAAGAAATAAAGCTTATCAGAGCAGTTTTCATGAAAACATTTGTAGAAAAGACAGAGGGAAGACATATCACTAGTGTAAAATGTAACAACTAAATGAAATTTTATTTTGATTTGACAAAATGGAAACAAAGATTCTACAACTATAAATGGAACCTAAATAACAAGAAATGTAGAAACAGCAGAACCCTTTCAAAATGTTATTGACAGATAAATAAAATGAAGGAGTTTTGCCAGAAATAGTGTGGAAAGTGTTGGCATGGTGCTGAAAACTAAATCTTATGAAGTAAGAGCAAAATATGTAATATTTTTTTGAAAATCCATTATATATATGCATATGCATACATATATATACATATATACATAAATTTAGTGTATTGAGGCAGCAGATAATTTTCTAAACAGATACTGTTAAATATAAGAGAATGAATGTCTATTATATTTAATCATGAGCCATTCTAAACATCATATTTTGGCTTTAATTTCAGGTGAAAATAAAGACAAAAATTCTCTAACACTTGGATAATTTTTTACTAAGTTGGTTCTAAGCTTTTGGCTCACATGAGACATCTTCAGAGAAGTTACAAAGACATTAACATAAAAAGATCCACCATCAGCGACAATTTTATCTTGTGTTGACATAAAACTTTGCTAAGCAACAATAACAGTTACCAAAAATAGCAAACACAGTTTGTAAATTTGTAATGTGGTTCTATGACGTCACACCATGTGAGAGCTATAAATTAAAATGTATCTCAACAAACTTAACAATAGCTCTAACAATATTGATAATATCAATAATAATGGTGTACATCAAAATAAACATAACACTATTAACTTATACTATTGCCACCAATACATTATAATTATATAGATGAAAAAACTATCAAAAACATAATACATAGAAATGTTAAACCAATAAATAATAATAATCAAATTAAGCTCATCATATATTATAAAAAATTCAAAACAATTGACCTCATAGTCCCTAATTATCTTACAAGCACTCAAATAAATCCTCTACAGAAAACCAATGTAGTGTATCAATTTACATGCCCATTCAGAGAGTGTATCTCTGGTACTAATAATAAACCCACTACATATATTGGTTTTACTACAACCACGCTCTCCCGTAGACTTACCTGTCACCTTTCTGATCAGAGTACAATTAAACAACATTTCTTAGAAAAGCATAGTCATGTAGGTAATATCAGACAGATTTTAGTCAACCATACAATATTACTTACTCATACACACAATAAAAAAAAACCTTCAGATATTAGAGGCCATCTACATTAAATCCAAACAACCCATACTTAATAAAATCACGTTTAAATCTGGTCATAACACATTACATTGCATTTAAATATATGGTTTGATTATCATTTTGAGCTCTCACACGGTGTGACATCATAGAAACGCATTACAAATTTACAAATTTGCTATTTTTGGTAACTGTCATTGTTGCTTAGCAAAGTTTTATGTCAACACAAATAAAATCGTCGCTGATGGTGGATGTTTTTATGTTAACGTCTTTGTAACCTCTCTGAAGATGTCTCATGTGAGCCGAAAGCTTAGAACTAACTTAATAAAAAATTATCCAAATGTTGGAGAATTTTTGTCTTTATTTTCACCTGAAATTAAAGCCAAAATATGATGTTGAAAATGGTTCATGATTAAATATAATAGACATTCATTGTCTCTTATATTTAACAGTATATGTTTAGAAAACATATATACATGTACATACTGATTTCCTTCTTTTCTGAAGATTTTTCATGATTTGGAAAAGTCAATCAGTAAAATAAATCAACACAAAATGTTTGTTGTTTTTAATAATACTTGCTTAAAGAACACTGTGTCAACCTTTGATATTAATAATATACTATATGGTGATTGTCTAAATTAGCTTAGATGTAGTACATGTTCAAAAGTATGGAAGCCATATACTATATATTCAATCTTGCCTCTTCACAACTTAGGTTTCTTTAATATCTTTAGATTGTGAAATGTCATATAGAAGATAGTGGAATGATTTCTTGGTGCTTTTTCTACAATTTTGAATTCAAATTTGTTCTTCTCCTAGACTGATCAACTACCAACCCACTATTTTATTCATTACTGGCAAACAAACATGCTGGATTCATCCCTTTTTCAAAGGGTGTTAGCGTGAAATGAATTTAAATTCAGTGTGCCAATTTTCTTTTCTTTGTCAATAACTATTTCCAAAAGAATAATGAATAAATCTTGTGTGTTTAGAATTTCTCAGTAACCTCAATTCTGTAGGATAAAATAGTTTAAAATTGATAAAAGATTACTGGTATAGTTCATGGGTTTATTTTATGTTATTTTACAGTATCATATCAAATGTTTATCAAGAGGACATTACATATACTTAATAGGGAAACAAGTATTTCTCTGGCTTACTCATCAGTTGTGACAGGTAACTGCTGTTACATAGATATTTTGAATATTCTGGAAGAGTGTACTCAGTGTACATAGTTGGTTTATTGTGTTGATAGAGTGCTCATGCACTACAAATCCTATTGTGCATGGATGCCATATCTATAGGGAACTCTTCACAAAAAGAGTCAAGATGAGCTAACCCTGAAAGAGTTTTATTATTTCCAGTGAGTCCTAATAACCCATTGCTCTGGTAAACAATGAAAGAGTAAATCTGTTTTTGTTTTTGTTATATAATTTTTCTAGATGTAAATCTGAGTTAGTTTTTAATTTATATCATATTGCAGATGAACTTTCTTAAAACCACTTATTTGAATTGGTAAAAAAACATTATAAAAACAAAAAAAAAACAAATTTAAAACAAATTTATAAAAGCATTAAAAATTTAAATTTTTTACACCACACAAAAATTTTCAAAATTTTGTACATTGTATTTATTTGATTACAGCTATTGTTGGGGTAAAGAAGTAGGTTGAATCATGTGATAGTTTTGGCATTAATAGTTCTGTTGAAAAGTCACTATTTGCTATTATTTATGCAAATTCAATGTTGATTACTATATTTTACAATGAAAACTTTGAACACATACTGTTTATTTTTATATTAATTTTCTCTCAGCAGAAAACAAGTAAATAATATAAAAATGCCAGCCTTAATAATCAATGGATCCATGATAACAATCTGTACAAAAACTAGCCAAACACAGAATTTATTTTGACACTAGACACAATAACTTTCAGAAACTTCCTGAAATACTGACAACCAATCAAAAATTGCCACCTCACTTCTTCTCTTATCTCGGCCAAATGACAATATTTGACATTTGCTTTATATTACTTAAGATTTGATTTTTTTTGCTTTTCATAAGAAGACATTCTTAGTAAGTAATCGGTTTTATTGTCTTAAAGTGCATTTTTTAGAGTGCATATTGCTTTTTTCAATTCAACATTTGGTTTGCTGCTATGATTTAGCATATCTATCTATCTAACTATACACACACATATGCATACATATATATATTTATAGGTATGAATCTAAATAAGTATATATATGTGCATACATGCAGATACTCATCAATATATAAGTATTAAACAGATGTTAATAGAACAGTGTTCAATGTTGTATAACAGACCAAAAATATATATTAATAAATATACATATTATCTTACATTTTAAGCATGACTTGGAATTTCAGGCATTATGCAATCATCAGGTGCATATTATGAACTGAACGTTTTGCAAATTGAATTATTATTTTAGGTATTAGCATCGATAAACTTAATGTTATTATAAATTAGGCGTCCTAATGTATTTATTTATTAAAGCATAATTTAGTCAGGTTTATATCGAAACTCAAAAATGGAATAGGAAACAAAAATATATATTTATATTTTCTTCCCCTCTTTTTTTTTTCACTGCCTTCATCAGCAGAAAATAAAACAGATGAATTAAACAAAAGTTACCCCCCTTATAACTCACATCTTAAATACCCCAAAACGTATTTCATATTTACTTTTCTATTTTTAAAAACTCTTATGATTTTAATTTAATTTTTAGGTTTCAGTATAAACCAAATTAAAATTATACATTTAATAAATGAAAAAATTGACACCCCAGATTTATTATTTACTGTTCTATTAACACCTAATAAATATTTATATCTTGGTGTGTGCCTGTGTGTATACGCATTTGTATACTTATTTACCAATATATATATATATATATATATATATATATATATATATATAAATGGAACTTTGTGTTTGTGTGTGTGTCCGTTACCTATAGACACCAAAACGGCTGAACCGATTTTCTTGAAAATTTACACAGTTGTACTATAAGCACCTGCGAGTGTTCTTAGCTAGGTTTTGTGTCGAGGTACCCCCAATAAATATCAAAAATCGATAATTGAAAAAATCAGGTTATAGAAGGAGTGGTCCGATTTTAATCAAATTTGATACACTCATAGACAAAGACATAAGAAACAATATTCAGAAGTTTCAAGGTTGCAGTTCTTACAATAGTGCAGAAAATTGATAATATATATATATATATATATATATATATATATATATAAAAGGCAAGATGTTTGTGTGTGTCTGTTTATCTGCCTGTATATCTGTATTTTTTCAGCCCTTTTATTTTAGTTTTTACTTTTGCTTTGGCTCTAAGTAGGTATAATTGTAGTTCTTAGTCTCAGCCATGATAGCATTTGCTCAGAGAACTTATTTAGCTTTCAAAATTCAGTTTACGATGAAAAAACTGATTTGATATCAATACCAGGAAATGAAAATTTGACTTACATCCATTCATTTTTCTTTCAGTCTACAGTTTCACTTTAACTGGAAACAACTATTGCTTTTTAGTCTTTCGTGCCAACATCCAAACACACACACACACACACATACACACTCAGATAAAGTTCCATATATAGATAAGTTTAGATATCTGTATAGTAAACGTTTTGTACCTTTCAAATTTCATAAGGCAAGTTCAAGTGTTTGTTATCATAATTTCCATAATATTAATCGAGAAAAGAGAGTGAACATTCTTTTTTCACCTATTCCCTCTCTAGGAAAAAAAAAATTATTTTATTTTGCACTGAAATTAATTATTGTAAATTACCATATTTTCCAGTTTACAAGATGCCTTTTTTCTTAAACAGTACCCTGAAAAATACATGTGCATCTTCCAAGAGGAATGTGTCATTTACCTCATGGTTACCACCATGACATGAATGGTAGTGAGGATCATTTATTGTACGTGACTGACAGTAATGATGACACTGTGGATGATAGTTTAGAGCTTTTGCATGAATCCAGCGGTAGCGAGTTTTGGGATTTGAGGATGAATAAAAATTATTTGATTGTTTTATATTTTTACATGCATATTTTTAAAACTTTTAATTAATTTTTATGAAAATAAAATGACCCTTGGACAATTAAAGACACATAGTATATTTACTAATCACCAACTAGTACATCATAGCTATGCAAACAAAATCAGATGAGTGATTAATGTAAATAATATGTGGTACCAGTATGTGAGGGGCACATGGTGAATGTGTTTTTGTATGAGAATGACTTTTTATCTTAGAAATTTCCTTCCAGTATTTGAGTGTATCTTCCAAAACACAGCATCTTGTAAGCCAGAAAATACAGTAATTTCTTTTATTGGAGCAGTGATGTTAGTTTTGCAGAAAGGGTATTTTACAATATATTATATTCTGAGGTGACAACATTATTACCAAAAGAGCTGGTAGTTTACCCTAGGTCTACCAACAAATGCCAAAACCTTCTAACACCAATACAATTAATATTTAAGAATTTTTTGAATTTGATAACAAATTTAAAAACAACCAGAAATTATTACCAATAGAATCTGTATTATCTTTACTATAACTTTTTAACGTCTGTCTATATTTCTTTGAGATGTGCATTGTTATGCAAGAAGATGTGCATTGTGATGTAATGGATATCGGTTCAGAATGAGAAATCAAAGAGTTTGAATTTCAATTGAATTTATTGCATTGACATACACATAAATACCCTTGGGAAAGATATAAATTCATCTCTTCTCTCTCCAGCTATGAGTTAAATAGCAGGACAGATTTGGTTCTATAGCCTTAGTTGGCAACCAGTCTATTGCGGTAAGAAACCTACTGTGGGAAAATTTTCTGCCTAGACAGTCATGGATCAAAAGAGACATGATTGCCCAAGCGTATACCATGTATGATATTAAAATGACTAACTATATTTCTGAAATATGGTAATTATCTTTGTTCAGATTTATTTGAAATTCCAACAACTACCACCTGACGGATGTACGTTATGGTGCAGTATATATCGACTCGGAATAACAAATCAGGAAGCTGAGTTCGAATTCCAGTTGAATTCCTTGTATTCACTTATGTTCAAATATCCTTAGAAAGGTATTAATTTATCTCTTCCCTCCAGTTATGAGTTAAATAATAGGACAGATTGGGTTCTATAGACTTAGCTGGCAACCAGTCTACCACAGAAAGCAATGGCAACCTACTGTGGGATAAGTTTCTGCCCAGTCAGTCATGTCTCTTTCGAGACATGATTGCTCAAAAGCGTGTATCACGTATGGCACTTAACTGATTGACTGATCACCTGAAGAAGGCTGGAGCATACAACAACCAAAATGTTGTGAATGTGACAGTAAAAATAAGGACAACAGTACAAACAATGTAAATAACATTTTAATAATGTTGCATTCTAAGATATTCTGAAATAATTGCCCAATGTTTTTCAGCTTTCATTCCTTTATAATTTTCCTATAACATGTACGCCATTTGGTCCTTGAGCAGACAGTAAGCATTCTGTTGTTCAGACTTGACTGTCATCTTTAACTTAGCAAAGACTTTATTCAGTTCATTATACTAAAATTACACTCAGCAGTTTCTGAGACAAATATCAATGAATTATAATGTTTCACCAGTTTATGTATCTCAGGTATAACATACACAAATAGTTTATTAGTCGTGTGAAAAATGAGAAAAAATAAAATGATACTTTTAAGATATCTATTGACACTTTTTTTATATATAAGGTACACAGCTGCCCTCCCACAATCCCATGTCACATAGGCAGTGAGACAGCTGCTCTTATGTTTCGTGATGCTTCTTGTATGTATGTATGTATGTATGCCGCATTCACCCTAGTCGGGTTGAGCGGGCTTCCTCCCTGACGGAGCAAGTCTCATTGGGATTTGTTTAAGGGCAGGGTCCCAAGTCCTACCCTGTTATTTAACCCATAACTGGAGGGAACGGACGGATTAATACCTTTCCCAAGGGTACCAGTGCGCAAGTGAGTGCAGTGTGCTCAACTGAAATTGGAACTCGGCTCACCGATTTCCCCCTCCAAGCCGACATCCACCGCACCACAACGCACATCCGTGAACGCTAACAGCACCTGGTATTCCCAAGTGGTCACCCACATAAGTACTGACCAGGCTCAACGTTGCTTAACTTCGGTGATCGAGCGGGAACCGGTGTATTCAACGTGACATGACCGTTATGTTTCGTGATGCTTCTTGTAACCTTACATATATATAAAAATTCAGTTTGACCGTTATTAACAACACCATCTTGAGTGACTTGAAATTGGTTCAAGCAGACAAAGAAATACCAGAGTCAGTCAAAAGCAGTTATATAAACACACAAAAAATAAACCCTTGAAAATGAACGGAGCAACATTCAAAAGTACTTGGAGAAAAAAGATAAAAATAAAAATGAACTTTGGGAAATTTACTGATTATATTAAACAATAAATTGGGAAATTTGAAAAAGATAAAAATTGAATAGATAGAACTTGTTGATATTATTAAACAAAACATATTTGAAATAATTTTTTTGCCTAAATACACTTTATTTAAATATATATATATATATATATATATATATATATATATATATATATATATATATTGAGAGAGAGAGAGTGTGTGTGTGTGTGTGTGTGGATATAAAAATTAACATTGACTGATTTTTTCACAACTTAAGTGATTTTTTTACAATCATTTTACCTCAAGCAAGGCAAGAACACTACTGGTTATAGTGTGAGAAAAAACAAAATACAGGGGATGTTGAAGAAAAGTTAAGAGATAGATGGGAATCAAATAGATAAAAGATGCTTATTGCCAGACATTATGTGTATCCACACTATTTTTATTGACAAACTGTATTTACAAACAAACAATACCCAATATTGTGCAACCTTCCCCAATAAATAACATAAATTTTAAATTATATATATATGTGTGTGTGTGTGTGTGTGCCCGTGTTCTTTATTTTAAATTCAATATATAATCGTTTAATCAAAAATAAAGCTATTTAGTTTTAATTTTCACTCAAATATTCTTAAGACCAATACATAACAATCATACATGCAAATTTGCAAAGAATTTAAAAATTACTTCTCCAAATAATTTTTCTGGAAAATCACTCTCACACCAAATTGTGTCATTTTTTTCTCTCTTTTATTCTTTCATTATCTTTATTAAGAAAACAGTCATTAGATTAATGTTTGATGAAATTTCCATTACAAAACAATTTTGTGAGTAAATGAAGTCATTTAAATAGAAATGGAAGTTCATGTGTTATATAAGATATTTTTATTGGGAACGTGTTCTAGGAAATTAAGTAAAAATTGCTTCAGCTTTATCTGAATTATATATGTAGTGTTAGTATACCTTTCCACGTGGGTCAAATAAATAAATTGCGTTCTGGTTACCAGTGTAATGGTAAGGCAGAAAGGAAAAATAAATGAAAGAATGAACGCTTGTTCTCAGAGAGACTTTTATATACTATGACATACACAGAATTATACATATATAAAAGTGCCCACACGGAGAATTACATATCACATATATCTACTACAAAGCAAAGTATAAGGAAGAACAAAAGGAAAGGTCTTACATATAGTCAGAGATACTTCTGATCTGTGAAGCCATTGTTATGACTGAATTTTAAGGGCCAGCTTCATTTATATCCCAGTGGGATGGTTATATTGTAAGCTGTTTGTCCCAGTGGGATGTGGCAGGATTTACCTATGTTCTAATGGAATGTGGCCCTGAGTTTTGTAGCTGTTCATCCCAGTGAGACGTTGCAGAATTTATCATGGTCAAATTTGTCTATGATTCTGCAAACTTCTATTGTAAGCAGATTTAGCCTGGTCTGCTTAGGCCAAAGACCTAGGCAGAATAAAAACCTTCTAGTTTGGTTGCTGTTCATAAACTGTTTTAGCACTTAGGTCAGTATCTGGAGTGACATCACAAAGTGGCTGTTATGTGACCATAGGACTTACCTCAACCAAAAGGAAATAAGCGCTTTTTGTATCACTTTTAAATAGTTTAAAATCAGTTATTTAAAATAATTTAACACATTAATTTGAGGTTCATTTATGATTTCTAAAACAGTTAAACATTATTCTAATGTGACTATTTCTTCTATTCATCATATTGGAATACTATATATATGTCTTATGATCAATAGTTTTATCCCAAAAAATAAATGGTCACACTATACACAGGTAATTTTTGAACAGGTTAAAAATCATGCATTTTCAGTGATTGATTGTACCATACATAAGTAAAATTTTTCTAGTTAAAATTCATGCAAACAAAATTCATGGGTCACACTATACATGGGTTTGGCTTATACACAAGTATATAGGATAAAAAGTTTTCAAGCAAAGGCAAGTAAAAATGGAGTAAATAACTCTTTGTGGTAATAGTTTAATGAGGATGGTGATTTTCTAAGCACAGCTTAGATGTGACACAAGGTAGCCAAGGAAAGATATTAGAATAATTCAGAACCTGTACTGACAGTAAACCCCTTGCATATGGACAGAAAATCAACTCAGATTTACCAGATTTACTCAACTTATACAGTGAGATGATTTTGAGAGAATTAGAAGTCCTACCAGGATTGGAGGCTACAATCTTAACAACATAAGGTATGCAGATGACAGTGTTGATAGCAGACACAGATACGATGCTACAAGAATGGATACAGAAGATAATGAAGGAAGGCGAGAAGAAAGGACTAAACTTTGGAAGATAAATTGCATGGTTAGGAAAACAAAAAGCGCAACATGCAAATTACAAATTAGAGATGCCAAAATGAAAGAAGTGCAAAAATTTAAATATCTGGGAAGTGTTTTAACCGAGGACAGAAAGTGTGACACTGAAATCTGAAGGTGAATTAGAATAGCAAAAGAGGCCTTCCAAAAGCTAATCAAAGTATTAAGAGACAGAAAAATTTTGATAAAAATAGAAAAAGAGTACCGAGCTGTAATATCAGTCCTCCTACAGTCTTACTGATGAAGAAGAGACTTGAAGCAACAAGGATACTGTGATTATCATGAACTGAACATGTGAGCAACAACAAAGTTTTAGAGAAAATGGAAAGAAAAAAGGACACTTACATGTGATATCAGAAGATGACAACTGAAATTTCTAGGGCACATAATGAAGACAGGGCTTAGAAAATCTGATACTCTCAGGACAGATTGAAGGCAAGAGAGGTAGAGAAAAACAGTGAGTTTGAGTAAATGGATAGCAGTATTGGATTTAGGAGAGATAACAAAAAGAGTAAAATTTATTAAGAGTTTCAAAGGACAGGAAGTCAGAGAAAACCGTAATCGCCAATGTGCTGAATAGACATGGCACAGAGAAGAAAAAGTAAAAATTCCAAGTAAATTTTTAACTATTTTCATTTTTATGATCTCAATTTTTTGATCAATAAGGTCTTCTGTCTCAGGAGTGAAGTAACATGTTTGAGTTTGAGTCAATCGCCATATTTATCAATTATTTAGAAGAGATCAGGTGCAAAAATTTAAATACCTGGGAAGTGTTCTGATAGAGGATGGAAAGTGCAACACTGAGATCTGATTGTGTATTGGATGCATGAAGGAAAATCTTGAAGCAACCAACATGTGGTTCTACAGAAGGATGCTGAGGATACCATGGACCAAACATGTGAGCAATAACAAAGCTTTTGGATGGAAATGAAAAGGAAACTTATATTTAATATCAGAAAGAGACAGCTGAAGTTTCTGGAACACATAATGAAGAATGAAGGCTTGGAAAATCTAATACTCACAGGATGTTTAGAGAGAAACAGAGACAGGGAAAAGCAACAGGTGATATACTTACTGGGCTTGAGCAAGTAGATGGCAGAGCAAGGTTTGAAAGAAAAACCAAGAAAAAAATGTTAAGAGCTACAAGGGATTGGGGGATGTGGAGGGTCATGATCGCCTACGTTTGGAAGAGACACAGCATATAAAAGAAAAGAAAAACCAGTTATATTTTTGGAGTGGCATTAACCAGTTATTTTATTCACATTTCATACTTGATAAGTTTATTATTCAAATCTTGAATACTTTACAAATAATATATGTTTCTTTGACAAAGACTTTTGATTAGATTCAACAATTGTGACTTGACATTTCTAACTTTTCTCTCTAAAGTCAACTTTTTCAACTCTATACATCTAACATCTTTATCTAAACTTTAAAATGTTATTTACTATTTATTTTCTTCTTTTTCTTCCTCATTAGGACTAGATAGGCTCGCCTATCATCCAGTTCACACTCTTCTTTGATCTTTTTTTTTTTTAATCATATCACCCCAAGCAAGGCGATAATGCCACTGATGCTACATAAGGAGGCTATGTAAGGGTAAAAAGAATGGAAAAGAGAAAACCGGAAACCACATCCTAAACAGGGAACAAGGAATGAGCCTCTTCATCTGTTCAATAGACGTGGGTGGAGTGTGAACCGGGCAATAGTTTAGTCTATCTACTCTAATTGAAAAAAAAGAAAAAAAGAAAAGAGTGAAAAGATTGGAAAAGAGAAAACCGGAAACCACATCCTAAACAGGAAACAAGGGATGAACCTCTTCACCTGTTCAATAGATGTGGGTGGAGTGTGAACTGGGTGATTGAACAGGAGTAGAGGTTTATCCTTTTTTTTACTGTTTAAAATTGGGTTTCTGGTTCTTTCTAAAGTCAACTCTATACATCTAGCATATCTACCTAATCTCTGAAATTTTATTTACTATTTATATGCCCACTCCTGTCAACAGGAGTTCACCCCCTTCTCTCCAATTTTCAAAAAAGAGTAAAGGTTTATCACTTGCTTCCTGTTTAGGATTGGGTTTCTTGTTTGCTCCAAAACCTTTTCCTTCTCTTTCACTTCCAGTAGCCTCTTACATCTTAGTGGCATTATTGCCTTGCTTGGGGTGAATTGATAAAAAAACATAAACAAATAAAAGACACCTAAATCATACTATTTTTTGGAAAAATCACAACTTACAAGCATCAGAAATCCATAAAGACAGCAACTTCCCACACAGACCAAAGACAGACAGCAATCACTCACACACAGAAAGCTTCAGTCTAGAGATACAGTCAGCTATAAAATGGCAGTAACATCCCAGTCAACAGTCTGAAACAGCTGGTTTGAACACACATGGCTTAATAAAAAAATATACAGGATCAAGGATTATTGGATTAAAGTGATGGTTTGTGAAGTTGGTGTCATAGTGGTTGTGCATGTTGGGCAGTGTAGACTTCAACTCAGTTGAAACAGGCATGTGATAACAGCAGTACTAAAAATAAGAAATTGATTTCAAAATTGATTTTTAAACTTAATTTATAATATATCTTGCTGAAGTCAATTTAAATTGACAACTTCTTTCTTGCTAAAGTCAGTTTAAATTGACAATTTCTTTCTTTCCATATATCCAAATTAATAAATTATAATTTTTGAAAGCGAAAACTTCAATGAAGTATGTAAAAAAATTTCCAAATCTTCATCTGGAATCAAGAAAATACAAACATTAAACAAAATATTGACAATAAATGATGTCATTTAAACTGATACCAGGAGGATATATATATATATATATATATATATATATATATATATATATATATATATATATATAAGAGACAATGAATGTCTATTATGTTTAATCATGAGCCGAAAGCTTAGAACCAACTTAATAAAAATTTATCCAAATGTTGGAGAATTTTTGTCTTTATTTTCACCTGAAATTAAAGCCAAAATATGATGTTTAGAACAGCTAATGACTAAACATAATAGACATTCATTGTCTCTTATATTTAACAGTATCTGTTTAGAAAATTATCTGCTGCCTCAATACACTATATATATATATATATATATATATATATATATATATATAGATAGTCATCTGCAGACAGTCCTGTTTCATTGTATCCCTGCTCATCAGTACGGTTAAACATCCAAGTTCTTCCAGCCAAGATTGAAACCCAACCTATTTGACATCAGTTGGAGATTGTGTGGGGGGGGGTGCAATGGGTATATTGTTGCCATTTTATATTTTTAATTTCACACATGCACATTGTTTGTTTTTGATTTTGTTGACTACAGAGTATAGTAGAGTCAGTTGGTACCATCTGTGAGAAAAAGAGCACCATGATTCAATTCACTACAGCAGAAATTTGAAAACAGTATGCTGTACTGCTTGGCATTCACGTGGGAAACTCCAGTACGAATATTTCAGGATAGTGCAGAAGATTCAAAAAGAGTTGGAAGAGTTTAATGGAAATTACAAAGGTATGGCATGTTGAAAAAACCCACTCTGAATGTTCTGATAAGAAAAGAAGTCCTAAATTTGATGGTGAGGGCCTCAGACTCAACACAGAGACCTACATCAAGTGCCTGGAGGAGGTAGTGCTGCCCTGACTCAAAAAGCTACTGATAGACCTGATTTCTGGCAACAAGACTCTGCACCATGCCACACAAACAGGAGAACCCAGTCATGGCTGTCAGACAATTTCTGTGACTACATCACCTCTTACATGTGGCCAGATAACTCCCCTCCAGACTGCAACCCCCTTGATTATTATGTGTGGGGTGCAGTTGAGCAAGAGATCAACAAAACTCCTTGTAACACTGAGGATAAACTAAAGGCAAGGATTATGTCACCATTCACCAACTTAAACAAGGAGACTGTCCAGAAGAGATGTAGGAGGTTCTGAAGTCATTTGGAGGCCATGGTTAAATCCAATGGCAATTTTATTGAATAAATATACTGTTTAATATTTCAAAATATTTTTGTGTAATTTTGGTAAATATATCTGTTAAAATGAGATGTCAGTGTTATTTTCATTTTTTGCATAATTTAGACAACAATTCATTCATCGCACTCTACATATATCTTTAATATACAAATATTTTGTTTCAATGGCAACTTATTTTTGCATAGTAAGGTAGCAAATAAATTTAAAATTTCTTACTGTAAATATTTTGGTATTAGTTCCTTCTAACTTATATTTCGCTTTTAAAACTTAGGATTTATGTTTATCAATGCTATAAATATGTGTATGGAGCATGAAAAAACAAGTACGTCTGATGAAGACAAGAATTGTTAATATAAATTTTTTTGTATTGCCAATACAGAGAATGTGAGTGGAAGGTCTCTTTGTGGGTAAGGGAATTGACTTGGACAACAAGTAGAGTTGGTAAGCTCTGTATTTGATGTGTGTATGACATAACCGATGTTGAACATTGAGAGCTTACCAGTGGTGGATATGTTGAAATTTGCCTGTTCACCCCAATTCTCTTTCAGTCTTTATAAGTAACATTCTTAAAAGAAAATGTGTTAGATCCTGAACTCAACTTTATTTTTTAGTATTTTTACTTTGGCAGCAGTGTTTGTAATTAGCTTCTTTTATAGTGTTTTTTTTGAGGAGATTTATTTTGTGAACTGTATGTGGTGCTCAGAGCCCATGCACAAAGAATGACAATTTTATTTTTGATTTTGCTTTCTTAGCATTCACATTCAGTTGAAATGTAGAGTAAATCTGAAAGAGATCTAATTTGAAGTAGCATATAATATCTATAACTTTAAATAATAATCTTCTAGAATTATTCTTATTTCTTTGTTATAAATAAACAAATGCCTTGTAACAGAATTTAGTTATTAAAGATAACATATTTGCAAAAGTTGATTATGTTTTATGATAGATGACAACTTTGTAGTGTATTATAATGATATTACTGTATGACAATCATGATACTCTCTATCAAAAAAATAATTTGTTGCATCATTCTTTTTTCATAAAATGCTACTAAATATATGACAATCATTTTTAATCTTACAAGTAGATAATTGACTAATTAAGAGGTAGTTTCTGAATTTAAGTTTTCCTTCAAGATATATTTAAAGAATTTGGGAATGAACTTGAAACCTAATGGTTATTTGTCTTTTACTCTGCTCCTAAGTCAAAAACTCGAACATAACGTGTATCTGTTTTGAATTGTGTCTTCCATTTTAACCTCTTGCTTCTTTTTCTGTACACAAGAAAATAGGCAGGATTTTTAAAACAATGGCATATCAGTTGTAGTTTTTCCCCCTTGTCTTTTTTTCTGCAATGAATGTTTACTTAAAAGTGAAGTGTGTCACTAATATTCAACTGTAGAATAAGAAAAAAATGCAGTTTGGATTAAGGTGGCAGTTGTTTGTATTCAACTTTGTAGGGACAATGAACAGCAAATGATACCAATAGCAGCAAGAAACTGTCCTTTACTAGCCAAAATAGAAACATCTTAGGAATACTGGGATTGGAGGTATAATTCAAATGAATAAAAGTGGGGTTATGGCTGAAGATGTTCATTATCAATAATTATGATGTTTGAACTGATATATTTTTTAAAAATTGATTTTATTTATTTGATTTATTACCAAGACAAAAAAAAAACAATAATATTTGTATTTTTTATATACAAACTATTTTAATTTTCTTCCATTTTTTCTTGTTTAATTATTTTTCATGGTTTTTCTCTTATTCATTTCACCTTTCTAACATTTTTCCATCTATTCATCTTTCTCTTTCTGGAATTTTCCATTTTTGTCATCTGAAATAAGAACTGAAATGTTTTTGATAACAATAAAAAATTGTTTAGTCACCTATCTCTGCAAAATCACAGCTGGTAGATTCCATTTACATATTAATAATTTCAGCTTTCTTCTATAATTTACTTATGAATATTTATCATAGTTTTTTAATAACTTTAAATATAGAGTATAACTTTTGACTGACTTTCTATATGTCCAAAGTGAGTCATTTCTTTTTTTAAAAGCAGCATCAAATTTACTTACAAGACTTGTGGTGATACCGACCAAGCAAAAGCGAGGAACCGGATGTTTGCTCTATACCGACCAGAAGGCAAATGACCAAAAATTGTTGTTGCGCATCTGAGTTCGCGCAGATGTTCCAGTTGAAAAATAAAAATTAATCAAATCTCAAATTTCCAAGTCAAGTGGCTTCTACATTCGCCTCTCTTGCATCACTTCTTCACTGTCTCAAAAGTACTTACTGACCTCAGGAGCGACTACTTCAAAGACATTCCTCACATACCTCCACTCCCCACATTCCTAAGCCTTTTATCTATTTCAGCTCATTATTTGCCATGAACATTCTAATCTTGGACCTTTATATTCAAGTATTGCTTTAATTGTAAAATATTCATTGATATGTGTATATATATAAATGTTATTTAATACCCATATTGCCTTTCTTGATTTATAATCATTTTATGAATTATAGTGGCCTATCTACCACAAGGCCAAATTCCGTTAACCTGCAATGGTATACAATTATCCTTCATGAAATTTTATTACAACTAGAAAAAGAATAGATAAGCAACCCACTGTAGACTTTCTTCCTGCTTTCTATTTCAGTTTGAATTCTTTTCAATTCAACCATTCTTTATTCTATTCTTTGTACCTATTTATTTTCTTTTTATCTTATTTTTGCTATTCTTTTCTCCTTCTTTATTCATTGACATTTTTGTCAATATTTTGTTCAATTCTTTTTGTTCGATTCTTTATAGAATTCTTTTCTCCTTCTTTATTCATTGACATTTTTGTCAATATTTTGTTCAATTCTTTTTGTTCGATTCTTTATAGAATTCTTTTCTCCTTCTTTATTCATTGACATTTTTGTCAATATTTTGTTCAATTCTTTTTGTTCGATTCTTTATAGAATTCTTTTCTCCTTCTTTATTCATTGACATTTTTGTCAATATTTTGTTCAATTCTTTTTGTTCGATTCTTTATAGAATTCTTTTCTCCTTCTTTTCTCTTTGCTTCCAATACATTCATTTTCTTTTCTTTATATTTTTAGTTTTCTTTTTTTATCATCACTTTCTTTCTTTGTTATTTTCTTTTTTCAATCATACATTCATTAATCATTTTCTTTTTTTATTCATTCATTTTACCCTTTTCTCTTCTGGATTTAGGCTCCTTTAATCTTTACTTAATTTATTTTGATCTTTTTTTGTCTTCTTTCTTTTTGAATTTTTCTTTCTTCCTTTTCTTTTTGAACTTATTTCAACTTTTGATTCGTCTTGATTTTTGTGCTTTTCTTCTTTTGGTCTTCATAGTTTTCTTATAAAATTTCAATAATATCTTTTATAATATTTCAATAGCTTTTAGAATATTTTAAAATAATACTATTACAGATTATTATTATATTTTAATAGCTTTTAGAATATTTTAAAAGAATACTATTACATATTTTTTACTTATATATATATATATATATATATATATATATATATATGTATAGTAACTAAGTTGTAGAACTCGTAGGTTTTTTAACCTGTTGTACTTGCATTTACTTTTATAAAGAGTGGTCGATACAAACGTAGAGCATTATATTGTAATAGTTGTTACAATGGTTTATAAATTCATAGTATCACTACACAAAAATTTTCACGTTTCGAAGCTGGCTATGTGTCTAGGCTGCGTCTTCTGCAGGTGATCTAGTTGATATACTATATATATATATATATATATATATATTTGTTTGAACATTATTTTAATGGATACTTCTATTTGAGTACATAGCTTGTTTTTCTATAACTAAACAGTACATTTTAATTATCCACTGGTATAGATGTTTGAGAAATCTTTTTGAAAATATCTCTCTTTTGGCAGAATTCAAACCTGCATACTCCCATATACTGGGGAAATGCCACCATTTGATTTGGTGTGTCTTAACACTCAACCACAGAAGATATCATGGTAACCAAAGTTTAAATTATGCTTTTTAAATGCATATATGGGAGTATGCAGATTCAAATCCTGCCGGAAGAAAGATTTTTCAAACAACTAGGCTGGTATAATCAAAATATATTGTTTAATTATAGAAAAAACAGATTATCCACTTAGATATGAGTATCCATAAAAATAATGTTCAAACAAATAAATTTACATAAATATGTCAGTTAATACCAATTTGTAACTTTCTGTATAATTTTGTTATATATATATATAGGAATTATGAATATCAACCACTTATGCTACCATGGTCAACTGATGTGGTTTTGCTTATTTATATATACTGAACAGGAAGGCAAATGGAAGGGTAGAAGCAAAGCAAGAGTAGAAAAAAATTAGATGGGAGAGGGAGGGGAAAAAATTAGATCATACTCATATCCGGATTCATACAAGCCCCAAATATATTTTCTAGTATGTTTTCATCCCGACATAATTTCAAACTTCTTATTTAATAACTTCTTTTGGTATGGATACATTGTTAGTGCTAATTTCTTTTCTTGGTATAACCTGCAGACATCACTACTAATGCTATAAGGTTTGGCCTTCTTTAATATACTTCAATTTACATTAAGGTTTTTAATATTTTTTTCTTTCAACCCCCACACATGACTGGCCAGTCTTGTACAACTATAGTTTTCTAGTCTGAACAATGAACTGTAAGTGTACCATTTCTTTTTGAAGTTGCCTTCAGTACATCCCACATATATCATTGTCTACTTCTGCTTTGTATACTACACCTTCTGTTTGAAAACTCCATCTAGTGGGCATTTACTTCTATCCCTACAGTAACACATTTTACCATTAACACCATTTTTCTGCACAGTAGCCTTGAAATTCTTAGTATTCTGTCTTTTCATGTAGTTTCTAATTTGCTAGTACAGCTGTCGCTAATTTTAACTTTATTTCTATTAAAGATTTTTATACAATTCAAAGTTTTTAGGGAAGTCCTTATTTAGCAATTTCAAAAATATTTCCCTATATTTGATTTCACTTCTAAATTAAAAGGAGGGTTAAACCAAATGATGGTTCTTTTCCTTTTGTTAATCCCCATTTGTTGGTTCTTTTGAAATCAAGCTGGGTTTTGTGCCCCTCCTCTTTTAACATCCTTTCATAGGCTTTCTTTTTTTCTTCAAAAGCAATTTTTTGACAGTCTGCATTCTATTCCTTTAGGGATATGCCGAATTAAATTTGCAGAGCGGTTTAATCCAGCATTCACATATTTCAATTTGCTGTTGGGTTTTATTATGCCACTAGTTTGACGATTTAATTTCACATCCAAATATTGGGAAACTTTTCTGTTCAGCTTGATCTCAATGTCAAATATTGTGTATCAAGAACTTTTTTATTTAACCTTTTCCTGGTTTGGTTGAATTTTGACCAGCAAAGAACTGCTTTAATATTACGTGTGTGTGTGTGTGAGAGAGAGAGAGAGAGAGAGAGAGAGAGAGAGTTTTTGGCACCATGATTGTTGTATTTTCAATTGACTCATCATGAGCCAGTACCACATTGATTACCAACAGCATTATGAGAGGTGCTACTACGTTCAGCCTAAAACACAGCTGTGTAAGACAGTACCTATGCCCCCTCAGAAGTGCAGTTTGAAATAGCCACAATGCTTTATGGACATGTGCCTGCAGATAAACTTTTCTCAAATCCAGAAGAGATACATTATTTCCCTGTTGACATCATTTTCCTAATTTGTGCGCACAAGTGTAAGCATTCATAGTGATCATGTTGATGTATTTATTCAGCTCTTGGTTATCCATAACAGGGCAAATGTTTTCTTTGTTCTCTTGGACCACAGTCATCAGTGGAATCAAACCCTTAGTCAGCCTGAGTTCCTTCTCAAAATATGGTATCAACCAACTGTTATCCAACCATATTTGCAGCTCACGGTCGTACTCACGTCACACCAAGTTAGATATAGGATATTCAGCCATTGTGTTACATAGCACTGTTGAGTGTTGACTTCCAATCCATTTCCACATTGCCATCCAAACCTTTGCCGCCTGGTCAAATTCAGCACTGAATTCCTGTTCATCAATGATTGCCATTGCACATAGGTGTGGTTTGCTGTGACAGAACTCCACTGCACCTAATGGAGTGATGTGTTCTCCTTCCATCTCTTTTATACTGTTCATCCCAATCAGCAAGTTGTATTCCAGCAGCCTCTCATGAGTCACTAGGATGTCAACTTTGATGGGATTAGCACCATTCAGTCCCACGTTAATGATCCTGACACTGTAGGTGCTAGTCTTTCCATTTATGGTCATCATATGCGCACACCATCTTGTTCATGATTGGCATGCTGTTTTGATGGCTAATGATCAGGGACAATCAATGTCAGTGAGCATCTTGCATGACCTCCTATCAATTTGGATTGCAATTACCAGTAGTGCCAACTTTTTATCTACTCCAGGGAAGAGACTGGCACTATCGTCTATTCCCTTGTCTCATTTCACGGACAGGTATACGCCATGTGACCCAGAGCATGACGCAGAAAACAATGCATCTCTTGACATGGCCCCCTCTCACACTCTTTACTTCCTTCTTTAGATGTGGTAACTGTTTACAGATGAGGCAGTCATGTGCCAGGTGGTTTGGTCCTCTACAGGCATAACGTAACATCAGTATGTGGACAAATGGGAATATCAACACTCTTAGTCCTAGTCACTCATGATGCTGTTGCTTCTACTGTCGCTGGTTCCGTGTTTTCCTTTAAGATAGCCAGGGTACACACTAATATCTGATCAATGGACAACATATCCATTTTCAAGGACACACGAAGGAGTTGTTTGGCCTGGGCTGGCAGTCTAGCCATAAATTTGCACCTGAGCATGCGGTCGCTCACTGCACCAAACAATATTATAAGTCTTCGTAGCACTGCCAGATAGATGTTGGCAGATTCATCAGGTTGCATCCAGTGCTCTATGAATTGCTCATCTGTCTTGAACTCATCTGTTGTGAAAGCTGTATATAAGGTAGTCTTTATTTCATCTGCATCCTCCTTTTACTCATCTCTCAATTTCTGGTATGCAAAAAACTCACTCTACCCCTGTCACTCTCAAGGGAATGACATATTCCAGTTGCTTTATGTTACACAATCTACAAACAAGTCTGACCACTGATCAATTTCTGGCAAACATTGGAATCAGTTTCATATTAAACCCTCAGTCCATCTTAAGTACCAGCTTGTAGTAATATACTTGTTGTATTCTGTTTCACATTCCTCACTGCCACATCTTTATCCTTGAACCTTGCAGCTGACTTGTTGAAACATATTCCTGGCTGTCCAGTAATCCTCATTCTGCTACACACCTTGAGCACCGGCTGCCCAATTATTCTTAAAGACGAAATCTGCACACTTTTATGTGCCTCAGTCTGTTATGCAGACTTTTTCACACCCATCTACAGATATTTAATGGCCCCTAAAGCACTGAGTAATTTGCATGACTGTGTATGACACAGGCAGTTTTGTGCCTCTTTTAATCAGAGAGATAGGCCATGCTCACTATATATATATATATGAATAGTGTTGAGTTGTTATTGTATTTGGCACCAAGATTGTTGCTTTTTTAGTAGTTTTACTGATAAAAGGTATTCTGGCAAGCAGTTTGTTATCATAAAGTGCTCGATATCCGGATAGAGTGTTGATAGTTTTAGTGCAAAGAATTTGTCACTTTAACTGAGCATCAAATTACATCATAACAGTGTCCTCATGAAACTTTGAAGTCAGCATGAACCTGTCTAGTTAAAGTGACAAATTCTTTGCACTAAAAATATATATATATATATATATATATATATATAGTCATCCGCAGACAGATCTGTTTCGCTGTATCACAGTTCATCAGTACGATAAGACATTCAATTGCTTCTAGCTAGGATTGAAACCTGACCAAACTGACATTAGTTGGCGATTCTACCTCTGACCTATGGGGACCCAGTAAATGAAGGTAGACTTTATCATGTTATGCTATAACATATGCTATATGCCAGAGTAGCTACTGTTTTTTCAAAGTCTACCATTCCTCCATACTGCTCAATCAGGGTGTGATGGCATAAATAGTCATCTGCAGACAGATCTGTTTTGTTGTATCATAGCTCATCAGTATGGTTAGACATCTGGTTGCTTCTAGCCAAGATTGAAACCTGACTGAATTGACATCAGTTGGTGATTCTATCTCCGAGCTATGGGTGCCCAGTAGAAAAAGGCAGATTTTAGCATGTTATATGCAATGTAAATACACACTACTAGCCAAGAGTATTCAAATTCATTACTAAATGAATGATATATATAATAAAATAATAATAATAAAAACAACAGATCATCTTTATGAGCATCAATTAAAAATAACATTTAAACAAATAATTTAAAAATATTTTGGATTTAATCCATTCCATTTATATATATATATATATATATATATATATATATATATATATATTTATCTATATATACATATATTTTATATATATATATATATAGTATATCGAAGCAGCAAGTAATTTTCTAAACATATGCTGTTAAATATAAGAGACAATGAATGTCTATTATGTTTATATTATAAAAAGTTTAAAACAATTGACCTCATAGTTTATAATAACCCAACAAGCACTAAACTAAATTCTCTACAAAAAATATTGAACAAGTGAAGAGGCTCATTCCTTGTTTCCTGTTTAGGATGTGGTTTCTGGTTTTCTCTTTTCCAATCTTTTCACTCTTTTCCCTATTTTTTTTTTTAATTGGAGTAGATAGACTAAACTATCGCCCGGTTCACACTCCACCCACGTCTATTGAACAGGTGAAGAGGCTCATCCCTTGTTCCCTGTTTAGGATGTGGTTTCCAGTTTTCTCTTTTCCAATCTTACTCTTACGTAGCCCCCTGCGCATCAGTGGCATTATCGCCTTGCTTGGGGTGATATGATTAAAAAAAAAAGAAAAAAAAATCAATGTAGTGTACCAATTTACATGCCCATTCAGAGATTGAATCTCTGATACTAATAAAAAACCTAGTACATATATTGGTTTTACTACAACCACGCTCTCCCGTAGACTTACATGTCATCTTTCTGATCAGAGTACTATTAAGCAACATTTCTCTGAAAAACATAAACATGTAGGTAATATCAAACAGATTTTGGTCAACAATACGGTGATCCTTACTCATACACACCATAAGAGGAACCTGCAGACATTGGAGCCCATGTACATCAAATATAAACAACCAACACTCAATAAAATCAACTTTAAAACCGGAAATAACATATTACATTGCATTTGACTACATGGTTTTGTTGTCATTTCGCGCTATCACGCAGTGTGACGCCATAAAACCACATCGCAAATTTAAGAACTGTGTTTATTATTTTTGGTAACTATTGCCATTGCCAAGCGGAGTTTTATGTCAACACAAAATAAAATCGTCAGTGATGGTGGATGTTATAGTATTTCAGTTTAAACAACCTCTCTGAAGATGGCTCATGTGAGCCGAAAGCTTAGAAGAAAATCAATAAATACTTATCCAAATGTTGGAGAATTTTTGTCTTTATTTTCAACTGAAATTAAAACAAAAATATGACGTTTAGAACGGCTCATGATTAAACATAATAGACATTCGTTGTCTCTTATATTTAACAGCATATGTTTAGAAAATATATATATATATATATATATATATATATGCTTAAATGGTATTCTAAATCATGCAAAAATGAAAATAACATTGACATCTCATTTTAACAGATATATTTACCAAAATTACACAAAAATATTTAACATACTAAACAGTAAATTTATTCAATAAAATTGACATTGGCTTCAACTAATGAGCCTCCAGACCATTTTGGAATTTTCTGCATCTTTTCTGGATGATCTCCTTGTTTAAGTTGGTGAATGTTGCCATAATCTTTACCCTCAGTTCATTCTTGGTGTTACAAGGAGTTTTATTTGTCACTTGCTGAACTGCAACCCACACATAATAATCAAAGTGTTGCAGTCTGGAGAGTTAGGTAACCAGATGTAAATGGTGACGTGGTTGCAGAAATTGTCTGATAGCCATGACTGGGTTCTACTTGTTTTTATTTTGTTCCCTCTCCCTACATATGATCTTATTCATAAAAACATTATTTAATCTGAAGAAGTTCTTTTGGAAGATGAAATGTGTTACAGTTTTGTTTTTTTCTTTTTGTCATTCAATTACCCAGCTTTTGTTTGATATATTGAGTATACATATCATATTCTACCATAAGCTCTATTATATTATTTTAAACAATTTCAAAATATATATTTTCATTGTTAAAATACTGGTTGCTCTTGCCTTTAATTTCCTCTCTCTCTCTCTCTCTCTCTCTCTCTCTCTATATATATATATATATATATATATATATATTAATGTTTGTCTCTTATTTATCATTTCTTTATCTTTTTAATCTTCAGGCTTACTTTATTTTTTTGCATATTTGTTCTTTGAATTTCTACTTAATTTCTTTTTTTTTATTCTTTTCTTTTATGGATAAAGCCATTATTATTTTTCTCCTTTGCTTTTTATCCTTTTTTTCTGTCTTGTTTAACTTTTCCTTCCATTTCTCAAGTTTCAAAACACTTTATTTTTTTTCCCAGATATTGTTTCATGTTCTGTTTTCAATCTAATATAATTTATGTAATTTTATCCATTGTCTCTTTCTTATTTTGTATTTACGTTTTATTTGAAGTGAATCTTTCAAGGTTTTACTGTGTGCTACTAAATTTTTTTTGTGTGTATGTTGCAATCTTAAAAATCATTTTTTCAAATTATTTTTCACTTTATATAGACCAGTTACTTCTGAGTAATTTGTTTGCATAATAGATTTTATTACTGATTATTTTATCCTTAATATTTAAATTTAGTCAGAAAAAGTGTGTTATTTTAACAAATTCACACGAAACATCATAACAGAATGAAGCTCTGTCTATATTTCTGAAATGAGGTATTGTAATAATTTACACTATTTACATTGTTTTGGACTGTTGTTCTGATCTTTGTTGCCATATTCACCTTCAAGAACTATCAATATTTCTGAGATGAGGTATTGTAATTATTTACACTATTTACATTGTTTGAACTGTTGTTCTGATCTTTGTTGCCATATTCACCTTCAAGAACTATCAATATTTTCCACAGACAGGAAATGCAAGAAAAGAAGCTGTTAAAGTAGAAGTGTTGATTACATTTGACTATTTTTACAGTAAGAGAGTGGGAGCTTGATGCCAATCTAGAAGCACAAGTAAATTCAGGTGGTCAGGGCATTAAGGAAAAAAGTTTGTCAGAATATAAGCTGTAAAAATATTTGTAGAAAGTTGGTAAGTCAGGATTGATTACATTGCAGATAATTCTTTGGATTTTGTTAAGAACCTCGAGATGAAAACAGGAGCAGCTGTCCAGATATGGCAACAGTGTTCAATACCTGGACAAATGGTAGATTTATAAACGTGCAAGATGGATTCTGATGAGAAAAAACTTTCTGATCTGACAGAGTAACCCAACCTTCCTAACAGTAGATGCAGCTATAGATTTGATGTAGTCATTTAATTCTAGATCAGTTAAGAGAGGAGGCACAGTGTGTTGCTTTCTAGAAGATTAGCATCATAGGGAAATAACTGATAATGAAATATCAGAAAGAGGCATGGCAAATGGAACTAGAACAGTCTACCTTGGTGGATGAAATATAGGGTCCAGTTCAAAATTCCAATCACCTGAAGAAGGCTGGAGCATGCAATGGCTGAAATATTTTGCAATTGGCAACAAAGATGAGGACAACAGTCTTAACAATGTAATTAGTGTAAATATTGAAATTCTATTAAAATATCCATTTAACAAATATAAATTCAAACTGTTAAGAGATAAAGAACATTATAGGGACTCAGTCACTACATTTTTACAGTAATTATATTACATTTTTTAAGATCCCCATCTCTCTACAACTTTCTTTTCATTAATATCTCTAAATTGCAAATTGGCATAACTTTGTAGGTATTACCCCACCTAGTCTGCCAAGACACCTGCTAGGTGGCATTTAATTCTGGATTATAAAGTAAGTGCATAAACATTCCTTTTCTCTTCTGTTGATAGGATGCTGTTAATAGAAGATATGTCCTGTAGTCTCCACTGGGAGAAATTTAGTAAATGTGGATGAATGTGCCAACAATAAGACATAGTGTCAAAAGAACAGTTTTTTTTCTCATAGCACTGCTTTTATTTCCTTCGCTTCTTGGCAGTGTTCGTTGTTTAAAATAGCAATGATTAGAATTGTAATAAAACCTAAAACCTAAGCATACACCCTTGTGCCAATTAATTGAAAAAAATAGCTTTACTTTTTTTCTTTCACAATATGGTCAGTTTTAGATCCACTGAAGTGACAGGATGTAATTGATTTCTATTAGGTCTTTTGTAATAGTGTGAAGTAATATGAATCTATTTTCAGGGTGTATGATAAAATTTGTTTGGCCTTGAAAAATATTGCATCATGATTGCATCAAATTTTTATCACAACCAGACACTATTGTATCTACTGTCAATTAGTTGTCCTATGGCCATTGTCTGCGATGGACGTTACTTCAAGGAAGCATATGAAAATTGTAACACTGCATTAATATACTTACAGAGAGATCACAGATATTGTCGGTGTCAGCTTTTTAACTGTCAGTTGGGTTATCAAGGCAAAGTAACAAACTGAAACCTGGATCCGTCAGTCCAAAATATAAAAAAAATGCAGTTGGAAGAGAAAAACAATGCCAAGAAACGATGTATATGGAATCAAGGAAAGTTTCAATTAATTTGCACAAGGTTGTCAGATGAAAATGAATTCATAAATTATTTTGTTCTTGAGAATCTACAACAAAACATATAAGAATAACTTATATTGGCAATATTCTAAAAACCAATACAATTATAACTAATGCAATGCTATATTTGAGATGTGTGTTGTGGTGCATTGGATATCAGCTCAGAACAAGAAATCGGGGAGCTGAGTTCGAATTCCAGTTGAATTCAATGCATTCACTTACGCGCAAATACCCTTGGGAAAGGTATTAATCCATCTCTTCCCTCCAGTTATGGGTTAAATAACAGGACAGATTGGGTTCTATAGTCTTGGCTGGCAACCAGTCTACCGCAGAAAGCAATGGCAACCTACTGCGGGATAATCATCTGCCCAGTCAGTAATGCCTCTTTCGAGACATGATCGCCTAAGCGTGTATCACGTATGGCACTTAACTGACTGAATGCTATATTTAATATTTACTAATTCATAAAGAAAGAAATGTGAAAACAATTTTTATTTTTAAATTTATAAACATTTACTAAATGAATAAAATATGTGAACTATCTATGAAGAAATCATTATTTACCGTTTTGAATCAAATGGCGGTTAGTCGATGTTCTGCCAGTCATTGTAATAAATAATATAATAAATAAATAGTGTTTATTATTTTTGTTGTCATTTCTCAAGAACAAAGAAATTTATAAATTCACTTTCATATGTTTGGGTTTTTATTACAAACTGAATAATAAATATAATAATACAATACAAAATAATAATAATTTTTTTAAAACTATAAACATTGCCAAGGAGTGAAAGTATTTAAAAAAGTGGTGTCATTGGAAAAAATGTCCTTTTTGCATCCCAAGCATGATTATTAATGGCTGCCAAAATTTTTTTCCCCAGACAAACCAACTTATTAACTTCACACAACTATATAGCACGTCAATATTTGTGTGTTGTCTATTCGATATATTGGAACTGGCAGGACAGAGGTATTTCCTTGTTTATGCACCCAACAACTTATTAACTTCACACAACTATATAGCACGTCAATATTTGTGTGTTGTCTATTCGATATATTGGAACTGGCAGGACAGAGGTATTTCCTTGTTTATGCACCCAACAACTTATTAACTTCACACAACTATATAGCACGTCAATATTTATGTGTTGTCTATTCGATATATTGGAACTGGCAGGACAGAGGTATTTCCTTGTTTATGCACCCAACAACTTATTAACTTCACACAACTATATAGCACGTCAATATTTGTGTGTTGTCTATTCGATATATTGGAACTGGCAGGACAGAGGTATTTCCTTGTTTATGCACCCAACAACTTATTAACTTCATACAACTATATAGCACGTCAATATTTGTGTGTTGTCTATTCGATATATTGGAACTGGCAGGACAGAGGTATTTCCTTGGTGTTGTACACCCAACAACTTAGTAACTTCACACAACTATATAGCACGTCAATATTTGTGTGTTGTCTGTCGATATATTGGAACTGAGACAGAAGAGGTATTTCCTTGTTTATGCACCCAACAACTTAGTAACTTCACACAACTATATAGCACGTCAATATTTGTGTGTTGTCTATTAAATATATTGGAACTGGCAGGACAAGTATTTCCTTGTTTATGCACCCAACAACTTAGTAACTTCACACACAACTATATATACGTCCAATATTTGTGTGTGTTGTCTATTCGATATATTGGAACTGGCAGGACAGAGGTATTTCCTTGTTTATGCACCCAACAACTTATTAACTTCACACAACTATATAGCACGTCAATATTTGTGTGTTGTCTATTCGATATATTGGAACTGGCAGGACAAGAGTATTTCCTTGTTTATGCACCCAACAACAATAACTTCACACAACTATATAGCAAATCAATATTTGTGTGTTGTCTATTCGATATATTGGAACTGGCAGGACAGAGGTATTTCCTTGTTTATGCACCCAACAACTTATTAACTTCACACAACTATGTAACACACGTCAATATTTGTGTGTTGTCTATTCGATATATTGGAACTGGCAGGACAGAGGTATTTCCTTGTTTATGCACCCAACAACTTATTAACTTCACACAACTATATAGCACGTCAATATTTGTGTGTTGTCTATTACGATATATTGGAACTGGCAGGACAGAGGTATTTCCTTGTTTATGTGCACCCAACAACTTATTAACTTCACACAACTATATAGCACGTCAATATTTGTGTATTGTCTAGTCAATATATTGGAACTGGCAGGACAGAGGTATTTCCTTGTTTATGCACCCAACAACTTATTAACTTCACACAACTATATAGCACGTCAATATTTGTGTGTTGTCTGTCGATATATTGAGACTGGCAGGACAGAGGTATTTCCTTGTTTATGCACCCAACAACTTATTAACTTCACACAACTATATAGCACGTCAATATTTGTGTGTTGTCTATTCGATATATTGGAACTGGCAGGACAGAGGTATTTCCTTGTTTATGCACCCAACAACTTATTAAGCACACAACTATATAGCACGTCAATATTTGTGTGTTGTCTATTAGATGTATTGGAACTGGCAGACAGAGGTATTTCCTTGTTTATGCACCCAACAACTTATTAACTTCATACAACTATGTAACGTCAATATTTGTGTGTTGTCTATTCGATATATTGGAACTGGCAGGACAGAGGTATTTCCTTGTTTATGCACCCAACAACTTATTAACTTCATACAACTATATAGCACGTCAATATTTGTGTGTTGTCTATTCGATATATTGGAACTGGCAGGACAGAGGTATTTCCTTGTTATACCCAACAACTTATTAACTTCATACAACTATATAGCACGTCAATATTTGTGTGTTGTCTATTCGATATATTGGAACTGGCAGGACAGAGGTATTTCCTTGTTTATGCACCCAACAACTTATTAACTTCACACAACTTCTATAGCACGTCAATATTTGTGTGTTGTCTATTCGATATATTGGAACTGGCAGGACAGAGGTATTTCCTTGTTTATGCACCCAACAACTTATTAACTTCATACAACTACCAATCACACACACTAAAGCACATCAATTTTTCTTTATTTTTCTGAGCGTTTTTGAAATAGCTTAAAAAATGTGTGCAAGAAGGGCTCTTGTTTTGCTCGACTCCTCCTTATATAGGGCAGTTAAACTACTAGTTCCCCCACAGATGTTGGCAGTATTGTGGTAGACAGAGGGGTTATATCTGACATGGCCTCTGGGAGACTGGGACATTCTGTTTGGGTTTTGTCACCTGCAGATTTTCAGCCAGTGTGTGTTTAAAAAGTTACCCCTAGAAAATGTCTAAGCTGGTAAGCTTAAATACAAGGAGCTTGAAAGATTGAGATAATGCAAACTGCCTGCTTTGTGATCTTTTGTCTTTTAGTGAGGATGTGATAGTGATAGACAAGATACAATACCAATGCTTTTTTGTGACATTGATGTTTGTTTGCGACGTCAATATTTGTGTGTTGTCTAGTCAATATATTGGAACTGGCAGGACAGAGGTATTTCCTTGTTTATGCACCCAGATGGAGTTTGTCTCAATTTTTTCTATCAGCTAAAGCCATCCCTGTTGGATCCAGTGTGCCTAGTCTTAATGGGGGATTGGATTGCCGTCCTGGACATTAATTTAGATTGTGAGGAGAGGAGATAGTGGGAAGGTGAGTGATCACAGCCTGGTCAATCTGATTGGTGACTTTAGACTGTTCAATATATACTGGGTTGATCACCTACGTGACATTGTGACATTGATGTTTGTTTGCAACGTCAATATTTGTGTGTTGTCTAGTCAATATATTGGAACTGACAGGACAGAGGTATTTCCTTGTTTATGCACCCACCATCAGATGGAGTTTGTCTCAATTTTTTCCATCAGCTAGAGCCACCTGTGTTGGATCCAGTGTGCCTAGTCTTAATGGGGGATTGGATTGCCGTCCTGGACCCCAAGTTAGATCATGAGGAGAGGAGATAGTGGGAAGGTGAGTGATCACAGCCTGGTCAATCTGACTGGTGACTTTGGACTGTTACTGGGTTGATCACCTATGATGGGGTGAAAGATTGTGAACATGTGCACATAGTTGGTTGTCTACCCAGTTGGTTTGCTACCCAGATAGAATGTTAGTGAGAAGGGTCAATCTGGATCTGATAGATTGCCTAATGTTTCACTAGTTAGGCTTCTCGGACAACAAACTTGTTTGTGCCCAAGTAATGCTAGGCTCTAGGCCTAGACTTGCTGGACACTGAAAGTTCAACTCATTCTTGTTGAACACATGGGACTTCTGGCAACAGCTGACTAGTTTACTGCAGTAAGAGTTAGTGGAGGTAGTTATTGAGAATAGGTGGTGAAAGAGACTTACGGATAGGATTAAGTCTTTCACTGCCAATTATAGTGAAAGACTTGACCTAGATAGGTCTAAGGTGAAGGCACTCAAGAATAGTCTATCCCTGGCAAAGATGGAGTGGGAGATTTCCTAGCGATAGGGCTAGCTAGGGAGGCTCTAAAGCAAGTGACTAGCAAGTGCTACCAAGGTCAGGTAGTTGGACATAGGTTAAGCAAGATGTCTTACAAAGTTGTAAGTTTTTTGCCAAGACTTGAGATGGGAGAAAATTTGTTGAGGTCTGGATTGCTATATTTGTGAGGTCAACACCCCTGATGGATGCTGCCTGTGGTTGACCAAGGACATGAGCAAGGCATTTTGGCAGCATTTCCAGAACTATTTTACCAAGGAACCTGGTTTCTGCAACAAAAAGGTTTTGTGGTTATTTGGCCAATTTTCCTTGATTCTCATTGATTGAAGTGGCTGGCTTCTAGGGTGAGATCATGGAGGATAAAGTTCATTTGATATTGAAGAGGATTGACAGTGACAAGTTTCCAGAACTTAACAATCAACCCATGAATTGTACTTGAGGCTGTCGCACATGTTTCTACCAATTTTGACAGTGGTGTTCATCAATTGATTCCAATAGGGGTCCATTCCTGGCTGGATCTTCAAGGTTATGATCATACTTTTAAGAAAGGTGGAGCAAGTTGGTGTGCACTTAGACAACTAAAAGCCTATAACTTTGCTCAACACAGATTTGAAAATTTAGGCCCATATCCTGATGGAGCATTTTCAGTCATTTGCCAAGATTCTATTGAGACTGGAGCAGACTTGTGCTGTGGTACAGGTGAATGAAAAGTGGCTGAGTGTTTTTGCACTGTTGTGATCAGTTCATCAAAGTTGTTCACTACCACCAATACTTTATGCTTTGATGTTGAAGCCCTTCTTTTGCCAGCTATGAGATAGGGTATGCAGTCTATCCCTACTTGGAATCAGTGTCCCTAGTGGAGCTCTAACCAGGTTTTCCCTGTACGCTGATGATGTATATATTTTTGTGTTATGTTGCAGCAACATTGAAGTGGTGAAGAAAGCATGTGAGCAGCATGAGAAAGTCACAGGGACCAAGATTAAGCATGATGAGTCTTCTAGTTTGCGATTAGGTGCTTGAAAGGATGTTGCTCTTCTAGGGCCTTTCAATTAGGTGGATGGTTCTATCCTCATCTTTGAATTGTGGTTCAGGCCTGGCCTACAGCTGAAGAAGAATTGGTCAGAGGAACTGGTAAAAGTCAGAGCAGTAGTCCAAACTTGGTTCCAAAGGTGGTTGTTTTTAAAGGGCAGGGCTCAGGTACATCTTTTTCCTCATCCTCTATCAATTGGCGGTACGCCCTCTCTGTGAGAAATCTAGGCTGGCAATCGAGTGCTTACTCTTTTCCTTTTTGTGGGATGGATGCAAATCAAAGATCTGCAGAGAAGTCAAAGGTCTCCAGCATCCATATCATTGGGGTTGGGAATGACACACTTAGTTTATTTTTCTGTACCACACATTGATAGAAGATTTGCTCTGGGCACAGTGTTTTCCTATCCCTACTATCACTGCTTCCAGTTTCAAGGCTGAATGCTGATGTAGGTCCTGGAAATGGTCTGAATCCTTACTCGAATGTTGATTTGCATTGTGAGCTACTCTGCGGTCCAGTGACCTTTCATGGCCTAGGAAGATATTGTCTTGGGAATTAGTGGAGGGTGTTACATCAGACCCACTCAGCAAGTGACTCATCCAGTCAGTCACTCAGTTGCACTCTTTCTGGTCCTGATTCCAAACCTCCCCAGTTTGTTTTTTATTCCTTCTTTTTATCTTGACTGGGTCAGCTTTGGATTTTCCCTCTTCACAATTTATTTTTCTTATAGAGAGTGAGAATATAGCAGTCACTCTCAATTTTTCAGCAAGATGGACTGGTCTACAGTATTTGCATCATTTGGACTATTGTCCTCATCTTTGTTGCTATTTGTATGACAAATGGCAACAAAGATGAGGACAATAGTCTGAATAATGTAAATACTATAAACACTACCTCATTTCAGAAATATATACAAAGACTTAGATGGACTAGTCTTACTCACATTTTATTTTTAGTTTGAATGTTTTTGTATTTTATTTTCATCATTGAGTTCCTCCACACTCATTTAATGGCATATGTTTTTAAAAGAAAAACTAACAAATAAAAGACATTTATATATATTGGAAAAACTTTTGTGTCATGGGTGTTTCTAGAAGAACACCCTACCCCTGAGTATGCAGTATTGTAGTGTATGTCAAATAAATAGAGATGAATGAATTGTGGTGTTTGAGTAAATTGTAATGAATGAATGGGTTGCAAATTTGATTAGCTAAGTTTAGGGAAGTTAGTGACGATCAACCCCATCTCATTACCCCTTCTATTCTTTATGCAATAAATATTGGCTAAATTTAAAGTCTAGTATCTGTTCCAGCAGCTGACAGTCGGCCCATGGCTCCAACCACTATCATCATCTCCAGCTCACCATTGGCTGCCATTTCCAGTAGATCTCCAGCTCCTGCTACACCAGCAGCAACAATATGCAATAAATTGTCTTTTTCAGGGCAATGCTCTCCAGTAACTATAAAACTGTTTTTCTCTGGACAATGCTCTTCAGCCACTACAAAAAAGTCCTTGTCGGGACAAACACTCTCCAGTGACTACAAAACAGACCTTGTCAGGACAAAAACTCTCCAGTGACTACAAAACAGACCTTGTTAGGACAAACCTACAAAACAGACCTTGTCAGGACAAACACTTCAGTGACTACAAAACAGACTCCAACAGGGACAAACACTCTCCAGTGACTACAAAACAGACCTTGTCAGGACAAACACTCTCCAGTGACTACAAAACAGACCTTGTCAGGACAAACACTCTCCAGTGACTACAAAACAGACCTTGTCAGGACAAACACTCTCCAGTGACTACAAAACAGACCTTGTCAGGACAAACACTCTCCAGTGACTACAAAACAGGCCTTGTCAGGGACAAACACTCTCCAGTGACTAAAAATGGCCTTGTCAGGACAAACACTCTCCAGTACTACAAAACAGACCTTGCTCAGGACAAACACTCTCCAGTGACTACAAAACAGGCCTTGTCAGGACAAACACTCTCCAGTGACTACAAAACAGACCTTGTCAGGACAAACACTCTCCAGTGACTACAAAACAGGCCTTGTCAGGACAAACACTCTCCAGTGACTACAAACAGACCTTGTCAGACAAACACTCTCCAGTGACTAAAACAGGCCTTGTCAGGACAAACACTTCAGTGACTACAAACAGGCCTTGTCACAGGGACAAAACACCTTCCAGTGACTACAAAACAGGCCTTGTCAGGACAAACACTCTCCAGTGACTACAAAACAGACCTTGTCAGGACAAACATCTCCATATCAGCAAAACAGACCTGTCAGGACAAACACTCTCCAGTGACTACAGCAAAACAGACCCTTTGTCAGGACAAACACTCTCCAGTGACTACAAAATGACCTTGTCAGGACAAACACTCTCCAGTAATTACAAAACAGACTCGAGTCAGGACAACACTTCCAGTGACTAAAATGACCTTGTCAGGACAAACACTCTCCAGTGACTACAAAACAGACCTTGTCAGGACAAATACTCTCCAGTGACTACAAAACAGGCCTTGTCAGGACAAACACTCTCCAGTGACTACAAAACAGGCCTTGTCAGGACAAACACTCTCCAGTGACTACAAAAACAGACCTTGTCAGACAAACACTCTCCAGTGACTACAAAAATGACCTTGTCAGGACAAACACTCCAGTGACTACAAAACAGGCTCCTATTGTGGGACAAACACTCTCCAGTGACTACAAACAGACCTTGTCAGGACAAACACTCTCCAGTGACTACAAAACAGGCCTTGTCAGACAAACACTCTCCAGTGACTACAAAACAGGCCTTGTCAGGACAAACACTCTCCAGTGATCAAGAAACAGGCCTTGTCAGGACAAACACTCTCCAGTGACTACAAAACAGGCCTTGTCAGGACAAATACCTCTCCAGTGACTACAAAACAGACCTTGTCAGGACAAACACTTCCAGTGACTGTTACAAAACAGACCTGTCAGGACAAACACTCTCCAGTGACTACAAACAGGCCTTGTCAGGACAAACACTCTCCAGTGACTACAAAACAGACCTTGTCAGGACAAACACTCTCCAGTGACTACAAAACAGGCCTTGTCAGGACAAACACTCTCCAGTGACTACAAAACAGGCCTTGTCAGGACAAACACTCTCCAGTGACTACAAAACAGACCTTGTCAGGACAAACACTCTCCAGTGACTACAAACAGACCTTGTCAGGACAAAACACTCTCCAGTGACTCACAAAACAGGCCTTGTCAGGACAAACACTCTCCAGTGACTGCTGCAAACAGGCCTTGTCAGGACAAACACTCCCCAGTGACTACAAAACAGGTTTGTCAGACAAACACTCTCCAGTGACTACAAAACAGGCCTGTCAGACAAACACTTCCAGTGACTACAAAACAGACCTTGTCAGGACAAACACTGAGCACTACAAAACAGGCCTTTGTCAGGACAAAACACTCTCCAGTGACTACAAAACAGACCTTGTCAGGACAAACACTCTCCAGTGACTACAAACAGACCTTGTCAGGACAAACACTCTCCAGTGATCACAAAACAGACCTTGTCAGACAAACACTCTCCAGTGACTACAAAACAGGCTTCCTATTGTGACAAACACTCTCCAGTGACTACAAAACAGACCTGCCAGGACAAACACTCTCCAGTGACTACAAAACAGACCTTGTCAGGACAAACACTCTCCAGTGACTACAAAACAGGCCTGTCAGGACAAACACTCTCCAGTGACTACAAAACAGACCTTGTCAGGACAAACACTCTCCAGTGACTACAAAACAGGCCTTGTCAGAATAAACACTCTCCAGTGACTACAAAACAGACCTTGTCAGGACAAACACTCTCCAGTGACTACAAACAGACCTTGTCAGACAAACACTCTCCAGTGACTACAAAACAGACCTTGTCAGGACAAATACTCCAGCAAGTGACTACAAAACAGACCTTGGTCAGGACAAACACTCTCCAGTGACTACAAAACAGACCTTGTCAGGACAAACACTCTCCAGTGACTACAAAACAGACCTTGTCAGACAAACACTCTCCAGTGACTACAAAACAGACCTTGTCAGGACAAACACTCTCCAGTGACTACAAAACAGACCTTGTCAGGACAAACACTCTCCAGTGACTACAAAACAGACCTTGTCAGGACAAACACTCTCCAGTGACTACAAAACAGACCTTGTCAGGACAAACACCTCCAGTGACTACAAAACAGGCCTTGTCAGGACAAACACCTCCATATCAAGGAACAGACCTTAAGGACAAACACTCTCCAGTGACTACAAAACAGACCTTGTCAGGACAAACACTCTCCAGTGACTACAAAACAGGCCTTGTCAGGACAAACACTCTCCAGTGACTACAAAAACAGACCTTGTCAGGACAAACACTCTCCAGTGACTACAAACAGACCTTGTCAGGACAAACACTCTCCAGTGACTACAAAACAGACCTTGTCAGGACAAACACTCTCCAGTGACTACAAAACAGACCTTGTCAGGACAAACACTCTCCAGTGACTACAAAACAGACCTTGTCAGGACAAACACTCTCCAGTGACTACAAAACAGACCTTGTCAGACAAACACTCTCCAGTGACTACAAAACAGACCTTGTCAGGACAAACACTCTCCAGTGACTACAAAAATGACCTTGTCAGGACAAACACCTATGACTACAAAACAGACCTTGTCAGACAAACACTCTCCAGTGACTACAAAACAGACCTTGTCAGGACAAACACTCTCCAGTGACTACAAAACAGACCTTTGTCAGACAAACACTCTCCAGTGACTACAAAAACAGGCCTGGTCAGGACAAACACTCTCCAGTGACTACAAAACAGGCCTTGTCAGGACAAACACTCTTCACCCTCTACATGAGCATGCAGATTTAGTTTTTGTCTTATACACTGTAACCTTGTTTTTGTTGACATATTTTATTTAACAAAAATACACTTGACAATATAATTTTAACTCAAGTCTTCATTTTGTTTGTTGATGTCTTCCATCATTCAATATCTGTTTGCAGGTCAACTTACCCACCGCAACAATACACTGAAAATAAAAGAATTGTTTCTATGTTTTCTATCTAGTATCTCATCAGCTTAAAATTCATGACAATAATAATTCTGTATCCACTGTTGTTTGAATCTGATCAATAATGTAACCGATTTGCAGATGGAAATCAGTAAAAAAAATACAGCTTGAATTGAAAATTTTACAAAAAGCTAATCTTTTTTACATTATTTCTGCTATATGATAGTTCCTGGCAAATCTTCAAAGACAAATCCAGGTCAATAATTAGATTGGAAAACTACCTTTATGTCTATATTAAAAAATAAAAAAAAGAATTATAATTCAGATTATTAAAAATATTATTAATTAAATCTAGCTAATATATGCATGTAAATAGAACCAGTATTTTAGGCTGAAAATTAAATGCCCTCTCTTTTTTCTTTACTCTAACACATGGTCAGACAGTGCATCAAGAAAAAAAATGAAAAGAAACAAAAAAAACATGTTGAATTAAACAAGTGGTAACTACAGGCATTATACAATGTCTTCATTCTTCTTTTAGGGGAATAAAGAGGAGCAGTAAGAGAAAAAAAAGCTCCAGTGCCAATGTTTTTTTTATTTGGATATTTGACTTACATTTGAGATTGAAAGCAGTTTTGGCAACATTTTGTCAGAAAATAAACTTCTATGTAATCATAGATTTCTGGTGAAGTTCATTTGTGCACATACCAGCATTTATGTAAATTAAGTATAAAGAGCTGAATTCTGGGAAATCTATTTTCCTATGCAAATAGACTGAAACCATATTCTTATTGCAAACTTTCAAAGTGAATACTGCTACAACTAACACTGTAATTACTATTATTGATAATACTTCTGGGTACTCCATACTTTCAGCCTTGTGCCACATCTAAGCAGTGCTTAGAAAATCAACTATTATTGATAATACTTGTGGATGCTACTATTTTTTGCTTATTTTATCATCATGTCAAAAAGACTACTCATTATTTGATATTCAACAAAAAATACCCCTGCAACCAAAGTAGCCATTTTCTGGAGCATTGACTCTTGTGAAATGGCAATACAAACATCAGCTGATGATGTCATTCAGTGAAGCAGTTGGCTTAACAAATACAAGAGTAAGTAATCACATTAATTGTGTTGTAGCCAAAAGGTCATAGTGTCATAAATAAACACATCTGCATGAAGATTTGTCGGAAACAATTTATCAAAACTGGTTCAAGGGATATGAGATTAGGTTTCATTTACATCTTAGAACCAGCAAATGTGACGACATGAAAGGGATTAAGATTTCTTTGTGTGAGAATTCTTTGAATCAGAGAGTCATTTCTTTTTTAAGTGAAAGTCTAGCAATGGATGCACAGATAATGTAATGGTTAACCACATGGAAAGTAAAATTGGTGACCTGGATTTGTACTCTGGTCAGTTCTCATTTATTTGCTTTGTGTTAAGTCCTTGGAAAAACATAAGTTTATTTGCCTCCAGCATAGAAAAGCATAAGTTCATTTTCCTCCAGCATGGAAAAACATGAATTCATTTTCCTCCAGCATGATTCCATTTTTCTCTAGCATCAAAAAGTATGAATTCATTTTTCTCCAGCATGAAAAGCATGAGCCCATTTTCCTTCTGCATGGAAAATCATCAGTTCATTTTCATCCAGTATGGAAAAGCATAAATCCATTTCCTCCAGCATTGAAAATCATCAGTTCATTTTCATCCAGTATGGAAAAGCATAAATCCATTTCCTCCAGCATTGAAAATCATCAGTTCATTTTCATCCAGTATGGAAAAGCATAAATCCATTTCCTCCAGCATTGAAAATCATCAGTTCATTTTCCTCCAGCTATTAAATTAAACAGCCACACAGACTGCACACTCTTTCTTTGGAAAGTAAACACTTCCTGGCCCAGGGATTGAACTCACAATTCCTATGTCACTAGATTATTGTTTCATAGAATGGAACAGTAGACTAATGGATTAAGGTGTTGGTTCAGGAATTAGGGCAGGGCAGTGGTACTTGGATTTAGTGGAAATGGGTAAGCAATAACTGAGCAGTACTAAAAACGAGAGCTAGATGAGATATCCCAAGACATGGGTAGTGAAATGAGAAAAGGCTTCCTCTGTAAATTAAATAAAGTGTTCAGTTCAGAATTTACTGTAAGTTACCTTGATCAATACACCTGATGAAGGAGGACGCAATGGCGAAAATATTGTAATAGCAACAATAAGGATAAGGACAATAGTCTAAAGTAAATAGTCTAATTAAATATTAACTTAAGAAAATTGTGAGATTCCCAATGATTTGAATTAACAGGATGAAATATCAGTTGATCTTATAGAAAAAGTGACACAGAAATCTGAAGATGTATTAGAAAAGAAAAAAACTAAGCTAAGTATTAAGAAATTAGAAAGTTTAATTAGAAACAAAGAAAAGTGTTGAACACCAGTTGAATACCAGTCATCCTTCTATGTGGCAGAGAATACTGAACAATTTTCTCACAGATGAAGAGGTGACTTAAAACAAAAGAGATGATGATATGATTGATATAACATGTGAGCAGTAAAGAAATTTATGCATTTATACTTAAAATCAGAAAAAGAGTTCAGAAACTTCTGGGTCACATAATAAGAAAAAAGGACTCAGAGAATTTGACACTCTCAGGACATATAGATGGTAAAAGAGACAGAGGAAAGCAGCAGGTAAGCTAACTAGCTAGGTAAAAAGAGATCAGGATAATTCATGCCTTGAAGCAACACAGCACATAAAAGAAGAGGAATATCAGTTGATATTTAGCACGTTGAATAAGGAAAAGAGGAATAAAAGTGATGTCATGAAGGTTAGATGAAAAAAATGGGTAAGCTTGTTAGGTATGTCTGTATTGATTATTACATGTGCATTGAAAATAATTATAAAAATCTATGCTATTTATATTGTTCATTATATGATAATGTTATTTATATGCTTCTTTATGATATTATTTATATAGTTCATTATGATATAATAATGTTATATGGTTCATTATGATATGATAATGTTATTTCTATGGTTCATAATGATATAATAATGTTGTTTCTATGGTTTATTATAATATAATGATGTTATTTATATGATTCATTATGATATAATAATGTTATCTGATTTTGATATGATAATGTTATTTCTGTGGTTCATTATGATATAATAATGTTATTTATATTGGTTAACTATGATATGATAATGTTATTTATATGGTTTATTATGATATAATAATGTTATGTATATGGTTCATTATGATATAATAATGTTATGTATATGGTTCATTATGATATGATAATGTTATTTATATGGTTCATTATGATATAATAATGTTATTTATATGCTTCATTATGATGCAATAATGTTATATGGTTAATTATGATCACATGATATTATTTCTATGGCTCATTATGATATAATAATATTACTTATATGGTTTATTATTATATAATAAGGTTATTTATTTGGTTCATTATGATATGATAATGTTATTTATATGGTTCATTATGATATAGTAATGTTATTTATATGGTTCATAAGAATAACTGAGATACAAACCCAGCAAAATAACTTCGTATAATTTAAATTTTGTAAAGCAAAGAAAAGATTTGAGGTTAAATGAATCTTCTTTTTAGTTTGAGTTTAAATAAAAAGTTTATATGCTAGAATTAGAAATTGGATTTATATACACAGAGAAAAGAGTCCATTAAATTTTCAGCTGTGTCCCTGGGTCTAATCTTGTCAGTAAAAGTAGGTAGATCAATGATTATAGCTCTGTTAAAGTCACCAGTAGCAAAGTGAATCCTTTTAAAATAGGTGCAGCTACTTTTATGTTGCTGACTTTGATTATATTGGAGTAAATAGACTAATCTATCGCCCGGTTCACACTCCACCCACGTCTATTGAACAGGTGAAGAGGCTCATCCCTTGTTTCCTGTTTAGGATGTGGTTTTCGGCTTTCTCTTTTCCAATCTTTTCACTCTTTTATTTTTTTTTTTTCAATTGGAGTAAATAGACTAATCTATCGCCCGGTTCACACTCCACCCACGTCTATTGAACAGGTGAAAAGGCTCATCCCTTGTTTCCTGTTTAGGATGTGGTTTCCGGCTTTCTTTTTTCCAATCTTTTCACTCTTTTATTTTTTTTTTTCAATTGGAGTAGATAGACTAATCTATCGCCCGGTTCACACTCCACCCACGTCTATTGAACAGGTGAAGAGGCTCATCCCTTGTTTCCTGTTTAGGATGTGGTTTCTGGCTTTCTCTTTTCCAATCTTTTCACTCTTTTATTTTTTTTTTTCAATTGGAGTAGATAGACTAATCTATCGCCTGGTTCACACTTCACCCACATCTATTGAACAGGTGAAGAGGCTCATCCCTTGTTCCCTGTTTCGGATGTGGTTTCCGGCTTTCTCTTTTCCATTCTTTTCATTCTTACGTAGCCCCCCTGCACTTCAGTGACATTACCGCCTTGCTCGGGGTGATATGATTAAAAAAAAAAAAATTTCTTTCTGAGGCTTTGAAAACCAAAATAAAATGATCTGATTGGTTGATTATTTTTGCCCTTTTTTACATGCATATAGAACAGTTTCAGTGAAAACAATTTTTAAATTTACAAAACATATATTTATGTATCACTTTTTAATAACTCCCTTTGCCCACTCCCTTCAAATTCATGTGAACTGAAGAAAAAGACAGAAAGAAATTTGTGAGCCTGTGAAATTTACTTTGAACCAATGAAAACATTCACAGAAATTTGATGTTGAGCCTAAGAAAAATAAAGAAAAGAAAATAGTGAGCCTGTACGAAATCCTTTTTGATATAAAATAAGGAAAAAATTAAATTATCAAGAGAAGAATGTCTGAAGTCATGTGAAATGTTTTTTTTCTTGTGTCCAGCATTCAAGATTTTGACAGGGTCAAATTACTTACCAATTATATTATCGGCCTTAATCAAGCCTTTAGCATTTCAAAGAATGTTATTTCAATGATCCAAGAAAGTTAAGTATTTTAAACCATCTCTCATCATCTAATTTTGAAAGTATGCAACAATATATTCCTTCTATGAGCAACAAACTCTCTTACTTTTGTTTTAATCATTTTTTAATATTATTTTATGTCAGATCATTTACTCTATTGTATGAACATTTCCACTTCATGACAATTCATTTTAACAATTTCTGATTTATTTTGCCGAAACAAGCTGCTGACATGACTTCCAGTGTGTAAATTTGTAAATAAATTCCTTATCTTGTTTTGATAAAATTACCTGTGTGTTTCCTTGTTATTAACAGCCTCCATTAATCTTCTTGGCATGGGCAAATCAATTATTAATTCTGACCAAAAAAATTCACAAATCCACATCAAATAAACTTACTGTATGACATTTGCTCAATGACAAAATTATAATTATACAATTATAACTTATACAATTAACAAATATTTTTTTAATTTAAAAATAATGCAATAATTCATTGTTCTTTGCTGTATTTTGTTGGATAAGAATTTTATCTACATTTACCCTTCAAAAAGGAAATCTTTAAACTCTTTTATTAATAAGTAAAAATAGCTTAGTTTTTACATTTTACAAAAAATATGAAAGGATGTAACCATTTTCCAAATTATTAGTTGTATTGAGAAACAAAATAAAAACCACAAATGAGAATTTGTGAAAAGAATATTGGCAGGAGAATTATTTGGATAGAGTCCATTATAGATATGGTAATTAATAATATAAGGATGAATAAGTGCCAATAGTTATAGATCCTTTAGAATGTAATAGGTCACTGACCAACTTTATTACTTTGTATTACATATAAATGGTTATTGATTTTGTATTGGTATTATCAGGTTTTTCAAAGTCCTTTAGCATATACATCTGCTAATAGGTGATATTGATAAGGATACAATATGGGGTCATTGATTAGATTATAATAAATTTGCACTTATATTTCCATAACTTATATTAATTTAAAACTACTTTAGGTGAAAGGGAAAAATTCAGGATTGTTTTTACCTGCACATATACAATAATTTTATCTACTTGGTTGGGAATGATTTAATCATTAAGTTTAGAGATAGAATATTAACTTCATGTATGTCGTATATGTAGGATGTGCATTGTGATGCAATATATATCGGAATGAGTGTGGTGAATATGAAATTAAAGATAATTGTTCTCTTCCCCTTATACAATGATCCTGGGTATGATGGTAAACTGCATCTAGCAGCAAGGCCTCTGATTGGGAGGTTGTGAGGAGCATGGAACCACTTCTTAATTGCTGTTGTTCCTAGGTCCACCCTGACCCGGAGTGGTTGCACCTGTTAGGGTTCCAGCTATGGGTAAATAGCTAATCTCCAAAATGGGGTCAAAACACTATGAAGGTATAAAAATACACTTTTATAGAAATATATACATAAAAATACTTTTGTAGAAAAATACACATTTTGAAGGAAAAATATTACCAACAGTACATTTTTGAAGAAAACAAAAATTATTGCCATAATACATTTTTGAAGATTAAAAAAGATATTACCATTATTATTTTATACAAAACTGGAAGACATCTTCAGTTTTCTAAAAAAATAAAAAAATATAAAAAAATTTTCAACAAAATGTGTCTAAATCAACTTTCTCACTATAACCAAACATTAAGAAAAATACCTTAAAACCCTACCTTTTTGGTATTAAATAACCACAGAGGCTGATATAACATTAAACAAAACTCAAACTCAAACTTTTTACAAATTTTGCAATCTAGTGTGAAATCTTAATTTTGACCAATATAAAAAAGGATTGACACTGTACTGAAGGAAAAAGATGAAGCCAATATTTCACAATCTGATGTTAAATTAATTTTCTAACCAATGAAAGGAAGTGATTTATAAACTTGAGAAAAATTCATGAGCCAGTGCCAAAATGTTTTTTGCCATAAAATAGAGAAAGAAAGTCAAATCAGTTGGATGGGAGCGAGATCAGACACTGCCAAGATGTGACAAGAAATTTCAAGCCCCTGACCCAGACATTCATTCTGTATTTTCTTCTTGCATGCTATTTTCCCTTGTCTCTTCTTCTTTATCCTCACCATTCTCACTGTCAACAAGGAAGAAGAGAACAATAACAACAATATGACACTTCAACTGACTTGTAAAAATTAACATTGAAAAGTATAATTATCCTTTATTGCTTTACCTTCCTCTTCAATTTCTCGCCAGTCATAAAAAAGAAAGAAACACAGACTTTATTATAAAAATTGTTAAAATCTTCTGCATGCACACATTTTGCTACAACTAGAATTCTGGATTTATTTGACTACATACTATACTTTCTCTTTCAACATTTAATGCCTAAAAATTGATGTTATTCTGTTCTGTTAATAAAATTCTACTTTAACATACAAACAAAATACTTTTATTCTTTCAACCTTCAGATGATTCTGAGAATCCTAAGTTGTAGGAAGTTCGGTTATGTTTGGCACAAGGCCAATTTAATAAACATACAACCTTCTACCTACTTCATGAGAAATTGGAGAGCTGAGTTTGAATTCCAGTTGAATTTGTTGGTAAATCTGTGGAGGTTTATCTCTTATTTGAGAAAAGTTATGAAACACAGAATATTTTGTCTAATAGACTCCTAGAACCAGCTCTGCTAGAGATAGATCAACTCTTTCTCATCACTTTCAACTTTCAGCTTTGAACCTCGAGCATTTAGAATTGCGAATTTCTTTGAAGCAAGTAAATTTCTTTTGTTGCTAAGAAATTGATTTGCTCTTAATGAAAGTTGATAAAATTCCTTTGTTGTTAAAGAAAAACATTTGTTCTTCATGGACACTTATTTTCTAAGGGAAAAGCAGATTCTTATTGTTCATCTGTCTTGATGGTTTCGGGTGCACATGGGAAATTTTGTGCAAGGCATATATTTTAATTTGTACAATTTATAAATCATGAAAAGTATTTTTCTCCCATTAATAAATGTTGGTTTTTCTGCAACTTTCACTTGGCATAAGAGTTTTTTGTCTTTTTCATTAGTGTCTTTAAAAGGTATTTGTAAAGGGAAGAAAGTGATTTGAATTCCCTCCATCTTCATTAGAAAGGCTCCATTTTGAAATCCCCTCCCATCTCTTTTTCATTTGTTTTTTATTTTATTCTGTGTATTTAGTTATATTTTCTACTGATAAAGTTCATATTGCTGTTCAAGTTAAAAGTTTATGAAAATATTCTTTTTAAAAATCCTTTTCTTTTTTTATTTATTTTTTTTTTAAATTCATATTATGAAATTTGATAAAATCTGTTATTTTCCTGAAAGTCAAGAGTTGTTAATTCTAAGTGAAAATAATCCACTGACCTACCTAGGTAAATCAATAAGTTTTTATCCCAAGGAGGTAAAAAAAAACCCAGACATTTACTTTATAGAAGAAATATTTATTTTCAAACATAATGTTCCTCTTTGTCAGTACCCTTCTCTTTCCTATTTCTTATTCCTCTAATTATATTTCTTTTTTTTTTTTTTGTACTTTTACAAATGAACATCAATAAATCTGTAGAATTTATTTTACACCCAAAATATTCATTTTTTATTTTTCAATATACCGGCATTCCTTGTCAATGCACAATCTAATAATAAATATTAAAAACAGGTTATACAGGGAAAATTTTATGTAAAAATTTAACTAATAATTATTTATCAGTCTTTAGAATTTTGTGACAAGTATCCTGTTCACAAAATACAACACAAATTTCAAGAAAGACAACATAAAAAGAAATGTTTTCTAGAAAAATAGAAAGAAGAATTATATATTTCATATATATACAATAGACAATTGGTATTTTTTAGTGTCTTATTTGTTAGGGTAGTAAAATACCTTCAAAGTTCAAAGGCTTCATTTGTTTAAGCAAAATGTGATTTGTAAAGTTAAGATAAGTCTATGTTTCACTATGTGTGTGATCAATAGTAGTAATGTCTGGACATTGAATCTTTTTTTCCTCTGCTTCTTTTGTTGCTGGTGAGAAGGAAGAAGAGTCAGTCAGTTTAAGGTGATAGAGTGAGTAAGATGTGATTATTAAAAAAAAAAACCCCAGAGAATAAAATAATCAGAAAAAAATTCTTATCATGGTTAATTTTGAGGAGTCAGCTGAAGTGTCTTGTTGTTGTTGTTGTTTAGTATCCAGTTGTGTTCTCTGATTGGTTGACTGACTGGTCTACCAGCAAATAACCAATTCAATCACATGATTGGCTCTGAATGCAAATGTATGTTTTTGGCGCCAAGAACCATAGACATGGGTCATTGCAAGTTTAATGTTTTTTGTTCAATTGGCAACCAGAATCACTAAATTTATTTTGAATTTTATTTTTTAGTATTTTGTATCGAAGTTTGTTTTCAGGGATTCTAATTCAATTTTAAGTGTGCACATTTTCTACTTTTTTAGGCTTCAACTATTCACTGTAAATTATATGATTTTGAACTCTATAATATTGTAGTTTTCCATAGCAGCCAGTCATAAATATTTTATGTGAAAGAAATTCTGAAATAATAGAATCTTATAATTTCCTTTAAATATCAAATATTATCAGTTCTGATCTGATGGCTCAGCTTCAGTTACTTTTGCATCACCTTAAGGTTGCCTCTCTTTGTCTTTTCTATACAGGTATACCTTGGGTTACATTGTTTCAAGTTAAGTCGTTCTTGATTATATGTCATTTGTCAAATAAAATATATAGAAAAATAAAAAACAAGTTTAAATCATTTTATTTTTATTTGTTTTTCTAAAAAAAAATTGCGAACCATTGCAAAAAATAGTATTCCAAAAACAACAAAAAGAACCAGTTGATCCATAGAGTAAAACTGAATCAAAATCGGATAAAAATCAATTTTGAAGTAAAAAGATGAAATCAAATTTTGAAAGTCAGTGTAAAAGAATTTTTATGGCTAAGGAAAGGTATCTGACTTAGAAGAGATTTAGATAGACTAAACTATTGCCCGGTTCACACTCCACCCATGTCTATTGAACAGGTGAAGAGGCTCATCCCTTGTTTCCTGTTTAGGTTGTGGTCTCCGGTTTTCTCTTTTCCAATCTTTTCACTCTTACGTAGCCCCCTGTGCATCAGTGGCGTTTTCGCCTTGCTCGGGGTGATATGATTAAAAAAAATATATATATATATATATGAACTTTTTGACCTGATTGCCATTTTACACAATATTTTGGCCATTTATTTTCACTCTTGAGAGCAGTCAATTTTATTGCAGTTATTCTGTCTCATTTTAATAATCATCTCTTGCTAATCACTGAGATAATGTCATTATTGCCTTGGTGGAGTTTATATTTGACTTTCATTAAATTTCTTCAGAACCTTTTTCATTTTCTTCCTTCTTTGACCTTTTTGACCTTTTTCAAATAATGTTTAAATATCTGTGCATTCTGTAATTATTACAGCTCTCTCCTCTCTTGAGAAAAAAGAAAAAAAATTGCCAGCTTATTTCAATGGAAACACTGGATTTTTCTTTCTGAAAATTCTCCAGTGGCACAATTATTTAGTTGAATTCATTTTCTTTTTTTCATTCTTAAATGAAATATTTTTCTTTCTTTTAAATTTGATTTTATTTAAACAATATCAATTTTTGCTTCTTTTTTTTTTACTCTTTTTTATTTTTGTTTTGCATCTTAAGAAAACACATGGAGCCAATGACCTTACATTTTCAAGTAAAATCATTTTTCTAAAAACAACTTGTTTACTTGGAAAAGGAAAAAAAGTAGAATGAAGCCATAAATTTATTTGCTAGTGTGTCTTATGGAGACCTTGGAATAAGTTTCATTAGTAAACACTAATACAGATATTTACTAAGTTTGACACAAGGCAACTAAATTGTAGCAGTCAATGATAATTAAACTTACCAGTAAGGAATTAAGACATTATGAGAGATGTGGAAAAGTTCTCAACACAGCCAAAAAAGTAATTCTGTTCAAAATTTGATGTTGTAGGGACATTATTATTATTGTTATTATTATTATTATTATTATTAATAAATATAAAATAATAATAAACATCATAAATAAAATAAAATAAAACAAATAACGTTAAAACTTTGTTTAAAATAATATAAATAAAATCAAGATATCAAAAGTTCTCCCAGCATGCAGCAGAAAATTTTTCTGCCTAAAAACAGATATTTGTGTCAAAAAATGTCAATCTCACTCTCTTTGCTACTTACCCTCAAAGAGTCAAGATATCCATCTCCTCTCCTCAGCACATTTCTTGTCATACGACAAAGTGGCTTTTATCCTCTATTAAATGCACCTTAAAACACATAACTAATACACACACTAGTAAACAAAAATAAATAAAGTTATATGATTTTTAATTTACAATTTAACATGCTTTTAGCATTATTTCCTAGTATGTTTTTATTCCTGTGAACATGGGGCTATTTCTGCTTGTATGACATGAGTGACCCCACAATATTTAATGAAAAAGTCAAATTTTGGGAAGTGTATTCAGCACCCTATTTATAGTTTGCTATAGAAGCCACATGGGGCCAGAACAGAAGTTTGTTATGTTGCTTGGTTTTGTATAATTAGAAGATAACACAAACTTGAATTAATGATGTTTATTTTTTATATAAAACTTTAGGTTTTTACATTAAGTTAACAACCGTTAATTTTCGTGTGTGGATACAGGAGCAGACTAGCTGAATTCTCTTCACTCTGGGAGGATAGTAGTAAACATGTCTATCCCTTCTGGACTCTAGTTGTCAACTGACAGCGTCTTCCTCTTTTCATATCTCCTACTAAAACTACTGTCCTTCACTCCTACTTCTTACTCCTACTTCTTACTGCTACTCCTACCAAAAGAAACCATTAACTTGTTTAACGGTTTTGCCGCTCAATTTTGAATTCTTGGCATCAGTGTGTCTACCTTTTTCTATTTTTAGCATACTCGTCATTTTATACACCATAACAAGTTCATAGTGTTTTATAAATGAATTTCAAAGACAATATTTAGATATTTATATATAGATTTATTCAACTCCATATGTGACATTGTGTCCTACTACCATTTAATCATCTTTGAGATAACTTCATGATTCTCTTCCTTTTCTCCAGAACTTTGTATCTTTCTGTATAATAAATAAGTGTAATTGGCTTTCACAGGTTTCCAGATAATTAAAGTTCTTCTCATTAAGAAAATTTTTGATAGGATCAAAATAACAGGTAATCTGAAGGAGTAAAGTCAGATTAGTAGGTTAGATGTTGTTGTAGAGCAGCTAACGACCCCCTAGCACTCTCAATAGTCTGCGTACTAGAGTAGCTATAAAAATAAAGACAAATAGCAGTCTGAGAATTTGAAGTGTCATTACTATCAGACTGAGCTCTCTGCGAGTCTAATGACTTAACCTTTCCCCTCTTCTACTATTTGTTGTTCTGTTTTCGCATATTTATCTTATTTGTATCAATATCCTTAGCATAGATATTGTGCTGAAGATACTTAGCACATATCCTGCCAACTCAGCAATACAACAGATGTAATAGGACATACTAGCCAAGTTGTAAAAGAGACCTTGAATTTGGCATTTTCCTGATGGAAGACAATATACTTTTCTGTTACTTGAGCTGCTCAATTGGCAACTGGATCCCACACTTTTACAGTCAAAACAGTCAAATGTAACCATCACTTCTACTCTATCAGTTTCTTTTCTTTTCTTTTTTTGCCTATGGAACTCCCTTCTGTAAATTTTCTTCCCTGATAGCTACAATCTCCAAAAGTTTAAGTACAATGTCAATTGCCACCTTTTATCTCCTTTATTCCTATCTTTCTCTTACCCTTTCTTCGATGCCCCCTAAACCCTGTTCTCCTTTTTTTTTTACTGCTCTCCTCTCATGTAACTCTCTGTGCACCAATGGCAATAGTGCCCTTCTTGTGGTGAAATGATTATAAAAAAAAATTCTGGGTTCAATTACTTCCTTTAATTGGTTCTGTTGGGAACAGTCTGAAATTCAATGTTTGATTTTGTGGAAGAAACTTATAATAAACAATTCCCTTTCAAAGCCATACATATCATCATTTTCTTCAGATGCAGACTGGCTTTTGGAGTGGTTTATGATGGCTCATTTTGTTTTCCCCAGAACCTTTATTTCACATTATTTTAAAAAATCCATTTTTATTGCCTGAAATCATTCTTATCAAAAATGTGCCATTTTGGTTTGCATTTAAGCAGAGAATTGCAAATAGAAATTACGCCCATTAAATATTTTTTGTAAAATCCTGTGGCACCCAAACATCATAGAAATTTTCATATTCAAGTGTTTTCAAATGAGATTTGTGGAGTGTTTCTGTGATGATCCATGTAATATGATCTGGGTTATTTACAACCAGTGTTCTGATTTGATCAACATCAATAGCAGGCCTACTGGAAGGTAGCCAACCAGATCAAAATCTCCACTTGTAAACTGAGCAAACCACTGAAAAACAGTACTCATCCATGACACTATCTCCATGAACAGCACATACTTTATACTTTGCCATTTGTACAGCATTTTTTCTTTCCAGGAATAAAAAAAAAACTTTTGAGAAATAAACAGATTTGTAAACAAAAGGGCTATTTCTTGGTTTTAAAAATCTTGCAAAAATAAAATATACATCTGTGACATGCTATTTTTGGAAAATTAGTAAATTTAAGGTTAAATTAATCTGATTTACACAAGTATTGCTCATTTATTTAGACTAAAACTATTTCTTAATCATGGAATGTTGATCTTTCTGAACTTTCCTGTATGATTTCATATATGACAACAGATAGATATGAGATAAGCTAAGTGTCTATGGAGATCACAAGTAATATATTTGTCCAAATTTTTTCCCTGTAAAGGGAAGAAACCAGGAAACACATGACCTTTTAATGTACACACAGAAATTACCATACAAAAAAAAACTTCAAATGCACAAAAAAAAAGAAAAAATTAAAATTATTTAAAAAAATGCAATGGCTCAATGATTTATATTAAACTTTTCAATTTTTCATTAGTAAATATGTGGTGAATAGGAAATTAAAATCAACTTTCTTCTTCACTTTTACAAAAATTCACAATGACGTGTGAAATGCTGGTTTTTTCCAAATAGAAAAAGCATTGACCAAGTGCTTAAAAGTCAAAACTGGATTTCATAAGTAGATGTTAAATTGATTTTCTGACCAATGGAAGCAATCTGCAAGAACATAAAGACTTTCGCGATCCAGTGCAAAAAATGTAAATTACTATAAAAGGCTCGATCAGCGTCAGTCAGACAGTCTGGGATGGAAGCAGTAGAGATGACAAGCTAAAATGTAACAGGAGAAGCTTCAAGAAACCTGGACATTTGTCCTCTTTCTCCTTCTTTTTCGTGTACTGATTCATTCTATTTCTTCTTCATCCAAAGATATTCATACTGAACAAATGCTAATACGTATATACGTACATACACATAAACTCTTTCCAACAATTACTACTATGAACATTTTCTACAAATCTTGATACCCTTAACTTTCTCATAGAACTTTTAACTACTACCTATTTTTGTAATTCTATTCTTTCAATAAATTTCCATTTTAACATGAAAAATGTATATTTTTATTCTTACACTCTTCCATACTATTCCACACATTTCAACCTACCAACAACCAACCTTCTGATGAAAACCTTCTTAGGGAGTTTGGTTATGTATGACACAAGGCTGAATTAAATAAACATTAATCATCTCCCTATAGTTACAAATATAGTCTTCACTTAATAACTTAATCTAACGTCTACAAGTCTTTGAAATATTTTAAAAATATTTTTAAAACTTTATAAATTTAAAAAAACAATTCTTTTAAAATTTCATTATTAATCAAAAATATTTTTTCTTCAGACTATAATGCCCTTAATTTATATTATTTATTAAAGAAATTAAAAGCTTATCTAATTAAATGTCATAGTCTTATTGTATTTTTTATTTTACTATAAGGAGTAGATTTTCAGAAAAAGGGCCAAATGGTTGAAAAAACAAAAAACATGTGTCCTGCGTTTAACTAATAAAACCAATTTTGCTTACAAAATTTAATTTCTTGAAATTTCATGAATTTCCATGGGGGTGGGTAACAGATATAAAAAATACATCTTTACCAAAATTATTTCAAAATAATAATTTAAAAACTAATTTCATTCATTTGTGAATAAGTCCTGAAAGTTTCATTGAAATCCGACAATTATTTTATTTTTGCAAGAATTTCCAAATTAATGTTTTTTACGAAAAAAAGCTGAGTTACTTAATACTACATATTATATGTCAAGTTACATAATATTACTTATTATATATCGACCCATCACTGGAAAGAGAAGAAATGGATTAATACCTTTCCCAAGAGTATTTGCACATAAGTGAAGGCAACAAATTCAACTGAAATTTGAACTTGGTTCTCTGATTTCTCATTCCAAGCAGATATCCATTGCACCACATTTAACAAATAACTTATACCACTTGGAATCAAAGAAAATGAGGTAGTTTCCGATTACCAGCAGTTATTTATTTTACTAAAGGATTTGGTTAGATCAGGTGTTCCCAAACTTTTTTGCATCTTAGAAAAATTTTCCATCACGCACCTGTAAATATTCAAAAACATATCAAAATTGTTTGGTAAAAGTTTCTTACTTGTTCGTTAGAGACTTTACTGAAAAATTAATTCTTGGTCTTCTCTTATCTGATTTATATTCCCTCCCAAATGTTATTTTATTTGAAGAACTATTTGAATGTTAATGACCTTTCTCAAAACTATATAAAATGCCAAAATACTCCTTCTTTGCTGGGATATTTATATCTTATTTTGGAATGTGAGCAAGTGATTCCCATTTAGCCTCTTGTTTATTTTTTTATACAGTTTTTCTTTTGCATATTTTTTTATTCACATATATCGTTTGAATATTTTTGGGAGGTAACATATGTTGAAATACATTTTTAATACTCAAAATCCTATATTGCCCAGTAAATTTTCTATTTGTCCACCATTTTCTGTTCAGTCGTACTCTACCAACACAACAATTGAAATCACCTGCCAGTGGGTGCAATTTATAAAATGATGAAATGACAATGAAAATGTTGGTGAGAAGAAATGCAAAATACAAAACAGTATTTGTCTGAGAATAAATAAAAAAGAGTGATAATAATTTTGAGACTTTTCAATCTGAATTGTAATCTTATAACACCGGGAGCAACAACAGCCTAGAGGAAAATTGATAATGAATGCTGAACAAGAAACAAGCTGAATAAAAATGGTGAAATGAAAATCAATGAAAAATCAAAAAAAAAAAAAATCAGTAAGAGTTCAGATAATCAAAGGGGGAAAAAAAAGCTGAAATGAATGCCTGAGAGAAAGAGTAAGACAAAACATTTTTTTAAAATTATGTTTTCAGAAAAAAAATTTATTTATATAATCACTTATTTTATAATAGACAACACAGTGTAATCTTATATATTTATTGGTCCTGCATTCTGATCCCTCCTTGTTAGTAATAAGATATAATAATATAGCAAACTTAAGTAGGGGAGACTAGGTTGCTAATACATTGTGTTTTTATTTCTTTTCTTTCATCTTAGCTTTCTTTAGATATTTTTAAAAATTTAATGAATTAAAAGTTAGTCAGTTAAGTGCCATACATGATATATGCCTTGGGCGATCATGTCTCGAAAGAGACATGACTGACTGAGCAGAAGATTATCCTGCAGTAGGTTGCCATTGCTTTCTGCAGTAGACTGGTTGCCAGCCAAGGCTACAGAACCCAATTTGCTTGTTGGAAATATCAAATTTATGTTTTTAGCTTGGAATTATAACTAAAATGAATGATTTCTCAATTTTTCAAATGCATTTTAAACCTTAAGTATTGTTTTTTTTAAGGTACCTACATTAAGATGTGCGTTGTGGTCCAGTGGATATCGGCTTGGAATGAGAAATCGGGGAGCCGAGTTTGAATTCCTAGTCGAATTCATTGCATTCACTTACGCACAAATACCATTGGGAAAGGTATTAATCCGTCTATTCCTTCCAGTTATGGGTTAAATAACAGGACAGATTGGGTTCTATAGCCTTGGTCGGCAACCAGTCTACTGCAGAAAGCAATGGCAACCTATTGCGGGATAATCTTCTGCCCAGTCAGTCATGTCTCTTTCGAGACATGATCACCCAAGCGTGTATCACGTATGGCACTTAACTGACTGACATTAAGAGGGTCTTTTGAGCGGTAAGCTTTAGTACTTAAATAAGCATAAATTCATTAGATGATGAATCTGCATTAGGTTAGTTTGAGAGTAATTACAACAAAACATGACCATAAATACATTATAACATTTTTCTATATATTGTTCTTTTTTTTTTTGTTAATTGTGTTGAATAAATGATTTCTTCATATAAACCTATAACCACATTTAATTCATTTTTTCTCCTTCTTTGTTGGGGTTATTTCCCAGAGTATCAAGTTTGTCTATAAATAATAGCATATTGCTTTAATTGTTCTATTTTATTATTGCTTATTTTTGCTAATTGTTCATTTGCTTAATTTATAAATTAAAGTTTATCATATGTTTGTATAAAGAAAAAAAATTACAGAGATCAGTATTATCAACAGTTTCAGGCATCACTGTCATGCAGATAAGGGCATGAGGAACTATTAGGGGCCTCACTGATCTTTATCAAATTGGCCTTGTGTCAAACACAACTGAAGTCCCCACATTTTAAAATATCCGAAAGTTGACTGAAGGTTGGAAGAATAAAAGTGTTTTGTTTGTAAAATAAGTGAAATTTTATTAATTGAACAGAACAGCAAATTTGTAAGAAGTAAAATGTTCAAATAGAAAATGTACATAGTTAACCAATTTGTAAGAGTTAAATGTTCAAAAAGAAAATGTATGTAGTTAAATGTTCCAGAGAAATAGTAGTAAGGAGTTAAATGAATCCAGAACTTATAGTTGTAAGTAGCAGAATGTGTGTATGTAGAAAGATTAACAGGCTACTAATAAAATCTGTGTTTCTTTCCTTTTTTTATGGCCAGCAAGAAAGTTAATTTTTTGGAGTCAGTTGAAGATGTTTTGTTGTTGTTGTTGTTGTTTCGTTGATGGTGTGTGAGTGAAGACAAAGAAAGAAAAATAGGAAGGAGAGGAAGAACGAATGTATGTTGATGTGACATGACAGTTTTGGTGTCTTGAAATTCTCCTTTACATTGTGACAAGGTCCATATCAGATCCCTGTTCCCATCAGACTGTCTTTGGTCAGTCAAGAGATGTGGATAAGTACTTAGATTAGGTCATGTGGTTGGCTGAACTACATACCCATTTTTTAGGTGTTAAGAAAATTTAACTGGGGTCATAGTTCAATTTGCTATTTCCTATCCAATCAGAATCCAGAATCTTAATTTTCACGCCGGCTTGTGAAATTTGCGTTAGTATGGTTTTTCCAAAATTTTTTTAGTCATTCTGATTTGGATTTTGTGAGTGTACAATTTTATTTTTTATTTCTCAGCTAATTGTTGGAGGATATAGGATTTGTATTCTATAGACTATTGTGCTTACAATGAAATCTCTATTGATGTATAAAAATTTTCATTTTTATTACTTTTAAAATATTAGCCTTGAATAAATGCTTGATTGTCTAGTTTGATTTTTAGTACATATTCTGTTAAGAGAAGTGTATTTTTATGAAGGTCAGATGGTTTGTGAAAAGAATTGTTACACTCATATATCTTTTTGGCTCAGCAGTTAAAAACCAACAAAATTGTGAAGGATCCATAGCTAGTTTATTGAAAATTATTTTTACCTTTGTTTTATTGATTATGTGACGGAGTTTGACAAAGTATGCCACAAAGAATTGATAAAAATGCTTAGCAACCTTGACATATTTGGGAAAGACATAAGAGTAATCAGGAATCTCTACTGGCAGCAAACTGCTTGCATACGGACAGGAAACAAATTTAGCAGATATACAAAGATTGAAAGAGGCGTAAGATAAGGATGTGTCTTCTCATTGGATCCATTCAACTTGTACAGCAAGACTATTCTCAGAACTCTAGGAGTTCAGGATTAGTCATCAGAGGCCACAATCTGAACAACATAAGATACACAGATGCTACAGACATGGAAATGAAACTACAAGACCTTCTACAGAAAGTAGCTGAAGAGAGTGACAAGAAAGGATGACAAATAAACTGCAAGAAAGAGCAGTCCAAAATATCAAATACAGGTACAAAAATTTAAATACCTGGAAGTCTTCTAACAGAAGACAAAAGGTGCAACATAGAGATCCAAAAGCAAATTGGAATGGTGATGGAAGCATTCCAGAAGCTGAGCAGAGTATTCAGAGACAGGAAAATTCCCTAGAAACAAAAAAGAGACTGCTGGATTGCTATGTGATGTCAATTTTTCAATATGGCAGTGAATGCTGGACAATCTCATCAAAGATGAAAGAAAAACTTGAAGCAACTGAAATGTGGTTCTACAGAAGGTTGCTGAATCATGAATCAAGCACATGAGCAATGATGAGGTTTTGGAAAGGATAGAAACGAAAAGGAAATTAATACTGAGCATCAGAAAAAAAACAGCTAAAGTTCCTGGGACATGCAATGAGAAACGAGGGCTCACAGGTTAGATAGAGAGAAAGAGAGACAGGGAAAAGCAGTGGGTAACATACTTGATGGGCCTAAGCAGGTGAATGGCAGAGCGGGGGTTGCGTAGTGTAAAAGAAGAAAGCGTGCTAAAAGCCACCAGGGATAGGGAGACTTTGAAGGCCATGATTGGCTGCGTCCTGAAGGGACATATCACAGAAGAAAAAGATGATCAGTGAGAGACATGATCTCAAGCTCTAGTAAGAATTCAACATTTGATATTATGACAGTAGGGAGCAAGGCAAATCAACCTCAAGGAGTAGAAGGTATTTGACAATGAGATGAGCGCATCAAGAAGACACACGGTAACCAGCCAGCTGCAGAGAGATGAAAGAATTTTGAAATTCAAGTGAAAATTCTTCTGTGGTGGATCAACAAGAAATGAAAAGAATTCTAAAAAAATTCCCTAAGCACTAACTTTGAATTTAAAAGAAAATTTTCTAAAATTTCTATATGTCCTATAGATGCTTGTGGAGCAAGTAAAAGTAGTTGTTTTTTTTGTTTTTTCTGAAAGTTTGTTGTAATTTCTGACTTCTTGAATTCTTTTTTTTTGTCATTGAATCCTTGTCTGTTTCTGTTATGTCGTGAGTAAGAATAAATAACTCAACAACAGGAATAGGTTAATTGTTGTATTCCATGAAAATAGTATTTACAAAGGTTATTAGTCTCCAATACAAGAATAAAGGTTAATCGTCCCAACCATCATAAGACGTAGTATGAGCAATGGGTACTTCCGGGTCGTCACCGGAAATCTACGACTGACTTGTCGATCGGCTGCTCGGCACACTCTCCTACGTAGATGCCACCATTACTTTACATAGTAATGGAATAGTCCATTATAGCGAAATAGGCGCGGGCGTCCCAACAGTTTCTAAACTGAAATCATAATGATTACCTTTTTTCAATGGTAATCCTTTTTAACAGAAGTTGTTATCCTACCTTATTCGGTACACAAAAGGAAATTTTTGTGCAAACTTTATATTTGTAATTTTTGTCCTAATTGTGTAATAAATATATTTCCTTTAACATCTTATGCAGTGGTTAAGTTTTGTTTGTTATTTTACATCTATTATGGCTAGAAAGCCATAATTCTAACTCAGTGTTTGTGTTTTGCACAAGAACTTAGATTTAGTAAGGAATAAAATTTTATAGTTGAGAAAGAATTTGCAGATGGAATGTAGAATTTCAGGTTATGAGATTCTTTTCTAAGAGGTGATTTATGAAGGTTAACAGGTTAGCATGTTTGTGTGTATTTTAAGTGACAGTGCATGTTCAAATATGATAAATAAAAAGGAAGAATACAAAACTATTGGATCTACTATGGGCATTTATTATTTTTATGGTAACTCTAATGAAACAAAGTTCTCAATGTCTCTTGGCTATGTCTGTTCTCTTTCTGGTCCTGAAGTTAGAGTATATAAGTATAATTATTGTAATCATGGTTGAGCTCAAGCCAGCCTTGTGCAGAGTTGGAACAACCAAAGGAAAGTTCCTACTTACTTTATACCTGAGGGATTTAAACATGATTATAGGATGTTTCTTTTTCTTGATTCAAAAGTTAAGGTAAGTCAGTACAAGTATCATTACTATGGTCATGTTCAGGTTAGCCTTGCACTAAGTTGGAACAACCAGAGAGAAAGTTTGACTTACTTCATAGCTTGATGTTTTAATGACATGTGCCAGTGTCGTGTGTTGAAATGTATTTCATTTTTTTATTTTTTGTTATTAATCATTATACCTGGGAAATTTAAACATGGTTATAAGATGTTTCTTTTTCTTGGTTCAAAAGTTAGGGTAAGTCAAACGTTCATGCAATATGGTAAATACACTGCCCTCTAATATGTTCAACTCCTCTCCAACTTCAATTTATGATTGGCCAAAACGAGTGGATTTTTTTGGTGTTTTCTGGAACAGCTGTCGATTTTGGGTGACCTGAGCATTTAGCATCATTTGTGTCTGTATGATCACGTTTAAAGTTAGCATACCACCTCTTTACCATTGTTTTTGATGGAGCAGAGTCTGAATGACACTTATCACTTATTTGCTTGAACAGTATTTGTTCCCATCAGAAAGCAATGCTTTGTTAATACATGAAATTCAGATTTTTCCATTGTTTTGAAAATTTGCAACAGTAGATTCACTTAACTGTAATTTGTAAACTAATAATCCAATTGGGCCCAAATTTTGTCATATGCCATTTGAAGGTTAGTACTTTAAAAAAATCATATGAATTTTTTATTAGCTATATGTTAGGCCTGGGATTTATAGATTGCTGTGTTATAAATTCACTTTCATCATGTGTTTAAGATTTATATTACAATTTTGACCATCGCTTTTGCTTTTTAAATTCATAAACATTGCCAAGGAGTGAAGGTAGGTAAAACTAAAAAGAGCAGTCAAAGTTTGTAAACCTCTGCCATGGCAATACCAACATCATCTCAGCAATTAACACAAAATTTTTATTAAAATGAGAAAGAATAACTGCAATGAATTTGACTTCTCCCAAGAGATGAAAATACAGAAATAAACTCGACCACTCTCAAAATTAAATGCACACTTAAAATAAAACAGGGGAGGTAATTCAGTATTTAAAATGATCTAGGGAAGGTAATTCAGTATTTGGCATTTAAAAGACAAAAAAAAAAATTTAGTAATAAAACAAGAAAAATAACCCAGAAACTTTATCTTAAACTAGATCAAACCCTAAATCTATCAGTTTATGCCAGTCATGAGGCCAATCATTCCTGAAAGTTTCACTTAAATCCATCCAGTAGGTCTTGAGATATCTTGACCACATGCAGACAGACCCCCCCCCCCAAAAAAAAACAGACAAAAAAACAGACAAACATGACTGAATACAATACCTCTTCCATAAGGTAGGTGTAATAATAGTGGTGTCGAGGGAAAATCATCCTTTCTGCACTGCACACTGTTTTTTTTTTCAACATGAAAGTCTCAGTTTAGCAAAATGTTTATAGGAATGGACATGTGGACAAAGTTCATACATTTTACTAAATGTTACCACACTGTTTACAGGAGACAAGGAAGTACAAGTGACAAGACTTAGACAAACTGGCGTGTAGTTTCATTTTTGGTTTATAGCTGTTTTGTTTTATTTATTCTTTAGGTAATGGGAGTTGCTTGGCATATACACCCTTGAAACAAATTGAATAATGTCTTCCCAGGATCTTTCACACTTTCCCTGATCATGTATACTTCATCTCTCAGCATTGTTTTCCTCTTCCGATTGCATTTTTCTTTACATTTTGGACTGATGGATCCAGTTTGTTTCTTCGTTTGATGACACAACTGACAGTTCAAAGGCTGACACCAACAATATCTGCAATCTCTCAGAAAGGTTCTGTAAAACAATGGCCATAGGACAACTAATTGTCAGTCAAGACAGTAATGTCTGATTGTGATAAAAATTTGATGCAATCTTAGATAATGCCATATTTTTCAAAGCCAAACAAATTTCATCATACACCCTGAAAATCGATTCATACTAATGCACATCACTGCAAATGACCTAATCAGAGAAAAAAAACAGAACTCCTGGGTCTAAAACAGATCATATAGTGAAAGAAAGGAAACTAAAGCAGTTGTTTCAATAAATTTGCACAAGGGTGTATTTTTATTAGTCAGCTGGGATGTTTCAGTTGCCTGCCTATGACCAGTTGCAAAGTTTTGTATTTATCTGTGTTCAGTAGAAACAATATTAAAAGTTTTTGAATTTACTCAACTCAAAAGTGATTAGTCAAAAGTAGTATTTTTATACTACTTTTCTTTTTCTACCTAGATATTTGTTTTCTACTACATCACAAGATTTTTAATCTTATTTTAGATTTTATTTTTGGCAGCTTTTTCATTGAGGCTGCTCCATTTTTATATACAGAAAGAATGACTCACTCTCCACAGAGTCATTGGCCGCATAAACCCTAATGGGTTGGAACATTTTCTTCTTTACAGCAACATCCAGCGCACATGATCTTCGATTGTCAAGTGCGGATCAATTTCCTAAGCATCCCTAACCAGTGCTTTATGAGTATCCCTGCAGTTTCTTTCCTTTGCACTCTCCTCTTCATTCCTTAGTAAGCCTCAGTGACAATGTTAGTCTTCACCTTGACATCTGGTAATCTTATATTAGAAAAGAATTCTGACAATACAGAAATGGCTCTCTCTTTACATTCATCTACAAACATATTAGGTCTTGGTGGTTTTAATACTCATCATATCAAGTGGATTAATCATTCTAATGTTACTGATGATACCAGTATACAGAATTTCAGTTTTTCCATTGCTCAGTCTCTCAGTCAAATATTGGATTTCCCTACTTGTTTCGGTAATTATTTTGATCAACATGCTTCTATACTTGATTTGATTCTTACCTTCTCTGTTAGCTTTTTCTTCTCATTTTTCTATTACTCAGCCTTCAGTCAAATGTTGGATTTCCCTACTCATTTCCGTAATGATTCTTATCAACATGCTTCTTTCCTTGATTTGATTCTTACCTTCTCTGTTAGCTTTTTCTTTCCATTTTTCTATTACTCAACCTTTCAGTCAAATGTTGGATTTTCCTACTCGTTTCGGTAATTATTCTGATCAACATGCTTCTTTACTTGATTTGATTCTTACTTTCTCTGTTAGCTTTTGCTTCTCATTTTTCTATTATACAGCCTTTCAGTCAAATGTTGGATTTCCCTACTCATTTTCATAATGATTCTGATGAACATGCTTTTTTACTTGATTTGATTCTTACCTTCTCTGTTAGCTTTTGCTACTCATTTTTCTATTACTCAGACTTTCAGTCAAATGTTGGATTTCCCTACTCATTTTATATTGATTCTTATCAACATGCTTCTTACTTGATTTGATTCTTACCTTCTCTGTTAGCTTTTGCTTCTGATTTTTCTATTACTCAGACTTTCAGTCAAATATTGGATTTCCCTACTCGTTTCGGTAATTAATCTGATCAACATGCTTCTTTACTTGATTTGATTCTTACTTTCTCTGTTAGCTTTTTCTTCTCATTTTTCTATTACTCAGCCTTTCTGTCAAATGTTGGATTTCCCTACTCGTTTCGGTAATTATTCTGATCAACATGCTTCTTTACTTGATTTGATTCTTACTTTCTCTGTTAGCTTTTGCTTCTGATTTTTCTATTACTCAGACTTTCAGTCAAATATTGGATTTCCCTACTCGTTTCGGTAATTATTCTGATCAACATGCTTCTTTACTTGATTTGATTCTTACTTTCTCTGTTAGCTTTTGCTTCTGATTTTTCTATTACTCAGCCTTTCGGTCAAATGTTGGATTTCCCTACTCATTTTATATTGATTCTGATCAACATGCTTCTTACTTGATTTGATTCTTACCTTCTCTGTTAGCTTTTTCTTTTCATTTTTCTATTACTCAGCCTTTCAGTCAAATATTGGATTTCCCTACTCGTTTCGGTAATTATTCTGATCAACATGCTTCTTTACTTGATTTGATTCTTACCTTCTCTGTTAGCTTTTTTCTTTTCATTTTTCTATTACTCAGCCTTTCAGTCAAATGCTGAATTTTCCTACTCATTTTCGTAATGATTCTGATCAACATGCTTCTTTACTTGATTTGATTCTTACTTTCTCTGTTAGCTTTTGCTTCTGATTTTTCTATTACTCAGCCTTTCGGTCAAATGTTGGATTTCCCTACTCATTTTATATTGATTCTGATCAACATGCTTCTTTACTTGATTTGATTCTTACCTTTTCTGTTAGCTTTTTTTTTCATGTTTCTATTACTCAGCCTTTCAGTGAAATGTTGAATTTTCCTACTCATTTTCGTAATGATTCTGATCAACCTTCTCTGTTAGCTTTTGCTTCTCATTTTTCTATTACTCAGACTTTCAGTCAAATATTGGATTTCTCTACTCGTTTCGGTAATTATTCTGATCAACATGCTTCTTTACTTGATTTGGGTCTTATCTTCTCTGTTAGCTTTTTCTTTTCATTTTTCTATTACTCAGCCTTTCAGTCAAATATTGAATTTCCCTACTCATTTTCATAATGATTCTTATCAACATGCTTCTTTACTTGATTTGATTCTTACCTTCTCTGTTAGCTTTTTCTTCTCATTTTTGTATTACTCAGCCTTTCAGTCAAATGGTGGATTTCCTTACTCATTTCCGTAATTATTCTGATTAACATGCTTCTTTACTTGATTTGATTCTTACCTTCTCTGTTAGCTTTTTCTTTTTATTTTTCTATTACTCAGCCTTTCAGTCAAATGTTGGATTTCCCTACTCATTTCCATAATTATTCTGATCAACATGCTTCTTTACTTGATTTCTCCTTTACCTCCTCTCCTAGCTCATTCTTTGCATTTTTCCATTGCTCAGTCTCTCAATCAAATGGTCGATTTCCCTACTCATTTACATAATTATTCTGATCAACATGCTTCTTTACTTGATTTTTTTACCATCTCTCCTATCTTTGGTTGAGCCTCACAACTGTCCTCTTGGCAATTTGGATCATCCTGTAGTATCTGCTGATAAACCTTTTGAATCATCGATTAGAAAGTGCGCCCCTATTCACAAGATTTCCTGTTACCAGCATACTAATTGAGGTTCATTTTTTGATTTTCGTTGATTTACCCATTAACATTCCTATTGGAAATTGTTAATCTTCTTAAAATTCATACTGAAAATTGTGGCACATTGGTTCTTTTGTACCTTCTTGGAAGAAACACGTGTAAGCACAGTTTTTTCCTTGGTTCACAGTGGCTTTTTCAGCTGCTGTAACAAATAGGAATCCCTTTTTCCGGCTGTAAATGCCTGATAGTTCAGATCATAACAGATGGTACTTTGTGTTTACTTTTAATAATTGTAAATAGTTACGGTATTTGTAGATGAATCTTTGAACTGATTCAGTCTTTCTTATCAAATTGTGAAATAAAAATTGTCTTGAAGTATCATTCTTCTAGATATTTTAATATTAATGGATGTGTCACACTGGATCTGTCCTTGGACTTATGTTGATTCTGAGTTTCTCCAACAACCTTCCTGATGTACTCAGTTCTCAACTTAGTGTTGTATATCAATAAACAACAAACCCGCATATATATAAAAATATAAGTTGTATTTTTTATTAATGACAATGAACCGTGTAGCACAGGGACAGAGAATTTAGAGAGCGCGCTTCTAATGGGGTTGACGGGCGAGTGTCGTCATATCTGTTGTGTCTCTCTCTCTACTGCTACTCTGGTCTGTCTGTCTCGTCTGTCTGGTGAATCCGTGCGCCGAGGTCTTTTTATAATCTCCAGTACCGGAACTTTTTCTTCCGGTTTTTTGCCTCGCCCACGCACGCCCACGTAATTCTCAGAGACACCTGTTCTGTTTGCCTCTGTAGCCATTTCCGCTACTGCCGGAAATAAGGTCAAACAAACATCCGTTCCTTTCAACGACCGGAAACAACCCTGCTTGCATCAGCCTTCTTCGGGTGGGGCCAGATTGTTATATTACACTCCTCGCCCTCCCATTTTCCAAAATGTTCACCTAAGAACATTTTAAGCACAACACCCTCACACTCCTCCCCATGCCACACAAGCCCGACAATTGTATAAAACATGTGCACGGCAAAACAACAAAACATGTGCATGCCGAAACAAAAAAAACAACAATAAAAAAATATATAGGGGAGCCTACATCGGCAACCCAACAATGTTCGTGTCCATCTTGAAAATTGTTCTACCAGCTTGATGTTTCATTGTTCTTTTTTTTTTTTTTTTTTTTTTTTTTTTTAATATCCATTTTCACAGAATTGGGCAAAGTTCTTAAAAATGTTCATTTTCTTTCTCGACTCTGTCCATAAGCGTAGACTCCTCGATGCGGTAATCGCGCCCCAGTTTCTAAACTAACATCGAGTAAATGACCTTTGACCAACACCATGTGTGCCTCTGCTCGAGTTTATTGTTACACATGTAACTTCATTTAATTTAATTTAATTTCAAACATACTATGTTTGAACACAGAAAAATGGCCATTATCTGCCGTACATATCATTCATAGTCTAACCGAGAAATGTTCAATAGAAAATGAAGAAAATTACCCTGATTCCAACGTTAATCCGCATGCAATTTACTTGTGGAGGATTAGAGGTTTCATCTATATTAATTTAGTCTAAAAAAAATGGACCCGTGACTCGTAGTTCCTTAGTTTGTACAATGTTTTCCATTCCTTGAACTACTTCCTCTGGATTCGAATCCAAGCATATCTGATTTGTTGACATCTCTCTGTTTAACGCAGAGACATTTGAGTGTTGAACACCCGTTGACCCCGGAGTACTATTCACAACGGATAACTCAATTTCCTTTCCCGGAGCACTGTTGCTTCTTTCACACTTAAAAATCCGCTTCCTAGCTATTATTCCAAGGATTATCATAACGCCGACCACGCCAGCAATGACCCTTATCGTCAACTTCTTCGGGAGTTCTTCATATCCTTCACTAAATCTTTCCATATCTATCTGTTCCAAGGTATTTACTAGTTTTCAGAAATTAATATATCTTCAAAAGATATTTCCCAAGTCACATAAATGAAAATTCACAGAGGATGTTGAATTGATGGGAACCTGCACAAAAGCATAATTCACAACCATAGAAATGTAAATCATTTTGTAGTGTACAGTCATTGAAAAGAAATCCAAAAAAAAAAAAAAAAAGAAAACCTAACACTGCACAACCCAACGAAAACATTGTTATCAACAAGTTAATCCAATTATCCACTTTAAAGAGTAGAAGAAATTTCCTTTACATGATTTTACATTTCACTTACTCAATAAAAGTAAGATTAATTAAGCAACATACCAGTAAACTCACTTCACATATATGGTAAAATATTAACAACAAAAATAAATCATTAACTCAGATGTTTTATACTTACAGATAGGTAAATATTTATTTCTCCCGTCAACCCCAAACCTATGCGCTCTCCGCTACTGCTACTCTCTACATGTAGTCCTGCACCCCCTCCGTTCTACCCTGAATGTGTTCGACACCGAACAATCCACATTTCTCAACTCTAGGGCCAGATCGGCAAAAGCACGCTGTTCCATTTTTTTTTTTTTAACTAGACTTATAAACACGAGCAGAAAATACATACACTATCAAATCAAAGAGTCACCTACCTTGGTTGATGTCTATAGTCGCGCGGCTGCTATATATTTTCGTCTTCTTTTTTTCTTTCTATCTGGTAGTTTTAAGTCCGTTGAATTTTCAATCGTCGCCGTGGTAACCAGCTCGTATCTATCTGTTTTGTTGTCCCAAAACAGCAAGTCACTAGGCACCAAATAAAAGTCTGTTACGCCTAGCGAATGCTGGTTCCAGTTATATCGACGAACAGACAAACACGCATATATATAAAAATATAAGTTATATTTTTATTAATGACGATGAACCGTGTAGCATAGGGGACAGAGAATTAAGAGAGCGCGCTTCTAAGGGTTGACGGGAGTGTTGTCGTATCTGTTGTGTCTCTCTCTCTCCTGCTACTCTGGTCTGGTCTGGTCTGTCTCGTCTGTCTGGTGAATCCGTGCGCCGAGGTCTTTTTATAATCTTTTTATAAACTTTTTCTTCCGGTTTTTTGCCTCGCCCACGCACGCCCACGTAATTCTCAGAGACACCTGTTCTGTTTGCCTCTGTAGCCATTTCCGCTACTGCCGGAAATAAGGTCAAACAAGCATCCGTTCCTTTCAACGACCGGAAACAACCCCGCTTGCATCAGCCTTCTTCGGGTGGGGCCAGATTGTTATATTACAAGTTCTCAACTTAGTATCTATGCTGACAACACAAATATTTACATCTGTCTTAATTGCATTGAGAAGGGTAAATTGGCAGAGGATTTAAAAATTGATCTACAATCTATTTTTAACTGGGGTAAGAAATTACTTAATTAATGCCTTCGAAATAAAATTGCTCTTTTTTTTTGTCTGAGATATCCCTTTTTTGCCTTTCATTAAAATAGCTGATACTAATGTCCAGAACAGAGACTTCTTGGGCTAACATTTTCCACTGGTATGAACTGAAAACATTATATTGTATCAATTGCTAGGTCAGCTGCTAAGAAAGTTGGTTTAACAATTTAGTATTGTACTTAAATTTATAAAATCTATGTATCAAAGAGGAAAGCTAATCAGAACTATTACCATGAAAATATTTACAGAAAAACACAGGGAAGCTATGTTACAACTGTGAGAATGTGACGATAGCTGAGATGTCAGGTCAGGACCAATAACTTTACAGATTCTTATTTACATTTTATCTGCAATTTCTAAATACATAACAGAAGCACCAGTCTAGCAGCAGTGGATTAATGGTAGACTAATAAATGTGTAAGATAGATTCTGACAGGAAGAATTTTTTAGCCTGACACAGTGAACCAATTTTTCTGACAGCAGATCTTGCAATTATTTTTTTATTTGATAATTACTTTATAGGGTAAAAGCTATTTTAGGACAGGTCAAAGTCTTATTAAGTAGACCGTTATAATATTGTGGCTTATAAGTGTTTATAAGTTGGAAATAGATTAAATATTTCATCCTCATTATCGTCATCATCATATCTGTGTGTGTGTTACTTTTTTCTTATTTTGTTGAAACACGCCTGGGATTAATCTTATATGAATCAAGGTAGGTCCTACCCAACAGAGCATCACAATTTACCTCCCAACATCCGTCAACATGCTGAGACTTTGTCATAATTATTTGAGGCTTTACATGGCCAAATAATCTTCCTGACGTCCTACTCAGCCACATATGGTAGTTTATGTACACCAGGTATTTTTTTATTGATACACCATCACTAGGAAAGTTGTTATTCAAGGCTTGAGACCCCCATCCTAGCTTTATATAAAGCTTCTATAATATGATCATCAACCTTTTGATATCTTATTTTTTGTCCAGAAAGGTGACATGCCATTTTTCTCACCTGTAGAAAAGCTAGTGGGGGAGCTGGTTTAGAATCTAACCACTTGTCCATGCAACAGAATTGTTACAATAATGAAGTAATTAAGTTCTTTATATAAACTTTGTTACATAGTGAATTTTTTTCTAGTGAGCACTCTCATAGTGTATGTTCAAATATAATTCGAGGAATTATGATTTGAAATTTAGAACTGCATCAACACAATTTCAACATGAAAGAAATGCAAGGAATCCATCTTCCAAGAATTCAATATCTAAGGAATCATCTTCCAACAATCCATCTTTCAAGGAACCCATCTTCAGAGATTTCCATCTTCCATCATTTTTTTGTAATCATTTCACCCTAAGCTAGGTGGGACCACCACTAATGTAGAAAAAAGAGAGGGAAGCCACATCACATTGGTGAGAAAGCAACTGAAGTTGAGATGCCAAGTCAGAACTGATTACATTGTAGATCCTTCTTTAGATTTTGTTGTAAACCTAAAAATGAATAGCAGGGGAAGCTGACCAGATATGGCAACATTATTCAATCTACAAACGAATGGTAGATTTATAAATGTGCAAGATGGATTCTGATAAGTGAAATTTTCTGGCTCGATACAGAGACACAACCTTCCTAGCAGTAGATGTGACTATAGCTCTGATATTTAGGTACCTCCATGCAGTTGCCAAAAAAATAAAAAATAAAAAACAGTATAGCATGATGTTAAAGCTTTTAAGTTTTATCATCAAAATGTTTATGTCATTATTAAGAGGAAAGATCAAATTTTGTTGTCATCATTCTTTAAAATTTTTAATCCTTTCTAATACATTCAAAAATTTGGTTAAATTTTTTCATCAGCAATTCACCTAAGGTTTACATTATTTTACTACTATAATATTATGCAAGTCTTTTTTGGCTTTAAAAGACACATTAATTTGGAAATTCTTGCAAAAATCAACTAATTATCTGATTTTAATGAAACTTTCAGGACTTATTCACAAATGAATGAAATCTTGGCAAAAATATTTTTATTAATTTATTAAGTAAAGTCTATTTACAAATTGAAAATTGAAAAGCCTAAAACAAATCATTTCGAATTAAGATTTTTAAAATAATTTAACTTTTTTTATGTTAAACTGAACATTTTTTTCTTTTAGTTACTATGGAAACTTATAAGTGACTTATCATTAAAAGGTCACATGTTTCAAGGGTTGTTCCTCTTAAGAAATGTTAAATTGGGTTATGTCATTTTTTTGGTCACCATACTTCCAGATGTGTGAACTGATTTATGACAAGGATTATCATTGCATACTTGAAAGGTCACCGAATCAGACCTTTCTTCTTAAGAAATATTTTTATTCAAAATTTCATGCCATAAACAAGTAATATTTATTTCAAATCAGATTAATTTAACTTTAAATTTGCTATTTTTTTCAAAAATAACATGTGAGAGATGTATATTTAATTTTTGCAAGATTTTTAAAACCAAGAATTAACTATTGTTTACAAATGTGTCAATCACTCAAAAATAGCTGCAAAACTGAAAATTAAAAAAAATGTCTAAATTTAAGATTTCAGTGAATATAGTTTCTGTTTGAAATATACTCGAGTATTTTGTTTACTGTAAATAGTAAATTTAGTCATTTAGCTTTCAATTTGAGAGTAGACGCCAAGTTAACTTTGTCAGCTTGGCAAATTTTCTATAGAGACGAGAGTAAATAGTAATGTCATCTACATAGATACCTACTTGGGAAATGATTATATCAGGAAAATCACTGAAGATCAGAAACAGCGTAGGACCGAGGATAGTGTCTTGAGGGACACCCGCATTCGTGTGAAGATTCTAGGAACTTGCCTGTTCAACACAACATCTATTTCACGATTTGATAGGAATGATTGGATTAAATCAAACAATTGTCTAGTAATACTGTATGTAGCACTGGAGCTTGTGCAGGAGGCCAGCATGCCAAACCCTGTAAAACTCTTTTGAAATATCTAGAGCAACATCTAGGGCTTTGCTGTTATTACCAAGAGCCGGGTATACATATTTAGTGATGGTCATTAGCACATCAAGGGTAGATCGTTGCAAAGCAGAAGCCATATTGTTTGTCAGAGAGTAGGTCGCAAGAGGTGAGATGCTTAACTACTTCAAAACCTCTGCAAAATAGCTTATTGAGAGTCCTCCTCTCTTCCCACTGCCATGGGAATATCATCATTTCCTGACGATAATGTCATTCAACATTGAGCAAGACATTATAATTTAATTAATTCATCTCCTTTTTTTTTTCAGTGAGTTAAAAAAAAGAAACACGATAAAAATATTTTCTAATTTTTCATAAACACATATTTTTTACTTTATTAACTTTTCCCAAACTATACTTAATGACGTAGAGGTCAGTTACAGAGTTCAGCGACATCAAATTCCATTGTCCTTTCATATAGTTTAATTCAGCTATTTTTCTAGAAAGGAGTGAAATCAAAACATTTGTTTATTTTTTATTTTTTCATCAAGTACTTGACCTGAGATTTTTTTCAATGCTAATAACAAGAGAAAAAAAGAAATAAAATAAATTTCAATTTAGAATTCTATATTTGCTTGCTTTGTTTTGCTAAATTTAATTTTAAAAATATCATTTTCACTGAGATTTTAAAAAGGGTTTTTTGTTGACTTTTTAAAATTTGGTATGAACACCAAGTATTTTGTGTAATTTCGAATAATGCAAATTAGACGAGACATTAGAATACATTAGCATAAATAAAAAAGAACATCATACTTCCTCAAATAACCCTAAACATATCAACCTACTATACTGTAATCAAATGCATTCTAACTATAAAGATAAAAAATGTCTTAATGTCATGAGTAATTCCCCACTGATCACAATAAAAAATGACTAATTATATATTATACTAAATTTAACACAACTTAACTGTAACCAACTTAATTGTATGCAATAACTCTTCACCATCAACTAATGTTTTGGAAAAACCAACATTGTATATCAGTTTAAATGACCTATCTCTGACAAAAAAGTAAGTATATATGTTAGTTTGACAATCATAACATTATCAAGATGTTTTACACTACATATGTCAGATACAAGTATAACACGTTAATTGCATTGCATGTGGAAAAATATAATATAATTGCCTGTGAAAAAATATAATGATATAATTGCATGTGGAAAAAAATGTAATCCTAAGTTTAGTACGACGGAGCGAAAGAAATTATTACTAGTAGCATTATTAATTGTGCAGATTACAGTCGCAATATGAGTGAAAAAATATATATACTACAAATTTTTTAAAATCTGAAAAACTAGCTGGGAATAGAAGAGAATAAAAGGAAAAATACATTTTTGCAGGTGTGTGATTACGGGTCAGACAGGGTCATCATATTGTCGACCATTGTGTGATATAAAGCGGAAGTTCTCATACGAAACAGCTGGTAAAAATGAAAAATAAACTCAGCCAGAATATTGTTTCAGGCTTGTCATAAACTTTTGATGAGGTCAAGTAAGGTTAGATCCTCAATTTTAGAATTCGCTGGGAAAGGATTCATAAATTTGAAAACTTGAAAAATAAGTGAAGAAAATGAAAAGAAATAACGTCAACAGAAATATTGCTATTTCATTGGTTAAACCAAGGGAATAAAATCACTCCACCTCATAATGCGAGGGTGAGAGTAATTTCATTGGTTAAAGATTTGATTTGCATGGACACCCTGTGTTCATCATGCCCTCCCCAAGAGTATTTGGAACAGGCATAAAAACTAGAGCCCAGAAGGCCAACATCACTCTGGCAGTCGCAGTTGGAGTCGGCACTCAGTTGGAGCAGTCAAGATGTAATGACAAAGGATGCACACGCATCTGGTCTGGTTTGACGTGGTAAAGATACGGTTAGCAAGATTTCAACGTGTCTTTCTCAGGATCAAAGTGCACAGTGTGGGTGAGGAAGAACACCATTGCAAAAGACAACTTGAAGACCAGCTACTGTGACGAGACTATCACAACTAGCGACCCAAGAGCGTCATATCTGGTGGTTAGACCCGGGCTGACGAACCGTGTCACAAGTTCTACTGTACAACAGCTAAAAACACATCCCTGTTCACCTTCACAATATAGAAAAATACTTGTTGACAACACCACAAAAATAATAAACAAAAACTTCACATTCTTAAGGCCCTCTGTATCAAAATCAACCAACAAAATTTATTACAAATATAGCAACTATTAAGAAGATAAGAGCATCAAGACAAATTGACTATGGTGATATTCAAACCCGATTCACGACACTAATGACCAAGCTACTTGTTACATGCTCAACTCTTCAATATGTAAAGCAAATGATTCAAGACTACTGAGTGTATGCCTGGAATTTGACTGCAAGGTGACAGTCCATACTTATTGTCTACCTGGAATTTCATGCATTTGAGATATAATTGCATGTGAACAATATAATGATATAATTGCATGTGGAAAAAAAATGTAATCCTAAGTTTAGTATGACAGAGCGAAAGAAATTAGTACTAGTGGCATTATTAATTGTGCAGATTACATTCGCAATATGAGTGAAAAAAATATATATTACAATTTTTTTTAAATCTGAAAAACCAGCTGAGAATAGAAGAGAATAAAAGGAAAAATAAATTTTTTTACGGGTCAGACAGGGTCATCATATTGTCGGCCATTGTGTGATATAAAGTGGAAGTTCTCATACGACACAGCTGGTAAAAACAAAAAATAAACTTAGCCAGAATATTGTTTCAGGCAATAAACAGTCCTTCTCTTTAATCTTCTCAGTCCGAGTTCATTAACTGAATGCTCTTCCAATTTATGGTTCGCAATTCACCCTTAGTTCTATAATTATTGAATGTCTGCGTGGTGTGGTAGTTATCGGCGTGGGAAGTGGAACTGGTGTTTCAAATTCAAATTTCAACCGGGGCCGTAGTGTTTGCTTTCACACAAATGACATTAGAATGGTATGACCTCCTCTTTTCTCCTTCCTAATTAGGGTTTAATAAATTTCATGTTGAGCTCTTTAACTTTAGTCAGCAACCTCTCTGAATTTTGTCAAAATTGTGTGAAAATAAGAATGCAGAATCAGGACAGCTCTGAATTTAAAACGGGTTGGGTATAAAAACCAACTTGTTCCAGAAATCCCAGCAGAAGCAGCTAGCCTGGAAAGACTGTGGTTCAACCATTTCTAAAGAAATATACAGTGTTCACAATAATGATTATTTTTTTATTTTTATTATTATTTTTTTACAGTAAGGTTCACCTGTTACAAGGCCCAGGGTCTACTCAAGGAAGAAGGGCTATGTTAGAAGATAATTTGTATGGATAGGAGCGGAAGATATCAGTTAACCCTAGCTTTAAACAGATTGTAGTGATCAGGGAAAATATCCTCTTGGGAGTCGGTTCCACAGAGCAGTGATTTGCGGAAAGAAGCTATTTCATCCAACAATTAACTAAAACACAAAAAGTAAAATTGCTCCACCCGCAAAACATTGGATCGGAATGACTGAAAACATTTTGAAAAATCCAGACCAAGGCAAAAATTCACAATCAAGTGTGAAATTTAATTTTGAAAATAGAAAAAGGATTGACCCAATACTATAAGAAAAGATGAAGCCAAATTTTGAGATCCGATGTTAAATTTATTTTCTAACAATGAAAAGAAGCGATTTACAAAACTGAGAAAAAAGTTAACAATCCAGTGTGAAAAGATGAATCGGTATAAAGAAAGAAGGAAAGAAAGTGGAATCAGTCAGTCAGATGAGAGCACAGAGACGAAACGCTAAAATGTAACAAAATAAACTTAAAGTCTAACCAGGACATAAGGTCGTGTCACATATTCGTTCTCTTTCTTCACTCATGCTCATTTCTTTTACCTCTTCTTCTCCACATCAACATTCTCACAATCAACAAAGAAGATAACAACAAAAACAAGATACTGCAAGTGACTCCTAAATATTAACTCCAATAAGTACAATTTTATTTATTACTTCACCTTAATTGTCACTTTCTTGCCGGCCATAAAAAAAAGGAAAGGAACACAGACTTTATTAGTAACCTTTTAATCTTTCTACATACACATATTCTGCTACTATCAACTATAAACTCGGGATTCATTTAACTCCTTACTACTATTTCTCTGGAACATTTAACTACATACATTTTTCTCTTTGAACATTTAACTTTCACAAATTAATTAACTACCAACATTTTCTATTCAAACATTTTTACTTTTTACAAATTTGTTATCCTGTTTAGTTAATAAAATTTTACTTTAACAGACAAAATGAAATATTTTATTCTTCCACATTCCAACATGCAACTTTCAACCTTCTGATATTTTAAATTACTTCGGTTGTGTTTGGCACAAGGCCCATTTGATAAACATCACCGAGGCCCCTACAAATGAAACTTACTTCTCAATGATGGAATACGGAGAGAATATAAGTGGCTTGCAACCATGTAAGTGGCATGGCAAGTCCTTGTTGTAAAGGTTTGACTAGGCGATACCAGGAAATGTAATTTATCCGAACAATTTCCATGAAAGTAGTGATAGGGCAGCGAGAGGTTTGCTACATCCCGCCTGTGGGTGAGAGGTTTTGGATGCTATCAAGGCTGAAGAGTGAGGTCTGGGCAGCTCCCGCCTAAATATTACAACAATACTCCATTTTTGGTCTGATCTGTCTTTTGTAAAGTTAGACGACAGCAGATGTCAGTATTATCACGCCTATCCTCGATACAGACGAGCATTTATTATCTAACTACTCTGAATCTGGATGTGTATTGTGGTGCAGTGGATATTGGCTCAGAACAAGAAATCAAAAAGCCAAGTTCAAATTCCAGTTGAATTCGTTGCATTCACTTAAGCTTAATTAATCTTGAGAAAAGTATTAATCCGTTTATTTCCTCCATCTATTGAATACTGTTGCCATATCTGGTCAAGCTATTCAACTCGTAGTTCTCGACAGAATCCAAAGAAGGATGTAATTGATTCTGACTTGACATCTCGACTTCAGTCACTTTCTCACCGACATGATGTGGCTTCCCTCTGTTTTTTTCTACAAATATTTTTATGGCAACTGCTCTGACATGATTTTTTTCTCTGGTGCCTCGACCACATGAATTTACACGTACAACTAGATTGGCATCTAGGTCCCACCCTTTTATCATTGAAATTGTTAAATGTGACCATCTCTTCTACACTAACAGTATATTTTCTTAAACTCCCCACGTGTAATACTCTCTTCCATTTACTTGCTTCACTGATAGCTACAATCTCCAAAATTTTAAATGCAACATTAATTGCCGTCTTCTAGCTCCTTGAGGCTCATCCATCTTTTATCTTTTCTTCGACATCCCCTATACCTTATTTTTTCTCGTGCTGTAACCCCCTGCGCACTAGTGGTGATCCTGAGAAGCAGCACCCCATCTTCATTCTGTCATGCCTCCAAAGAACAATTTTACCACATGCTTGAAGTGACTAGTTCTATGAGTGTTCTAGACTTGAAGTGACTTAGTGGTGACATACCAGGCGATCTTTCTGCATGCATGCAGAGTTCGAAGCAGGTACTCAGTAAAAACTGGTGAGGATTGACTCCAGCACTAGAAAAGAAAACAATATAATCCATTTGGTCTCCATGTGAATCAAATTTAGCGGCGTGTGTAACCCCCACATATGCTACATATACATTTTACCAGAAATGTTATTCGCTTCAGTCAGTCAAATGTTATACGTGATACACACTTGGACAATCGTGTCTCGAAAGAGACATGACTGACTGGACAGAAAAGTTTCCCACACTAGATTGCCATTTCTTTCTGTGGTAGACTGGTTCTCAACAATGGCTATAGAACCCAATCTGTCCTGCTATTTAAACCATAGCTGGAGGGAGAAGCGATGGATTTATATCTTTCCTAAAGGCATTTGTGCATAAGTGAATGCAACGAATTCAACTGGAATTCAAACTCTCCGATTTCTCGTTCCAAGCCAATATCCATTGCACCACAACACTTTCATCGAATAAATTCTTTCTGAACTTTTCTCTAGTCCCTCTTTGTTATTTAAACAAAAGCGTGACATCACATTGTTCATTTTGGCCTCTCTCTCTCACTCTCAATTTGTCTATTGTTGACTAATTTCGGCTGTAAATGACTGATAATCATTCCATCAATAAAATTAATCTGTAACCCAGCATAAATCACTGAGAATGGTTGAAGATATAAAGAACGATATAATTCATTCCCAGAGATTGAGAGTTACAAAAAAACGAACCAGATGCCCTGTGGGGAACAATGTCTAATTTGTACAATGGGCGAGGTATTGACAATTGATTGATAAAACCATAAAAATCCTAAGTTTCAGTTAAAAGGTGAAAAAGTTACTTAACGAGAAACAAGGTATCTTGTATCTGACTCCAGATGAAGAGAAAATATACAGCCGATTAATTTGTTTTAGTGAAAACAAAATCCGAAATTTTAACAAATTGTTGAATAATGTTAGCTCTGAGAAAGCCAATTCATTGTATTCAAATTTCAAACCAGAAAGAGAAAAGAAAAGTGCTTGTGAAATGAATTAAGGAGAGATTGGACAGAGACATTAAGAAAAAACCAGAAAGACAGGAGATTGCCCAGGTCCGCACGTGACAAACTGCCGAAGCATAACTCCGATATCAGCCTTGAGTCAAACTTACAAAAAATCAACTAAACAAACTTCTCTAAATACGCAAGCCAACCCTGACCAGCTTAACCAAGTGTCACGTCTGATTTGGGGACAGTTTAGGTTGACAATCTTGCATGTAAACAGCTACTAACAAACTATTGTATACACTACTCGATATAAAAATAGTAATATTTTTTCTTTATACATCAAGTCTTTATTTTTATTACTGTAGCTTTTCGCTCTATTCGAACCAGACCAATGCGGGAATACTGATCGAATCTTGACTTACTTACGATCAATCTAATCACAACGTAGGGTAAAGCAGGTCAGGAACGAAGAAATCCATCAATCAATCATCCACAGTACTGAATGTTTTAAACGACCAGAGAAAAATAAAAGCTATATGTGGTTCCTGTGAAAAAGAAGCTGTCACAGGTTGGTGCCGTGACCATCAGATTCACTCTGGGTTGACTACGTCACAACAGAAGCCAGTGAGAGTCTCTCAGTCTTCAACCAAAATTCTAGACTTTATTTAGTCTTAAAACTCTCATGCAACCCACATAGCCAAGTCTCTTCACCCACACAGTGCTTGTTTCTCATTATTCACAGCTTACACCCATGCATTCCTTTTCTGGTTGTCACTTTGTTGACTTAATCTACAGCTGGATCTATCTGTCAATTACATCCGCCGTTCAAGGTAATATATTACAATATCTAGGGATATCCCCACATGTTCTTTTTTAGTACTGCTTGGTTATTGCAAGTTATCACTGAATGTGAGAAAAAAGGAGATTGGTTTGTGAATTTGGTGACATAATATTTGTGAGTTCAATCCCTGGATGGGGTAGTACAGACTTAGACTCAGTTGAAACAGATTGAGCTATAACTCAACAGTACTAAAAAGAGAACAAGATAAGATATCCCTAGATATGGACAGAAAAATGGGAACAGTCTACTCCCATAAATAAAATTAAGGGCTCAGTGTAAAATTCTCCGAAAGTTACTCAGATCGATAAATACCTGCAGAAAGGCTGATCGCCCAGTGGCTGAAATGCTGTAACAATAACATAGGTGAGAACAAAAGTCTGATTTTAATAATGATAATGTCGGATTCATAAAATCTAACTGCACACAAAATTTGAACTTACACACACCTACACTTTTTCACAAGCAAAATAAAAAAAAAAGTATACATTTATTCATTTTCCAGTAAAAAAGCATTTTTTTATAAGACAGTTAATTTACCAAATTTTACCGTGCTTTTTTTGTCTTCAAAAACAAATTGGCTACAATTTCTCATTTTGCAATCAGGATTTAGAGAAAAATCTAGAATCTAATCATATTTTATCTTTCAAAAATACAAGCAAAATTTCATGCTAATTATAGCGTGAACTTTCACTTTCTCATCAGAGAGAAACCAATTGTCTACTGGATGTCACATTCAGCAGACATGCATTTTCTTACTTTCTCTTTCATGCTGCATTCATTGATTCTCCTTCTACTCATTTAGTGTCAACAACAAAAGAAAGAGGATCAAAGACATCACTTCCGTCCTCTTTCTCACTCAGGACGCTTTTTGCTTACTACTGTCACACACGCACATGCACAGCAAAACAGAGACATGTCTTTTCTTTCACAAATTCATTTCGCATCATTCAACCAGCTTTAAAAAAGAAGCCCTAAAACCACACTCACAAGGAAGAAAGACTTTATGCAGAATTTTCAATACAAATATTTTAAAACAAGAAAGTAATATGTCAATTTCTCATGTTAAATAAATTTATATTTATTATTCCAAATGAGACTTTTTTTATCCTTTTGTCATGTTTGTTCAACAGTGCGCTCAGTTATGTTTGGCACAAGGCAATTCACAACCATTAGCCAACGCCCACCACTATAAATACGCATCAAAGAAAATCAGACAGAAATTATCTTTTGTTATTTTTACTTTTTAGTTTATTTCTTCATAAAACAAATTTTCAAAACAAAATTTAATTTCTTGACATTTCATGAATTTATGTGGAGGGAGAGTGACAGATGTAAAAAAATATTTTTACCAAGATTTTCTAAAAATAATAATTTCAAAAATAATTTAATTTACTTGTATTCAAGTTTTGAAAACTTCATTAATTATTTGATTTTTGCAAGAATTTCCAAATTAATGTATTTTTCTCCGGAAAAAAAAACGCTAAAATATTCATAGTAATCTTTGATGCACTGCTGCTGCAGAAAAGAAAATAGCAAGATTTTTAACAAAAATTTCAAACGTATGCTTTTTAGGATTAAAAAATAATTTACTTTGGTCTTTCTTTTTAACAAACATTTTGACAAGAAAACTTTGTTTTTATTAAGTTTTTTTTTTTACATCATGCTATGCTGTTTTTCAGTGAATTAGTGGCGGTACTTTTTTTTTTTTTTTTAATCGTATCACCCCGAGCAAGACGGTAATGCCACTGAAGCGCAGGGGGCTACGTAAGAGTGAAAAGATTGGAAAAGAGAAAGCCGGAAACCATATCCTAAACAGGGAACAATGGATGAGCCTCTACACCTGTACAATAGACGTGGGTGGAGTGTGAACCGGGCGATAGTTTAGTCTATCTACTCCAATTGAAAAAAAAAAAGAAAAGTGAAAAGATAGAAAATATTTTTAGGATGTAAGAATCTTATTTTTTGGCAAGGAAGATAAGGGTTTTAGTAATACAAGCCTTACTAATTAATCCATAGATGACAGAAGAAAAGCTGGTTTAATGCCTTTTTCAAGGTTATTTACACATAAGTAAATACAGCAAACCCAATGTGAACTGGAACTCGGTTCTCCAATTAACAATTCTGAGCCATTATACACTACACCACCTGTGCATCCAAAATTACAGCATCTGGTATCTCTAAATAGTCACCTGTTTTGGTACTTACCAGGCTCTGACATTGCTTAACTTTGGTGTTCATATGGGAACAGGTGCTTCAACATGATGGGGTAATTAACATTTCAGGTGTGTGGAATGGATTAACAAGCTTAACTTATTTCTTATTGGAATAAAGAATATTACCTCGGTTTTCATGCAGTTTGGCTTTCGGATAACTTTCTAAAATGGATTATGGACAATAACTGAGATTCCACTGTATGTGAATAAAATTACACTTGACTCAATATATTATTATCATACGTGATACACATTTGGGCAATCATGTCTCTTTCGAGACATGACTGACTAGACAGAAGATTTTCCTTAAGAGTTAGTGATCTAGAATTTACATTTTGTCAGAGACTTCATAAAAAAAATGCTACTCCTTTTTTTATAATTGCACCTGCTTACCACTCTATCCTTCATCATCGCCCTATGAATCTTTCCACCGCTTCCAGGAAAAGCTGTACCTCTTACTTTGGAAATCCTAGATTTAAGATGTCGTCAGGAGCATATGAGTGAAAAGTCCATAATCTAAGTGATACAACTTAGTTGACTTAGGAAAAGTTATCTAGCTTTAATTAAAAATTATGTTTAAAATATATTAAAAACAGCTTAAATTTATTTTTGTCCTCTTTGCCTGACAAATCTGGGATATTTATAAAATTAAGGGAGGTGTAAAATAATCACAACAACAATGGTAGTAATAATTTTCAATTACTGTATTTCCATACCAACAAGATACAAATACAACAATTATATTTGGCCTCTTGCCACTCAGCTGTTTATATAGCGGTAGCATTGTATAGCACTGGACATATGTCTGCCTATGGAAGTCTGGATTTTACCAGTCCCCATTCACACTCTGTCTCACATTTTCTAGACTTTCTTCTTCACGATTTGCAAACTGTTAACACCATTGAATAAAAAATTACAACTTAGCTATCATAGGACAATTTACAAATCGCATTCTAGCAACAATTTACTTATCGCTTTATTTTCATTAATCAAATTTTGTGCATTTTTGGCAGAAAGAGGCTCTAACCAGCTTCCTTTATTTTCCTACAAACTTGCAATTTGATTGGTTAATTTTCTCCACAAAATTGTTACATCATGTAACACAATTTTCCCTGCTTAGTTCAGTGATCCATTTTGACAGTATTTAAACCTCAGATCTTATCTCCTCAAACAGTTTGGCCTGAAAGCAGATGGCATGTACACAAGCAATGTAATGTAATAACAATCGCCAACTTCTTTTGCCATGCTGCAATTTAAATGCTGCTAACAGAATCCATTTCACCATTTTCATAATCACCATAAGAAAGAGAAAGAGAAAAAAAGCAGAGACTACACTTCACCGATGTTCACTTCATGCTATACATTATTAGTCTTTCATAACAATTGATGATGGCAAAGACTCTTTCTACTGTTGAAGCTAAGTACATAGGAATACATCTTTTATATTGAATTCCACTGTAATCTTTTTAATGTGAAAAATTAACTTTTTCAATTTGTTTTGATCATTTTGGAAAACTTGTTTATATGGAATTCAACTTAATACTTTTGTGTGAAAATTTAGAAATGTACTAAGTACCTGATATTTTAATATGAACATGTTCTCAGTTTGTCTAATCTACAACTTTTAATGTGTGATTACTTGTCTTGAAATAAGCTACTGACAATTACAACTGTGTAAATTTGTAAATAAATTCCTTATTTTGTGTTCTTAAATTATACACATGTGTTTCCTTGTCATTATATACAACTACCTTCACCTCTTCTTCATCTTATGGATCTGGTCATGGTTCAGATTTCAAGTTTAGTAGATTATTGGCATGCCCTTTTTATGTAATGCCTAACCCTGTAATTATGACATACCAGTTTAGCTGCTGGGCAATCTCTCCTAATTGATGTACCTGGGTGGTGTAGTCTTCCCACAGACCACACAAGGCAAAGAAGCGGGTGCATTAGTTCTTTGAAGTTGTTGAAGCATATGGTGCTCATGGCCAGATAACTGTAGGCAAGATGAAGTTGATAAGCTGACATCATTTAGTAACTGTGCAGCTGATTTGTCTCTCGTTTCCAAGCTGACAAGTCGGTCAAACGTTGCTTGAATGTGGTGAAGCTGGCAGCCTGAGCCAAAACTCGACTCTGGTGTTCCTTGTTGGAGAGTCCTGCAATCATCTGGCCAGCTATCATATTGCACGCCAACATGGTATAATGGTTAGCAACCTTGTCTCGTTATGACCTATTACAACTGAGTAGTGAGTTCGATCCTCACTGGGTACTCCATACTTTCAGTCTTGTGCCACATCTAAGCCACGCTTAGAAAATCATCTACCATGTCACATGAGTAGTTGACTCGCAGCCTTCTGTGTTGGGACAATCAAATGTGAACAAACAAAATTTGGCTTGTGCTTGTAACCTTGCTAAAAAAAATGAGTAATTGACACATCTTCTGCCTGACGTGTGAAATGAAAGGTCTGCCGATGAACTTCTTTGTGCAAGTCCACTACAAATCAAATGTGTGACAAAACAGCATTCTCTCTGTAGCCGAATTTAAGGTTTCAGCCCCTATAATGTTGGAAAAGAGCCTATTGATGTCAAGTGATCATTTCATTCTCAATTTGTTATGTATTTCAAATGGGCTGGTAAGTTTACAAAGTGTCAAGAAATAATGCCCAGTCATTGTTCATTGCATTGGGTTAAATGACAGAACAGTTTGTTTTTTTTCTTGTGTTGGACATTTGCATCGCTTTATGGTTCCATCCCCCAAAGAGCCAGAGTTTCGTCAGAGCTCTATCATTTGTTGCATGAGTTGAGTAATCAAACTGGGGGTTCTGCCTGGTGCAGATACCATGTCTTATTTTGTTAAGATAGTTCCACTTATTCACTAGATCCTGTCTACAGTGCCATGTAAAATAACTGCAACAACAATGATAGTAGAAATTCTCAATTACTTTATTCTCGTACCAATGAGATACAAATGCAAAAGCATATTTGGCTTGTTGCCACTCTTGTGGAGCTATCTTCCGGCGCCATGCTTTCCCATCAACTTTAATCTTCAAATCTTAGAGTGAACTCAATTAAAAAAAAAAAAAGAAAAAGTTTAAGCAAGTCATTTTAATACTCACATGTGAGTATGGCAGTTTGCCAAACCTGTTCTGGCACCAAACCATTTGGCAAGGAATGTTTTAATGCTAGGAAGAATTTTGATTTGGTAAATTGATTTTTGTTCAAGATTTTTTAAATTAAAATTTCCTTTTTTTTTAAATTGTAATATTTTAATGTTATGATTTTTTCAAATTTGTCTAAATCTGAAAATTGATATGTTAAATAATACACAAATTTATCTTTAAAGTTTGGTATTTTAGTTTGTTTAAAAAAAATTTTTCTGTATTTATATTTCTGTCAAAGAAGAAAGTTCTGTTTTAATCTGAGACTTTCGTGTTTTATTCTGTTGTTTGTTCAGGAACTAAACAAGTAGACTAAAATGTCTCTTTAGATGGACATGACTCTCAACAGTTTCCTTTTATTTGTTATCTGTGAATTGTCGTAACTTATTGGAAATGATGGTGGATTGGTTTCTCATTGTCTTTTCTACAATTTTGTATTCAAAGTTTTCTTTCTCTTAGAATGGTTGAAACCCAAGTTTACCATTTACCATTCTAGTTTTTCATGATATTTAATCCATAGCTGAAGGGGGAAGAGATGGCTTCCTGTATTTCCCAAGGGCATTCATGTGAAAGTAAATAGATTAGAATTTGAACTTGGCTTGCCAGTTCCGCTTTCCATGCTATCTGAACATTCTCATACTTATTATCTTTTAAGACACAATTTAAAAATACGAACTTTCTTTTCAATGTTTTACATTATTTTCAAGTATAATAAATGAGAGATGCTTGTTGATCATTTGAAGAAGAAGATAAATCACCATAGAGGTTTAATATTTTATCAAGTGTCATGATTCAATAATGAAAAGAAAACTGATTTTTTTGTAAACAAAAGTTATTTCCCTTAGATTTTTATGAAAAACAATTTGTTTTATTTTTTACTGCTAATTAAAAAAGAAAGAGGAAAAAACTTGTTAAATTGACTCATTTTAGAAAAGCTTATTTAAAAGACGAATCGTGGCTTGACTGGTTGACAAACATTTTGAGCTATAAAAAGATTTGTAAGAAGCAGATGATCTTAAAAATGTAAAATTACAGCTCGTCAGTGAAGATTTTGTCAAGGAAAGTGCTTTACTTTTATTACAACTTCAAACTGTGTTTTTTAAAGTTATTTTTTTCGTGGAAAATTCGAAAAAAATGCAGAAATTGTTTTTCTCCATGTAAAATAAGAAAAACATGAGTAAAGAGTTTCCACATTTTTTTTTAATAGAAAACTTTTGGAGTTGCCTTGTCTTCTTTTTTTTTAATTAATTCACCCCAAGCAAATCAATAATGCCAATAAGATGCAAAGGTCTACTGAGAGTGAAAGAGAAGGAAAAAAATTTAGAAACCCAATCCTAAACAAAAAACAAGGAATAAAACTCTACTTCTGTTCAAAAGACTTGGGTGGAGTGTTGACTATACAATAGGAATTTATTTAAGTTAAAAAATTTTCAAAGAGAAAAAAAGAACTTGCTCATGGTCTTGTTATATATTATTTCTGGGATACCAATTAAAATAAAATAAATTAAATATATGCATAAATATGCAAAATACTGGAAGAATTTTGTCTTTGTTCTTATTTTAAAATTTATTTCAAAAGAAAAAAATTATCTTAAGCATAAATGGCGGAATATTTCTGCAAAGGGAATTTAAGAGAGAAACGTTTTACTACCAGAGATCTTTCATAGAACCAAATACGAACACTGTCCCTACCCACTCATAACAACAAGGTAGATAAGATAATACAATGAATGATTCTGTTCACTATCTGAGAATTAAATAAAGAACTTGTCAATATTTTAGAGATTTAATGTTATTTATAAATAAAGTGACATGATACTTTTAAAACGTTTTTAAATGTCCAACCATTGACCACACAATTGGTTGGGACTTGACTGACTCATGCTTAAATGTTTGTTCCAAAGTGACTGAAAATTGCTTCACTCTTAAATAAAATAGTAGGACACATTGTTAGAGAATCAGGTAAGAAGAGTAATTGCTATCAAAGCATTGACATTCTATTAGAAGAATAGATTTTGGTTGTTTTTGTTTTAGTAGCATTGTGGTGATACCGACTTAGCAAAATCGAGGGACCGGATGTTTGCTCTATAACAACCAGAAAGCAATTGAACAAAAATCATCACTGTGCAGGTGTATTCGCGCAGATGTTCCGGTTGAAAAATAAAAATTAATCAAATATCAAATTTCCATTTCATGAGCCTACACGAATTTTATTTACCAGCCAATGGGAAGCCCAGAATCAAATACAAGTATGAAATCTCAAAGGAGCTGCTTTGGATCCAAAAAGCAGATATAAAAAGCAGAGACACAAAGCATCATCAGACAGACTGACGCAGAGACCAAGGAGAAGAATGTAATTAATATCCACTTGACTTAAGTCGAGTGGCTACTACATTCGCCTCCCTTCACCTATCATCACTTCTTCCCTGTCTCAAAAGTACTTACAGACCTCAGGAGCGACTACTTCAAAGACTGTTTTCTCACAAACCAACTTACTGACTTATGGACCCAAGAAGTGGCAACTTCAAAATGAACATTCCTTACCTAGAAGACGCCTCCACATTCCTAAGCCTTTTATCTCTTTCAGCTCATTATTTGCCATGAACATTCTAATCTCCGTTGGGCCTTTATTTCAAGTATTGCTTTAATTGTAAAATATTAATTTTTTTTTTAATCATATCACCCCGAGCAAGGCGGTAATGCCACTGATGTGCAGGGGGCTACGCAAGAGTGAAAAGATTTGGAAAAGAGAAAGCCGGAAACCACATCCCAAACAGGGAACAAGAGATGAGCCTCTACATCTGTACAATAGACGTGGGTGGAGTGTGAACCGGGCGATAGTTTAGTCTATCTACTCCAATTGAAAAAAAAATAAAAATAAAAAATAAGAAAAAGAAAAGTGAAAAGATTGGAAAAGAGAAAGCCGGAAACCATATCCTAAACAGGGAACAAGGGATGAGCCTCTACACCTGTACAATAGACGTGGGTGGAGTGTGAACCGGGCGATAGTTTAGTCTATCTACTCCAATTGAAAAATAAATAAATAAAAATAAAAAAAGTGAAAAGATTGGAAAAGTGAAAGCTGGAAACTACATCCTAAACAGGGAACAAGGGATGAGTCTCTACACCTGTACAATAGATGTGGGTGGAGTGTGAACCGGGCAATAGTTTAGTCTATCTTCTTCAATTAATTGATATATATATATATATATATATATATATATAAATGTTATTTTCAACTCAATTTGCTTTTCTTGATTTGATAATCATTTTATGACTTATAGTGGGCTATCTACCACAAGGCCAAATTCTATTAACCTGCAACAATTTACAATTACCCTTCACTACAAACAGAATAGATAAACAACCCGCTATAGCATATCAATATCTCTATGAGTAATTTAATGCTGAAATCTAAATATTTTGTACATAATTGTATTTTATTTTTGGAGATAGTAATTATTTAGTAATACAAGTCTTACTAATTAACCCATAGCTGGAGGAGAAGAGTTGAATTCATACCTTTCACAAGGCTATTTGCATGTAAGTGAATATAATGAACCCTAATGGAATTGTAACTCAGCTCTCCAATTAAAAATTCTAAGCCATTATCCATTACACAACCCACAAATACCAGCTTACAGCTCCTGGTATTCCTAAGTAGTCACCCATCTAAGTACTGATCAGGTGATATTGGACATTGCTTAACTTCAGTGATCATATGAAAACCAGTGTTTCAATGTGATGTGGCCAGAAGCCTGTAAGAATAGAAGAAATTTATGAAAATGAAAAATAAATTATTTTTCTTCTCTGTGTTGCACAAGATTAATCATGGCTCTCCACAGCTTCCTATTTTAGTGAGTTTTTTTTTTGCTATCCCTCCCAATTCCTCTTTTGCCAAGGTCGTCAGGTAGGTTATGCACTATTTTCTTCTGCCCCTCTTGCCTTCAATATGTTTTGTGAGTGTCAAATTCTCCATGAATCTTTCCAGTTTATGTACCCCAGAAAATCTAATTATCTCTTACTAGTTCTAAGTTTAAATATCAGTTTTGTTAGAACAGTTTCATGATGTTCTCAGCATCCATTTGTAGAACTGCATTTCTGTTGCTTCAAGTCTCTTCTTTATCTGGGAGGAGATTGTATAGCATTCACTGCTATATAAGAGGGTTGATATTACATAACAGTTCATTACTCTTTTTTTTTTTACATCAAATTTCCTGTTTCTTAATACTTTTCCTAGCTTTTGCAAGGCATCTTTTGCTATTCCAATGTGCCTTCAGATTTTGGCATCATATTTTCTGTCCTCTGTTAAAACATTTCACAAATAATTAAATTTTTATACTTGCTTGATTTTGCTATCTCCAATTCTCAGTTCACATCTTAGGCTTGTCCTTTTGCAAACAACCTTGCATCTAATTTTCTTACAATTGTAGTTTAGTCTTTTCTTCTCTCTTTTCTTTACTACTGTCTGTAGGCATTCCCATTGTTTCCTTTCTGTGTCTACTACCAAACCTGTCATCTACATATCATATATTGTTAAGATTGTAGCTACTAATAATAAATCCAGATAGGATTTCTAATTCTTTTATGATCAACTCACTGCAAAGTTTGGGGAGAAGACACATCCTTTCTATTTTGTGTGTTAACTAAATTCATTTTCTATCCATATACAGACAGATTGCTCCAAACATAAGTTCTGGATCATTCTAATACCTTTCCCAAATAAGTCAAGTTTACCTTACAATACAAATAGGATTTTTGTGCTATAGCTTATCAAACACTTTTTCATAATCTATTAAACATAGGTATACATCCTGCATTTGTATTGCTCTTTCTGATAACATTCAGAGCATAAATATTGCATTCCTTGTTCCAGTGTCTTTAATGAAGAAGCACTAATCTTCTAATTTCTGATATAATTCTCTTATGCACTCTGTTCATCAGAATTCAGATAAGTTTTGTTATGAGGCGTATAATGGAGCTTGCATTCATTTGTGGCTGGCTTCTTATGCAGTGCTATGAAAATGAATCTACTAAGGTCTTCCAGTATATCACCTCTGTTGTATATATCATTTATTATCTTTTTGATTTTGTCATGACTGAAATCATCTATGGCAGCGAATATCTTTATCACAATCACATCTGTTCCTGATGTTTTGTTCCCATTCAACTTGACCAGTGCTGATTTCACTTCAGATTTTAATATTTTTAGCCCTTCCATATATTTGTGCTTTTTCTTGCAGGTTTTGTCTTTCATTGCAGAAAGATTCTCTGCTGTTCTTGTTCCATCTTTGAAGTACTTTTTCTTTCTTTATTATCAGTATTCCATCTTTTGATTTTATGCATCTTGACACTGAAGACTATTTTTTTGTCCTGCTATTTCTGCCTCGTCTGTGATAATTTCAATTTTTGCACATTTTTCATTGAGTCATTCCTCTTTTTCCTGCTTGCATTAATTTCTAATTTCTTTGTGTAATTTATTGTATACCTTGGAATCATTTGCTGTCACAAAAATAATTTTTTTTATTAAATACTAATTTAATCATACTGGATTAAATCTTATTTGATTTGCTTTGCTAAAATCTTTGCTATTATAATCCTGTTTTAGCAGATTTCTTTCAGCTTCATATTGTCAACCTTGTGTGCATATGTGTATGTGTGTATGTGTCTGTATGTGTATGCTTGTATGTATATGTGTGTATGTGCATATCTATGTGTGTATGTATGTGTTTATATGTATGTGTATGGGTGTATATGTGTATGCATGTATGTATGTGTGTATGTATGTGTATGTGTGTATGCTTATATGTGTGTGTGTGCATTTGTGTGTATGTGTATGTGTTTATTCTTAATTATTCATCTGTTTCTGCCCCCAAACTGACAGGTGGTTGTTTTTATTTTGAATTTTAAAGAGCTGTGGGTGGGAGAATGCTGCTATTTTCCTTATCCTCAGAAATATTTTGTTCTTTTTTTTATTTTTCAGTATTTCTCTCTCTCTCTCTCTCTCTCTCTCTCTCTCTCTCTCTCTCTCTCTCACACACACACACACACACACACACACACACACACACACACACAATGTTGCTTAAATATTTTATGTGTAGTTCAATTTCTTTGAGTCCATCATCTTATCCCCTCATTCCTCAATAGATTTTTTCACATTCTCTCATCTTGTCCTCCTTTGTTGAAACTAGAAAATAATCCATGTATGAATAAAACTATCTTTTAAAAGAAGCTCTTTGTAATGTAACAGATGGGATAAGCATGACTAATTAAGTATAAGATAAATAGAAAATTTAAAAAAACTGGGTTAGAAATAAACAAACAAATAAACATTAAACAAGCTTCAAGTGATGTTTAGCAAGCTGGACTGGACAGTTATTAGTTACAATAAGGTATAAAATCCTCATGCCTGATCGATATATAGCCTTATGTTATAGTAAACCAAGGTTAGCAAATATTGATAAACAAAAACATACTAGATAGATCAGTAAATATGTAAATAGATTTTTTGATTCTATGTTCTTTCAGGATGTAGGTAATCATGGCTCTTCACAGATTTTGTTTATTGTTTTTGAATATGTTTTCTTGGGAAAGATAATGAAACATGCCCTCTCTGTGTTTCAAATTCAGAATAGTGCTTCTAAACTGGCAGCTGTCTAAGGCTGCAGAAGCTAGTCTACCCTGCCCTCTTTCTCACTAACTCTCCCTTATATATCCCCTGAAGAATATAAGATTTCCACAGATTCCTTTTCTTTAGCATTAGTAAATTGTCATGGTTTCTTGGGGAAGATAGGGGAGGCTTTTCTGATCATGACTCTCCACAGATTCCTTTTCTTGATTATCTGTGAACTGCCATGATTTCTTGGGAAAGTCTTGTGTCATTGGGTGTGCTTATCTGCATCAAATAAGAACAAACACACAATTTGAACTTTCATACATTTTATTTACTATTATAGCAATAGATGTAAATCATGACCAGTGGATTACACAGGTAGGTTGATAATTTCATACACAATATGTGAGGATGTGTGACCATCACCTTGATATCCCTTTTCTTCCTTGTTTTTCTAGAGATTTCTGATCAAGGGGCATAACTTGGTTCCCATCCAAACAGAAAGATAGTGAATCAGTTTCCTGATGGCTTCTCTATGGTTTGGAATTCAGAAATGTCTTTCTAAACTGGCAGCCATACAAGGCTAGAGAAGCTTGTCTACCCTGCTCTCTTTCTGAATAACTTCTCTCTCTCTCTCTTTCTCTCTCTCTCTTAAATGCTATATCCCCTTCAGGATGTAAGTGATCATGACTCTCCACAGATTCATTTTCTTTATTATCTGGGAATTGCCATGATTTCTTGGAAATAATAGTGAAACAAATTCCTGATCCTTTCTCTGTTGTTTGGAATACCAATTAGTTCTTTCTGACTGGCTGCCTCTAAGGCTAGAGATGCTAGTCTACCTTACTACTTAACCTATAGTTTGTGGAAGTGTTGTATACCTACCTATATACAGGAATGGAATGTTTTATCCTCTTAAATATGTGGACACTATTGTAGTAGAAAGGAAAGTGATTATATTGACTAGCAGTTCACTAGCAGTGTATCTACTTCATGCACCGTGCAAGTCTTTTATTTGTTGATATACTATTTGTTGAGTCTTGGTTAATTGTAGTTGATTTGACATGCAAGTAGATTGGTGTAATCACTTTACATGGGAAAAAACCTACTGAGTGATTTAATGGAGATATATATATACTGAATAGAATCCACTTATGAAAATGTGTTGGGTAGGTCCACTTTACTATAGTAAAGTGGACTAACCTACATGCTGAATTAGGTACTCTCCTATAAATGAGGTAGATTAGCTGGTCTGCCTTTAGGAGGAGGCAGCCATGTTAGAAGGTAAGTTATCTAACTTCTACACTATTATACCCAGCCTCTGTTTTGTTGATTACTCATGCAGTAACCTTTTAAGGTTACAACAGGAAGTGAAATGGTTTTATGGCAGCAGTGCTTGAATTAACTGATCCACTTGTAATAAAGAAGGAAGAATTTTCTGGTAGTTGTCAGAATCAATAAATATTCTAAAATGATGGGCAAAACTTTTGGGCCATCTTGTTAGATTAATTACTTTTGTTAATTTTACCCCCAAATTGAGTGTGATTAACAGAATACTTTTCCCAGTACATTTGTGGTGAGTACAAAACAAAAATAACTTACTTTTTTTCACTGTTTGCAAATTCGCGAGCCAGTGTAAAAATATTAATTAACCAATGAAAAGAGTGTGATTTGCAGAAAACAACAAATTCAACTTTCCACCCAAAAAATGAGTTTGCATTGGGAGCCGATCACATGATCCGAGTTGGCTACATATTTCATGTTTTTTGGTCAGTCAGTCAGATAGAGAGGGAAAAGAAAGCAGAGAGCGTTTAATCCAGCATAATCTAACAGAAACTGATGACTGACGATCGAGCATAACAATTCCTGTGACTTGTATTTGTACCCTCTCACTTTCTCTCTTGTGCTGTTTTCTTTATCTCTCCTTTTCCTCCTCACCTACTCACTGTCTACAACAGAAAGTGAAGAACAAGACATTACTACTACCTTGTTGATACATCACATCGAAAACATGGACTTATGTTTTTTTCTGCATGAATCAAATTTCATTACAACGAATGAACTCTTAATTCTTTAAACTTCCCACTATAGTTTCTCTTAGAATATTTCACATTGAATAATTCCATTTCCTACAAATTGGATGTTATTTTGTTCTAGAAATAAATTTTTATTTATTTATACATGCAAAACAGTTTTATCTTTCGAATCATCTGATCTGGAGTAAATTGTGGGAAGTTTGCTTATGCTTGCCATAAGGCAAATTTAATAAACCTTGTCAAGCTCCCTACTTCACATTTTAGGATCTTTGTGGGTCAGAAATCAAGTTATATTTTTGGCAATGTTATATGGTGGTTGAAGGTGCATCTGAAACATAGTGATGCTGAAACAAGGCCATGCAAAAATACTGAGCCCCCAGCAGAAATTCACCTTTCAGCTCTTTTCTTAGGTTAAAAAGGAATTTTTATTTTTGGAAAAAAGTAATCTTTATTAACATAGAAAAAAGAAAACATCAACGTATAGAATTAGTAATTAGTGTTACTGCCTTTGGCTCAAAGAATTATCTCAATTCAATGTGACATTGAATGGAAAAAGGTTCAGATTTTATCATTGGGAATTTTTCTAATACTTGGCAAAAATCTCAAAGCTCTTGGAGATTGCATGCCTTTTATGGAAAGTATTTGTTTTTACAGTTCCCACCACAATTATATTGAGATCAGGACGTTGTGCTGGTCAGTGTTTCAAAGGTTGAACATCTTTATCTACTGGGGTAGATAGATAAATGAATAGATAAAATCGGATCTGTGATATCTTGCCCAGCCACTTCCATGATGAGGAGAGAAGTATGTCTGCTATGCATAGTTACTCCACACTTGTTGCAGTTGTATTAATAAAATAAATTCAGTGCCACTTTCATTTATTGTCTACGAAGAAAAAGTATTTACAATGTACCAATTTTATTTTCAAATGATATCTATATAGTAAAAAATACTTTATCATATATTTATCATAACAAAAATGTAATTCAAATATTAAATTTTTTCTTTTATTTATATTCTAGCGATAAACAGCATGTCAGTCAGTTAAGTGCCATACGTGATACACGCTTGGGCGATCATGTCTCGAAAGAGACATGACTTACTGGGCAGAAGATTATCCCGCAGTAGGTTGCCATTGCTTTCTGCGGTAGACTGGTTGCCGACCAAGGCTATAGAACCCAATCTGTCCTGTTATTTAACCCATAACTGGAAGGAAGAGACAGATTAGTACCTTTCCCAAGGGTATTTGCGCGTAAGTGAATACAATGGATTCAACTGGAATTCGAACTCGGCTTCCCGGTTTCTCGTTCCGAGCCGATATCCACTGTACCACAACGCACATCCTTGTACATCAACGCATGTACATCAGCTAAAATGTCTACACCTGTAGTGAATATAAAATAAAAGTAACTCTTCTCTTCACTGTTTACAAATTTGTGAGCCAGTGCGAAAATCCTTTTCACCAATAGAAAAAAATATTGGCTCCATACTGAAGGAAAAAGACAAAGCCAAATTTTGCGAGCCTGTGTGAGAAGATTTTCTGGCCAATGAAAAGGGAGCAATTTGCAAAACTGAGAGAAAGTAACAAGTGAGTGTCAAAACGTTATTTGATATAAATAGAGAAAGAATGTTGAATCAGTCAGATGGAGGCGAAGATAGGATAAGACACCACCATGATGTAAAAGAGAAATTTCAAAATGCTGAACCAGACATAATATCTTGGCACACATTTGCACTCCCTCTCCTTTTCACATGACATTTTCCTTTATCTTTTCTTCTTCATCCTCACCTTCTCACCATCAACAAAGAAGAAGAAGAAAACAACGATGACAACAATATGACATTTCAACTGACTCCTAAAATTATTGCCGATAAGTACATTTTTCCTCTGATCTCTTATTTCTCACTCAGTTTTTTACTGTAAATTAATTGCTTTTCCTTTCTTTTCACTTTCTCACCGTCCGCAAAAAGAAAGAAAGAATAAAAGAAAGACATTACTACTACCCTATTAATCTTTTTCTGCACACACACATTTTGCTACAACTAAGAACTCTGGATTTATTTAATACCGTACTACTCTTTCTCTTTGAAAATTTATACAGGTAATAATTTCACTTCGTACAAAATTAATGTTATTCTGTTCTGTAAATAAATTTCCACTTATCTATACAAATAAGATACTTTCATTCTTTCCAACCTTCTGACAATCTTAAATTGTGGGGAATTGGGTTATGTCTGGCACAAGGCCAATTTAATTAACTTGATTGAGCTTTTTATACACTCTACAAATTTTAATTTGGAATGATATCTACATAGTAAAACATATAACAGAGAAAATGTAATTAAAATATTTTTAAAAATCCTATAAATTATATTCCAGCATTAAACAGCATGTATATCAGCTAAAAATGCTAAATACAGGTTGAGAGCTTCACATACCAAAGTAGGTTCATGACACATAGATCACAATATAAACTGTAGATTGTATAGCCAAAGTAGCACCCAAAATTCAAATAATAGAAAGCAATTTTAGGACCAATCAGGATCATTCATGCAACTCCATCTACCTATGATTTATAAGAAATCAGTTCTAATTGATCCATGTCAAGAACATTCTAAGGGTCACTTAGTCTGTTTAAACAAAAACCCATTCTTACTGACTTACATCAATTAACAATGAACTCTAACCCCAAAGACAATTCTTCATACAAACAGATATTAGGATCTTTCTTCACTAAATCTAAACAATTTTTTCACACAGCTACACACAAGAAACTTTATTAACTAAATTTATAGCTTCTTATATCATAAAACCTTATTAACTATTAAAAAAACATCTGTAAACTTTGTACATAAAATTTGTTTGATGACTAAAATGCTATACGAGTAGAAACATGACAAAGTGATTTTTCAACATGATAATGCTCAGCCACTTGTTGCAAAATGGGTAAAAACTTATTTGGAAACGCTTAAATTGAACATCCTACTCCACCTGGCATATTTACCAGACATTGCCCCATCTGATCATCACTTGTTCTGATCTATGGCACATGACCTGGCTGAGCAGCACTTTCATTCTTATGAAAACGCCAAAAAAGTGAGTCGACTCATGGATCAACCTCAAAAGATGTGTCGTTTTTATAACATGGAATTCAAGTGTTGCCAGAAAGTTTGGAAAAGTAGTGGTTAGTGAGGGAAAATACTTTCATTGACATGTTTCTTACTAATTTTTGTAAATCAAATATTACTTTACATGAAAAATCAGCAAGAAATTATTTAAGGTACTACAGTATAACCCGGATATAAGATACCCTAATATAAGAGTAACCCGGATATAAGATAGATTTTCTCTGGTCCCAAATTTGAGCCTGTGGTAATGTATATAAAATAGACCAAACCCGAATATAAGAGAAACCCAAATATAAGAGAAATTTTATTCGATCCCGACAACTTTCTTATATCAGGGTTACACTGTAATACAATTTTGAAAGGCTCTAGAGTGTATATTGTAAATCTGTGTTTTGGATAACATCAAAAGACTCTTTATTTTTTTTTTGCTTGACCAAAATTATTTTATTTATTTCCCAACATTCCTTTCCTTTTCTTTGTTTTTGTAGAAGAAATTATGCGTGGAGCCTTTCTTGGCTTAGTAGGTTTCTAGCCACAATGTTACTATACCCTGGACTAGTAAACTTCCATTTGGCAGCAGTTATTCAGTCTTTTCTTCTTCTTTTTATATGAGAGAGAGAGAGAGAGAGAGAGAGAGAGAGAGAGAGAGAGAGAGAGAGATGGGTTTTTAAAAAAAGCAAATACCTTTTTTTAATGTTTTTAACATTTTATTTCCACATTTGGACACACCACATATTGAAGCGATTTCCTTTTCAAATGCCAATGTAATGAAAATGAGAAAACGGAAAAGAGATTTCGAATGCCAAACGGTGCAGTCAGATTAACTTAGGTGCAGATATTTTCTCTAAATTTAGTATCTAAAAATGAATTTTTTAATGCAGCATATCAAAGAAGCCTTTTTACAGATGCTAAATAATTGTAAAAATTAAATGCTTCCTTGATATGCAGGTGAGTACCAGTCAACAACACAACTAGCATATTGCCATAATGTCATCACCTGAGTATTGGTTTGCTCAAACTACCACACGAAGACATTGGAGCTTATAGCATTCAGGCAATCATTTTACATAATAATGTGGATTCAAAATGCAGGTTCTGTGATAAATACCAAGAAACAATAGACCATCTAATCTCAGGATGTTCTGTACTTGCCCTAAATTAATATAAAAATCACCGCGATGGAGCGGGATAATATTTACACTGGACAATGTGCAAACACTATGGAAATATATAAACAAACAGTAGTATAAACATCACCCAGCACCGGTTACAGAAATGAAATAGGCCTGACGTTATTTTTAAAAACCAACAAAAAAAATTCTGTTTATTAATTGATATGGATAGTTGAGCGGATTGTAATATAAAAAATATATAGAAACCTGGAAATTGAAAGAGAAAAATGTAGAAATTGAAAACAAGTATTGTAACAGTGAGTGTGTGTGCACATGAAATGATAAAGAATGGAACAAAAATTACATTGAAAGAATCCCTGGAAACCCCAGCTTAAGAGATATACAAAAATTATCATTTAGATAACATTTCTGCTAAGACAATAAGACAAGACTACCAACACATCTCCCTTGCAAATAATGACTAGATACAAAATGAAGCTGGCTCGTGTACAAAAAAACTCTATAAAGGTTGGAGACAAGGTTTTGCTCTGTCGACCTCAACCATCCACTTCACCTACTCCTCACATTTACCACAGATGCATAACAATGGGGATTAGCTAGCCACCCTTGTAGACAGCCATATATCAGTCAGTTAAGTGAAAATGACTGATTGGGCAGAATATTATCCTGCAGTAGGTTGCCATTGCTTTCTGCGGTAGACTGGTTGCCAGCCAAGGCTATATAACCCAATCTGTCCTGTTATTTGACCCATAACTGAAAGGAAGAGACGGATTAATACCTTTCCCAAGGGTATTTGCGCGTAAGTGAATGCAATGAATTCAACTGGAATTCGAACTCGGTTCCCCGATTTCTCGTTCCGAGCCGATTTAGTTTTGCAAAGGGAAATAACTCTTTTTACTTCATAAAGAATTATCTACCTTATATTTAGATAATTGTTCAATCAAAATATGATTTTTTTTTTTTTTTTTTTTTTTTGAGTGTCAATCATTATTTTATCATTTTTTAAAAATAGCATCACCTGTTAGGGTTCCAGTTATGGCTAAATACTGAACACTTAAACAAAAATCAACAATAATAAAATTAACAACAATGCATTTTTATAATAAAATGAAAAACACTACAATACTAAAAACTTATGAAAATACATTTTTATAGTAAAACTAGTGTACAGGTGTTGTCAAAGTGATTATTAGCTGTTTCCTCACAGGTTATTTCTCCCCTGAGCATGACTGGAGGAAATATATATATATATATATATATATATATATATATATATACACACACACAATGGTCTTTGTTATAATAGAACAGATATATATATATTCTTCACTACTCAACGGCAAAATTATTGCAAAATAATAAGGCACTGTTAATGAGCAAACATGTGTCAAGAGCTTTCAGAACTGGTAGTAAAGTTTAATAACTGGTAGTAAAGTGAACACCAGAGAAGCTGAATGTTTGATGGTGATCAATCATTAGTCAATGGTTTCCTAACAAAATTGACATTAACCAACTGATGTTAATATAATTTTCAGGGTATACCTACAATAATAAAAAAAAAACAACACCGCCTCACTATTGTCTCTCTCTCCATTCGTATGTGACAGGACGGATATATATATATATATATATATATATATATATATATATATATATACAAATGAATAAGGAATGAAGAAAATAATTGCAATGTTCAAAAAAATAATTTAAAACAGTGCTCAATATAAAAATAGACCAATGAATATTTATTATTAATTAGACTTTAGAACATGTACAAACTACTACAAAATTGTACATTTCATTTCGACATTGAAAGAACAATGTCTCATCAGGTAGTTAATAATGATGGTAATAAATTTATTACCATCTACCTGATAAGGCATTGTTCTTATTGTTTGTCTGCTGTTGCCTTCTTGCTGTCCTTCCTTCATCTTTCATGCACCTGCTAAAACCTTTGCTGTCAAGTTTGACTCTATCTGTAATCATTTCTCATTTCTCTTTCTTTTTTTTAAATTTATTAATAACTTCCATCGCCATACTAGGTCTACTGACAAGATCCTTATAACCTAGCATATGTGCTTCAATTGAGTAAATCTCTAAGATGATATTCACTGAGGTTTGTGACCACACTTTTCTCTCTAGAAATGATCAGCCACACCTGATTCTAATGCCTCATCCCTAACTACATCTTTTTAATATTTCTCCAAACTTGCTTCTAGGAGTCATCTAGTTTCATTTTTTATTGTTTGCTACAATGGAGGGAGAAGAGATAGATTAATACCTTATGTGAAAATACCTTTGGGAAAGGTATTGATCTGTCTCTTCTACCTCCCGGTATGGGTTAAATAACAGGACAAATTGGGTTGTAAAGCTTTAGTTGGCATCCAGTCTACCACAGAAAGTAATGGCAACCAACTGCAGGAAAATCTTTTGTCCAGTCAGTCATGTCTCTTTCAAACATGATTATTTAAGCATTTATCACGTATGTCACTTACTGACAATGTGAAGAGATGGAAGACACATGATTCTTGCTCTATGTTGAGCTTGAATCACCAGAGATGTACCCATAAAATTGAGCAGGTTTTGAATATTTTCCTGGCATCTTACGGTCCTAGTGTTGCTCCTTGAACCTTCTATCCCTGCCTGGAGAAGCTGAATGTTTGATGGTGATCACTCATTAGTCAATGGCTTCCTAACAAAATTGACATTAACCAACTGATGTTAATATAATTTTCAGGGTATACCTACAATAATAAAAAAGAATAACAATAATAATTAATGAAGCTAGAGAAACATGTATTTGGTCAAGACAATATACAGGAATAAAGGAATAAATTATTTTATTTTACATGTTAATATAGACACCCTGACATTCTATAACATTCATTATATTAATATAGGCTCTTTGACATTCTATAACATTCATTATGTTAATATAAGCTCCTTGACATTTTATAATTTTTACACTGTGTGAATATAGGTTCTTTGACATTCTATAACATTCATCATGTTAATCTAGGCTCCTTGACATTCTATAATCTTTATCACATGTTAATATAGGCTCCTTGGCATTCTACATCATTCATTATGTTAATATAGACTCCTTCACATTCTATGACTTTCATCATGTTAATATAGGCACTCCAACATTCAATAATCTTCATCATGTTTATATAGACTCCTTGACATTCTATAGCCTTCATTATGTTTACATAAATTCCTTGGCATTCAGCTCCTTGACATTCTTTAATCTCCATCATTCACTAATATTTTAAAACTTTTCTACTGTTTCAACTTTTACATGCTGCAATATTTACTGCATGGATATTATTTTCCATTTCCATATGAATCTCTTTTAATGACTGACCTCAAGTTTTTTTATCTGATGAGGTTGTGTGTTATTTTATAAATTTAGTGTTTTTGAAACCTTTTTATTTATTTATTTATTTATTTTTTGTTTTTTTGTTAAACTGGATAAGAGTGAACTTTGTAGCATTATCTATATTAGACTGCCCATGAGTCAAAGTTCACAGCATCTGATATTCCCAAATGGTCACTCATCTAGGCACTGATGAGATTTGATGTTGCTCAACTTCAGTAATTGAATAAGAACCAACATTTCCACCTGATAAGGCCATAAGCCCATGTATCTGAAATTAAACAAACAATATTAATGATTCCAAACATATACTGCTATAGATATTATAGAGATTTATTTACAACATGATGAGCAACTTTTGAGTTTTTTAATAAAAATCAACCATATGCTACTCCAGTTATTTCTACTAAAACTGATATTACAAGGGTCATTCAATAAATAAGGTGAATTTTTTGGTATAAGGGCTTCTAATACAGGTAGAAGCTTACTTTTTTTTTTTAAATTTCATTTACTTTTTTTTCAAAGGGATTTAATTTATTTTTGTAGATTGAAAAAACTTTGAGAGTTTTGGAGATTAACAAAGATGGCTGACCAAGAAGCATACTCCAGGATTGAACAGAGGTCTGTCATCAAGTTTTTGGTTGCTGAAGAGTGCAAACCACTTGAAATTCATAGGAAAATGTCAACTGTGTATGGTGCCACATGTTTCAGCCAAAAAAATGTCTACAAGTGGCTAAATTGTTTAAAGAAGGATGGAGCAGTGCTGAGGATGAAGACAGGCCTGGGAGGCCTCCAGAAGTGAGGTCTCCTGATGTGATCGAATCAGTCAATGACCTCATTCAGTCTGATAGAAGAGTGATAGTGGATGACATTGCAAGAACTTTGAGCCTATCTGTTGAACAAATGCTGGGGTCATCAGTCACATGGAGTCATCTTGCATCAAGACAACGCAAAGCCTCACACAGCAGCCCAAAAAGTGCAGACCATCAACAAGCTGGGCTGGGAACTGCTTCCTCATTCCCCTTACAGCCCAAACCTTGCCCCTTCAGACTTTCACCTGTTTGGTCCCTTGAAAGCATTCACAAGAGGCATGAAGTTTGAAAGTGACAATGAAGTCAAAAGTGCTGTGAGCGATTAGCTGAGACATCACTCCAAAGATTTTTACGCCAAGGAAATACAGAAGCTTGTGCACAGATGGGAAAAGTGTGTGACACTGCTGGGAGACTACATTGAAAAATTAAAAAAAAGTAAGCTTCTATATGTATTAGAAGTCCTTATACTGAAAAATTCACATTATTTATTGAATGAACCTCGTATAAGCTTAAATTAAAATGGTATATTCATCATATAATATATCCTGAACTGATAGAATAAAGTTAAGAGCAAAGAAGGGATAGTATCTTAATCTAACATGTTTACCATCCAAAAGATTTCTCACACATATATTTAATCTTTGGTTGTTAGAGGAGCAAACCGGTCTGTCCCCCTTTCTGCCAAAAGGGGTTAGATGAAGCCCTTTTTACTTGGGTTAATATCAAGGTTGTTAAATAGTCGGATTTGGTTTGTTTTTCAATTTGGTACAAGGTCTTTGAACTTTTGTTTTTCTTAAACAAATATCTGGTTTCAGAAAAAAATGAGCTGATTTATCTATCTTTAAGAATGCTGGTGTTAATGTTAATGAGGTGTTGCAGAGACAAGCAGGTGATACTTTTCAAGGGATTTAAGAAATATTTCTATTTTATTTTATTTATTAGATTTAGCCTGTTTCTACAATTTTGAATACAATTATAATTTTTTCATTATGTTTTTCTAGTGTCTTTGCATTTTTTTTTTGAGTAGAAAGTTCCTGTAGTGATTATTATTTCAAGCACTTTCGGCTAATTCTTTAATCATTTTAAAGGTGTTGAAATTGCCATTGGACTCCTTGGTTTAGCACAAAATACAAATGATCATGGAGTATGCTTGCTAATCTTCTGCAATATGATGAGTCTCAGTATTGGTAACAGCTAGTGGCAAACTAGTCACGATGTAAACTTGCCACCATTTAAAGAATAAACCTGTGGTGAATACAAAGAAAAAGTAACTCTCTTTCCTTTACTGTTTTCAAATTTGTGAACCTGTGAGAAATTCATTTTAATCAATAGAAAATGGATTCACTCTGAACTGAAGAAAAGACCAAGGCAAAGTTTAGCGAGCTTATATGAAAATTTATTGTGACCAATAAAAAAAGGGAGCAGCTTACAAACTGAGAAAAAGTAATGAGCCAATGTCAAATCCTTTTTTGATATAAACAAAGTTGAATCAAGCAGAAAGGGCAAGAGAGAGAGAGAGAGAGAGAGAGAGAGACAGAGACAGAGGCAGAGTTCCATGCATCTGAATAACACCGGTATCAAATTACATGCTGACACATCAGACTCAAATGAGAGTAGGGAAATTTCACAGAACACTATTCTGTATATATAATAACTACTTTAAAATATATATTTTTATTCATGTTGAGTACAACCGCATAACCTTTCTGTGAGAAACAAACTCACTTTGTTTTAAGCATTTCGGAATATTACTTTACGTTCGGTGATATATTATGAACATTTTCTCTTCCTGACAATTCATTGAAACTACTAACTTTAATTTGATTCAGTCAGTTAAGTGCCATACGTGAAACACACTTGGGCGATCATGTCTCGAAAGAGATATGACTGACTGGGCAGAAGATTATCCTACAGTAGGTTGCCACTTATTTCTGCGGTAGACTGGTTGCCAGCCAAGTCTATAGAACCCAATCTGTCCTGTTATTTAACCCATAACTGGAAGGAAGAGACGGATTAATACCTTTCCTAAGGGTATTTGCGCATAAGTGAATGCAATGAATTCAACTGAAATTTGAACTCGGGTCTCTGATTTCTCGTTCCGAGCCGATATCCACTGCATCACAACGCACATCCTTTGATTACTTGTCCTGAAACAAGCAACTGAAACTTCCAATGTGTATATTTGTAAATAAATTCCTTATCTTGTTCTGTTCAGAATAACATGTGTTTCCTTGTCATTATTCCTACATACTTCAAACCTTTTCAGAATTTAAATTCTTTTTAAATGTTTAATACAATACCATTTAATAATACCATTTCATACAATAACCATTTCTGTGGCATCCATTGAAAGTCTTTTGAACTTCGTTAGATTTATATTCAGAAAAAAAAAAGTTTAATAGGAGAAGATTTTGAAAAACAACTTTTGCTAAAGTTAAAATTTAATACTGAATTCACTTCTTGTGGTGTTGAAACAAATTAATTATCAGAAGATTAGAGAATCAATATATTAAAGCAAGGGGTTAGGCTATAGATTATGGGATCTAATAATATTATTGTAGAAAATAAATTAACTATATTTTAGGTTATATATAAGATAATGATGACAGATGGAAATTACTTTGTTACATTTGTTTAGCAGGCTTAATTTAGGGAATTTAATAATTTGAAATTTCTCCTGTAAAAATAGAAAACATAGCTCATGTAAATGTTTACAAGTTCTAGTTTTATTTTTTTTATATTTTCCATTTTATGGTATGGTTATTTTTTTTAATTGCCAATAGTATTAGAGTCAACTATGTTTTATTATAAACACAAAAATGAGATATTATTATAAATATTAGTCTACCGAGTATTGAGCACTCTCCAAAAAAGTAAATTACTACAAACAGTGGACTGTTAACCCATTTGTTCCTATCCTCTTAAATATGTGGACACTATTGAAGTAAAGAGTAATTATACTAACTAGCAGTTCATTTTCAATGTATCTACTTCACTCAGTGTGTTAGTCTTGTACTTGTTGATATGCTATTATTCCCAGTCTCCATTTTTGCGATTACTTCTGCAGTAACCTTTTAGGGTTACAATATTGGTGACGAAGATTGTGCTGTGGACTAAAATACAACCTTTTGGCGTCAAAGATTATGCCATTGACAAAATATAACATTTTGGTGTCGAAGATTATGGATTTAGTCAAATACAACAATCAAGGAATTGCTTCTGGAACAGAAGAAAATGTTGACAAGCAACATTAATGGTGATTCGATTTTTTTTTCTCAGGAAGCTATAAAGAAAGTGATAACGGATTTTAACTATAGGCCTGAGGAAGACATAATTTTTGCATCATATTTCTGCAGATATGAAAAAGTTTACAAAACGGACTGCATAAATTGGTCTGACCAGAAAAAGGTTAAACTAGTTTTGCAAAAATTAGGCAATGTCAAATATATGAAGTTCATGAATTATATTCTCCCAAAGAAGACAAGTGACTTAACATTTAATGAAACAGCTACATTACTTTCCAAGCTTTTCAACCATAAAATGTCATTATTCCATAAGAGGTGATAGTGTATGAATTTACTGAAAAATGATGAGGATGACTTCATTATGTTTACTAGTATTGTGTATAATCATTGTGAGGAATTTAAATTGGCAGAACTGAGCCGTGGCAATTTAAAATGTTTAATATTTGCTCAAGGAGGAGGGTTCTGAATAAACTCAAAAACAAACCCAACTTGACTCAGAAAAACATGGCAGAAAACTGTCAGCGGTCTATAAACATTTGACAGGACACTAAAAATATTGAAATAAGTGGAGTGTTGCACATCAAAAAGGTGGGCCATAAAAGTAAAACCGTGACAGAAATAAACATTACACCAAACCCCTGCTATGCTTGTGGAGGACAACATTTCTATAATGTTTGTCCATTTAAAAACAAGGAATGCTTCCATTGTGGCAAAAAAGGACACAAAAAGCTCACTGCAAGATGAAAAGAGAAAAGCAAGTTAAGGCTTTCGTTAGAGTGATTAACAATAATGAATCTTCAAGTCAGAATACGAGAAAATTTGTACAGGTAGAAATCCTTAACAAAAATGTTGAGTAACAACTAGACAGTGGTTCTGATTTAAATATGATAAATGTTTATACTTGGAAGAAAATAGGAAAGCTAATGTTATTGGTTAAAAAAAAAAAGAAGCTCATTCTGTCATAGGTGAGAAAATTAAATTGGTAGGTGAATTTATTTTGAATGTAATGTTAAACAAACAAAACAAAGCAAAAACAGTAAAAATGTTAAAATTAAAAATATTTGTAATGAAAAGCATGAATAATGCTGAAAAGAATTCGGGACTATGGGTTCAAGCTAAGAAACAAAAAGTGTGACTTCTTTATGGACAAAATTAAATACTTAGGACAGATTATTGACAAGAATGGCAGGAGTCTTGATTCAATACAAGCTAATGCTATTAAAGACTTGCCTGCTTCAGAAAATGTCAGCTCTTTACAAAGTTTCCTGGGATTAGCTAGCTATTACAATGTTTTTGTGAAAAACATGCATTGTTTGAGAGCGCTGCTAAATAAACTTTTGATGAAAGATACAAAATGGATCTTGATGACAGAATGCCAGGAAACATACATTTTGACATACTACGATCCTATGAAAGAATTGATCATAGTGAGTGACGCAAGTGCGTATTGTATGGGAGTTTGTATTATGCATAAATTTGAACACAGCTCTGTTAAACCAATTGCACATGCATCCAAGACGCTGCTTCCAGTGAAAAAAAAACTTACTCAGTAAGTGAAAAGGAAAGTTTAATAATTATCGTTGCCCTTAATAAATTTCATTGTGTTATTCACGGGAGAAAGTTTACATTGCAGACGGATTATAAATTGTTGTTAGCAATTCATGGGTTAAGTAAGGGATTTCTTTCCTCACACTTCCTGACTGTGGAATTCTCTTCCAAACGATTGCTTCCCCGACGGCTACAATCTCCAGGAGTTTAAATGTAAGGTCAATACACACCTCCTAACACACTAACCTGCTCCCATTCTATCAAGCACTCTTCCCATCTGCCCGACCCTCATCCTCGCTATCCTTACTCATCTGTCACCTTTCTCCTGACATTCCCTATGTCTATCCACTCCTTCTCTTTACCTTCCCCTATGTAGCCCCATGTACAATAGTGGCAGTGGAATGCCTTGCTTGGGGTGAAATGATTAAAAAAAAAAAAAAAAAAAAATTACTGATTCATACGGCTAACAGATTGTAACAGTGAGGAACCATTCTTCTAAATTATGACTTTACAATGGAGTTCTTGCCGTTGAGTAAGCTAAGTCATGTGAACAGATTGTCCAGACTGATTCCAAGGAATAATGAATTGTTCAAAGACACAGCTATTGCTATTCTACAGTCGGAGGTTAAGATTAAAAATATTTTTTGCAATACTGTGCAGGAACTACCTGTAACATTGGAGGATATAAAAAAGAAAGCACTGAATGACAAATTTATTATTGAAATGAAAAATAAACTAAAAAATAAAAATAAAAATAAACTCTGAAGTTTATTCAATATGTGATGGCGTTTTCATATACAGCAAAAGAATTCAAATTGTTTCTGACAATGGTATGCAATGTACATCGAGAGATTTCAAGGAATTTTGCAAGATGTTTGTATTAAATCACATTACAATTGCACCTTACGATACTAGAAGTAATGGCCAACAACATGGCTAACCTTGAAAATAAAGTATTTAATACCTTTTAAAAACCCATCTAACTAAGATATGTAGACGATATTCATATCTTAGTTGAAAACATAGATGTGTAGTGGGCGATGCGTCCACTTACTAATTTAGATTTATGTGTCAACTCGGCGCAACCTTAGTCATGGTTTAAAGCAGGTTTTAAAGAAAGAACAAAAAGGCGAAAGTAACCGGAAAAGCAATGTATTGAAAAGGGTTACATAGGGTTGAGAGAGCATGCATAAGAAAGTGGAAAGGAAAGAGTCATTCCCCTTCGTCTGTTCATAGAAAGTCAGACAGAAGACAAAGTTCTGTGTCTGTGTGTGCGTTGAGTAGAGAGAGAGACTTACATGCGTGTGTAGCAGTCGGTGGATTTCTACTGACGAAGGTTGGAGAAATTGTGATTCTTTTGTGTAGAAAGTTATAAAGTCCTGTTTGAATGAAAGTTAATGTCAGAGAAGAAAATTAAGAGAATAAAAAATATTTGCGCCACTAATTGCTACCCGCAATTAGTGCGCGTGTGTTTGTATGAGTTAGGGAGGCATGTCTGTCTTGTCCCGGGACGAAATCCTAACTGCTCTCCCCATGTGATGTTTCCGTTTATATCTACTTCATTTTTGGCGGGAACTACGGCTGTCACGTAGACGCCGCGTGACCATGCGTGTGTGTGTGGGTGTCAATGTATGAGACCCCACAGATGAAATGCGCAAACTACAAAAAGCTTTAAAAAAAAATCCTTAAGTTCACAATAATAATAAATTCCTTTTCTCAATATATTGATAGAAATCAATAATAATACATTTACTAACTCCCCATATAAAAAGTAGACATAATATATCTGAATCATTTAATTATGCATATTTAAATGAAGATACATATTTTAACTATTCACATTTTAAACTACATTTTAAACTATATAGCACCTCGAGGTGGTGTAATGGTTAGCGAGCTTGTCTCACTAGAATCATTACAATTGAGTAATGAGTTTGATCCTCACTGGGTGTCCCATACTTTCAACCTTGTGCCACATTTAAGCTGCACTTAGAAAATCACCATTTTAAACTACATGATTCAGAAAATCACCGTGATATTAACGCTTGGCAATTTAGTCATAACATTGTGAAAAGGTAGATTGAGATGGCGAACAACAACTTAAAAGTTGTTAGCAAAAGAGCACAAGAGATCTACAGCCAACTAAAATTACCAACCACTCTTGAGTAACTTAATGAAATTCTATATAGACTTAGAGAAATCACCAACAAATCCGATTTTCAACACCTTTAAAAATACTTACACTGTACAAAGGAACTCTTCATCTTCCAAATAATAAAGATAAATTAAATCAATATCTCCAGTTATGAATTAACTGACCATCAAAAGAAATTACTTAATCTTGACCGAAATGTCATCTACACAGAAAATATAATAGATTAGATAAATAAAAAAAAAATATATGGAAATTGAGGTTTTATCAAAACGTACAGAAACTTCATGAGCTGCAGCTGATAAAAGCAAAACTAGATATTCTGGACCTACTCAATGCCAAGGCTATAAAAATAGACACAACAAAAGAAAAAAATAATCCAAGCTCCTAACAGAACCATTAAAAATTACTGCCAAGGAGCTTTGTAATAATACTAATATAATTGTAAAAACTCACCAATAGATCCGATTTTTGACATCTTAAAAAAAAAACTTAATACACTGTACAAAGTAACTCTTCATCTTCCGAAAAAGATAAATTAAATCAACATCTCCAGTCATGAATTAATTGACCATATTCACATTTTAGTCAAAAACATAGATGAAATGCACGAACTGTGTGACACGATAACTAGGTGTATATTAAGGTGGATTTGTAAAATATGTATTTTATTATAATAGATTAAAATAGAAAATGGTTAAGAATAGAAAAATAGGTTAAAAACATGTGTTTCGTTTAACAAAAGTGAAAAAGAAGAGAAAAAAAAAATGCTTTTTCTTTTATAAGGAAATTTGTGGAAGAGAAAAGGGTATCAGATTACTGTTAAATCCTACCAGTCTTATCAGATTACTGTTAAATCCTACCAGTCTTATCAGATTACTGTTAAATCCTACCAGTCTTATCAGATTACTGTTAAATCCTACCAGTCTTATCAGATTACTGTTAAATCCTACCAGTCTTGACTAAGTGATTTGATGTAATAAAAGATAAAGTTTAGGAAATAGATTTTTTAAGTTGACCAGGTCAAAAACTGTCTTTATTGTATCTTGATCACACATTAAGAAAATAAAGAAAAGATAATAGAATTTTCCCTTTCTCCAGGCAATAAAAAATGCCTGGTTACGGGTAAAGTGTCAGGGCTATAAAAACATCCGGCAGAAGCTTTATTAAGATAAAAAGTTAAAAAAAAATCTAGGGGGTCTAGGCACTTTTGGATTGTTTTAAATAAATACAGGTGATTTTTCCGAGTCGACCAGTTAGTTAGTTAGTTTCAGTGGAGTTGAGTTAGTTCAGCCGGGCATGTGCTTGAAATAGAAACTCCGTTCGTCTTGAGTTGGTCAGTTCGGCAATTGATCTCCATTAATTAGAGTTAGAGCTGTGTGTCACATTGCCTGCACCAACCGAAAAGACTAACTCTAAACAAAATAAAGCATCGTTTTAACTCATCCAAGTTGTGGAAGTTCGTTCCTTATAGTTTAATCTTGTACCCCCAGCTTGAGGCACCGACTTTTTCAACAAACACCCGGCAACATCACAGCGTGAAGAACGGCCGCCGGAGAAACTGTTCGGACCATTCGCTTGGGTGTTACAACTGCAAAAACCTTTTTAAAAAAATCTGTCCTTAAGTTCACAATAATAATAAAATTCCTTTTCTTAATATATTGATAGACACCAATAATAGTACATTTACTATCTCCCCATATAAAAAACTAACTAGCACAAACTCAGTACTCTCAACTATAAGCGTGAATGTCTTGACTATTACAAAACAGCAATTATAAAAAAATTGATAAACCATGCAAAAGTTAACTCTTCTACAATATATATATATATATATATATAAATGAATAAGAACAAAGAAAATAATTCTAATGTTCAAAATATTAATTTAAAACAGTGCTGAATATAAAATTAGAGCAATGGATATTTATTATTAATTATTACTTTAGAACATGTGCAAACTACAAACTACTACAAAATTGTACATTTTGTTTCAACTTTGAAAGAACAATGTCTGATCAGGTAGTTAATAATGATGATAATAAAGGTTTTATTAAAAAAATTTTTTTTAATTTACTGAATTAAAAAAATGAAACAAACTCTCATTAATAATGACTTTCCTAATTACGTTATTGATGAACAAATTGCACGAGCTATTAGAAATATTAACATAAAAAAGAACATATTTCCTCAAAATAACCTAAACATAATAACTTTTCATATCATAATCAAATATATTCTAATTATAAACAAGATGAAAAAATCCTAAAAAACCTCATAAGTACAAATATATCCCCCGCAGAACTTAATAAAAAAATAATTATATACTATACTAAATTTAATACAACCAACTTAATCATCTGCAATAAATCCTCTCCACCAATGAGTGTCTTGTAAAAAAAAACAACATCAATTTAACATCAATTTAATTATCCTTTGAGAACAAAGCAAATATATATGTTAATCACACAGCAACAATGCTATCAAGAAGGCTTACATTACATATGTCGGATTCATCGTTGATAGCATAACATTTAATGAACATTCCTGTCCATATTTACGATTTAAGAAAATAATAATTGATAATATATGCATACTTCACAATGCAAATAATAAACAAAAACTTCAAATTTTTGAAGCCATCTTTATGAAAAACTTAAAACTGACATTAAACAAAATAACAGTATAGTAACAATATTCGAAAATTGTATGATGCAAGGGAGGTAACTTAACTTTTATTTTTAATTTTATAAAATATAAAATTTACATATTTTAAACTGTTGTACTTTTCCTCTAAAAATTAGAATATAGATAATTTAAAGACTTACTGTTATAAGCATTTTCAAATATTGAAGAAGAAAAATTACTTGAAAAATAATTAAAACTCACCTGAAACGAGCTGAAAGTGTAACTTTTTGTAATTCATGTCAATGACACTTTCACTGAGCCTCTGTGTGCTATATGATTTCACTGAATTTCTTCTGAATGTCTTCCACTCAATTTTACATTTAAATTAATTTGGGGTCATCAAGAGAATGTGCATTTTTCCTCTGAAAAACTTTAGAACATGTGCAAACTACAAACTACATTGTACATTTTGTTTCGACTTTGAAAGAACAAATAGTTAAGAACAGATAGTTAATAATGATGGTAATAAATGTTTTATTGAAAAAAAGTTTATTACCATCATTATTGCACATGTTCTAAAGTAATAATATACATATACATGTATACATAAGGAAGTGAAAGAACAGATAGATTAAAACCCACTGTTCATGTATTTATAATTCTCTTTAATATATATATATATTATTTTAAATCCAAAAAGAATGAGCAAATAAATAAAGTCCCAAAACCTGATCCTATTAATATTAATTATATTAATATTAAAATTGATCAAGGTGGAGGGCTCGATGTAAATAGTATTATCTATTTACAGAGCCAAATATATAAAGTAATTCAAAAATTTAAAAATTTAATTTTGTTGGAAGGCCATTTCAGTGAGAAAATTCTCGCTTCATCAGATATGGTTGAAACAATAGCGTTTTTATTTTCGATCATTGCTGATGAATTTTCTCACTGAAATGGTCATTCAACAAAATTATATTTCAAAATTTTTTAATTACTTTATATATATATATATATATATATATATATATATATATATAGCCATGTCCACTAAATTAACTAAAAAAATATTCAACATGTTTCACACAATAAAATGCAATAATAAACTTATAAATTTTAAACACGAGAAGCATTTTTTACCAACAATACCTACATAATCATTAAAACCCTCCTGCAAAATATTTATAAACCAATAACATCTTAATACACACCAATTAAACCACACAATACAAAACCATAATATTCAAATCAGAAAGGTTGCTTTATTAGTGTTCATAATTTAGGAAGATACCGCCCAAAATATTGGCGGACTTAGTAGTAGTCATACCATGCTGTATTTAAGGGTCAATTAGGAATAAATCATATAAGATAATTCTGGAACCAATTTCTTAGACAAAAAATACATAACTATCTCAAAATCCGGTCCCAAGGAAGAGACTCACAAATGCCACCAAGATCTATGTCATTTTAGCTGCCCTTATTCAAGGTACCATTCACTTTCACACAGATATGCAACACTCAACTCAACACTGACCAAACTACAAAGAGATCACCCCAGACTATGGCACCACCATCCACAGTAAGAACAAAATTCTACTTATCACCTTTATCCATGTTACTACTATGCACCCATAAATATACTGACTCTTTCAGATATACACACATGTAAACACATTTCCCTGTTCTCACATACGTTCACAATACAGTTTATATTTCCTCAAAGAACTTTATTAACAATCAAAATAAATGACATTACTTATTCAATACATTTCATGTATTCTTGTATATAAAATTATTGTTATTTGTTCATACTATGTTGTTTTTTTCCTACTGAATTTTATTCTTTTGATGAAATTCATGGGATTAAACAACTGAATTATAAGCAGTCTGGCAACAACATTTTAATTTATTGTATTAAATTATGACTCTCCAAATTTTGCCGTTTAATAAAAACCCAAGTAGAAGGATTCTACAATGTTAGAGACCTTCAGTACAAGAAAATACTTTCCACCATGTATATAAAAAAATCAGTTAAGTGTAAATTTTTGTATATTAAAGTAGATATTTTTAGTTTTCTTTAAAAAAAAATGAGGGGTTTATCTCAAATAGATCAAAAGTTATGGCATTTTGAAAGGTGACAAACTTTTTTCTAATTTATTTTACAGCAGAAAGTACCTTCTAATTCTAAATGCCTCCTCTCTCTATATATATATAAATTTTTGTTATATATATGTAGTATATATTATAAATTTATGTTTTAAATATATATACAAATATATTTATGTAAAATATGTTATAAATATATACATATACATAATTTGAATATACATATAAATATATTTTATACATTTATATTAAGATAAATATAAAATATATTTTATAAATTAATTATATATGTTAGATATAAATATATTTTATAAATATATGTTATAAATATAGATGTATATTAATTTTGTAAATATATGTTATAAATTAAATGAAAAAATATAAAAATTAAATATAAATACATTTTATGTTTTAAATTCTTTTATTTTTTTTTTATTATTACCTCCAAAATTGAATTAAGAACTGAATGCTAATTAAATTAAAATAAAAATATAAAATTAACTAAAAAATGAGCGCTTCTATGTCTTATGGGTAAATTAACACTAGCTTTTAAATGAATTTGAACCTAGGAAATCTCTTTAATTTCTTGAAAGTTGGTATATCCAAGAAACTGATTGGCCGTCAAATGTAGTTAAGACAAGTCAGCATTGCTAGTTTTCACTTAACTCTAAGTAGCAGGTGCGTATTTTCCTGCTACAATCGTTAAATAAAATTTGGCATCATCTCCAGTTTTTTGACAATTACTTAGAATAATCAGGTAAGTCAATGATTAATTTTCCCTGGTCGATCTTTGAAAATATAAAAGCAAGTCATCTGTGACCAATCTGAGTGAAGCATGTGGTGATTGTTGGATCCATTGCAACATAAAAATCAATGAAGAAAATGTTAACACTAACCTTTTATTTTTATGGATGCACAAATAAAAATAAAATGAAATGAAGTAGAAAACGCGTTTCTGTTCATTTTAGTATTTTCGAACGTTTTGTACTCTTTCTGTGGGGCTTATCAACATTCTGTAACAGTGATGCTAACAAATACTTTTATTATTTTTTGTTTTGTTAATAGAAAAGTAAAAAAACATCCTTTTTGGTTTTTTGATTTGTTAATCAGAATTTTTGAAAAAAATTTTAACTTTCTCCTTTGTCTTTTTATTGGCTTGAATAATTCCGTTCAAAAATAAAACAATTTTTCTTCTCTCCGAATTAAAATTTTTCAATATGAAATTTAGAATTTGCTTTAAATTCGTTCTCGCCAATATAAGTTATTATTACTACATTGAGCATCCGTACTAAAAAAAGAAAACCTTTTTCACAATCACGGTTTCATTAAGTAAGTTTATGTCCAATCCAAAGCTATCATTCAAAAAGGACTGATCACTGCCAAATAGTAAGTTCTTTTTTTTCTGTTGTTTTATTTCTTTGTGCAATTTACTATTTCTTTTTTTAAATTTTATTTTATAAGTTCTGTTTTAAATCTTCCGGCAACTATTTACCCTTTTAAAAAAATCTCTTCGATATTTTAGAGACTAGCTAGTTAATAGTTTTAAATGTTTTCGTCATAAAAAAATATAAAAAAACCCAAAACATTTAAACCTCAATATTCTTTTCTTTTAATAACTCTAGCTATCACTTAATTTTTTTCTATGATATTTTCCAATTAGTAAAAGTCATCACTTCTAAAGTAAATTAGTTCAAAACTTTAAAAAAACAAACAATAATTATACTATACTTTTACTTCTGATTTTTTTAAAACTTATTTCCGCCCTTAAAAAAGACATTCGATGGACGAGCATTAAAGTTGTGTTTACTGAAAAAAAAAAAAAATAATAATAAGTGTGGAAGTTGTTCTATTATCCACTTTAAATGCTTTATTAATCTTTAAATAGTTTTTCTTTAACATCCTTTTCTCTGTTACTAATGGTGCGTGTCCCTTCCCACCAAAAAGGCCATATGTTTATAATAGTATTAATAGTTTCACTTTTTTGTCTTGTATTTGCTTTTTATTTATGCATCTGATTCTTTTAAAAAATAGCCTGACGTTTTGTGGTTTACTTAATCTTCTTAACTATTACGAAAAACCCAGTCGTCTCTGAAAAATTTTTTTTACCGAGCCTCATATTGTAAGCATTTTTTTTTTAAACGCATAAACATAGTAGTCTAAGAAGAGAAATTTGAAAAGGTAAAACTAAAGATTTTTAAAAAATTGTTTTTATTTTCAACGTGACGACTCCGAATCATTGTTACATTGTTGAGAATAAATTTATATTTCACTAAACGAAAAAGGTGATTCTTTTTGGTGTTGAGTGCTTGTTTTCAGTACAAATTATGGGCATGATGGAATCTTTTTTCTTTTTCTTGTTTCCGAAACTTTTCTTTTATTTACAAACTAAAGTAAAGACTAAAAAAAAAAGAAAGCTATGTAAACAAACAAAAAAAGCAACAAACTTAACTCTGTTAATAAAAAGCATGTCTTTTTTTTCTTTAAAGATTAAAGAAAGTACTTTTTTTCTAAATGTCGTTTTAATTAACCGCCACTAAATGTGACTCAGCAAATTTTGATTTAACTTGATTATACAGAAGAAAAAGAAAAAAATAATTATTCTGTGAATCCTTGAGAAACAATTTGACGTGTCAGAAAAAACGGAAATACTTTATTTTTTATTTATTGTAAAACTTTTTTAAATATTTTCTTTTTGTCAGTAAAAAGGTTGTTTACTTTTTTTTTTTTTTTTTTTTAAATAATAATTTTGGTAGAGAGAGAATGACTTGCCTGGGTGCTTCTAAAATTTTAAAGTTAATTTTAATGGAAAAACTTAATCTCTGGGTTTAAGCGCTGAAAATTTAAAAAAAAAATTTTACATTCTGTGTGGTCGCTTTTTTTTTCTTTTTTTTTGTCACAAATTTTATATGAAATTAATTGAAACTATTTTATTTACAAAAATTTCAAAAAACAAAAAAAATCTAAATTCTAACTCTAAAAAGGTAAGTTTTACCTTTAGAGTTAGAAAGCAGTTTTACCGTAAAACTGCTTTCTAACTCTAAAGGTAAACTGCTTTCTTATTCGAACCATAGTTTTTCTGTCTCTCGTCAACAATGTGTTACTGCCTAATAAAACTAAAAGTAAAAACCTGCTTGTTAGATTTTTAGGACTGACTGATAACTTCTTTATCATCCTAAGTCCTGGAAAATAAATAACTATGTATTGTAAAACAAAAAAAAAAAAAGTTTGTTTATTTTTAGAAGTGGGTCGAATCGAAACCTTTTTTCACTTTTTTAGCAGACTCCTTGTCCTTGACTCATTCAGATACTTGTAATTAAAATTAATTTTTTGTCACATAATGTTTTCCTTTTTGCAAGCGACACTTGTTTTGTTATCACATTTTGGATCTGAGTCCCTCTTCGCTAACATCTTGTTAATCTGTAAAAAAAAATGTTGTCGCTCGACATGATGCCAATAACTCGGCTCCAAAAAAGTGTAGAAAACCTGTAGCAACGCTGCAAAAATATTGAAGTTGAAATCAAACAAACTGTTGATTATTATTACCCAATATTTATTTCCATAGTTATTGAAAGAATAAAATCTTAAATATGGAAGTGAAAAAGAAAATGTTCTCAAAAGTCAAAACAAGATCTGAACTGTTGTCCTGAAATGATTTCCCATAGAAATTGTCCATGTATTTTTTTCACGAAACTTAAACTTCCGCATTACAAAGAAAAACAGTAAAAAAAAAAAAATCGCTTTGAAATGCTATTTTTCGTTTTAATTTCAAATCCGTGTTTCAATTGTGTGGGTCCTTCGTAAATGTCGCTTGTTAAAAACTTTATGCGTTGTCCTGACAAATCATTGTTCAGTTTCAAATTGAAACTTTCAATTATTACTTTTAGTTTTATTTATGAATTGTTTATGCAGATACACTGTAGTGTTTGGTCTCTTGTTATTTTTCTAAAAAAAATAATGTTTAAAAGTTGATATAACTTCAATTGCAAATGTTTTTTTTTCTCTCCTCCTTGTGTATTGAAGACCGACATTCCAGTCCAGTCACTCAGTACAACCGGTAAACTTGTAAAAGATGTGACATTTACTTGAAAGTGTGAGGTAGCAAAAAGAAAAGAAAATATGACAGTTTCTTGTTTCCCTGTTGAAATTAGAGAAGAAAAGCTTTCTAAAAAGCAAAAGAAAGATGAAATGTGTGGTTTCACGTTTTCAAATTCAGTTTCTGATATGGAGGGTCGGTAAGGGGATCTAAAATTGTTCTAGTCACCAGAATTATAAAAATAAAAGAAAGAAATCACCATATTGTTTAATTTTATAAATTTTATATTTGGCAAATTTTGTGCCCACTTTCAGAAAAGGCGCATTTTTGTGGTGGTGCCATATGACACACACAAAAAAAAGAAACAGTAACACTGTCCAAAATACGATTAGCGTTTTTGTTTGTGAGAAACTAAGTGACAACAAGTTTATCCTCTGGCCTTCTCAGTCATCCACCTTAGAGTTGTCAATAGATTTTTACTTTTATAAATAGAGTATTCCTGCCTGTATTAAAAATTAAAAATGATGGATTACATTCGTGACAAAATGGCCAGGCAAATCTCCTGAATACTTCAGCTATTTTTTAGTCTGGACAGTTTTTTTTGCTTCTCCATCGGCTTTCCAGTTCTTCAAGCCTTTTTTTTTGTTATTAGGCTCTTTGAGATAATTCCAGGTGTTTCAACAATTATAGGCACAACTGTTACTTTCATCACATTTCTTTTTGCAGTTTATGGCTTATTTGTCCAGTTCATTGTGTGTGTGTTGTTTTTTTTTTTTTTTGTTTTTCGTTTTTTTTTTTAAATTTTGTGTTTTGTTAGGACAGCAAAATTCCACTTTCGGACAATATCTATTTTTATCATAATTAAATTTTTTATTTTTCTTTGGTTGTTCATTAAAGTCTCAGGTGATTCTTTGATATTTCATTCTCAAAAGACAGATTCCAATTTCTAAATACATCATTGACTTGAATTAAAATTTCTTTACTGTTGATGTCATTGCTGCTTTTGCCAACTTTTCAATTCTATGAAACATTGAATCTGGACTTTAAACACTGGTGTTGGGTAGTGCAAAGTTATGGGAGAAAAAAATGTCTATCACCTTGTCATTTTGTTCAGTTTCAATTGCATTTTATATATATATATATATATATATATATATATATATGGTTTTAAGGTGTGTGCATGTGTGTAATGGATATTGGCACAGAATATGAAATTGGAGAGCCGAGTTCGAATTCCAGTTGAAGTCATTGCATTCACTTATGTGCAAATACCTTTGGGGAAAGGTATTCAATTAATCCATCTCTTCTTCCAGCTATGGGTTGAATAGATTGGGTTCTATAGCCTTGGTTGGTAACCAGTCTATTGCAGAAAGAAATGCTAACCTACTGTATGAAAATCTACCTAGTTAGATTGAAAGAGACATGATTGCTCAAGCAGTATGGCACTTAACTGACTGATATTTATGGGTAAAAGTATCAGAGACAGACCATATGTAGATATAAAAATATAAAACTGGATACTGAAGTCAACACCAGGCAATGTTGACTGCAAAGTATAGTAGGGTCAGTGGGACAATGTCTGTGAGAAAGAGTACCATGACACAATTCATTCTGCCATTTTGAAACTGCATGCTGTATTTGTTTTTTTTGTTTTTTTAATCATATCACCCCAAGCAAGGCGATAACGCCACTGATGCGCAGGGGGCTACGTAAGGGTAAAAAGAATGGAAAAGCCAGAAACCACATCATAAACAGGGAACAAGGGATGAGCCTCTTCACCTGTTCAATAGACGTGGGTGGAGTGTGAACCGGGCGATAGTTTAGTCTATCTACTCCAATTGAAAAAAAAAAGAAAAGAGTGAAAAGATTGGAAAAGAGAAAACCCGGAAACCGCATCCTAAACAGGAAACAAGGGATGAGCCTCTTCACCTGTTCAATAGTATTGCTTGGCATTTGTGCTGGGACCTACAATAAAACCTATTTTTGGGTGGACGTCAATCTGAGGACAGTGCAGAAAATTTGGAAAAAGTTGAATGAGTTCTAATAGTGATTACGAAGGTTTTTGGAAGGATCACTTGTGATGATGAGGTTATGCCTCCATTCATCTCAAATTCAACATGGAGTCTTATATCAACTCTATTGAGGAATTTTGTAAATTAATATATGCCAGAAATAATGTCAAAGAATACTGTTGGACCTTTTCTGCCTCAAATGCTTATTATTTATCCACATATGTAATATCATGTGATCCCAGCAGTATGATTCTTCTAATGACATCAAAACAAGGTCAACTATGTTTGTTGCCTGGTGACTCATGTTCAAACTCAAATATTGGCAGTGACACTTTATTTCTATATGACACCTCTCCTTTGAGATGACTTACTCTGGAGTGTATATTTCTTCAGCTTCGGTTCACTATTTAAAAATTTTGTTGCCGTTTTCCTCTTACTGTAAAATCTTGCTTCAACAATTTCTGAGATTGTGGGCACGTCAAAATGTGTAGTACAATATTTTTATAGGTCTCTCTTTTTGGGGGACTTTCTAAATCAGTGAATCTTCATTTTAACTGATTAAGGTGTCTCATGTTCCACCTTTGTTCTTGTATCACGTATGTCATTTTGCTGATATTTAATTTTTTTTTTATAACAACATCCTCCAAGAATTCTTTTCGACATTGATACATTTTAAGAAACTTCTGGTCTCCAGGTTTGTATTTACTCATGATATTTCTTGATGCTCTCACCTTATGTTCTGGTAGTAATTTATTAAAAACAGACTTAATCTTTCTGGTGAACATCAACTCTGCAGGCAACATTCTGGGTATGGTGTTATTTTGAAAACACTCAGAAACTGTTGTAGCATCACTTCATCTGACTCCTCTCCCGTTCTAATTTTGTAGTACCCTTTTAAACATATTGACAAACTGTTGGGTTCGTCTGTTTGATCTTGGGTGACAAGGAGGCATTGTAATGTGTTCTATTGCGAATGAATAACAGAAAACTTTAAATTCACTAGCCATGAATTGTCCCATTATCTGAAACAATAGTCAGGTATACCAAAGACAATAGTCAGGTGTAGTTTTTTTTTGTTTTGTTTTTTTTAACTGGTGAAAAAAAAAATTATCATTACTGCGGTAGTCTTCTACATTTGAATATTTCTGGTCCTTTAGTGTAACTATTGGCTATCACTAGATAGTATGTTTCATTTAACAGTCCTGCGAAGTCTATATATATTCTGGAACATGGAATATCAGTCTTTTGGCCAAAGTTGAAGATTGCATGATTTCACTAAATTTTTAATATCTTGATCTATTTTTGGCTATACATATTACACCTCATTAAGGATTTCATCCTAGAAATTCATGGATATCTGATGTGAAATTCTTTTAGCATGTATTTTTGCAACAATGCTGATATCACAATTCTTTCTGCATACATAACTACATTATTGCATAATGCATTATTTCCAGTAATATTCACTTTTCTATCTTTTCTTCAAACCTTATTTGCTTTTTTATTTTTATCATTAAGTCATTTTTTTCAACTTACTTCCTCTAATGTTATAGGCAGTCTTCTTACTGTATTCTATAATACATTACTGATTTCATTTTTGGCCCTTATCGCCGCAATTATGGTGTCTTCAAGTAGTTCGCAGAATTTTGGTATTAGGCTAGATAGTCTGTTCACATGATTCAATGTTTTGAATGGTAGAAACTCTTTCATAATTATAATTTAATAGGATAGTTCCCCAGTGCTTCAGTCTATTCACTGTATGTGTGGAAATTTTTTTTTTTTTTTTTTTTTTTTATCCATATATGGACAGTGATGGATGATGGTCTGTCTATACTATGAATTTTCAACCATATATAAATTTGAGACTTTTCATAGTAAATATGATGACCAATGCTTCTATCTGGATGTAGCTTTTTTTCAGCTGCTATTAATGATCTTGAAGTATGAGCTGTTGGTTTAGTATTTGTGTAGTATCACCGCTCCAGTACTTGAATCACTTGCATCTGATGCAACCACATTCTTTAATTTAGGGTCAAAATGACTTAGTGACAAGTCTGATGTCAAGACTTAATGTCTTCAAAAGCACTTTGACATTTATCTGACCAATTCTATTTAATATCTTTCTTCAGCAGGTTATTCAAGAGTGCCCTTTATTCATGCATGTTTGGGGTGTGTGTGTGTGTGTGTGTGTGTGTATATATATATATATATATATATATATATATATAGTCATCTGCAGACGGATGTTTGGCTGTATTGTGTGTGTGTGTGTATATATATATATATATATATATATATAAGTACATCAGCTAAATATGCTTGTGCACAATCCAAGCCAGCAAGCATTGTATCTATAATCTATTGGAATATGCTCTAGGAACATTATCTACCAAGGTTAGAGAATTCAGCCTACCCTAATGCTCACAGAGTAAGTGTAGAAGCTTATATTTTAGAGATTTCCTTCAAAAGCTAAAGGCTTTTACCCAGTCTGATTTTTTTTTTCTTGTTCTCTTAAATAAAAAAAAATTAGATGTGTCAAAAATATAAAATTTATGGTCATATGAAATAAAGTAAAAATTTAACATTTTAAGCTCTTTGTAAAAAAAAAAATTCTCTAAAGGAGCCTTTTCATATCACTGTTGTATTTCAATGAAGGATTTCTTTGGTTTTGATATTTAGTAGCTGGATGCAGTCACCATTATTGTTTAAGATCTGTCGTTTCTGTGCTAGCATGTGTTTGACAGGATTTTCTTTATGGCTCCGTGATTGACCCATCATGAAATATTGGAGTGAGTTTTTACTAACACCAACCAGTTTAAGAAACTGGAAACTCAGTGCTTTTATTAAAACACCATCTCTAGGAAGATTATACACCAAGGCTAGAGAGTTCAGCCAACCCTTGTTTATATTAGGATTATTGTCCTCCACAACAAAGATGAGGACATTAGTCTGAATGTAAATAACTCCTCTCATTTCGGGAATTCAGACAGAATTTTTTTTTTTTTTTTACAAATAAACATGATAAGTTGTATTTAGTTTGGAAATTTTAAAATCAAAAATCCTTTTCATTTTTCTCTCTCTGAACATCTTTACCATTTAGGTCATGTTAGAATAATTAACTTTTGACATCTGTATGCTTTTTTTCTGTGCTTTGCAGTAAGAAGTGTCTTAATAGGACATGACTGTATTTACTTGCTACTAGCTTTACAAGTTGTCAAGCTGGATAACCTAAATTTTCTACTTTTTTTATTTAATTATTTTTGAGGAAGAGCTGAAAAACTCTTGGTGTAATCAAGATACCTTTAAAAAAAATGAATCAAAACTCAGATTTTAAGAGTTTGTTAGGCTTTTTCAGCACCCTCCCCACATAGTTCTCACAGTGATTATTACACTTTTCATGCATTAATATTTGCCTTTAACTCAGACATGTGCCTATATGAGCAATGGCAAAACTGAATAGATATTTATATCATGTCTCTAAATCTAGTAGTGTACAGTTTAAGAATATGGGTGAAAAAATGCTTACTTAGCCATGATTAGCATAATGGCTATCAGGAAAGGAGTTTAAATTACAGCCTAGTCTACTGCATTCACTTTCATCGAAGTTGCCTTGGAAAGGCATAAATCTCTTTTACGCACTCCCCACTCAAGTATGGATTAACTAAGTGGACTGCTTTCTAGCTTTGGGTGATTGCCAGTTTAAAAGGACAAATCTGAATTGAAAAACCATGATTTCGGGCAATAGGAAATCACTCCACTATCTTACCTAAGAAGTCATGACAATTCAGATAAAGGTACACTATAATCACAAGGCAAAAGAACACCAAAAAAAAAAATTTTTTTAAAATCTTAATAAATAAAACTTACTTTTGCTTGTCTTTTAAAGATAGTATCTTTTCCTATAATTTTCATTACTGAAATGAATCAAGCCAGTTTGCTATATGAGCTCCCATTTTTCTGTTGTCATCTTATTTAGAAAATACAAAATGTTTCTTTTCCATGTGGATTGTTCAAAACCTGTAAACAACATACAGTTCAAGTGTCCAGACAAATCTTAAAAAGAATATGTAACTGTTTTGTATACAATGAATGAACTTTTTCTTAAAATTTTAAATATCTAGTAAATGTAAAATTCTAATAAGATAAATGATTACATTCATAGAATCTAAATTTTCAAAGGCTAGAACTGTGAAACAATTACCCTGTTGACTGGGGCTTTAGAATGTCAACTGCACCCCCTCCCCCCAAATGAAGTGTCCTGGGTTTGACAATAAACTGCATCTGACAGCAAGGTCTCTAATTGGGAAGTTTTGAGAAGCATGGAACTACCTCTTAATTGCTGTTGTTCTCAGACCTGGGGTGGTAGCACCTATTAGGGTCCCATCTATGGGCAAATAGTTAACCTCCAAACTGAGGTCAAAACACTATGAAAGTATAAAAAATAGATTTTTTTTTTTTGAGAATACAACACCAGCAATACATTTTTGAAAGTCAAAAAATATTAACAGGCATATGAAGAAAAAAAAATTATATATAATTAGTAATACATCTGACTCTCAACAAAACCTTCTTTACAAAAATACTTCAATGAAACTTACAAGCTGATTTCTTACAATGAATACATATTCTATTAATATGAATCTATTGGAAAAATCTTGTTGGTATTAAATAACCCATTCAGGTTGATATACCTTAAAATGAATGAACTGTGAAATGGTTACAAAACTTAGTGAAATTGATTATTGTGATGGTTAGGCTAGAAGATAAAAGAATTCCCTGCTTAACATAAATATGGGGAATTTTTATTTTTTGTTGTAATACATTCATTATTGTTTAGTGACTACTTTGTCAAATCCAATTTCTAGTTAAGTAGGTTATGTCAGCTTGGCAAGGAATTATTTCCCTTACTCCTTTTTTTTTCTTCTTTGCTAATATTGAATTGTTTGGGCTTTTGTTTTGTTTAATCATTTATATGCAAATATCCAGAGCAAGGCAGTCTTGGTATGGCAACACATTTTTTTTTTTTTCATTTCTAAAGCTCTCTTCTATAACCTGTTATTTAAAATGGTTTTAATTTCATAAGACTTAAGACAGTTACTGTCATATCACTTAAAGTACGAAAAGGTATGTTTGTTTACCAGTTTAACTTATATTATTCTTGCAAAAGGGACATCATTTGCATTTAATACTGCAACCCTACTATAATGTCAGTTTAATAATTTCCTTATTCTATAAGTGCAGAATTAAAAAAAAGTATTTTGGCCAAAACAACTAATTAATGAAAATAATTTTTTTTTGTTTTTTTTTTTTTTCAATTCACGAATCTATTGAACAATACTAGAGGATTGAGGCGTTTTACTTTTTTATTTTTATTTATTTTTTTTTTACTTTTATTTGGTAATAAAGCAAGTCACATGCAAGGGGTTACAGGGTGTGGAAGAATTAGGAGTATTAATGGACAGAAAAAGATAAATCAGGGCTGCATTTAAATTTTTCTAGATTAAAGTTAGCTGAAAAGCATAGAGCTGAAAGAGTTCCACAAGAAGTATAGAACTAATGGCTACATCTAGCCAGCTCAACTATAACACTAGTCTAGTACTGTGCTTAAGTTCAAGTGCGTCGTGATGCACTGGATATTGGCTCGGAATGAGAAATCGGGGAGCCGAGTTCGAATTCCAGCTGAATTCATTGCATTCACTTACGCGCAAATACCCTTGGGAAAGGTATTAATCTGTCTCTTTCTTCCAGTTATGGGTTAAATAACAGGACAGATTGGGTTCTATAGCCTTGGTTGGCAACCAGTCTACCGCAGAAAGCAATGGCAACCTACTGCAGGATAATCTTCTGCCCAGTCAGTCATATCTCTTTTGAGACATGATCGCCCAAGCGTGTTTCACGTATGGCACTTAACTGACTATAGCAAAGAGCTCATCCAAACAATTACCATGAAAGCTGGATTTTAAGGTAAATAGCAGAGGCACTGGACCATATGTGTCAGCAATATTCTAGGCATATATCTGAGAGTGATTCTGGTGAGAAAATTTGTTTTGCATGATACTTTCTTGGCAGTTGGCCTAGCAATATATTCTTTCCACTTCATGTCAGTTGAGAACATTAGCTTGAGAAAGCACGAATCACTTACCTGGAGGTTAGCATCAGCTTTGCTGATGGGAGGCAGAGAAGAGTCTTTCAGGTGATCAACAGAGACAAATCTAGCTTTGGAAGCAATAAAATTGACAAGTCATTTTTAACCCAGTTACCAAGAGTCTTGTGGTTGTTTTGGGCATCAATTTCCATTTTGACCTTGTCAGACTGATAAGCCTTACTATTGAGGCAGGAGTAAATGGTTGTGCTAGTGTAGATGCTAAGTTGAGAGCTGATGTCATTGGGGAAAGTCATTAATGAAACAGCATGGAGCTCTGGGGTGATATCCAGTGTTAGTAAGAAAGGTTCTAGACAAGTGACTGTCCAGAACAACTTTCATTTCATGATTTGATAGGAAAAACTTGCAATTACCGTCAGCAGTTGACCTGGAGAAATGGAAGCCATATTACTTGTGAGAATAGGCCTTGCGATGAGAAATGAACCAATTCAGCATTGATTAGGGCCTCTAGAAGTTTCCCTTAAATAGGTAGAATGTTAATAGACAGCTCACCAGAATTCTTAAAAACTATAACAGATGACTTCTGGAAAGCAGGAGGCATTTATTATAAAGTTTAGACAGAATGGGAGCCAATTTTGGAGTACACTTCTTAATGGCTATTACAAGGATGTCATCAGATCCACGTGCTTTGTAGTTATTTAGGTTAGAGATGATAGCAGTAACCATGGAAGGAGTTATATGCATATCAACAGACGTTTAGACAGAATAGGAGACAATTTGGCAGTACACTTCTTAATGGCTATTACAAGGATGTCATCAGGTCGACATGCTTTGTGGTTATTTAGGTTAGAGATGATAGCAGTAACCATGGAAGGAGTTATATGCATATCAACAGAGACTCAATTCTAGGAGGGAAATTTGGCAGTGGTATTCTGGATAAGTCACAAATAGAATTTGCAAAATATTTACCTTTTATCAGCAGAGATGATGACACCTCAAATTGATTGGGGAATAAAGATCTTGCATTTGTTTAATACCTTATTAAGTTACCATGAAAGCTGAAGTTGTTAGAGACAATATATGGTGCCTCAATCAGCAAACGGACTTTGCACCTTCAAGAACTCTCTCACATTTATTGCGAGCAGCAACAAATAGGCATGGTGATAAGAGCCATTATGCTGATATAACCGAAAACAGTGGTTCTTGTGCTAGAACAGCTGAGCAAGCTGGTGTGAACCATGGTGAGGATTGATATTTCCAAGAAGGGATGAAAGTGTCCATACTGTCTTTGACCCAAGAAGAAACCTCAGTGGCAGAATTTTTAATTGTGAGTTTCAAGATTTCAGTCCACAAAGTGTCATGTAGAAAATCATGTACTGAGTCTCAATTAGGATGCTGGTAATGGAAAATGTCTTATGGATAAGTGGTTCCTGTTTAATAGATGATTGGAACAAAATATCAATAGCTAACAGTGACCCGTTACCAAGAGCGAGGTGAAGAAGTAACAAATAAACCAAGTAAAGAAACCTGTTGCTCTGTTTTGCTAGGGAAACAAGTATGGAAGCCCACGTTTTGGATAAGGGATTGGGCAATAGAAAAAATTTGTTTGAATACCTTTTAGAATGTTTTAGCCATGTGTCACGGTGAGCATTAGTCACTGATGACAAAGAGATGGATGGACAAAGCCCTTTTTATACCGTTAGCTATACTGCAGTTCTGGGAAGATGGTGAAAAAGGAAAAAAGATAGCTAAAAAGTTTAGTAAGTAAAAACAGTACACAAGAGTAGTCAGCAGCTTCAAGAGAAACCCCTGAAAGTTTCATTAAAATCTGATAATTATCTGATTTTTGCAAGAATTTTTAAATCAATGTGCTTTTCACTGGATAAAGGTGTATAAATTCATGGATCCACATTGACACCAGAAAAACAAGATTTTTAAACCAAAATTTCAAAGATTCTAAATATTAAAAAAAAAAAAAAAATTTTTTTTTTTTTTTTTTTCAAAATAACTTTTAGCGTGTGTGTGGGGTATTCTTTCATCGTGTATGCTCACTTTCTAGTGAATTTTTTAAGGTACCTACATAGATGATGGATAAATTCATGCCTAGTTTAGATACAAGCACTTTTGTCTTGAATCATTGTCATGGCAAATCATTGTTACTAAATCCAACAATAACATTTCACATATTTGAAATTCCACTGACCTTGTCAAAAGACTAAGACATAAATATGAAAGATAAAATCCTGGCTCATTGACATATCATTATCTCTTAACAAATGTTTAAATGTCTTTAAAACTAAACAGCCTTGCCTCTCCTGACTGACAGATAAAATTATAAGAATTGTAAAAGTAAAATTTAAGCAAATAATTTTTTTTTTCATAAAGGACAATATTGCTAAGTATTGTAGATAATGTGTGTCTGTAAGAGTAAGTGAAGTGAATCTCCCTACTTCACAAAAAGAAAAAAAAACGCTTTTATGGATAGATTTGTGGTGCAATAGATATTGGCTCTGAATGGTTTTACTTCCAGAAGAATTTGCTGCATTCAATTATGTGCAAATACTGAGGAAAGGTATTATCTATTCTCCCTCCACTTTTGGGTTCTGTTGCCTTGGTTGACAATCAGTCTACCAAAGAAGGAAATGGCAAACATTGTGTGAAAAATGTCTCACGAGACATGATTGCCCAAGCATGTATCATGTATGGTACTTAACTGACTACTGAAGTCACCAATACTAGTTAGTTTTTTTTTCTATAAAATTCTGCTTATGGTATACATGGGAGAGCAAATTATATGGTGGGAGGGGGGGGGACTTACATGGTATTTCTAAATTCTTCTGGTTTAAGCGTATTTCCAAAGGATGCATTCTTAAGATCTATATCGCCCTGCCCATTGCAGCAAACCATACCCTCATTCCCTTTGTATTCCATAAGGAAAATGTAAGTTCCTTTTCAACAACTTCTTTGTGGAACTAACTCCCAAGAGGATGCTTTCCTCAATCACTACAATCTTAAACTGTTTAAGTCTAGAGCTAACAGTTATCTTCACCAAATATTCCCATAAACTGTGCCTTTTACTCTACCTTGAGTGACTAACTAGCCTTTGTACAGGATGAACATTATTGTAAAAAGAAAATGTTTTTATTTACATAAATCATTTTTTAAATCTCTTTCCAGCCAGTCAAAATGAAGGAACATGTAAATGATCTACTATTGTTTGGACTTATTTCTTTCACATACTGGGTTCATGTCTTGAGCCAACAAGGCCAGCAGGCCTATCCTCCAGGAGTACCGCCTCCATCTGGAGTACCACCACAACAATACCAGCAACAACAGTTTCAGCAGCCCCCACCACGGTATCAACATCCTCCTCAAATGCAATATCAACAACATCCTGGCCAAATGCAATATCAACAGCCACCCCCACAAATGATGCACCAGGGCCAGTATCAACAGCAACCACAATATATGCAGCAGCAACAATTCCAGCCACCCCCTGGAATGCCACAACATCATGGGCAACCCCACCAGGCTGGCCAACCCCATCCAGCTGGCCATTCACACGACTTTAAAAAAGAATCTCATGATCGAGAGTAAGTTACACCAAAATGAGAATTTTATTTAATCTGTATAGGAAAGAAATCATTGTGCAGGTTTTTCCTCCAATATTTGTAAAACATTGATTTAAAAAAAAAAACAAAACTTTCCTCTTCCAGTAAATCATTCAAACAAGCTTACTGCAATGTCAGAGTAACATTAATCAGTTTTTAGTTATAATTTGCTTTAGAGTCTCCAAGATACATTTAATTTTTGCCAGTTAAGATGTTCTTTACCTTGAATTTTCATAAATCAGTTTGTTCTTTCAGCACCGTTTTGAGAAATAATTTATTTCCTAAGAACTGAATTTAAGGCACTTTTTTTCTTTTTTTTTTTTTTTTTTTTAATATATGGCAACATACATGCTCCAAAACTAATGCCTCCTATTTTAAAGTGGAGGCTGCTGTCAGTATATATGTAATACATACATACTCTGAAGAAACTTAATATAAAATCTTTCTGTTGCTGGATTGTTGCATGGCAATCTGCCATGAAAGTGTATATGAAACAAACATTAAACATGCCTTTCAGCAGCCTGTTAGACTAAACTATCACCCAGCTCACACTCCACCCACATTTATTGAACAGGTGAAGAGGCTCATCCCTTGTCCCCTGTTTAGGATGTGGTTTCCGGCTCTTTTCCCTCTTACATAGCCCCCTGTGCATCAGTGACGTTACCGCCTTGCTCGGGGTGAGAGGATTTAAAAAAAAAAATATATATATATATATATAACCTGCAAGTACACCACAGGGTGTTAAAAAACACCCTGTGGTGTACTTGCAGGTTATTTATTTATATATTTTTTTTTTTAATTATTATGCTGAATCTTGGGATAAATTTTTTTAGTCTCAACTCCCAACAATTTTTGTGGCAAAAATCACTTTTTCTCTGACTATTAATTGCCGAGAGGGAAAATTGATAGGGTTACTTTATAAAGACATGATTCATATTGATAACTCAACATTGTAGCCTAACAATTGGCAGTAGTTGTGAGTGAATTTAACAGGAAAGGAATAAAATAATAGAGCCAGATCAGCTGTTAATCTCCCATTTCAGTCATTTGCAGTTGGAACCAAACAACTGAGTTTTGCAATTGTTTCTAATTTAAAAAAAAAAAAGCTGCCACATTTACAACTATCCAGGTTTCTTTTGATTCTTACAGACACATAGCTGACCATTTGAAAGATGTTGTCAACAAACCTGTAGAGCAAATGACTGAAGAGGAAATGGAATTCCATTACTTTAAGCTACATGATTATGATAATAACAACAAGTTGGATGGAACAGAAATAACCAAAGCTTTAACTCATTTTGAAAGAGGTAAGACTTTCTTACTGAATAGTATTGAAATCAGTTTCCTCTTCAACTTGATGAAAAAAAAAAAAAAATTTTTTTTTTTCAGTGACCCCTGATCACTTCCCTTATATTTTTCAGAAGGGCACCATGATCCAGCACAGCCAGTACGTACTCTGTCCGATGAAGAAATAGCTGAAATTGTTGATGCTGTATTAAAAGAAGATGATTTAACTGGTGATGGTTATGTTGAATACTCAGAATTTGTAGTTGCTCAGCGCAAGGCTCGCGGTAATACTCCTTCACCCCCTAAAGCTCAAGACCATCCAAGTGGTCAACACTAAACATTCCATCATTATCATGTATATCATCTTTAATGACATTAAAAGAAAGTAAACTAAAGAACTTTTTTTTTTTTTTTTTTAGGCGGAGCTGCTGAAAAATTCTTGGCTTGTTCCACAGTATTTCAATAAGCACCTTCCAAAAGATTGATTTGGGAGAGTAGATTGGGTCAAGGAGTTTCCAGCACTACTCCTAGAATATTTTGTATGTTAAGCTGAGGTTTTTTTTGTTTTGTCAAAATGAAATCTAGATACAGCCACAATTTTTTTTTTTTTTTTTTTTTGATCAAATTTTTCATCTTCAAAGCTATGACAATTAAGTAACTCTTTGCCTACTGTTTGTGTTGAGATTTAAATTTTCTTTACTTGAAGAGCTGCAGTTTTTTTCTTTTTTTTTTTTACTAACCGTGGAAACAGCAATAGCAGAAAACCTATTCTTTCTTTACCGTTCTTCCTCCTCTCCTGACTGCTCCCTACTAGATAGCATTGCTGACGACAGATAAGGCTATTTCCTATCACTCATTCGCCCACATATTTGTATTTGGAGACCTCAATGCCCATCACTCTTGAGTGGCTTGAAAATGCCGTTACTGATCCAGCGGGCATTCACGCCATGAACTTTGCTATTTCCCAAGCCCTTACGCAAGTGGTGGACTTCCCCACTCGCTTCCCAAGCACTCCCTTGGGTCATTCCGCACTGCTAGATATGTTTCAGCTCTGCACCCGACGCCTGTCAAGTCTTGCAGCTTTACCCTCTCGGCAACTCCGACCACGCTGTAGTCTCTCTCAGTATTTCTTTCCAATCTCACTCCCCCCAGGAGCCCCCTACCTCTACCAAAAAGCTGACTGGGATGCCTTTTGCGATTTCCTCTGCGACGTCCTTTGGGGAAAAGTGTTCGACCTCTCAGTTGATGACTGTGCCTCTGAGGTCGGTCTTGTCATGGGTGAAAGCTGGCATTGATGCCTTCATACCCACCAGGAAGTATTGCTTAAAACCTCATTCCTTTCCGTGGTTCTCTCCGGCCTGCTCAGCTGCCATTGCCCACAGGAACCATTACTTCCGTCTATTCCGGAGACAGTCAACTGATCACAATAGGCACCTGTTCACATCTGCTCACAATGAGTGCAAGAGAACCCTAAATGACGCCAAATAGTTGTTTGCTGAGAGAATGTGACAGCACATAGCTGACCGCAGGAGGATTTGTAAATGAGTGCTCAACAATAGGAAATCCTCAATACCTCCTTTAATCCATGGATTTGAGGTTCTCATGTTATCTGCGGACAAAGCTGAGTGCTTTGTCCACAGATTCTCATCGAACTCGTCCAGAGTACACCCACCCGACTTCCCTAATAGAACTGAGGCCAAACTGCACGACGTATATATTACCCCGAGAGTAGTATCCAGAGTAATTTCAAAACTCGACCCCCCCCCCCATAAGGCGTGTGGAGACGATGGAATCCCGGTGATAGTCCTTAAGAGGTGTGCACCTGAACTTTCCCCTGTCCTCTCTAAACTATTTAACTACTGCCTTTCTGCTTCCTGCTTTCCTGCATGCTGGAAGTTCTCTTCAGTCGTTCCTGTATTTAAGAATTGTGGTGAACCCTCGGACCCATCCAACTATCGCCCTATCAGTCTTCTACCGATATTCGGGGAAGTATTCGAGGCTATAATCAATGCCAAAATAGTTCATCGCATCGGCCACAAACTGTTCTCCGACAGGCAATATGGATTCCGCTTTGCCAGGTCCACGGCCGACCTGCTAACAACCGTAATGGAGTACACGCTACAGGCCCTTGATGAGTCTGACGAGGCTTGCGGGGTTGCTCTGGACATCTCCAAGGCTTTGGCACTCTGGCCTCCTATGCAAACTACATGGTTATGGTATTACTGGTCGCCTGCTTGACCTAACCCAATCTTTCTTAAATAACCACAAAATGAAGGTCGTTCTGAATGGGTGTGCCCCTTCGTCCTACAGCACGAATGCTGGTGTCCCACAGGGCTCTATCCTGGGGCCGATGCTCTTCCTTATTTTCATCAATGACCTCCCAGATGAGATCAAGTCCCAAGTAGGCATCTATGCAGATGACACTACAATATACTCCCGCACCAGTAAGAAAGCTGTCGTGGCGGACAGGCATAATATCGCTGCTGACCTTGAGCGGGATCTACACTCTGTGGTGAACTGGGGCAAGAAGTGGTTTGTCAACTTCACTTCATCTAAGACCAAGACCAAGCTGTTGTCTGTCAACCATTACAGGCAACCTCTCCTGCCTCCCATAAGCATGGACCAAGCGATTCTCCCGAAGAGTAATACACTACGCCTCCTCGGACTTACCCTGTCCTCAGACTCAAATGGAACCACTATATTGAATCCATAACAAAATCTACTGCTAAGAAGGTTGGGTCACTATGTCGATCCAGGATATTTTTTCCACCTGAATCCATCCTGCATATATACAAGTCAACCATCCGTCCGTGCATGGAGTACTGCTGCCATTTATGGTCAGGTGTCCCTGCCGTTCTCGACAGGCTCCAAAGTAGTCTGTAGCTCGACTGCAGCCACTTCCCTATCGTTGAAATGTGGCCTCCCTTTGTTCTATAAATACTTTCATGGCTTCTGCTCAGACAAACTTAAGTCACTGGTGCCTCCTCAACAGGTGTTTACTCGTGCAACCAGACTCGCAACTGGGTCCCACCCATTCAGACAGGTTAGCCAAATCGCAGACGACAATTCTACTCCTGCAGCTTCTCTCTCGCTCCCGTATTCTTGCTTTCCTGACGGCTACAATCTCCAAAAATTTAAATGCAAAGTCAATACTTATCTATTAACCACTGGACTCTAGCTCTCTCCCCACCTATGTATCTGTCATCGCACCTGCTTTCTCAGCTTTCTATTGTTCCTTTCTAACTAGTTTGTACTCCTCACTCTTTTCTAATTAACCTTTTTACATTTATGTAGCCCCCTGCACATCAGTGGTGTTTCCACCTTGCTCGGGGGTGAAATGATTAAAAAAAAAAAAATTCTTCACATGTAAGGATTTTAGAAGCTTTTTAGATTTAGAAGTTTCAGAAAAATGTTTGCACAAGCACCCCCCCCATATCGTGTGTGTGTATATATATATATATGTGTGTGTATATATATATATATATATATATATTAGAATCTGAAAAGATGGTGGGCGAAACAAATAATTTACAGAAAAAAAAAAATGAGAATACAAGACAGAAACAGTCACATCAGAAAAAGAAAAAAAAGTTACTATAGCAACAGGAAGAAAACCAGTTTATTAAATCCCAAATGTCCCATAATTGTCAGTTTTGATGACAGCTGAATGGCCATTTTTTTTTTTTAATTTATTTATCGCAAGATGAAAATTTAAATGGTTTATGGTAGTTAATCTGATGATGATGATTTTTTTTTATCTATTTACCATGGGTTTGTACACCCCCACCCGCCAATGATTTTTTTTTTCTCTCTCTCATGAGGAAGCTTTATATTAACACCCTTTCCAAAATAGTGAGAGATGTTAAAGTGCAAAGAAAAAGATTCAGCATTATTTTATTCCACATGTATTGATGAAACATCATGGAGATCACAGATTTTAACATCTTTTTGGATGGTTTTAGCAAATACTGATGTTTAGCCTCGTCAAACTGAAAAAGAAAAAAATACTTTAATAAGAACAGTAATTCTCATGTTCACATCTGCTAAAAAACTTGTACATTAGCAATACCCACTCTACAGATGGAGTAAACAAAATTGTAGTAAAAATCCTCTTCTATAAAACTTTAGTACAAGACATTTTCAGCAATACATTGTTTTGTAAAGTGCTTTTTATTATGCTGTTCATTTAAACTACCTTGTCTAGACAGCTAGATAGAGAATAAAACGTTTTTCATCTGCTCAACTAATTTTTATTAATACAAACAAATTCAATATAGTTAAGAAACTCTGGTTAAACAGATTAATTTTCGGGGGGGGGGGGAGTTTTAGTATTTCATAATGGAAATTTAAAACAATGCTTACTCCGTATGCTGTAAGAATAAGCTAATTGTATTCAATCATTTTCATTAAAAAAAAAAAAAAAAAAAAAAAAAATTGAAGTAATTTAGGTAACTTCTCTTTCATTAAATATCACACACTTGTATTTTATAAAGATACAAAAATGAAATTTTCAAATCTAAAAGTCATCAACAGAATAAATTGCTAGTTCAGCTCTCATTTTCCAAGAACTTGGCTAAAAATCAATCACTCAAAGAGTCAAAGGCCATAAAAGATTATAGAACACATTGAGTTTATTTAAAATTTTTCTCTAAAGTAAATACTCTTTGAGTTAAAGAGGGGAAAAAAAAGTTAGAAGCCATGTCACTGCCTATAAATATGAAGCCATGTTGGTTGTCTTTCACATTAAAGATGGAATTGGCAGAAATTACTTACATTCAGATTTTCTCTTTTGGCTCTGCTGCTTTAATGCCTGAATAGAAAATAAGGAGATAATGGAAGAATGACAAACTTGATTGTTGAAATACCAAACTAAAATGTTAGGATATCTAATTGCACACCCACATGCACACAGGAATAATGCACTAGGAGAAGGACGATGAAAATTAAACTAAAATAAACCATATATTTCTGGTGGAATTGCATTTAACTTTATGAATAACTATGCTTTGTTATATCTAATGAGAAATAAGTGTTAAGATTATTTAAAAAAAAAAAAAAATAAAAAAATAATGAAAATAGATGGAAAAAAAAAAAAAAAAAAAAAAAAATTTTTTACCAGTACAAGAAAAAGTACAAGTAAAAACTATATTAAAAAGAATAAACCCCCTTTCTTTTTAGTGTTTGTTCCTTACTCAACTGACATAATATTCAAAAGATGAGATGGTGAAAGGAGAGGAGACAAGTGGTTTCAAAGCCAAAGTGAATGCCATTTCTCCATATATCGGAGTGTGGATTCAATATTTGAGGAGAAAACCCTAACTCTTTCGTCATTTAATCAATGATTGGCAAAGTTTCAACCAACATAAATTCTGAAATTAAAAAAAACTATCTTTAGCATTCAATACAATATAAATAAAAGACAATTCCTTTGTTCTGAGAAATTATTATTTACTGGTTACTTCAGACCGACTTTTGTTTTTTTTTTAAAAACTTTTTGTCTCTTGTCACTGCCACATTTTCACTTCAAAACAATTGGATAATTAGAAACTAGATCTCATTTTTAACAAATAGTTTACCATTTTGATCATTTAATGATTGTAGGTATATGTGCACTCAAATGGCTTAAAAAAAAAAAAAAAAAAAAAAAATTTAATTTTATTATTTACAGGATTTACCAGTTAATTTTTATAACCTGTTCTCGTAGAGTTTAGAGAACAAAGATATTTGAGCAGTTACTTTATCCAATTTAAGAGACAGAAAATATGAATCTAGCAAAAGCAGCAAATGAGAATAAGAAACAACTTATGCAGGGCACTGACAAAAATACAGTTAGACTGTCCATCTGAAATATTGAGTAAATAGCAAATCATCAGATAAGAAAAATAAAATTAAAAACTATACTGTTAAAAAAATTTTTTTTTTAAATAATATATTTCATTCAAATATATTTTATTAAGATTATACACTCATCCTAAAATGAGAGTTGGAGTTCACAATGTTTACAACAGCAAAAACTCCACACCATAAGACGGTTAGACTGAAATGGTTTGAACTTCAAAACTTTGTGTGTATAGCCCAATTAACTTACCATAATTAAAAACTCCTCATCCCACAGCTCCTGAAAATTTCACCAATTAAATTAAGTAGGGAACATTGGTATTTATAGACAGGAAGTCAACAGTTATAAAGAACTTGTTGCTTATGCTGTCAACCAAAAAGCTGTAGCTGGTTTGAATTAGCATTTTTAAGCTGAAAAGATAGTATCTGATGTTGCTATCTATTACTTTACAGGTGGACAAAGTAGAACAACCAGTCTCCTAAGGGGGGAGTGAGGCCAAAAAGTCCAGCAGTAAACTAGAGATGGCTTACCATTTTTAATGACCAATTTTAAGATCAAATCCCATGTTTTCTATTGGTGTATCAGTTTAGAATACTTTGCCTAGAATATAAAAAAAAATAAAACTTCATATGATAAGGCACTGACATTTTACCTCCAGGAAAAATATAAAGAGGTGAAATAGTCTCATCATTAATTATTAGCAAATAGCAATAAATAAGAATCATTTACTAACAAATTCGCTATCACTTCATGCCCTTGAATTACAATGCAAACTTATTGAACTAAGAACAAAAAAAAAAACGTTTAAGACTTGACAAGACTAAAATGATTGAAAACTGACTATAGAGTGAGCTCTAAAAATTTACTTTCCTTATTTCTGTGATGAAGTAAGGAAAAAAATTTTTTTTTCTTTCTTATTAAGTCTGCTGTCCTGTGGTCAATTATTTCATGTAAACTGGACTGTAGAACTTCTCATGAAGTTATTGACTGGTAAATCTATCATTTTCATCAAATCACGGAGGAGTGCTTATTGGGCACACCAGTGTCAGGCAGAAATCACCACCGCCACCACCACCAACTAATAAACTTCAATTTAGGATGGACGAGTGTACAGTCTGAATAACCAGTTAGCCAGTTAAGTGCCATATGTGATACACGCTTGGGCGATCATGTCTTGAAAGAGACATGACTGACTGGGCAGAAGATTATCCTGCAGTAGGTTGCCATTGCTTTCTGCGGTAGACTGGTTGCCGACCAAGGCTATAGAACCCAATCTGTCCTGTTATTTAACCCATAACTGGAAGGAAGAGACAGATTAATACCTTTCCCAAGGGTATTTGCGCATAAGTGAATACAATGAATTCAGCTGGAATTCAAACTCAGCTCCCCGATTTCTCGTTCTGAGCCGATATCCATTTCATTAAAAAGTTGGAAAGAAAAAATTTCAAGAGAAAAAAGTATTTTCATGGCATAAACATTCAACTTAAATACAATAAATGCCTCGCCTTTTTTTTTTTCAAGACATCTTTACAATCTTGTAATTATTCAAACTTTTCGAAATTTGAAAAATCATTAATAGGTATTACATATACAAACATGCAAGTAACCATGTCAACATTCTAGATTAAGAAGTTTAATATAGACTACAGTTACCTCATTACAAAGTGGAAAAACCAAAAATGAACTGCAATGAAAAAACAATGAACAAATTAAGGCAGCACCAAAACAACTTTTCACATCCAACTAACGTCAAGTGAAAATATTTACTAAAGGTTACACTCAATTAACAAAGTTGTAAAGAAAAAGACAATACAACGATACGGAGCTAAATAAAAACAAAACATCTAAAAAGAAAGTAATAAAGTTTTCAGAATAAGCCACAAAATGAACTTACCTTTTTAATGTGTGTCCAATCTTCAATAATATCCATGTCTCGTAACATATACACAATATAAGGTCCTAAGATTCATATTAAGGAAAATAGCTTTTGCTCTTTTCGAGCGGAAACCTATGCAAGGATGATTTTATATTGGGCTGTAAAACATCTTTCCTAATTCTAGGGCTTCACATTTTAACAATGTGTTTAATTAATAAAGTACTACTTTTCGGGAACACTATGTAAATCAGTTTGTATACAGTACATTTATTTGAACTACAGCACCAAATGCAGAAAATAGAAGAAAAAGTTATCCGTCACCCCACTCACCAATAATGAGCATGTCAATAAGACTGGACAATCTTGCTCTCAATGCTAGCCACAAAAAGATTTTCTAGTGCTCACAAATCACCATCTAAACCCTCTAATGAAGATAAAGCCAGTAGAAATAAGCTTGGTTGCAAAACAAAAAGGATACCCGTAACAATGGCTGGTTTTCGTCGTCTGTCTGGATTTGATGGGTCAATTTTCTTCTTACCTCGTCTTAAGCTTTGTGTCTCATTCCACAAGTCTAAAAGATAAAAGGTATTAAAAAGGAAAGGAAAGCTAGTGATATTAAAGCAGGCAAAAAATATATTGAAACATTTACAAAGAAAAAATTACTTAAAACAGAATTATGTGGAACATAGCTGATGTAGAAAGGTTCCACAATAAATCTATGGCTTCATATAAAGTCATTAGATGAACTTTGAGCTAAAATTTTTGCTGTATATTAGATTTATGCAACTGATATGACCCAATAAAGGCGATTACATTGAAAAATATATTTTTATCATCAAGCCATGTAGTCACTGATACCATCTCAGTTGCAAATTTGAGGAACTTAAATTTGTGGCCTATAAGTAAATTGGAAAAAAACTAAATAAGTCTAATTAGCAATTGTCTCATGCTAAGGCATTTGGAAAGTTTGTTAGAATGAATCTCTTATTGAGAAGAAAACATTGTTTCAAATAAAGGAATATTCAGATAAGATATACACCAAGCATTGTAACTTAAATAAAAATAACTTTAATAGTAATCTTCTAAATTCAAATACATATTTTAATAATGATTTTTTTTGTTTATGCTATTGTTCACCCAATAGCAAGGCTCAAGAGCCATTCACTGTAAGAGTTGCAAAGTGTGCGCTTTTTTTTTTTTAGTGGGCCGGGGGTGCATATTATAAGGATAGTTAACTAAAATATCTTTGATACTGTGCAGCAATTGTTATAACTGAACAGAATAACTTATGGCTCAAATGAGACTTCTGAGAATGGCTGCATTATTTGAAATTCTAACATAAGAGCTAAACAAACATCTTTACCCGAACTGTTTCATAAAAAAAAAAAAAAAAAAAAAAAAAATTTGTAGGTTACAAACCAAAAGGCAAAATAATTTTCCATAAGGTATTTTAAATTCAAAGTGTTAATCTAAATGGCAGGCATATGTATGTGTGTGTGTGTGTGTGTGTGTGTGTGTGTGTGTTTTTGGGATAAAAAGAACCACACAGCTAAAAGAAATTCCAACAGATTCTAATACAACAGATATTAACACTGAAATTTTGTTTATATATATATATATATATATATATATATATTGTAAAACAACATTTTCAATTTAAATATAAATTAATTAGATGAAATTAATCTAGAGTATATAATGTTAGGCTTACTATAATTTCCAAGCCCCAAATGAAGTCTTCATTTGTTTATTTTGTATCACAAAGTGTTTTGGCAACCAAATGCCCTAAAAGTTTCAGGGCTAATAGGACAGTTCCAGCTGAACCAGGACATATAGTAAAGCACATCTAACATTCAGTTTAATATTACTAATTTTCACATGGAACCATCTATGCCAAATTTTAATAAATGACCCCCCAAAAAATGTTTGAGATTTCTAGATGCTTCCTAAAATATCCCTAAACAAAATTATATATCCAATTGTTTTATCTTGGAGCAGTAATTACAAAACAATAAGGAAATGACTTGCTATTAATAATTGTAAGATTTTTCAAACTTATTTTGAAGGCTTTTTTCTTTTTACAAAGAAAAATAGAAAATACAATTCTGTAGTTTAGATTAAATTTATGCATAAATATTATCTTACTATTAAAAAGGTTAACAGGTTATAAATATAAAACCTGAAGCTATAGCAAAACTAAAAAAATGAAAATAATAATAAAAAAAAAAATGGAATGGAAAATATAAGTGTGAGGATATCAAAATGTAACCATATATATATATATATATATATATATATATATATAAACAAATTTACACTGAATTACAATATTGGAAGTCAGGGGATAATTTCCAGATACTTTCATTTTTATCGGAACTGACTACTCACGAAATAGTGTGTAGTGTATATTAGGTAATGATATCAAACCCATAAACAGGGAGGATAATCCAGATTAAGGAAAATGTTTACTTAATATAGAAAATATTTATGCCAATTTAAATTTCAAACTTAATGAATCACTAACAATACAAAGCTGGTACTTAACTCAAAAGGATTTTTTTGGCATCATTTACTTAAATCTATTTTCTTTGTATGCTGTACAAAGATTCACTTACATTTAAGAGTAACTTCTTTTCAGCTAGAATATTTGTACTATTAAGTTTTGTCGGTAAGATGGATAGTAATTTTCAAAGTTTAATAAATTTTGTTATCGAGAAGACAATCTAGATTAACTGTTCCACCATATTTTATTTTTGTGCAAAATTAACATATCTGACATGAAAACCTTTTTAGATATTAACAATGGTAAATATATATTTTAGACTTAAACTTACTGAAAATAAAGCAATGCTGCTAAATAATTTCTTCAATTTCACCCAATTCCAAAGGATATGACAAAGCAAAAATTGCAGAAGGTAAGCTTAAAGATAAACCTCAACTATACATCCTAAGTGGACAAAGAAAGCCTATCTGTCTCCTCAGTAAAATAATACTGGCCTGAACTGAGTACAGGCATGTGCAACCATTTAATACTTGGAATCTAAAAGTCAAATTCTATTATCCAACTACAACTACCATTTTTCTTTTAAAATGGTTTATTTTATAGTCAGAAAAATCTTGAGTCCAAGGAAACATCACAAAAAGGAATCCTTTAATGAATGTGAAGATTTATATGTTAAAAAGGAAAGTAGGGAAGAAAAAAAAAAAAGAGGAAGTAAAGAAAAAAAAGAAAAGAAAAAAAGAGAAATAGAGGACTATGTGTGAGAAAGGAAGTCGGTTCTGGTTCTAGTGTTGGATAATATTCACATCAAGGCATGTGATCCTCAGATTGCACACAGTCCAGCAAGTAGATGGGGAGATTCCATTGGAACTCAAAGTAATTACCTGATGATATATCAATAGTGTGTCTGTCTTCCTCTAATCGCCTTATTCGGTCTTCTAGTTCTTGTTTTACAGTATCATACAAAATTATTTTGTCACTCTGAAAACAGAAATAAAAGTTATTAAATTTACTGATGAAATCCTGAAGGAACAACAGAAAGCCGAGAGAAAATTTGGTGATTCCTTGTTTGGTCGTAGTGTAAAGTCAATGGAAGAACTATCTGACTTCCAAGGGACAGTCCTAGTCTGGTAAGAGGCTGGGCATGTTTGAGTTGACCACACTACATGTTTTGGTCAGCGATAGATTATAAATACTGACCAAGCCTAAATGATTGGCTTTGTGAGAATGGGAGGGAGGAGGGTGGATTAGGAGACTGGAAGATATTTCTTTTGTTTTAAGAGTTCTATCCAATGATCTGTAAAAGAATCATTTGCACAAGGAATCAGACATTAGCATTCCTTTGGCCAAACAACCACAACACACACAAAAAAGAGAGAGATAAATGAAAAAAAGCCAACTTACTTCCATATTTTGACGTGCTGCAACTTCTTCACTTTCATATTTACATTTTATAGACTGCAGCCGAAGCTCCCTCAAAATACCTGAAGAATTAATGTGAAAATATGACCGTCATTTAACAGTGAACACACAAAATTCCCTCACCCAAAGAGGAATTACAATATCATAAACCAACAAAGCCATTTAAATCAAGCAATTTTTTCATGTTACCTCAAATGTAATACTTGACAATAAATTTAGCTACTTTCATTAACAATGAATGAAAGCTAACTATATACTTTTTACCCCACCATCCATGTGAGAAATTGAATATCACTTTATCTGAAAAAAGCCAATTGTGTGTGTGTGTGTGTGTGTGTGTGTGTGTGTGATTTTTAAAAAAAAATCTTTCAAAAATATACTTTTGTGAAACTTTATTTAGGGAATATTAACCATTTTAAAGTTTAATTTGAAACAAATATTACTTCTAAATAAAAATATCACAGTAATGCATTTTTCACGGTATTAGTGTTTAATATTTAAGGCGTGGACAGTGATTGACAACCAGAAATTTAAATAATTTTTTTTTTTATGTGCGTTGTATATGGGGAGGGGGACATATCTGTAAAAATTACTTGAGAAATATAATGCAAGTGCTTGCTTTATTTCTCTATACTCCTGAGTTGAGGTAGTATTTACATTGTGAACAATGTTGTCATCTTTATTCCTATATTCACAATATTTTTGCAGTTGTATGCTTTGGCTTTCTTCAGGTGATTGGAATTTTGAATCAAACTATTTCAATCACTGAAGTATATTCTTGTTTCACAAGCCCTGCTACTGCTGAATGTCCTAGTTGTCTCCCTTTAACTCATTTAAGTCATTTGTTCATAACTGCTGTAGTCAGGTATTGAATCACAACTCTTGAAGAAGGCCTTGATATATTCTCCAATTTTGGGACATATCAAATTGCAGATTTTGTTTTCTGAATACTTTCTGAAAGAGCATGTCACACTTCTTCTGCAACCAGATTTGCTCTCCTTGAATTGACTGAAAGTTGTGGTGCTAATCTTAAAGGGAGCTGTAATCGGTGTAGAAATGTTAGATGGTTTGACATCATGCCACCTTTGATGGGATTCAATAGTTGTCTATTTACATTGTTGTCCTCATTTTCACTGACATATTTATGATGTTTCAGCCTTCTCCAGGTGATTGAAATTTCAAACTGAACCCTTTTTGTCCACCGGGATGGATTGTTCTAGTTCCACATTCCAAGGTTCTTCCATAAGTTGTCTAACTCTACTTTCAAAAAGTTTTTTTTTTTTTTAAGTCACAATCCTTTTAAGTCACTGGAATCAAGCAATGCTTTTATCCACTGGGCCATGTATCCTTTACATTAATAGTGTATAGAATTTTTAAGACTTATGAGCCTAATGTCTGTCCCCTCCCACTTACAACGAAAAACAAACAGAGCTCATACTGCAAAGTTTTTGTTATTTTTTTTTTTATTAGCACCATCTTACTAGTTTCCACATTGTATTCATTTCTATGCTTGGCTGGCTTAGGAAATTTTTGTGGCCTAGCATATGTACCGATTCCTTAATATTTTTCTTCTATTTTCCAGCGATTTTTCCCTGCCTATTATTTCATCATCACACAAGGGGCAGTGATCTCCCTTACCCCTCCATATGTGGTCAGCTATACCCAATCCTACTCTTCCCCCTACGTTATGGTTTTAAAAGGTTCCTGCAGTCTTAATTGAAGGCCAGAGTATACAATGGCAATGAGAATGAGGACAACAGTCTGAACAATGTAAATAATTACAATACCTCATATCAGAAATATAGACAGAGAAATATCAGTAAAGAACAAGTAGGAAAAAAGTCCCTTTAATCTAATGTTTCACATTAACAAGCTTCTTCAGAGATGAAACGTTAGATTAAAGACTTTTTTCTTACTTGTTCTTGTCTTGTCAGATTCCGATCCATACATTCAAGTCTATATATATATATCAACAGCAGACAGATCTGTTTCGCTGTATCACAGCTTATCAGTACGGTTAGACTCCGATTGCTTTTAACCCAGGATTGAAACACAACCGAAGTGGCGTCAGTTGGCGGTTTTACCTCTGGGCCATGGGTGCATGGTAGAAGGCGGCAGACTTTTTAGCATGTATATTGTCATTATACATGCCCAATAGCCAGAGTGCTCTAATTCATTAGTGAATGAGCGATGCGTATGACTACACACACGCACAAAGATTCTTGATGATACAAAATTTTATTATGGCAAGGAATATGCAGAAATTTAATGACATACTAAGAACTAAAACAACAACTGGTTTTGTCCCAGATCTCCATAGGTTAATTTTGTGGGAAATTTATTCTAAAAAAATTTCTAATGAAAGGGGGAGAGAGAAAAAAAAAAAAAAAAAAAAAAAGGAGCAGGCTTGCGAGATTTGATGTAAATGGAGTCCAGAACTTTTAAATGATATATGGAGTGCGACTTTGATAGGATTGTAAAACAGTCGCAACTCAATCCTGCCAAACATTCCCTGCGAGTTATAGCATGTTGAGCTATAGAAGACCCTGGCGTATTTACTAGTTGACCACCGTTTGCAGACAGATTCAAAATCCTGAGGGGTAAATGCTGTTTAACTCTAAAATCCAAACGCTGTAATCAACTATACACAGACACAGGGCTCTAAGTTTTTAGCCACCCTTGATTCCAGCAATTTTGGCTTTTGTAATAGCTTTTTTTTTTTTCTCCTCAGACAATATTGTGTTAGTATCAAGCTATTTTCAACTATGAATGATAGTTGACATATTTTGCAATGAAATTTTGTGGAAGTAAAGAAATTGGTGAATTTTTGAGGGCAAATTCCATGTTTATATTGATCTCTTCAGATTTATTTCCAGCTTTTGAGGTTTTTTTTTTTGAGTCCTTGTCTTTGGTTGCTTATGATGTCCTTCGGTCAGATTTTTTATTTTGTTTTGGAATGTTTGTTTTCATATTCTTCTACTTCCATATATTCCAAAGTATCAGATTTATTTTCATTTAATGTATTGGATCTTAATTTTGAATTCGATTGTGTTTTCTGGTTCTATTATTGTTTTTTTGTTTGTTTTTCATTTTATTGGTTTGGGTTTGAGAGGAAGAGGGTTTGTTGGAGTTTTGTTCTGTTTTCTTTCCAAAGCTTTTTTGCTTTCTTTTGGGTGAATTCAATTTGACTTGGGTTGTTGAGCTTTATTTTTATTTTGGTCTAATTTGAGCTCGATTCAGGTTTTTAATTCTTCTAAAAAAGCTTTCAATTCTTTGTACAGATTTGTTATTTCAGTTGAATTTTATCTTCATTGTCTATTTTATTTACTTTTTTTTTACCATGGAGGCATAGGTGTTTTTTTTTGTGCTATTTTTAACCTCTTTTTCTTGCTTCTGAGAAGGATTTTTTTTTTGTATTTTATTATGATTATTTCTTTTTCCTGTTTATAGATACTGCATTGTTTTGAAAGGGCAGAGTGGTTTCCCAAGTAGTTTGAGCATAAGCTATCATTTGTATGATTTTCTTTTTTATGTTTCGGTTCTTTTTCACTGCATTTTCCACATGTTTGTTTATTGCAACAGAAGTCTTTATGATGTTCATATTTGTGGCATTTGTAGCATTGCAGAGGGTTTGGTAAGTATTGTTCCACTTTTTTAATTTCATATCCTATTCTAATTGTTGTCGGAATTTGGGGGGAGTTGAATGTTAGAATATAGGTATTGGTTTATATTTTTTGTTTCATTTGTTTTTTTTTATTGTGATTCTTTTGACGTTTGTAACACCTTGAGTTTTGAGTTGTTTTTAATTCTTCCAGAGTGCATAGAGAGATTTTGTTTTTAACTACACCCTTTGAGAAATTTATAGTTTGTTGTGGATAAGATTTTATTTCTATTTCTTGTAATTATTTTTGTTTTATTATTATATCTGCATAGTTTTTTCTCTCCACTTCTATTAGTAATGTTCCCATTTTGTAGTTTCTTTACATTTTTTGGTGTAATTATACTTGATATAGCATTTTGGATTTTAAATGGTAACATTCCCGGTTAATGATTTGTTGCCTATTGCTTTTAGGACAATATATTGTGGGAAGTTTTCGTTATCATATTCTATTTCAGAATCTGTATCCACATGTGGTCTTTTCGATGATTTCTTAAGTGCCATGGATTGTTTTTATTTTGTTCATCATCCATGCTCCCTACCCACCATGGAGTCCAAGACTGGGACATGACAAGGGGGAAACCCATTCGCCTTGCCATGTTGGGGCTACGTGAAAGGTATACTCACAGAGGAGTCTTTGAACACATGTATTCCTTTATTTCCATTGTCCAAATTTTCTGGCTGTCAAGGTTTAACAGGTGTGTCAGATCCTTTTCTTTTCCCCAAATTGTTGACCCTCAGCCACCACCTTCCATCATATATTTAGGGGTAGGTGTTAGTTTTAGTTGGAAGGAGGAGTAAGAGTTATAGGTTTGGGGGTGGGTTATATATGATGGGCCTTGACATGACTGGCCAATTGATTGGATAGGGTCTCTCCGACCGCCCGTCTAGCCCAGGTAAAGGCCAAAATGGTGTGTTGCAGGGTGGTGCCTGCTTTACACCTGGATTACGACCAGCTCAGCCACCAGGATTCTGTCCTCAGACATTACGGATACCCAACCACGGTCAACAGGTGGCTCCATTGGGGGACTTTTACCCTCTGCAGAGGGTAGTTGGCGTATTCTGATGCCCTAACTGACAGGGCACATTGCTAAAGGAGTGGCAAAATATGGATTAGACAATTGTTGAGAACTTGATCAAATCCATGAAAAATCAAATACAAGCACTAAAACTAGAAAATGGGGGACCTACTCTATACTAATTGCAAATACTGTTTATGCCAAGTTGGGATTACGTAATTAGATGCTTTTCTTAGGCCACTGTATGTGTGTGCGCATATACACACACATTATATAAATGAGGTAGAAAGAAAAAAATGCAAAAAAACACTTTACCTGCAACTTGTATTCTTATTGCTTTATTTTCTTCCAGTTGACCAAGTGGACGCCAATAATCAAGAGCCTTTCCAGCTCTGATCTCTTCTAATTTTTCATCAACTTGTTTCATTCGTTCTTCATATAACCTGAAACATGAAGGACACACATTAACATCTCCAGCTTTGTTCATTTCTTATACTTAATTTGCACATTGAATTAAACTTTTTTTTTCTTTTTTGAGGGTGGGTTGAAAAGTTCATAGACTGACTATGAAGGATTGATGTTAACTAGAGCTGTGAAATCTTGCAGGCAGTAACTTCCACTCTTTAATAACTGTATTTGTTTCTTTCCAAGGCAAACTGACAAACTGCTTAAAGACTTTAAATGTAACTAGTAGCAACTTTAATTTTGTTACCTACAGAAAAAGGGTTTAGACCACAAGATTCATGCTAAATTAGGGGATGATCCAGCATTATCAACAGTGAAAAAGTAGGCAGATGAAAGTGAATTCTTGAAGGTGATTCAAGGTTTGGACATCCTGCAAATGCCACCACTAAGGAAAACTGGTATTTGCACATAAGTGAATGCAAAGAATTCAGTTCAAATTCCGGTTGAATTCCTTGCGTTTATACATGCAAATTTCTCTTGGGAAAGATATTAATCTGTCACTTCTCCCTCCAGCCATCAGTTAAAGAACAGGACAGATTGGGTTCTATAGCCTTGGCTGACAACCAGTCTACCACAGAAAGTAATGGTAACCTACTGTGGGATAATCTTCTGCCCAATCAGTTATGTCTCTTTGGGACATAATCATCCAAGCATGTATCATGTATGGCACTTAAGTGACTGACTGAAGGAAAACTGATTGCATTTACCACATGGTAATGGATGACAGGCAATTGACTATAAATTAAATAGCCAATTTCATTAGCATATAAGAATTGAGAATATTCTGCACAATGAACTAGGCATGATGAAGGTTTCTACTCGGTGGGTGCCATGTCCTGACACCTGATCAAAAACACATCAGTCTGATTATGTCACTGGGAAATTTGACATTGCTTTAGGGAGATCCAGCTGGTTTCCTTGAACATTTTCTAACTCAGGATGAGAGTTGAGCTCATCACTTCGAGCAAGAGCAAATCCATGCAATGGAAACCTCCCTCGTCACTTGCCAAAGAATGTCAAGGCCATTTCATCTGCAGGGAAAATGATGGCCTCAGTATTTTTGGATGTAAAAAGCATTGTGTTTATTGATTACTTTTAAAAAAAAAGATTTCTTCCTAAACTAATATTAATGCTAAACTGATTCTTCAGATTTGGTCTTACCAAATGCTTATGTTTGAAACTTAATCAAATGGCAGCAGCAACAATAGACTGCAAGGTTAAACTGCCAGTCATGGTTAATGACAATTGTAAATGATCTTGAACTGCTTTTCTATTAATAGTAAAAAAAACATAGAAGTTAATCAAATGTTATCTAAAAACAGGTAGAGAATTTTCAAAAGCATTGAACAAATAATTAAGTTTAAAAAGCTTACAAGTTTCTCTCTAAAAAAAAGTTTAACTGAAAATTTTATATATTATTCATCTATTTGTAAATGTGTAGAGTTCAGTCATGTTGCATTAATGGCCTTGAGAAAAGACCATCCACTTCTCCCTCACCACCCACAAGCTATAACTAAATTGTAAGGCAGTCCAATCACAGTAGAAACCATAGTAGCATAATTTTGTATCCCTGTTCTTTTGAACAATCTGCAGGAATTATATTTAAAAGCAATAAGTTTATTCAATGACAACTGATTTCTCTATAAGATTTGTATTAATATACACTAACAGCCTTGTTAAAAATCTAACATTAAATTTGGTAAAATTTTAATAAAATTTAATGCAAAAGACTGCAATACACTCTTGACCAACAAATTATCAAACCAGACAATATATTGATTTTATGTGACAAATGCAAAATAAAATTTCTACATACTAAGAAAATTGGTAAAGTACTTTCTGTATATTAAAAAAAAAAAAAAAGGCAGGAAAATGAATTTTTAAAAACAAACACTAGTATGGATTTGAGCATCTTTCATTGCTCATCAATCACTTAACAAGCACTGATAAGGTGTTGATAGTTTCTGTAAAACCTATTTGATAAAACAATTTAAGCAAATGACAGGTGAACATTTTTCTTTATACAATATTCATGTGCTCAGTAATCTTAAAAATATTCTCTGTAATCTAATATTTGAAATGTTAACTTTAAATTTACTAAAGTCATCAATCTTATTTTCTGATAATGTTGTGTATAATCACCCATAATTTCAAAATGACCATGTTTATACACACACAAAAAAAACTAAAATTTTAAAAATCTTAATACGTGATTAGCTTTTCAATTTTCACTCAGCAAATATAGTCTTCACTATGCCCTTAATATATATTTATAAAAGCAATTAAAAGCTTGTTTCATTAAATAATTAGACAGTTATTGCAGTTTTTTTTTACTATTGAGAGAAGATTCCAAGAAAGCAGTGTGTGTGTGTGTGTGTGTATATATATATATATATATATATATATAGTAATTATTATAATAATAGCATACTACAACTCAATAGCTATAAAGTTTCAGTGTTAAAATATTAGGCAGTACAATGTGGTTAATTTATCTGGTTATATAACAGTGATGATCCACGTATACTGTATGTATAGGAAAGAATATTAATAAAAAGTTTTGAATTTAAAAATGTACTTTTTTTGGACAGTATTTGTTTATTTTTATTATTTATATTTCAGACCGCCCTCGGTCCTTCATCAGAAACGAGTGATTTTTAAATTTGAATTAGAAACGTATTTCACGATAGCATCCGAATATTTTTTTTTGTGTTTACATCACGTGGTGTTTTTGTTCACAACATGCGGCACGTCCGTAGAGAAAGTCTGTTTTAGATAAAATTTTCTTGGAATATCTGAAAAAATTTTTTTAGCTATTGAAATATTTGTAAAGATTCAACACACCTAAGTCCCTATTTAACCCTAGCTTGTGTGTATTTAATTTTAAAATCCAGTATTTTTCTTTCTTTCTGCGTTTATACGATAGATTTTTTTTAAATTTGAGGCCAGCCAATGAGATGAAAACAGACGTACATATACCAATGTTTCAATGTTTTAAACAAGATAGCAAGATAGTAGAGGAAGAAAAAGGAAAGACTAGCAAAGAAAAATTCAAATGTTGGAAAAGGTAAAATAAACTAAAAGTAAATACAAAAAAATAAGAACCAACATAAAAGATAATACTGAGATATATATATATATATATATATATATAAATTAAAATATAGATAAAAGAAATTAAGGGGATTTGTTTGTAAGTACAAATAAAAAAAATAGTAATTGAAACAAAAATTGGCAGTTCAATAAGCTATTTTTTTTTTTAACATTATAAAATGAGCAAACAGTGAAAATATTGAGATAAATTTGAGAATTTCTGACATATTTGAGGGTATGGAAGATTCTATGGTTGCAAAAATTAGTGCTTTCAATACCTCTGGTTCAATAAGTCAATTTTGGGGAATTTTATTATATAGATTTTTTTCTCTTATAAGCAAAGGAAACATTTCACAAAACAATTTACATGCTCTAGTTTTAGTTAATATTTTCCATTTAACTGTAGGAGTTTTATTTGCATCTTTTAATTGCCAGTAATATTTCGAGAGAGAAGTAAAATTACTATGTTTTATTACTGAGAGATAAGTTATGCTGGTAAAAATCAAGACTTACAAAAGTATTCTTAGTACATCCAATATGTTTGGTAACATTAGGATTTTCAGTATTTGAGATAGTAGCTTGGAATCTGTAAGGCATTTATTTTGCATAGGACATACATTAGGGTTATGACAATCACAGGAACTTGTGTTATTTATGGTAATTAATATCAATGTTTTTATTATCATATTGAGATTATCAATGCAGCTATAGTGGATTATAAGTTGGAAGTGTTTTTGAACTAGATTAAGGAATTTATGGCCCAACTTGTTACTAAACATTTGATTAAAGGGTGGTGTGTACCAAATTATTTCCCTGTTTTGATTATATTGGTATTATGATTAATTTATGATATTTAATACACTTGCAATTATAGGTGTATTATAATAATAATGACTATGCTGATAGAAAATGTCTTCAGTGGAGGAATTATCCTTAATTCTGTGTTCAACTGATAAAGGGATTTGAGGGTCGAACAGATGCCCCCCCCCCCATATTTCATGTTTCATTAAAATCTGACAAGTATTGCTTTTTTGCAATAATTTCCAAATTAATGTTATTTTACTGGGAAAAAGGTGCTAAAAGTAATATTTGGTTCACTGCTGACCCCAAAAAAATGTTTTAAAATAAACCAAAATTTTGAACACCTTAAAAAGGATTAAAAAATACTTTGGTCTTTCTTTTTAATGATAAGCATTGAAAAAAAAGAAAAAAAAAAAAAGAAAAAAGAAAGTAAGATTAGGCCTTTTTTTTTTTTTTTCATGTTATACTGGTATTTTGGGTTTTGTGAAAAAGTGTATATATAAAATTTTATACACGAGAAAATCAATTACAGCTGTCACATCACTGCCAGTGAGGTCAGATAGATTTGATTTATTCAGATGTTTTTTTTTTCATACCAATATGGATATGAAACAAGTTGTAAACATGAAAAAATTATAGATATTTCACAACATATGTGAAACATCCCCGTAGTAGTCAACAATCCAAACTTTAGTGTCTTAAGAGAGGTTCTCCTACTCATGTGGCATGGTGCAGAGTCCTGATGCCAGATATAGGGTCTTCCAGCAGCCACCCTCTTGCTCCAGGTTCTCTTGCTTCAGACACTTGATGTAGGCCTCTATGTGGAGTCTGAGGCCCTGTGGGAAGATGAATAATGTTGCCATCACTAGTGATGGCCTTGAAACACCTTCATAATCACCGTTACACTTGGGAGAAAGTGTCATTTTCTTAAGCTAAAGTCTAGACAGCTTTTTTTTTTTTTTGGTGCAATGCATAAACTATCACTACAAGGTTATTATTGTCTTAGATTTCTATGTATCTCAATCATTAAAAAAAAGAAAAAAAAGATTTTGAATGGGTTTTTTAGGTTCTACTAAAAACCCATTCAAAACTAGCTAGTATCAACACACATTGTATTTCAATAATAGTTCTTATAAATATCATTTATCCACCACACCCAAAGGTGCATAGGGCAGCAACTTTTTTGTTGCTGTTTCTGTAACAAACTTTCTTATGGGACAGGGTACAAAGGCCCGAACTTGTAACTCCCTCTGTGCACCTTGCTACCTCTGTCTCAATGAAAAAATTAGAAATTATCAAATTTAGGAACAAGTTTAAACTGTTAAACCAGAGGAATGAGCTCACTGTAAGCATAGTTCAGCATTTACACTAATATCCGAGTTGTAATACTGAAAAATTTAGAAAATATCTAACTGCCTTTTTGATGGATGTTTTTGTTCGGGTTGGACATTCTGGTTGATCTTTACTGAGCATGTTGCTCGCCATGTGTTATACTGTTTTTTGCCGGCTGTTCGACCTGATATTGGTCGTGGGTTGTATGGTTATGTGGTGTTCTACCTGACATCAGTTTTCACAGGGCTGGGGAATTATAAATAGTTAGCAAACTGTGTGGGACATGGGCCATGAGTATCATGTTTGATAGTCAGTGCTATGGGGAAATGTGTTAGGCTTTGGCCGGATAGTTTGTACTGGTTTGAGCTTTGTCGTGTATTGGCGCGATAATCGATGATGGATTACATGCCTCATGGCTGTTTAGGTTGGCATTTGGTGTTGGGTTGGGTGCTTGCCAAGTGTTATTGTGTTGATATATGCCAGATTGTGTACCTGGGGAAGAATTTGTTGGAGCATCTGAGTCAGATAAAGGTACCCATCAAATAGAGGTAAATTGTACTAGTAGACATATTGATATTTGCTTTGCTTGCTGATATGTATTTGTATGCATTTACTTGTATGTGTGTGTATGTCTCACATGTATGTCTGTATGCTTTTGTATGGGTATGTGTGTGTATGTGTGTGTGTGTGTATATGTGTGTGTGTGTATATGTGTGTGTGTGTATATGTGTGTGTGTGTATATGTGTGTGTGTGTATATGTGTGTGTGTGTATGTATATGTGTGTGTGTGTATGTATATGTGTGTGTGTGTATGTATATGTGTGTGTGTGTGTATGTATATGTGTGTGTGTATGTATATGTGTGTGTGTGTATGTATATGTGTGTGTGTATGTATATGTGTGTGTATGTATGTGTGTGTGTATATGTGTGTGTGTATATGTGTGTGTGTGTATGTGTGTGTGTGTGTGTGTATGTGTGTGTGTGTATGTGTGTGTATATGTGTGTGTGTGTGTGTGTATATGTGTGTGTGTGTGTGTGTATATGTGTGTATATGTATGTGTAGATAGATAGATGGGTGTAAGTTTGTTGTCCTGGGTTTCACATTTTTTTCGATTGTCAGACAAACTGTTTTAATTTTTTATTCAAAATACTGGATATATGTAGAGATGCATATATTGATGAATTTATGAAAGTGGGATGAACATTGGGAGGAATATTTGTGGTCGTGACGCCTTTTATACAAGCACAGACATAGATTAACACTTGTACAACCATTGACATGCACAGAGATATACACAAGCGAGCTAGACAACTGGGGCTCACACAGGCATAACTTCATATGAACGATATGGAGCTTAGCATATATATGTATGTGTGTGACATTTTGCACATGCATATGCATTTAATTTATGTATTGTATAAATACCTAGTTTGACGCCAGAGGTTTCGTGCATTTCCATATACACTCCCGATCAAAAATTTAAGACCACTTAATCTTTAAAAAGAAATTTTTTTTTATTGATAGATTTTAAACTCCTCCCACTTAAGGTTACCAATACTACAATCTAAAAGGTTATGGAAAGAAAAAGCTACATTCCAAACATTTTATTTAGAAATTTACATTTTTATAAAATGAGGCGATTTACACATGATCAAAATTATAAGACCAGGGGTATAAATTGTTAGATCTATGGTAATTCCAATGTTTTTAGTTCAGTTAGAGATTAGCAATCATTGTGTAAAGGTGTTACCATGCCTAAAGCAAGCAAACTTACCGAAGTTGAGCGTTCTCGAATTCCATAAGTAAGGTTTGTCACAGCAGGCGATCGCAGCTAAGGTAAATCGCAGTAAAACTGTGATTTGCAACTTTCTAAAGAACAGTGAGAATTATGGAAAAGCAAAATCCTCTGATAGGCCCCAAAAAATTTCTCCTGCATTGAGTAGGAGAATAAGATGGGTTGTTATGAAAGACGGGGAACTTTCTTCTAGTCAAATTAAGGCAGTCACAGATGCTGATTGCAGTCCCGTAACCATCAGACGACACTTAAGACAAAAAGGCATGGTAAATAAAAAGCGTAAACAAATTCCTCAGCTGCTTTTCACGTCACAAGTTGGACCGTTTAAAGTTTGGTTGTGAATACCAAACATGGGACGTTGAGAAGTGGAAGAAAGTCCTGTTTTCTGATGAGAAAAAATTCAATCTAGATGGTCCTGATGGCTTCCAATGATATTGGTAGAACAAAAACATGCCTCCTGAAATTTTCTCCACACATCATAGTGGTGGAGGGTCCCTAATGGTATGGGGTGCCTTTTCTTACAGAGGGTAGATGGAGCTCCAGGTGGTGCAGGGTTGTCAGACAGTGGCTGGTTATATTAGCATGCTACAAAAAGCATCTTTGATGACGGAGGGCCATCATTTGTGTGTGGATGGATGGTTATTCCAACAGAATAATGCCGCAATCCACGCTGCAAGACGGACCTTGACCTTTCTATAAGAAAATGGGGTCCATCTCTTGGGACATCCTGCATGCTCACCAGACTTGAACCCAATTGAAAATGTTTGGGGATGGATGACAAGAGATGTTTATCAAAATGGCAAACAATATTCAACAAAAAATGAACATTGTGAAGCCATCTTCAGAAGCTGGAGCAACATCCCCTGCACCTTAATGGAAACACTTACTTTTCTAGCATGCCCGACAGAATTTTTGAAGTCATCAAAAGCAGTGGAGGTAGAACTCATTAAATTTGGTTGTTGAATGTTTTCATACACTTTTTGTACAATTTCATAGAATTTTTGTCTCTGGTCTTATAATTTTGATCATGTGTAAATCGCCTCATTTTATAAAAATGTAAATTTCTAAATAAAATGTTTGGAATGTAGCTTTTTCTTTCCATAACCTTTTAGATTGTAGTATTGGTAACCTTAAGTAGGAAGAGTTTAAAATCTATTCTTAAAAATAAAATTTCTTTTTAAAGATTTTTAAGTGGTCTTAAATTTTTGATCGGGAGTCTATGTGGTTATGTATTTTTTATGATCTGTGGAGTTTTTAGTCATGTACATTTTTGTTCTTAGCTTGTGTATTTGCATAAGTATATATTTAATTCTGTTTATATGTTCATGCATTGAAATATGATTGTCTGTCCCGACCTCATTCATTCAAGGCTGGTCACGTTACGAATTCACCTTGACTGTACATCCAATACGTACCAATTTAGTATGTGTACAAATAGAGCTTTAAAATTTAACAGACAAATTGACAAGTAAATAAAAGCTAAATTTTGTAATTTATGTATGTATATATGTGTGGGTATATTAATCTGTATGTGTCTGTTTGCAAGTGTTTGTGAATATACTCATCTATTTTTCCATGTGTGGATGTTTGTAGGTTTATTTATGTATGCGTTCTTTCTCTTTCCCGTTTGATATATGAATAACTTTTTAAATCTAATAAATTGTTAAACTTAGAAAATTTTTTTAAAATTTCGCAATAATAATAAAGTAGATCTAATAGTTAATTAATAATGCTGATCTCAATTTAATCAAATATTAATACTAATGCCCCATAAAATTATTTTTAAGTCTGTTCACATATTCTCCAAATTAGAAGTTGCTTTACTCTGATTGGTCCACATAGTACATACAGCAATGCATTCCTGATTAAAGGGGTTTTGCTGGTTTTTAACCTTTTAAAACCATTCAATTTAAAATAAACCACATCACTTGAAAAGATATAAGAAGTGTCGAAATAAAATAGCTACTTTTGTAGTGATATAACATATCACTGTTATAATTTCTGAATAAATATTATTAGCTTTACTTTGTATTGAGCACTTTTTTAAGAATAGGGTTTCTTTGGATAAGGAATATTATTCCATCCATATGTACCCTATACCTTGTGTGTGTGTATATATATATATATATATATATATATACACATACATACACACACACAATTGATCAAACAATCTTTGAAAGAGCTATGAAAAAAAAAAAAAAATAACCTTAATGTTTGTTTGCCTCAAGATTCAGTAGATACCACATCCATCTGGTAGCAGTTTCATTTGGTGAGCTCAACTTTGGGTTTCTTCTTTGCTACATGTACATTTGTTGATATTTCATTTGGGTTCCTTTAATTTGAATCCATGGACTTGGAATAGGATGAGTGTGTTGTGGTGCATTGGATATCGGCTCGGAAGGAGAAGTTGGGGAGCCGAGCTCGAATTCCATCTGAATTCATTGCATTCACTTACGCACAAATACCCTTGGGAAATCCACCCATTTCTTCCAGTTATGGGTTAAATAACAGGACAGATTGGGTTCTATAGCCTTGGTCGGCAACCAGTCTACTGCAGAAAGCAATGGCAACCTACTGCAGGATAATCTTCTGCCCAGTTAGTCCTGTCTCTGTCGAGACATGATCGCCCAAGCGTGTATCACGTATGGCACCCAACTGACTGACAAATTCATCTTCAGATATGAAATGCTTTTCTCTGTATCTGAATGCCCACAATTCTTTTAAGATTGCATATTTCTATCTGGATTTGCTTAAATTCTCTGCTCTGAATTAGACAATCTTTCAATACTGTGACACTAATATCAGCTAGACCAATTTGATGCACATGATCTTTGGCATAGTTATTTTCACCCCTAGCAAATAGGTTTGGTTCAAACTGCTGTCAATTTTAAGCAAGCTCTGGAACCATCATATTTTTTGTATACTCAAAGCCTCAGGTACACACACACACAAATTCCAATGTTTGTTTACATATGCAACTTCTTACAAATCCTCATTACAACAACACCATCCTTCTCATTTCCTAACTGAAAAGAATTTAATTCTAAGCATTGGCATCCCAGAGTTTTTTTTTTTTTTAATAACTTGCTTTCAGATGCTCTTTGTTGGTTTCTTAACTAAAATGAACACCTTTATACCATATTACTGAAGAATATCTTGCAGTCTACATTAGCTGTACTTTTTCTGTCTTTTCTGTATCATTTTATGCTTCAAGGGTGACTAGATCCTAGTCAACCAAATAATTTGTTGCACCTTGAAACAGCTAAGATTCCTGAAATACCACTCCTTGAAATTCCAACTTCCTTAGCTATTGCAAACTAGCTCATATTTTTGGCTATCTTCACTGTCTTCAGAGTGTTTAGAAATATTCCTCATTTCAAACAATGAAAGAATTTGACAAGATAATTTTCACTATATGCACAAATAAAATACAATACCTATCAGCTAATCTAGACATAGATAAAAAAATAAAAATAAAGTTAATAGAAAGTCTAGATCTGGACATTAAGTGATTAGCTACGGCAGTTAATTTATGATATCCACTTATTCTCAGGCTCCCCCTCCTTGCACACAGTTATCTTTCTTTCATTTTAGCCTGAGAAAGCCAAGAAGAGCACAAGTGCCTGGCAAAACAATCTGTCAATAACATTTTCCAGCATTTGAAGAGGATAAGGCTATTTTTTTTTTTTTGCAACAGGACTGACAAGAGAAAAATAAAATTAAATCAGGTAGTTAAAAAAAAAAAAAAAAAAAAAAAAAAATGGGGGGGGGTGGGGGAAATTGTTTGGCATTTTCATCTCATTCAGAATCCTTACAAAAACAATGCTTTATCTGTAGAAAATACAAAGCAAAACATTCACTTCCAAGCTAGCAATTATTAGAAATTTTCAATGGTTTAAAACTTTAGCACTGTACTGTAAGTCTGATTAATTAGAGAAGAACAAAAAATGATCCTAATCCTTATAAATATCCCATTTACATTAAATTGTTAATATTTTAAGATGATCTCATAGAAAGAAGTTTATGGGAAACCAATGCAAGTTGGTCAAGCTTTAAATAAGAACGGTAAAACTGACAGTTGCTTTAAATATCTCAAAGACACAGTTTGGAATGCCGGTCTTCTTCACAAGTGTAAGTGTTATGATATCCCTGACCGTTTCTTTGATTTAACAATGAAAGTTATCTGAATGATCACTCCTCTAGATCATTTTGCATTAATGTGGGCATCCTCCCCAGGGCTATATTCTTGGATCCACTGTTCCTTATTTTGCTCAACAACCTTGATATCAGCACTCTCCAACTCAGTGTATATTTATTTCTGTCTTAAATAAGACGGGTTCAATAAAATTAAATTGGCAGCCGATCTCAAAATGTAATTTACAATCTGTTAATTGGGGCAAGAAGCAGCTTTTAAATTTTAGCACCTCTGAAATGAAACTGTTTTACTAATTCTTTTAAAGAACCTTTTCTACCTTTGATCAGTATAATTAATACTAACTCTCAGAAGAACAACTCACTGCACCTTCTTGGTCTCACATGAAGTGGAATGACTATTTACTGCTAGGAAATAGTGTTCACAGTATCATACTAGACAATTTTTCTCATCAGAATTCATCTTGATCATTTATATATCTACTATTCATTGAATGCAGCCACCACATCTCTCCTGGCATTTCTATATATCTAGAGATTCTTAAAATCCAAAGAATAATTAACTTTATTGGTTATGACCTTGTATTTCAGCTTCAATCATCACCAGCATAACCAACTTCCCTTAGCCTTTTCTATAAATATTTTCATGGTAATTGTTCTGATGAGCTTTCCGAGGTCACAAAATTAAATGCACTACTAGACTGGCAGCTAGGTTCCATAATTTCACTGTTGAAATTGATAGGTGTAAGTTCTATGCTGATAGTTTCTTCACTTGTACCTCACACTTGTGGAATTCAGACTTTCTTCTTTTCTCTCAACTATGACATTCAAAAATAAAGGCAATGTCAATTGTCATCTGCCTGCTTGAATCATTTTCTTTTCATCTTTCATTTCTTCCACTCTCAGTAACCCCTTGCACTATTTTTTTTTTTTTATTGCCTTGTTTTGGGTGAAATGATTTTGATGATGGAACCAACAAGAATATGAAAAGATTTAAAAAGGTATTAATTCTCATCCCAGTCAATGTCAATCATTGAGACATTTACCCCTTTTTATTGCTGTAGGAATAAAGCGTCTATTGAGTGACATCAGCTACCAAAAATAAAATTGAAAACCTTAAACCCTTCCTATATATATATATATATATATATATATATATATATATATAAACCACACAAACAAACAAGGAATTATAAAATTTAAATGATCACAAGTAAGGCAATATTCAAAAAGCCAATCCCGTTAACTTTGGGAGTGTCAACACACTGATAGACAAGGCATGTCAGTATTACAGAGATAAACTAAAAATTGTATTGAACTGTTCAGAATTTCATATTTGTTTCTTTAGTGCCCGGTAACATGTCCTGTTAATACATTTATTAACTGTTGTTTTGTTTGATTTTCAAGTTTTGTGTCATTTTTTTTTTTTACCCAGACTCACATGATTCTGCCAAATATTTTTTGTGAGACAAATGTACCAGAAGACAATACTTTTCATTCCAACAACAAAAGTGGTGACACCAACATTGTTTCCTTGGAGATAGTGAGATGGATAAGTTATCTAAATTACACAAAAATCAAAATAACACTGCTGTCTTATTTTAAGATAAATTTACCAAAATGACACAAAAATATCTGTAAACACTAAACAGTTATTTTATTTATATATATATATATATATATATATATATATATATATATATATTACCATTAGCTTTACCCAAAGCCTACAGACAAGTTTGGAATCTCTTGTAACTCTTCTGAATTGTTTCCTTGTTTAAGTTGGTGAATGTTCCCATAATCTTTGCCTTCGTCTTTGGTGTTACAAGGAGTTTTGCTGGTCTCTCTCTCTCTCTCTCAAATGCACCCCAGAGATAATCAAGGGGGTTGTAGTCTGGGGAGTTAGCAAGTCAGATTATGTGGTTGCAAAAATTGCCAGAGAGCCATTACTGAGTTCTCCTGTTTGTGTGGTCTGGTGCAGGGTGCTGGTGCCAGATATGGGGTCTTCCAGCAGCCACCCTTTTGAACCAGAGCAGCATTAACTTTCCAAGGCACTTGATATAAGCCTCCATGTTGAGAGAGGTCCTCACCAATGAATTTGAGAGTTCTTTTCTTATAAGAATGATCAGAGTAAGTCTTCCTTGGAGGTTGAAATAGCTAGGTTAGATTTATTTGTTCCCAGTCTGATTGACCCTACAATCACCACTTACTAAGACAGTTTAATGTAGTAAATGTAAGCACATTTTGTTTGTTTTGCTAGTCTTGGGGACCGATGTGACCAGCTGGTTGATTGGATTGGGCCTCTCCAACTGCCTGTCTAGCTCAAGTTGGGGCCAAAGTGGTGTGTTGAAGTTTAAGAGTATATGTATAGCCCAACTTGTAAAACCTTCAAACAGCAGAATCTCATCCTCAAGTATCAAAAGGTTGCCACCCACAGCAAATAGGTGGCTCCCTTGGAGGACTTACCTCCTACAGAGATGGAATTGGTATATTCTAAAGCCCCACCACTACAGCACTGTTCATATTGGAGCTTCCAACATGAATGCCAAGTAGTACAGCAGGCCATTTTCAAATTTCTAAATTATGCTTTCTCACAGATGGTGCCTATACTGTGCAGTTGACAAAATAAAGTGCATATGCATGAATTTAAAAATATATCACATTTTTGCAAAGGACATTATGCCTGGTTCCAGAATTTTTCAAATATGCCTCGCAGAAATAGGTGTGCAGAATTCTGGCAGATTACCAAATTGTGATTTACGTCACCTCTTAGCTTAATCCCTTTTATTAACCTATGATTAGAATTATAACCCATGGTTATAATTAGCTACTATCTCACCTACAGGAAGATTTATTTACAACTACAGAGAGATGCCAACTTCAGTGACAAACAAAAACAAATATTCTTCCTCAACAACATTAAACGTGGAAGGACAAACTGAAGCAGCTCCATTGTTAGTTACCACTGTTCAACCATTGAATGGAGAAGGTGGACCTGTACCATACCTAAGACAATCCCCCACCTCCACTGGAATGGGGCTGGGGAGTCCACAGAAGAGTTAACGTGTCTCTTTAGTAATGTGTCCATCAAATACAGAACACTCAACTCCCAAAACATCTGGAGTCTTCTCAAAACTTACCTCACACCTTGCCTGAGAATATCTTATGTCAACTATGGCTGAATAACCTACTAAATGATGTGATCCAAATTTAAACCTGGTAGGTGGAAGGCACCTACCTGAAGAAACTACTGACAAAATTTGTGAGAAGACAAGCACACAAAATGTTAATACCATCTAAAATCTACCCAACTTACAAATGGATCAAATCCAACAACTTAAGTTGGTTGAAAACAACCACACAGAATGAGTAAAAACCATGTTAGTGAGATCTGGACATGATTTGCATTAACACAGGTGACATTTGTGGGGCTTGATACATTGACACCCCCCCCCACACGGTCATTCAGCGTTCACGTGATAACTTGGTTTCCCGCGTAAGCGAATGCCAATAAAAGCGGGGAACGTCATGTGGTACGCTAGTTAGGATTTTGTCCCGGACAAGAGCAGACATGGGAAACTAAGTTATCACGTGAACGCTGAATGACCATGTGTGTGTGTGTGTGTGTGTGTGTGTGTGTGTGTGTGGGTGTGTGTCAATGTATCAAGCCCCACACATTCCAATCAAAATAGCCAACAACTCAAAAACTCCCATGCAACACTGAAATATGTTAGTACCACCATAAACTTGGTAGTAATGCTAAAATATGCACAAAACCATAGAAATTTCTAATACTGAGCCAGGAAAACACCTATCCAAACACTGATGACCACTGTATCCAGATACTCAAAGAAAAGTAGCCTTACATTCATGACTCACATCACATGAATTTTTACCCAACACAAGTGCCAAAATTATTAGTATGCCTACAACACACACACACCAGCATGCTACTAAAATTGACATGTATGGTGGAAAATTACTCATTAAATTTTAGAATCAAAGTTTTTCATGGATTTTATATACAAGCAAACACAAAGAGACTTATACTAAGAGCAGGCTTCCTCACACATTTCAACCTGTCAGCAAACATGGCTACCAAAACACTGATAGACAACATAACTAAAAATCCGAGGAACTCCTCAACATCTCTCAATATATGCTCTTGCTAGTCAATAGAGAACTATAGGAAGAGGTAGATGTCATAACTACTTATGGTTTTAGGCTACATTCTTTGGTTAATGAATTTAATGCAGTTCAGTTAGGCTACTAAATTGAATTCTCGGAATTACTGTTTGTTTACATCCTATGAAAGATGCCATTCTCTGCTGTGTGCTAAGCGCAGCAGAAAGATATCTGTCTGATGACAAATCAGTTTGATTTCAATTCTGCCTTGAGGCAAACAGTTAATCTAGCTGCACTGATGAGCTGTGATACAGTTAAACAGGATTGTATGCAGATTATATAAGTTCTGCACAAGATTTTTTGTAAAATTTTTCATAATTCACAGGTATTACAACTTCATCCGAGTATTACACTGCTAAACATAACATTTAAACAAGCTAACAGACTTCTACCTCAGAGACTCAGCCTGGCGAAATACAAAATTACAAAAAGGAAGAATTTCAGCACATGCTACAGTTAGGAATAATTTGACTTTCCTAGAGTCAGAGGTCATCCCTGATGCATATTGTACTGAAAGCAGATTCTTTTGCTTGGCATCTATATCCTTTTTTTCTTTTTCTTTCTCAAACTGAAATACAGCACATTTTTAAGAGAACATCTATCCAACATTTCCATTATATTTTAGGAACTTAAATTCATGTTATTCATACATCATAGGCCACTCACTTATACCTTCTATAATAAGCTAGTCAAATATTCACCACGACACAAAACACCTGAACCACTTTTCACAATCCACTTGACATTTGATACATCAATGGTGAAGAAAATATAAAAAAAAAAAAGAAAAAAAAGATTCATACTCCTATATTCTTGATAAACACAGAAAGCTTAAACTATGAAAATATCACTGAGGAACAAAAGAAAGACTATACTTTTTGCAAGTCAAGGAAGATATCTCACTGTAACTTGAATGCTTAACCATTCCTTTCAAGCATTCGACTTATGGGACATACAAAAATTAAGAGAAAATTAAAAAAAAAAAAAAAAAATAAATAAATAAATAAATAAAAAATAAAAAGGTTACACTTGGACTTGTATACTTCGATCGTTTTGTAAGAAAAATCTGAAACACCTCCACAAATTATCATTCTGGCAACCACAAGAATGTTTTATATCGCCAAACATATTCGTTGAAATAATTTGATGCAGGGATCATTCAGTGTCAAACAAAATTGGGAACCTACAAAACTGCCCATTAGTAAATTCCAGAGACCTGATAATAGATTTACTTGTTTGCATATCAACACTGTTTTAGTTGATAACTAGCTGCTTTTCCTCTTCTAAATACTTCTGTAAGAATGGTAAGCATTAGTTTAGATATGTTTAACTCTGTTGACAAATTCCTGGAAGAGTAGATTGAAACTGTGTTAATCACAGATAGTACTCCAGATGTACTTTTCCAGCAGGATATTTAAAAAGCTTTTTTCTTATCCATTTAACTTTTAGAGCAGCAACACATTTTTTTCTGATAGAGACAAGGCTTTTACGGCACTTATTCAGTCATGCGTTGTGGTACAGTGGATATAGACTCTGAACGACAAATCAAGGAGCCAAGTTTGAATTCCAGTTGAAGTCCTTGCATACACTTATGCACAAATATCCTTGGGAAAAGTATTAATCTGTCTCTTCCCTCCAGTTATGGGTTAAATAATAGGACAGATTGGGTTCTATAGCCATGGTTGGCAACCAGTCTACCACAGAAATCAATGGCAATCTACTGTGGGATATTCTTCTGCCTAGTCAGTCATGTCTCTTTCGAGATTGACCAAAGCATGTATCACGTATGGCACTTAACTGACTGATTCAGTCATAAATAAGTTGTGTGTTGAAAAGGTCACTATATAAGACCTTGCGGAAATATTAAGAGGAAGGGGTAGCAAATTTGTGTTTTTTTTTAGTTAAATAAAACGTTCAGAAATGTCTAAGAAAAAAAATTAAAAAAAATAAATAAATAAATAGAAAAAAAAACAATACATGATAAACTAAAGATGTCTTAATGCTTATGAAAAAAAAAAGTTTTCGTTGAAAGTTGGTGCTTCCTAAAACATTTTGTTTCTGATTTGACTGAAAGAAAAAAAAGTTTAATACCACTTGTCAAATGTGAATAAATATATATATATATATATATATATTTTTAATTACTGTGATGAAAATCAGTTATGTGATACACGCTTGGGTGATCATGTCTTAAAAAAGACATGACCGACTGAGAAGATTTTGCTAAAACTTTCTGTGGTAGACTGGTTGCCAACCAAGGCTACAGAACCCAATCTGTCCTAGCATTTAACTCATAGCTGGTGAGAGAAGAGACAGATTAATACATTTCCTAGAGTTATTTGTGCAGAAGTGAATGCAACAAATACACTTGAGCATTGTGGTAGAGTGGATATCAGCTCAAATTGATAAATCGGAGAGCTAAGTTTAAATTCCTGTCTAATTCGTTGCATTCACTTACATGCAAATGCCCTTGGGCAAGATATTAATTCACTTCTTCCCTTCAGCTATGAGTCAAATAACAGGACAAATTAGGTTTTACAGCCTTGATTGGCAAGCAGTCTATTACAGAAAGTAATGGCAACCTACTGCGAAAAAATCCTCTGTCCAGTCAGTATCACATATGGCACTTAATTGACTGATGACAATCAATTAGCAATATTATTAGCTCAATAAATCTATCACTTTCCTTCTTTGTAGCATTTTTCTCTAAAGCTAGAAAATTAAAAAGGCCACCTAAATAACGCAGATATTTTCTGAGCCATATATATATATATATATATATATACACACACAAAAACTGAAGAACTCCAGTCATACAAACCAATTAAGACAAAACTAAGGTTCAGAAAAGGTTCATGTAAAAAAAAAAATGTTCAGAAAGTAGAAATTTACATTCCTACCTTTCTTTTAAAGCAGAAAATTGGTGTTCCAGCATTGCCATATCTTCAAGACATTCAGCACGGCGCCGTTCAGATTCTTCTTCATCAATTTCTAAATTCAAATAAAAACATGGAAAAAATCAAAATTTCAAAGAGAACTCACTTAATACTTCTAAAGCTATTATGCAATTTTCCCTTAAGTTATTTGTGCTTATTGAGGTGTACAAACATTTCATTAACCCTGGAACATGGTTGTGATCAATGAAACAAAGAGTGTCGGTATCAGATACTCCATGACCGTGTTACAGGGTTAAAACATTTTCTTTTAAATGATTAAAGAATTTAAAAATGCTATAAAATACTGGGGATAATTGTTAGAGAATTGAGAAATATCCAAGAAAATTAATGATTTACCATTATTCAATAATTCATGTAGTATTTCCAGAAATTAGTGAGTTTTATTGTACTGTTTCCTGGTTATTGCACTGCTAATGTTCAATATTTCTCTAATTTTCCATGTACATAAGAGTCAGAGGTGACAGTAAGAAACTATTGTTGTTTAGCCTACATCACAGGCTATTGTGCATAAATAAACATTTTCATTGTTTTGAGCAAAAAGTAAGATCCAGCTAATTAATCTTTAAGTTTACAAAAAGTATTTGAAACAAATTTCTAGGACAAATATTGAATTTTAAAATTTGTTTTCTACATTCATTGTCAATGAACGACTAGTGAACATGGGAAGTTTTAAAACTTTGCCCACTGATAGAAAATTTTTTTGTTCATTACCATTAGACTTATCTTTTAAATAAAACAACAAAAGAAAAGTTAACTTGAAAGAATGTATTTAAATTATTTAAAAATGCATTTTTTGAAGTTCATGGCAGTACCAATAAAGTATAAAATTCTGACATTTTAATATAAATAAATAAAAAAAAAAGTGCCACTACTATTAGTTTAACTCCATTCATTCTTTGGTAAGGTTTGTTTCAAAAAGCAAAAATTAGAATTCTAATAAAACCTTAATAATGCAAAGATGCTTCATCAGCTTGTTTGAGGAGAGGGGGGCCAGTTTAACGTTTGTCTGAGATGGATTAATTATCTCCAAAGATTATATTCAAAACAATTTAGTCTATATACACAGAATTTAGTGCACAGTGCAGTTGAGAATGTAATTTTTTAAAGGCTCTTTGTATATTCATTTTTATCACTTTTTTCTGAGGAAGAAAAAAAAAAAAAAAAAAGGAGAAAGCATTTCCTTCAGCTAGTGCCAACTAAATATTCTGTTTTAAAAGATTAACATTGATTTTTATTATCAATTTTTGAGAATGAAAAAATGTTCTTGTTTCAGGAAAATAATTTATCAAAAAATACAAAAAATAAAATAAATAAATAAACAGAAAGAATTTATTTTAATTTCATGTTTAGTGCCATCTACAAATATTCTATACGCTGTTCATTATCTTGGATGAGGCAATATTTACCACTTGTTAAAGACAACCTATCAGTACAAAGTGCAATATCTACAAAATATTTATGTTTTTCTTAAAAAAAAAAAAATGTTATTGAATAATTTAAGTCACTTAGCACAATATCAACATTTGAGAAGTCATAAAGCATTAGGATGTAATTATAATCTTTCAGTAAAATCCTGCACATACATCAGGGAAACAAAACAAAACAAAACTTGGCAGGGTCATATCTTCTAAAGTAGACTTGAGCCCCTCACAAAATTCTTTGGTGAACTTGAGCAGACATCGATGTTAGCAAAAAGTATGAAAATTGAAGAGGATGTATTTTCTACAGACTGACCATAAGCTACACAAGTGAAAAGTTGTTGATTTTATAGTCATGCATTTAGGCGAGAAAAATAATTTTCCATCAGGTATAGGATTAAAATAGTTAGATATTTGGATTCTACAGTTCTTATTTCGTCTACATCCCAAATCTCAGAAATATTGGATCAATGAAAGTTACTCTTTTTTTTTTCTAATTAAAAAAAAAAAAAAAATTTTTGCAATGCTGCATGGCCTTAATTTCAAGGCAAAATAAGAAAATTATAAGCCCCCACTCTACCTAAAATTAGAATATTTTCTTTGTTGTAAAGCCTGTTCCTTATTAGGCTTCTTTTTATTTTTTCATTACATGCCAATTTACCCAATCAATGTAAACCCCTACCAAAAGATTACTTTTGATATGTTGTAGATCTTGTAGTCATTAGAAAACTGTAAAAATTCCTAAACATTCAAGATATTGCAAATTGAAATTTTGCCAAATTAGCATTTTCCATCTACAGACATTTTAATTTTCAAATTCAAGGATCCCACAAAAAAATCCTTATCTTCTGATCTACTGGCTAGAAATTATAGACTTAGTCAAGGAATCCAAATATCCCTTTAAAATTTTATAGGGAGTAACAAAAAAGTAAATATTCAAAGTTTTCTATTTTGTGTTTTAGGTGTCAGTGGTGCCTAACTTTTTTCTTTTTGGTGATCGATTAAGTTATGTGGGCAGTGCAGAAGTTTAAATGTGTTTGTGTTTTCTGTGTATTTCTCTTCATCTGAGTTCTAGGCTGAATATTCTAATGGTTCCAAGGTAAAAACTTAGTATTGATTCTAATATTTGGCCATAATGAGAATAGAAATTGATTTTTGTTTGTGGATTTGCAATAAATTTTAAAATCCAATTTGTTCTGGTTTCATATTAACAAGATGTTAATGACAACTTTGGTGATATTTATTTCATGCTCATGTATGGATTCAATGGTTGGTTCTTCATTGTTGTGTCTTTATGATGTTTGGTAGATTTTCATTGTGATGATATATTAGGACACACTCTGGAAATTCTAAAAGACATCCAAGCACAATGCTTATAAGGGAATCCCAACAGTAAACCAAATTTTTGTTAAAAAAGATGCAGTGCTCAATAATTAGTTTTCATAGTTGTATGATTCTATAGGCCAGTACAGGAAGTTTCTCTTTGGATTTGGTGGGGGTGGTTTCTTAACATCTTGAGACATTTTGTGATGAGTATTTGTGTATAACGATTTAACATTCTGAGCTTACCTCAATTGTTTTCCATGCTTATGTTTCGTATTCTCTGGATTAAGTCACTAGTGTTTAATTTGTGTCATGATGTGTGTGACTAGGAACAGGAGTTTTGCAATTACTTGGAGAAGGGGGTCTGTTGATGCTAGATATGATAGGTCTGGGTAAGCCATGTAGTGTGAAAGTTGTGGAGTGGTATTTTATCAGTTTTGTCCAGGATGTTTTCACTTTTTAACAGTTTCTTAAATGTTAAATTGAAACTTAGTGCCTGTATTTCCTGTCCATTTGTTATCTCTTATAATCAAGAGAGATTCTAATTGTTCAATGTAGATGTCAGTTTCTACCATGACTACTCTGCATATTTTCTAGCACCTGTAGGTATCTTGTAAGTGGTACTGTTTCTTTGGTATCGGAAAGTTTTCTGCTACAATTCCTTATGTGGAACTCTCTTCAAAGTTGTAGTCAAATCTTAATTTCAGTCACTTTTGAACCAGAGTGACATGGTTTCCCTTTGTCTTTTCTGAAATATTTTTATGGCAACTGCTCTGACGAGATTTTTCACCCCACCTGGTGCTCTTTCCATATGAATTTAAGCATGTTACTAGATTGGCATCTAGGTCCCGACCTTTTATCATTGAAATAGTTAAATGCAATCGCCACTTCTACTTCAATAGTTTCTTTTCTCATACTTACCACCTGTGGAACTCCCTTTCATTTACTTGTTTCCCCGATAATTACAATCTCCAAAAATGTTTGTGTAACTTGTAATTTAGGTGATTTACATGTTCATTGTTTTTGTAGAAAGTGGTTTGTCTTAGCTTTCAGCTCTGGAATTGGAGAACATGTTTTTTCCTATGCAGTGTTTTATTAAACAATTCTGCACAAGGAGGTAATTGTGGATGTATTCAAGGAAGATATCTGTTGTGGTTTGTGTACTTTGTGAGTGGTTTTGGAGATTACTTTCTCAGCAATGCATCCGAACAGGAATTTTTTTCCGTTTCTAATGAAGCAACCCGATAATTAAGAGCTTTTTGTACAAATGGATTAATGAGGACATCTTTTTGCTGTATTCTCAATGTTTGGACAAAAGGATGAACTGGAATTAAATATGAATTAGAACAACAATATGATAAAAGAAACCTTATAGATTTAACAAATTTCTTCATTTACGCTTCATTAGAAATATCAAGTTATAGGAGATAAGCGATGTTAATGATTTGGTTTTTGTTTTTTTTGCAGGTTATTTAAAGTGAAAAAATATTTAAATGAGTTGGCCCATGCCATCAAAATATTTATATTGATAAGTCGTATAAAATGATGCCAACATATATATTGATGTACTTACTATTGAGTATTTTATATTAAGACATAAACTCCCCCACCACCACTACCAGTGTGACAGGAAGGGAACACATACATACATACATACACAGATCTATATTATAAACAAGAGGTTAGTAAGAGTTTTGGAGAGAGAAAAGGCTCTGCATTGCTTAACTTTGGTGACCATACAAGAACTACTGTTTAAATGTGACCTGGCCAAATGCTAAAAGTAAGAGAGACAGAGAAGTTAATGTTTAATTTTTTTTTTTAATCATATTACCCCAAGCAAGGCGGTAACGCCACTGATGTGCAGGGGTCTACGTAAGAGTGAAAAGATTGGAAAAGAAAAAGCCGGAAACCACATCAAACAGTGAACAAGGGATGAGCCTCTTCACCTGTTCAATAGACGAATTTAACAATATATTAATAATAATAAATAAATAACAACACACACAAACAAAATTCACTTTGTGGATTTGTACAGTAGGCACTATGTTGTCAGAAATATTTTTTGTCTCATTAAGAAAAGGAGCACTCCACAAAATTCACAGGGTTTTAATTTGCCACAAACTGATTTCACCTAAGCCAAAACAAAACATGCTCATACAATAATGTGGTTTAAATTAAAATGTAAAAGAAACAATCTTGAAATTGGAAATAGGGACTGTTTAAAACACCTGTCTATATTTCTATGATATTTTCTAAAATATAAGTCACTATTGGCCTCATAGTTATTGTCACATTCACAACGTTTTGGCCTTCTTCAGGTCTTATTTGTTTGTATTTCAAACCGAATCTAGATAATTAAATAGTCTGAAGTGTATAGTGGCGTTTCTGAAGACTGGTTACACAAAAAGAATGTCTCCACAATTCATAAACGCCATCGAATCTTCAGAAACGCCAACATACAAGAAGGTTGTAGCATATAACGGCCAAAAACGTTGTGAATGTGACAAAAGGAATAACACTAACAGTCTGAAAAATATGTAATTGCAAATAGTGTAAAAAGAAAAAAAAAAGATTGCTTAAAAATTGATGATAAAAGTAATTTATATTTAGATACGAATTTCTGGGTTTTTTTTTGTTTTTTTTTAAAATCATGTGATAATGAGCATCTCTAACTTCCTTAGGAGTTAGGTTAATTTTTAAACATTTCTGATTTTTATTATTATTATTTTTTTTTTTTTGTCAAATATAAAAAAAAATTGAACAAGATACTTCTGGTCGGAGTACCTACAACTATTTTTTTTTTAAATGTTCGACAGGAATAGAATTAAAAAGTTTTTTTTTCAACTTTTAAGAGAAAATAAAATGGAAAAGTAAAACTTGGAGTGGAAAAAGGTCATCTTATAACGGTATTTTTCTATAACTGACTACTTGTTTACAATCAATAGAGAGCTTTATAAATAAAAAAAATGATGACACTTTGACTCAAGCTTTCTCAAAAAATGAAATTTAAATTTCTGCGGCATTGTTCTCTTTATTACTTCCGCATAAATTTTTAATTTCAAGTCTTTTGTACGTTATTCGATCGAGAGAGAAAAAAAATTACAAATACCATGAAAATCAGCCTTTAGTAATCTAGGTTTGACCGTGTAACAAAAATAAAATTGCGTAAAGGCGAGGAATTTTCTCCCCACCTTCTACATGAAACGAATTATCAATCCCGCCAACTGTTTCACACATTCATATATTTAAATGTCTCATCGTCTCTCTAGTCTAGCAAAAATTGGTGCGAGTCATAGTATCACTGGATGCCCAATACTCGTGGCCTTATGCCAAAAAGGCTGTTAGAGAAAAAAAAAAATTATACAAACAAATGAATGTTGTATTGTTGTTTTGTTCTTAAATTAAAAAGAAAAACAAAAGTAAAAAAGACGCTCAAACAAACCTTCAAAATACTTTTTTAACCAACATTAAAGCTGACAAAATTATGCTTTTTATATATTTAAACCGGAGTTGTTATTTTTTTTTTTTATTAAAGGAAAAAAAAAAATCAGTCGTTAATCATAGGCATTTTTATTTTATTTTTTTACACAACGTTCGGTTAGTACATAAAAGCAGAGCTTTCTAATATTCAACAAAAAGGACAATCATGTTCTAGTTTTTTGTTTCACAATACCACACGGAAAATACACACATATAGAAAAGTATATCTATGCTTAATTATAGTAAATATTCTCAAAATACTAGAAAAAATAATACTAACAAAAAAAAAAAAAAAAGTAAATAAAAGACCAATATTCGTTAATGCATTTTTGGTTGAGTAAAAATGGCGCGCCTTTAGTACAAAAAAAAATATCCAAGTCGAGTCATAACTGGTGGTTAATAAAATTAAAAGTATTGTAAATATTTGCAAATGAAAATCTAGAGAAAAATATTAAAGTTTTCAGAGTTATAATGTGTGGGTTTTTTTCTTCTTTAAATATGCTATTAATGTATATGCTTTAGATTTCTATCCATGGTAAACATTAAAGCATGGAAAACTTGAGTGGTAATCTAAACGACTAAGTAAATGAGTGAATGAAGAAAGAAATAAAAAATTCAATGCTAACCACAATAAATTAGTTATAAGTATACTAATAAAATATTTAAAGGATAAAACAGAATCCTCATAAAAGGTTTTAAACGATAAAATTACAAAAGTGAAGACGTTAAAACTATCGTTCTTTTTTTTTTAAACGATAAATTCATATCACCACATTGTGCTACTGGTTACCAGTGAAAGAGTAGAATGAAGGAAGAACATAATAAGCAAATGAACTGACCTGAACTATCTTCCTCAGAACCAGATGACTCTGTATCTTCATCGGAACTTTTATCACTTTCGCCGGTATCCTGTTCCATCTTCAATTGTTCCATTAAATAAGACAATGAAAATTTTAAATGCTGGAAACAGAGAAAAAATAACGATTTTTGTTGTTGTTGTTGTGGCCCCCCTCGACGAGTACCACCGTTTTAAGATTGGCAATGCGCATGCGCTAACTAGGAATTTCGCCTCGTTTTCGTTTTTTCCAGGATTAACCCAAATTGCATCTACTTTCTTCTCTCTATCCTGGCAGGCTTTTAATTTTCTAGCGAATCTTTGTTGATTTTGCCTGCTAGATGAGGATTCTTTTGTTTTCAGCACCTCAAAGACCTTTTAGATTTATTACTCTGACCGGCGAGGTTTATTCTTGCGAAAGACTTGTGTGAAATTTCAATGTAGTTTTTTTTTACGCTAAAATATTTTAAATTTTTCTTTAAACTAATTTTTATTTTTTTTATTTAAAAAAAATTCTTTTTGTATTTGATTTTTCTGTGTTATTTGATTTTTTTTTTTCTGAAGCAAAACATTTTGAAAGCTTTTATTTAATTATTCTCTCTACGTTGTTTATTGGTAAAAAGTTTAGTTTTCTTCACCAAGTTTTTTCGTGTATGTGAGTTTTTACTTTTTGTAGTACGAATTGTCGTGGTGTCTCGGTCAAAAACTCAAAATGGCTCACAGTCTCTCCACCATCTGGAACTCACACCCACAAAACTGCAAGCCCATCGGCATTGTCGGTAGACAGTCCCAAACAGAATGGGCCCGAATAATAATAAATAGCCTGAAGGACCAGTATAATTTCATTTCGGGTAAAGAACTTTTTAGCTGTACCGTCTTAGAGGTAGTCTCAACATTAGTACGCTATTCCTGCTGACAATGGACGTAAAGTCAAGGAAGTTGATTGAAGTCAGCAGGTAATGTGATGGATGAGGTCCTAAAGAGAGTGGGTGTTGGCACGCCGGAGTTACGCCATGCTTATGATCGAGGAAGCAACCTGGTCTTTGGCCGGTAGCGTCCTACCAACGAAATAGGTGACCGTGAGACTGAATAGTACATGGGCACTCTGAAGACACGGATTAACTTGGAACACAAGAAGAGTAAAGAAAGACCATTTGGGCGTGTTTTTTCGCTAAATATCGGCAGGTCGAGGATATCTTGGCAATAAACTGTAAAGTGGACATTGCCACCGGCGACTTTGCCGTGATGGTGACAATGACCCCAGTGGATGAGACGCATCCAGCACTCTTACTTGTGGGGGTCGTTCTATATATCCTTTTCAAAGGTCGCCGTCTCCACTACTGCAGCCTGTGGTGCTGCAGAGCACTTGTCCAAGGTGTACCTCAGAAAGAACCCAACAGAAACAATGGAAGGCAGAGAAGCCCAGCCAGACCCCCAGTAGTTCCAGTGAGTAGAGACTGAAGTAGTGAGGAGGGGGACGAAGTCTGCAGGATATTCCACCAAAAACAGTTGTATTGCCTTGTAGAATCACTTCTACATTGCATGTACATACCTACATACATATCGCTATGCACACCCGTTCATACACATATACTCACACACACTTACGTGAGGACCGCACGTGAAACTTTTTTTCCCGCGTTTATTAAGAAATATATAAACTGATTTCCACACATGCTTAGCCAGTTGAAGGCTGTTATTTGGAGCATAAGTCCGAATGCCGTTTGTCTCTTCCAACTCACTGTGCTAATTGCATTCAGCAATTAGCCACATAAATGTTTCTCTTTATCTCATAAGTACATTTCAAAACAAGTATAATTATATTCAGTACAAACATATTTCCTTTTCAGGGACTCTTCTATCATGAATATTCAGACAATATCTTTAAAATCTAAGAAAGAACTCTCTTCACGACATCTTGCATTCACGAATTATTCAGTTCTGTAACCTTACTTTATACAATGTTGTTATATTAGTTTGTTATGGTGTATAAAATGGCGAGTATGCTAAAAATAGAAAAAGGTAGACACACTGATGCCAAGAATTCAAAATTGGGCGGCAAAACCGTTAAAGAAGTTAACGGTTTCTTTTGGTAGGAGTAGGAGGAAGAAGTAGGAGTGAAGGACAGTAGTTTTGGTAGGAGATATGAAAATAGGAAGACGCTGTCAGTTGACAGCAAGAGTCCAGAAGGGATAGACGCGTTTACTACTATTCTCCCAGAGTGAAGAGAAGTCAGCTAGTCTGCTCCTGTATCCACACACAAAAATTAACGGTTGTTAATTTGATGTCAAAACTTAGCTTTATATGAAAAAAAAATAAACGACATTAATTCAAGTTTGTGTTATCTTGGAGTAGATAGATCTATTTATCGCCCAGTTCACACTCCACCCACGTCTATTGAACAGGTTAAGAGGCTCATCCCTTGTTCCCTGTTTAGGATGTAGTTTCCGGCTTTCTCTTTTCCAACCTTCTCACTTTGTTTTTTTTTCAGTTGGAGCAGATAGATCTATCTATCACCCAGTTCACACTCCACCCACATCTATTGAACAGGTTAAGAAGCTCATCCCTTGTTTCCTGTTTAGGATGTGGTTTCCGGCTTTCTCTTTTCCAATTTTTTCACTATTATGTAGCCCCCTGCACATCAGTGTCGTTACCGCCTTGCTTGGGGTGATATGATTAAAAAAAAAAACAAAAAAAAACCAAGCAACACAACTAGTTACATTGTGCTTTGAGTTATTTTATTTATAATTGTGGTGCTTTGGACAACCAACCTACTTTTCACTGTTGAAATTACTACCCCGACGGTCAGTCTACTACAGCCTAAAAAGAAAAGAAAAATTGTTAAATAATATCAGCAACTGAAACAACAGTGGAAACACCATCTGAAGGAGCATAACCAACAACAACATCAGGAGAAGCTGGAACAGCTCCAGAAACAACAGAAGCAGCAGCAATTGACAAAACAGTTGAAACAGCAACCAAATGACCACCACCATAACAATGGGAGCAACAGAAATAACAATTCAAGTACATCCTACGACCACTGGAATTAGTGGGCCAACAGAAACAAGACTTATATAGGAAGGTGGAAGAAATGCCTCCACCTCAGTCCTCCTCACAGAAAATGTGGGGGGAAAGCAATGAAAAAAAAAAACAGTAAATCTGGTCAAAGTATGGTGGAAAAAGCCAAAATCTAACATGCCCCTACTTCCCAGCAAAAATTAATCTAAAAGAAACTAAGTAAGACAAAAAGCCACCTCTCTTCTTTGTCAATTCCTCAAACCATCCCAAGGAAAAAAAAGTGAGGAGCAAAGTATGTACTGTGGACTGGCAGGCCTTCAGGAATGACCTTTCCTCGCAAAGGAGGGCCCTCCTAAGACCCCTTTTCAAATATAGCTCTGTTGATGAGAAGTCAATGAAGGACCGAAGAAATTTTCCAGACCACCCTCACCTCCCTGAAGTAATCAGCCTCATTAGGAGCTCAAAAAGTTAGCCCAATTATGTGCAAAAATAGTCTTGACTCTTTCCTCATTATCTAGGGCTTTGAAGCTAACCTTCCCAATGGGTGTCAGAAGTATTGTTCTGGACAAATAAATTGTCTAGCGGCAATGGCAGTCTAGGACAGTGTGTCAGGCCAGAGCACACAATAGCCAAAATGTTGTACAAATGACAGCAAAGATGAGGACAATAGTCCGAATAATGTAAATAGTGTAAATACTATCTCATCTCAGAAATATAGACAAATCATGCCTCTCTTGTTTCTAATTTCTCTGTTTAAAGTTCTATAATCTGTATTGTTTGCTGCATTATTTTCATCCTCTTATGAATTTCATATCATCCACTCTTTCTTGACATAATCTCATTTGTTGATGTTACTAGAGCTTCTTTTAATGTGTTCAAATTTCTAGTCTCGCTCAAGTTATATTTGCTTATAATCTGTCAGCTTACATCTCCTTTTACAACTAAAGTCATCCAAAATTCTGTTATATTGTAGTATGTGTGTTTTGGTTTTCTTTGATTTCCATGATTTTTGTCCATGCTTCTGAGATAAGGTAGTATTTACATTGTTCAGACTGTTGTTTTCATCCTTATTCCCATATTCATAATGTTTCGGCTGTTGTATGCTCTGGTCTTCTTCAGGTGATTGGAAATTTGAACATAACCCTTTGTCTGTAATTCTGAGATAAGGTAATATTTACATTATTTATATTGTTTGGGCTGTTATCTTCATTGCCATATTCACAATGTTTCAACTGCTGAAGGCCGGAGCGTACAATGGCCATAATGTCATGAATATGGCAATAAAGATGAGGACAATAGTTCGAACAATATAAATAATGTTCTGATTTTCATATGACTAAGGTGGTTGCGTTCACACAGATGGTACTTGAATAGGTTTTACAGTGTAAAACTGCATTCCAAAATAGTTTATTGAGTGTTATGTAGTCTGTCTGGTTTGTTAATTTCCACCTGGGCTTTTTCATGTTCATAAGAATCTTAGGTGTTCTTGAAACCAAGTGAAATCAGCTCAACTGGAAGAATTCTTATCGGACAATTGAGAGGCTCTCAGAACATTTCATCATGTTTTCATCTAGTATTATTTCTACACTTTCATTTTTGCCTCTGTGTACATATGTGACCTCGTATTCATCAGACAAAATCCCCATTACCCCACCTAGTTTTATGTACTCCTAGAATATTATTATTTAACTAGGTACCTCCATTAATTTGCTAAGAAGAGCATACCATGATGGAAAAAACTGTTCTAAACTTGATAAAAAATCTTTTATTGCCAAAATCTTTATTATTAAGAGGAAAAACCAAAATATTTTTAATTATTAAATTATATTTTTTAATTATTTGAAATTTTGTTGAAGAAATATTGTTTTTCAACAGGCAGACTATAAATTAGCAGAGCAAATGTTATCAGTGAAAAATGCATTGAATTGAAAATTCTTGCAAAAATCAAATGTTTGTTAGATTTTAATGAAACTTTCAGGACTTGTTCACAAATGAATGAAATTATTTTAGAAATGTCTTTTTAGAAAATCTTAGTAAAAAAAAATTATTTTATAAAATTTTAGGGAATTAAATTTTGCAAAGCTTAATGTTTATATAAAAGCAGAATTTCTTGGAGAATTTAAATCATCAATTTCTTTTTGTAAAACCAGGCCCCCTGTTACTGAAAATCTGTAAATTGTCAAATAAAAAAAAATTGCAATAAAACTAAGACATTAATTAAAAAAAATCTAGTTGCTTTTATAAATAAGACATATTAGGAACTATATTAAAAATTAATATAGTTCTATTATAAATAAGACATATTAAAAAAACTTTTTGATAAAAATGAATTTTTACAAGAATTGTTTTTATTTTTTAAAACTTATTTAGAATAATTTATAAATCTATAAATCTTTTCAAATTCTTCATTAATTTGTAAGTATTAGATGATATTGTTAAGTAAAAATTATGCTTTTTCATCAGAAACTGAAAATCAGCATTTTTACACATATACAAAAAAATTCAAAATTCTTTTTAAAATATTAGGTGGGGGTCACAAAATTTTAATGTGTATAAATGTACTGATTTTTTGTAGATATGGTCACACATGCATGATATTATCAGAAAATAAGAGCAATAATTATAGTAAATTTAAAACTAAAGTATCTAAAATTTAATAAAACATTAAATTATGGAGAGTATTTTTTTAATTTTAAGATTACTGAGTACTTAAAAATTATATAAAAAAGACTCACACAATATATTCCTCAATTATTTTCTTTAGATATATCCACTGTAAGATAACATTGAAGAAACTGACATCTGTCATTGAATCTGTTAACATATCAACACCTTAAATTAACAGCTACAACTGTGTTAAAAAATGAATTTCTGTGATTTCTTAAAGTAAATAATTTTTTTCAAATCAGATTCAGTCAGTTAAGTGCCATGTGTGATACATGCTTGGGCAATCATGTCTTGAAAGAGATATGAGTAACTGGGCAAAAGATTTTCCCACAGTAGGTTGTCATTACTTTCTGCAGTAGACTAGTTGCCAAGAAAGGCTATAGAACTTGAATCTGTCCTGCTGTTTAACCCATAGTTGGGGGAAGAAGTGATAGATTAGTACCTTTCCTAAAAGTATTTGTGCGTAAGTGAATGCAACTGGAAGTCAAACTCGGCTCTCCAATTTCTTGTTCCAAGCTGATATCCACTGTATCTCAACACGCATCCCAAATCAGATTAATCAAACTTTAAATCAGTTAATCTTTCTCAAATAAAGTTTCAGAAAAGCATATTTTGTTTTTGTAAGATTTTTTTATGAAGAGAACTACATTCTGATGAAAGAAGACTAAAAATGTTGCTAAAATCAACAATTCCAACAATTTAAATTTGTTCTGAAATATGCCAAATGATTTCTCCTACTAGAAATATTAAATTTAATCTATTAGCTTGAAATTAAAACTAAAATAAAGACTTCAAGAAAGTGGTTTTTTTTTAAGCGTTAGTTATCAAGTTTTGTTTTAACTATATTTAATGAATCTGGAGGGGCCTATATTTAATCTATTCATTTATTTGAATCTCTTCTATGAACATAAAGGGGATATCTTTTCTATTATTTTCTGGTTGTAGTGGGAGTCAGTTGTAGTGAAGGGTAATTGTATACTGTTGCAGGTTAACAGAATTTGGCCTTGTGGTAGATAGCCCACTATAAGTCATAAAATGATTATAAAATCAAGAAGAGCAATTTGAGTTGAAAAATAACATTTTCATATTTACACATGTCAATTAATGTTTTTACAATTAAAGTAATAACTTGAAGTATAGGTCCAATGGAGGTTCAAATGTTCATGGAAAATAATAAGCTGAAAGAGAATTAATGTTTAAGAATGTGGGGAGCAGAGGTATGTGAGGAATGTCTTTGAAGTAGTCGCTCCTTTGGTCAGTAAGTAGATTTGAGACAGGGAGAAGGAAAGAAAGGTGAAGGGACGAGCATAGTAACCACTTGACTTGGTCAAGGGAGATACTAATTACATTCATCTCTCTGGGTCTCTGTGTTGGTCTGTCTGTTGGGTGCTTTCTCTCTCGGCTTTTTGTATCTGCTTTCTCTGGGATTTCACACTTGTATTTGATTCTGGGCTTCCCATTGGCTGGTAAATAAAATTCGTGTAGGCTCGTGAAATGGAAATTTGATATTTGATTAATTTTTATTTTCCAATCTGCGCGGAATCACCTGCGCACTGACGACTTTTGGTCATTTGCCTTTTTGTCCGGTCCCTCATTCTTGTTCGGTCGGTATCACCACAAACACTTATCATTTTTTACATGCAGATTATTGTCCTTATTTTTGTCATCACTGCATTTTGGCTGCAACTTTTAACAATGAAAGGTATTTCTTTAAGTTCTATGTACAGTGGTTTACAAAAGTTTACATCCCCTTTGAAAACTTATATATTTTGTTTAATTTAACAGGGAACAACGCCTGTTAAATAATAAGCAGATCCATCACACTTTTCTTTGATATAAAACTTACATTTTAAAAATTTCACACTGATTCTTAAAATCATATAACTTAGAAAAATGTCTTTGCAAAAGTCTACACCCCACAATTAGATATTATACTATATTATCACATAGATTATCATTGATGTATATAATCCAGAATAATCAAAAGTGATATGTACATTCTACCATAACAAATGGACTTGGCCAGTCTATTATCTAAATCTAAATCTAAATCTAAACTTATTTATAAATGGAACTTTGTCTCTGTGTGTGTGTGTGTGTGTGTGTGTGTGTGTGTCCGCTACCTATAGACAAAGAAATGGCTGGACCGATTTTCTTGAAAATTTACACAGTTGTACTATAAGCATCTGCAAGTGTTCTTAGCTAGGTTTTGTGTTGAGGTACCCCCGATAAATATCGAAAATCGATAATAGAAAAAATTGGGTTATAGAAGGAGTGGTCCGATTTTAATCAAATTTGATACATTCATAGACAAAGACATAAGAAACGATATTCAGAAGTTTCAAGGTTGCAGTTCTTACAATAATGCAGAAAATCGATAATATATATATATATATATATAAAGCAAGATGTTTGTGTGTGTGTCTGTTTATCTGCCTGTATGTCTATATTTTTTCAACCCTTTTATTTTAGTTTTTGCTTTGGGTTTGGCTCTAAGTAGGTATAATTGTAGTTCTTAGTCTCAGCCATGATACCATTTGCTCAGAGGACTTATTTAGCATTCAAAATTCAGTTTACAATGAAGCAAACTTATTTGATATAGATATCAGGAAATCAAAATTTGACTTACATCCATTCATTTTTCTTTCAGTCTAGGGTTTTGCTTTAACTGGAAACAGCTATTGCTTTTTAGTCTTTCGTGCCAATGTCCAAAGAGTCTGAGCTCCAGGACCATGGATTAGTTTTAAAGCTTTCATTACACCTGAGCAACGCCGGGCTATACTGCTAATTTTGCTATAACTGCCTACAAAATCATTCACAACATAGTTTCTTGGTATGTTGGTCTTTGAACTCTGATTGTAAACACAAGGCATCCAACTCAGGGAAAGAAAATGGACTAGCCTGTCTCAGGAACTTAAAAACCTTATTATTCAAAAGTACAATGAAAATAATAGCTATAAGAAGATTGCAAAAACTTTAGAATTGTCCCTATGCACTGTTAAAACTGTATTTAAGTGGTTAGTGCACAAAACCACTGCTACCCTACCAAGATCTGGGAGACCGAGTAAACTTACCAGAAGAGCAAAATCAAAATTGGTCCAGGAGGCAACCTCCAACCCTAGTGCAACACTGAAAGATTTGAAAACTTCAGTTTCCAGTACTGGGGTAGATGTCCATGCATCTACTATTTCCAGAGTATTGCACCAGTCTGGCCTGCAAGGGAGGGTAGCTAGAAAAAGCCCCTTCTGAAGCCTATGCAGAAGTAAGCTAGGCTACAGTCACATTAATGATTCCATGACCATGTGGTGAAAGATTATGTGGTCAGATGAAACTAAAGTCAAGTTATTTGGAAAAAATACAAAATGCTACATTTGGCAGAAAAAGGCACTGTTCACCAATCTCATTACACCATCCTCACAGTAAAGCATAGCGGTGGCTCAATCATGCTTTGGGGTGTTTTTCAGCTGCAGGACCTGGAGAGCTGGTAACCATCCAAGGTGTTATGGACAGTGTCAAGTACCAATAAATATTGGAGGCAAACCTTCTAAAGTCTACTAGAGCTCTGTGCTTGGGTCACAATTTCAAGTTTCAACAAGATAATGACCCCAAGCACTAAAGTTTGGTTTGCTAGCAAGAAAATCAGTTTTGGAGTGGCCCAGTCAGTCTCCAGACCTCAATCCTATAGAAAATCTATGGTGAGATCTAAAGCTGGCTGTCCACCGACGTTTCCTACATAATCTGACACAATTCAAGAAGTTTTGCTATGAAGAATGGCAAAATCTGTCAGCAGACCACTGCAGCAAGCTCGTGGAAGGCTACCCGAGGCATCTACAGGCTGTAATTGATGCAGCAGGATCATCTACAAAGTATTAGCTGAAGACATTCCAAAGGAGGTGTAGACTTTTGCAAAGACATTTTTCAAAATTATCTTTGTTTCAGAATCAGTTTTCAATTTTTCAAATGTATTTTATGTATTAAATAAGTGTGATAGATCTGCTTATTAAAACAAATTATTGGAGTTTAAAATATTAACTGTTCCTATCAAAATAAACAAAATACATCCAGTTTTCAAGGGGGTGTAGATTTTTGCAATGCACTGTATAATCCTTAATTAACTCCATATATTGTATTGCCATTGTCCATGTTAATGGCTGAAATTATTTTTTTTTATGGTTAATCTCAATAGATATTTGAATCCTACCAAAAATACTGTCGGCATCATCTTTTTTTCTAACTATACAAGTTCAAGATAAGTAGATATGGCTTTGTTATAAAGAGAGCTAAAATACATTTATAGAAATAACAATTTAGTAATAATTTAGTAATAATTGCATCATTTACTTCATCCAAAATGCATCATAATTGCATCATTTACTTCATCCAAAATGAGCAAAATTTATCAGTTTTATATCATTCATTAAATCATGTGCACAACATTTTTTAAAAATTATATCTGTATATTTGATATGATCTGGATGTCAGTAAGATTTTTATTTCCTGTTTACTCAACACAAAGCTCAAGAGCCACTTAAGTTAAAGGCTGTAGGATTAATATAATAGGAGTTAAGCAGTACAGATTATGAGAATATGTAGGATAGTTAATCCCAGACTTGAAGAGGCTAAGATTGTAATGATTGGAAAAGTATCCTCTCAGGAGTTTGTTCACAAAGTAACAGTTCTTAAAAATAATTGCATCGCTTCTATATGGATTGTATGCATGAAAATCTTTTTGGACATATCTGTAGTGGTAATAGCAAAAGCAACTAAAAAAAAAAGTAGCAAAACATCTCCTGGAATGAAAATAAATTATCCCAATAATGTCAAATGTATCTCTATACAAATTGTACAAATGAAGAAAACTGCAGAATAGATTAGATAAAATGTTGTAACAGGATCAGTAACCTAAACACTTCCTGATACGATGACTTCTCTTAGTATTCAGTCAATCAGTTAAGTGCTATACATGATACACGCTTGGCCAATCATGTCTCTTTTGATTCATGACTGACTAGGCAGCAGATTTTCCCACAGTAGATTACCATTTCTTTCTGCAGTAGAATACAAGATTACAAAAAATCAATCTGTCCTGCTATTTAACTCATAGCTCGAGGGAGAAAAGATGGTTTAATGCTTTTTCCAAAGCGTATTTGCTTGTAAGTGAATGCAATGAATTCAACTGGAATTCAAACTCGGCTCTCCGATTTCTTGTTCTGAGCTGATATCCATTTCATCACAACACACATCTACCATTTTAGTCTGTGGAAAGTTAATTAGATTATAGAGAAATGAAAAAGAACAAACAAGAGAATCAGTTTACAATAGCAGAGTGAAAAGTTTTAAACATTGAAAATGATCCCTCAAGTTTAGGCCGTTGACAATTATTAAGGATAAAACAAAAAAATAAAAATTCTAATAATGAAGTATTTGCTTAAAACATTGCATTGATATGGTTCTTAGTACTTAGCTTTAATCTCACACTTACTGTTGTATCATCTCCAGACACCAGCCTTATCTAGCTTGTAAAATATTAATCTTTTAATCTCTTCTTACAGCATTTTTGTTTTAAATTAAGGTTATTTGAAAGCTGAATTATAAAATATAGTTAACAGGAGTGTTAGAATAACATTATCAGTTAGAAAATAATTGCTGACATTAGGTACATGTGGCCAATTGTCCGTTTTTGTTGTTGTTGTTGTTATTGTCATATTTCAGGCATTGTGCTTTCTGAAGATTGAACAATCTACCCCAATAAATTAAATAAAAGGTTCAATAAAATATTTTTTGATGGTTACCTGAACCAGAAAGCATCTAAACATTGGAGGGCACAATGACGGAAAAGTTGAGATAACAACAAAGATGAGGACAATAGTTAAAATGTAAAAAAAATTTAATAATAATGACCCTTCATCCCAGAAATTTAGAGAACTTAGTAACTTTTACAAGACAATAACAAAAAAAATCACAATTAGTAAATAAAAATAGTAGAAAAAACAAATGTTTTCTATTCAAAGAAAAATAAAAACACTGCTAAAATCAGTTCCCTGGAAATATTCTTATATTCTTTTTTTTTTAATGAATCTGCTACATACAGAACCATTGGTTATTCTAGAAGTGACAATAATCTTTGACCTTAACATGTTTTCTCAAGCTATTCACATGATTTATACACTTATTTCCATCCTGGGTTTGATGATAAACTACATCCAGCGGCAAGGCTTTTGATTGGGAGATTTTTGTGAAGCATGGAACCACCTCTTATTTGCTGTTGTTCCCAGATCTACCTTGACCCAAGGTTGTAGCACCTATTATGGTCCCAGCTCTGGGGCAAATAGTTAAACCCAAACTAGGGTCAAAACACTCTGAAAATAAAAAAAAGTATAGTAAAAATACTAGCAATAAATTTTAATAGTAAAAAAAAAAAAAAAAAAAAAATTACCATAGATTTCTGTAAGAAAAAAAAAATGTTACCTGCAATACATTTTGATTAGCCAGTTGGTGAAGCTATACCTGTATCAGAGAGTGGATCTTGTTCATGTCTGTACAGTGTGTGACATGGCCAATATTGCTGTGGAAAGTTCTTTGTTTAAGTTTATGTGCCCAACATCATCTGAGACGATTCCTGGTGGATCTGGTGCATCTAGTTTTCTTGGGAAACTTGAATGCCATCCTAGACTCTAGATAACAGGTGGGAAGTGGAGTGATCTTTGCCTGGTGGATCTGATCAGCAATTGGGATATCATCAATCATCCCAAATGGAGGATATAGATATAGGCCCTTGGTTGGTCATTTACCCAGGTGGTGTGTTACTTAGAATGTTACTAAGAAGAGTCATTCTAGATTTCCCCAAATTCTATTGGGTAGGCTATTCAGAACCCAAACTTATTTGTGACTGGATGGGGTTAGAATCTAGGTCTAAAATGGTTGGACACTGGGAGTTCAACGTGTCCTTGCTAGACAGATAGGACTTCCAGTGACAGCTAACTAGAATAGTGGGAGCAGTACTTGGGAATAGGTGGCAGAAGAATGTTAAGCATAGCTTTAGGTCTTTCACCACACAATATAGTCAATGGATCGACTTAGATGAGTCCAAGCAGCTAAAGACATTAAAGGACAGTCTGGGGCAGTCTTGAGAGAGAGTTAGGCTGGCCATGAAGTATTTGACCAACAAGCGATATCATAGCTAAGTAATTAAGGCTAGGTTAACTAAAATGTTGAACAAAGTTGTAAACATGGATGCAGACTTGTGCAAGGAGAAAATACATTGAAATTTTGATAGTCACATTCATCAGGTCAGTACCTTGAATGAGCATACCCTGTGGGCAACTGACATGTGCAAAACATTTTAGGCAGCATTTCCAGAACTGGTTTAACAAGTAGCCTGGTCTCTGTGAGCAAGTGTTTCACAGCTATTTAGCTGACTGAAGTGGCTAGCTGTGAGGGTGAGGTAACACTGAGTGAAGTTCTCGATGCATTAAAGAGGGTTGGTAGCAGCAAGTCTCTGAGTCTTGATGGTTTGTCCTCTGAATTGTACTTGACACTGCCATACATGTTTGTACTTATCTTGGTTTCATCAAGGATCTGTTCCTGATTGGATTTCCAGGCATGCGATCATGTTAAAACCGCACGGTCAGAAGGAACTAGACAATTGCAGGCCCAGAATTTTGCTGAACAGTGAGTTCAGAGATTTTGATCAAGTTCCTAGCAGACCATTTGCAGTCAGTTGTTGAGATTCTGTTGGGGCTGGAACAGAGTTTTTTGTGAAGATCCAAACAATTCAGAGCAACATGCATCTGATCCACATGATCATAGGTGTAGAAGGTGACAAAGATGTCAAGTTGATCCATTTGGATCAGTTCAAGTTATTCGACAGTTGACTATCAGTATCTGGTAGCTGTCATGCAGGCTGCCAGATTCAAAACCAACTTCTATTATTGGATTAACTAGTTGTGTCATACCACTGCTACTGTGGTACAGGTGAACAGAAAGCAGTCAGTGCTTTTGCGCTGTCTCGGTATTGCCCCTACTTTATGCTCTGATGCTGGAGTTCCTCCAGTGAAGACTGAAGGACAGGGCATGCTGATTATGCAGAATCAGTCTCTATTGGAAGGCTCAGGCTAGTGTCATTACATACACTGATGACGCAGCCATTTTTTTTTCGTGCTACAGTGACATTGAGGTGGTGCAGAAAGTGCTTGAACAATATGAGGAAGTTGCAGGGAACCAAGATTACCCACAACATGTCTTTTGATTTGCAACTGGGCTCTTGGAGGGGTGCTCTTTTGCGTCATTTCAATTGGACTGAAAGTCCCATCTGCATTCTTGGAGTGTGGTTCAGGCCGGACCTAAATTTAATCATTTAGCTTTCAATTAAGATAAAATTAAAGTTTCAAGAAAAAAAATTATTTTTAAAAATTCAATTTAAAACATAGGTAAGAGTTATTAAATTTTCAAAAGACAATAGAATGAAACAATGCAATCTGTTTCACCTCAGTATTTTTAATGGTTTATTTCACAAATGTTGATTGAAGAAGGTGGACATTTATTTGAAATGGATAAATGCATTCAGTATGAAATTTTTTGAACGCCTACATTAACGCTTATCCCCCGTTTAAAAAAAAAAAGAAAAAAAAGCAGAATAGTATTCTGAAGTTCAAGAGCTTTGGAACAAACTAAAAGACGATGGTGAAAAACTGAATGACGAATCATTGCCCTTAAGTTAAAGGGCTTCTCAAGTCAAGAGCCAAAATATAATCTTTTTCAAATTGTCTAGAATAGAGGAGGATGATCACAAAAGTACGTACGCATGAAGGAGAAGGTCCGTTAAAACGTTCGCATGCGTACCGGGGGTGGGGGATAAAATATTCGAAATTTGTGCGTACGTACTCTGTGAATGACCCTTTTTGTATCATGTGGGTGAAAAGATAACATGGGGTGAAAAGATAACAGCTCGGAATGGGAAATCGGAGAGCCGACTTTGAATTATTCATTCACTTACGCACAAATATCCTTATGAAAGGTATTAATCGATCTCCTCTCCCTCCAGCTATGCATTGGCTAGCAGGAAAAATTGGTTTCTATAGTCTTGGTTGGCAACCAGTATACCGCAGAAAATAATGGCAACATACTGCGGGAAAATCTGCTAAATCAATTATGTCTTGAAAGAGACATGATCGCCTAAGCGTGTATCACTCATGGTAATTAACTTACTGATAGATATCAAGGTAGCATTATTAGATTCACTATGAAAACACCCTATTTTCGTGCATGTTCTAACCGAATGGCAAGAGATGAGTTCTTATGGTGTTTGCGTTGATCGATAGAATAGAACTAGCGAGAAGTAGGATAGCTGCTGATAACCAGCCTTTCTCTCTCTCTCTCTCCCCCCCTCTCTCTCTCACTCTCTCTCTCTCTTATATATATATAAACTTATTTATCAATGGAACTTTGTGTGTGTGTGTCCGTTACCTATAGACTCCGAAACGGCTGAACCGATTTTCTTGAAAATTTACACAGTTGTACTATAAGCGTCTGCGAGTGTTCTTAGCTAGGTTTTGTGTCGAGGTACCCACGATAAATATCGATAATCGAAAAACTCGGGTTATAGAAGGAGTGGTCCGATTTTATTCAAATTTGATACACTCATAGACAGACATAAAAAAAGGAAGCTTCAAGGTTGCAGTTCTTACAATAGTGCAGAAAATCGATTATATATATATATATATATATATAAAAGGCAAGATGTTTGTGTGAGTGTCTGTTTATCTGCCTGTATGTCTGTATTTTTTCAGCCCTTTTATTTTAGTCTTTGCTTCGGGTTTGGCTCTAAGTATGTATAATTGTAGTTCTTAGTCTCAGCCATGATACCATTTACTCAGAGGACTTATTTAGCCTTCAAATTTCAGTTTACGACGAAAAAAACTTATTTGATATCGATACCAGAAAATGAAAATTTGACTTACATCCATTCATTTTTCTTTCAGTCTACGGTTTCGCTTTAACTGGAAACAACTATTGCTTTTTAGTCTTTCGTGCCAACGTCCAAAGAGTCTGAGCTCCAGGACCATGGATTAGTTTTAAATCTTTCGTTACACCCGGGCAACGCCGGGCTATACTGCTAGTATATATATATATATATATATATATATATATATATAGTATTTTACTAAATAAACAGGTTTTTGTCTGGAGAAACTTTCTTACCTTATGCGGGGAATTTTGTCAGTTGGTTGATTGCTGAGAAAGTCAACCGGATGATGGAAGTGAAGAGGAGAGTAAGAAAGTCGAAGCAAGCAGACAGAACAAAGCCTATATAAAAAAACAAAAATTAATTTTTACGAGCTGTTGTGGCGCAGTGGATATCGGCTCGGAACGAGAAATCGGGGAACCGAGTTCGAATTCCAGTTGAATTCCTTGTATTCACTTACGCGCAAATACCCTTGGGAAAGGTATTAATCCGTCTCTTCCCTCCAGTTATGGGTTAAATAATAGGACATATTGGGTTCTATAGCCTTGGCTGGCAACCAGTCTACCACAGAAAGCAATGGCAACCTACTGCGGGATAATCTTCTGCCCAGTCAGTCATGTCTCGAGACATGATCGCCCAAAGCGTGTGTCGCGCATGGCACTTAACTGACTGATATCCCGGCGTTGCTCGGGGCTTTTAGTGGTTATGTTGAAATGGTAAGGTCAAGTGCTTATTCAAACAGCTCCAGTATGAGGTTGCCGTGACGTGTAAGTTAAAAAATGCGAAGTAATTATTGATTTTTGTTGAATTTATAAAACGGGATTCATGCATGGTAAATTTTGCCAATAAACGGGAATGATGTATGTACAATTGGAAGAACGGGGCGGGCGTTACGTGAGCCTATAATGTGATGCGATGGCGTTGTGACGCAGAAGAAGTGTTTGCATTGTTTCTGCAATTTCGGAGGGTTTGGCACCTTGTAGAAAATGTGAAATTGTTATGGCGTATCACAAGGAAGAAGTTACGAAAAAGACTCGATTTTTGTTGGAATACAACTAAGCGTTTCAGAGAAATAAACGATCGCAAAAACAAAATTTTCAATTAATTTTTGCCGCACTGTCTTTCAATTTAAATTTTTATTCGTATATCAAGCTATCAGGCCTTGATCTATCATTGACTTGATTTTAGTTGAGTTTGAGTGAAGTGTTTTGGAGAAATGCATAAAAGTGCGAAAAAGGCCTCCCGAAATTATGTTTGTCGTTGACTTTTGACGAATCCTGTACATTAATTCGAAAAAACCTTTGTGTACGTTAAAGTTTCGGACCTTGATCTCCTAGTTACCCGATTTTAGTTGAATATGCCTTCTCGGAGGAGAAGGGTTCGTAAATTCTAAGCGTTTCGGTGATTTTTACCATACTCTGTAAATCGATTCGAAATCTTTTTTGAATCGACATGTGACCCAATTTTCATTGAAATCGGACCAAGAGTTTCGAAGGAGTAGTGTTCGTTAGAATGGAGACACACAAGCATACACAGACAACCAAAGTTAGTCTTTGGTGTAGGTACCTCCACTTAATTTTCGACATCTAAGTTTTAAATTAAATTTTTAAAAATGAAAACTTTTTCTTGAAACTTTAATTTTAGCTTAATTGAAAGCTAAATGATTAAATTTACTACTTCCACTAAGCAAAATGCTAGGATTTATTTCGAACAGAAATTATATTCATTGGAATTTAAAATTTTGAGATTTTTTTTTTAATTTTCAATTTTTCGGGCGTTTTTTTTTTGTTTTTTTTTGTTTTGAGCGATCGATACATTTGTAAACAAAAGTTAATTCTTGGTTTTAAAAGTCTTGAAAAAATAAAATATATATCTCTCACTCTTTATTTCTGGAAGATTATCAAATTTAAAGTTAAATCAATCTGATTTGAAACAAATAGTTTATGACATGAAATTTAGAATGAAAGTATTTTTTAATCCCAAAAGTCTGACACGTTGACCTTTCATGTCGGCGATGACAGCACCTATCAATCTGGAATTATGGTAACCAAAAGTTGACACAATCCTGTTTAACATTTCATAAGGGGAACAACCCTTAAAACATGTGACCTTTTAATAATAAGTGTCTTATAAGTTTCCATAGTAAAAGAAAATGTGCGGTTTAACCGAAAAAAAAAAAGTTTAAATTATATTTGAAGTCCTAATTCTCTAAATGATTTGTATTAAGCTTATGAATTTTCGATTTGTAAATAAAGTCTATTTTTAATTTTAATGAATGACTGGAAGAAATTTAAAAAGATGTTTGAAACTTTAATTAGCAAAGAAAACAATGAAAACAGTTCTTATAAAAAAATTCATTATCCATCGAAAGTTTTTTTTCTCCTTCAGAATATGATATCCTATAAAATTTACAAAATCAATTAAAAACTTTATTAAAAATAGCGTACTTTTAATGCACTTTTTTATTTTACTATTTGGAGCCGATTTTCGGGAAAATGGTCCCATAATTAAAAAAATATATATATGATTTACACTCCCCAATGAGTCCTGCATTTAAATAAATAAGAAATTGGTATAGATAATGTATTTCTAGAAGCTTTATGCAATTAATTGAAGTGTGGGGTAACAGATGTTAAAAATAATATTTTGAACAAGATTTCTAAAATTAATTGCATAAATAATTTCATTCAAATCAGACAATTAGTTGACTTTGCAAAAATTTTCAAAGTAATGTGTCTTTCAACGCCAAAAAAAAAAAAAAAAAAAGACTTGCGGAATATTACGTTTTGGTAAATAGTCACATTCAGTAAACAGCGTGAATCACTAAACGGAAAACAAAAAAGAAAATTCAATTGGAATTTCGAACGTGTTAGAAAGGATTAAAAGATTTTTTGAAGTAATGACAACAAAATTTGATCTTTTCTCTTATAGCATAAACATTTTGATTATAAAACTTTGTTTTTATTAAGTTTGAGCCCTTTTTAACATCATGCTATGCTGTTTTTTCGGCAATTGAGTTGAGAAGTGTAATGATGTTTAATCGTCTCGGCTGTTGTTTTATGTACACATTCTTTTGAGATAAGTGTATTTTTAAGACGGCCAGATGGTTTGTGTAAAAATTGGTACATCTTTTAAGGCTCAAATATTTTTTCGTATTTATTTAACAAATAAGTCCTTTCTGAAAACTTGGATGAAGTCTTCTGCGAACCTCCGTTTTTCTTATATATATATATATATATATATATATATATGACTCAGTTAGTAGTTAGAAAGAAATTCAATGGAAGGTATTTGAAAGCATCTAAAAATTTCAACTAGAAGCCACAGAGAGCCCAAAATATTTTTGAAGTTCAAGTGAAAATTCTCTTGCGGTTGAGAAATGAAAAAAAAGATAAGCACAAACTGTGGATATAAAGATATTTTAATAAAATATCTTTATATCCACAGTTTGTGCTTATAAAATAATTTTATACAGTGGTCTAAAAAAGTTTTTTAGCCAGGAGAAATAAACTACATCCAATTTTAAAATTCAATTCCGTAATTCTAACTCAATATAAACAGTATTTGAAACTACGATAGAGTAGGTCCTTCATTTGCTAGTTTCAGTGCTTGTATTCGATTTTTCATGGATTTCATGAAGTTATTAACAATCGAACGTTTCATATTTTACAACTGACGTGATATTGGTTGCACGCTCTCGAAGTATTCCGTCAAGGTGCTCGCAAACGTGCTGTATTGGATTCATGTCAGGTCTTTGGGCTCTTCATGGCAGTGACTTGATTTCTTCTATTCATTTACTACTTTGCTCATATGACATGGTGCTATGACACCAAATCTCTCCTGGCCTCAAAATTATGTTGCGTGCGCCAATTGGCCGTAAGTTAGTCGCACCTGAGTCTGCAGCTGTTCGCTTCTGTTTCGCCCCCAGGTGATCGAAGATGTCAAATGATCAGTCAATAACCTTTAACTTCCTCTGCCACGTTGTGATTTCTGATCTCAGAGAAAGCTACGAACCCGCGAAAAAAGGACGGTTGTCTTCGTGCTACATTCCTCGACAACTGAAAACAAGAGGTGGTTGGGTGCACATGCAGAAATAAGGGAAACAGACAAGAACAAAAAATTATAACAAGGCAGTATCGAAGGCCAGTCTATGTGGACTAATGATTATATTGTAATTCTCTGTACATCAAAAGAGAGAGAGAGAGAGAGAGAGAGAGAGAGAGAGAGAGTAATAAAAATAAGAACTAAAAATAAAATACAATCCAACTTTTTCAGAGTTCACAAACTAATCGCGGCTACTATGTCTGTTGCTGCTAGAAGTAATACAGTCTTTATGCTTCCCTGCCTCGGTGTTCCGCCTGTAAGCGATGTTTCGTGTTCCTAGCGTGTGGAAGAGAAACAAATAATTTTTCCGCGTTTTCACTTCACGCGTTCTATCGTCTCGTCTCGTCTCTCTGATGTTCTGTGACTCTCTCTCTCTTTCTTTCTCTCTCTCTTTCTTTCTCTCTCTCTCTCTCTGACTTGATTTTCAAATCCGTTGTGTTTTTGTTGAAACTGTTTCAATATGACGTGGGGTGGTAAGTTATCAGAATGTCTCTCCATTAAAATTTAATGTCAACTTCGAGTATCTAAATTAGATCACCCGCGTACAATTCTCGCCATGCTGGAAACTTGTAGACACGATTCTGTTGAATCTATACATTCACCTGTGAGCGTTAATTACAATTACATCCATACGTGGGGATCCTCTTTCGAAAATTTACCGATAATTTTTCACTTTCGGTCGATCCTTTAGTTTCTTTCTTCGAGAGAGCGAAAGGGAGAGCAGCAGACAACAAGGAAGAAGAAAGAAAAAGAATGCTCTCCCTTTTCGCGAAGTCATCTGTTTTTTGTAAAATTATCATGTCATCAATGTCATCTCGTAAATGCCTTTTGTTTTGCCTCTCTCTTTCTCTCGGCCACACCAGTGCTTATTCCTTCTCTCTCTCTCTCTCTCTCTCTCTCTCAGCCCTTCCTACAATAAAGAAAAAAAGTCGATTTTTTCTGGAAATAAATAATATACACACAGATATCCTCCAAATATCTATTCCTGGGTTCGAATCCAGGGTCCGTCGATACTCGTTTTAACGTTTATGCATAAGGAACACTTACAGGGTTACATCGCTCCATCATTCTTGTCACTCTGGTTTCAAATAGTGCTAGTAGTCATTTCTCTAATATTTGAAAGTATTTTGGGCCATTCAACCACTCGTCAAAAAAGAATCAGCTCAGATTTCCCTCCAAACCAAACAGCGTACCACATCATTACTTCAATGCCGCCATGTTTCACAGTCGCCAGCAGACAATTAGTGTTTCAAGTCTCATTCTGATTTCTCCAAATATAAATCTGTCTTGAAGTTGAATATTAGCAGAATTTGCTTTCATTTGACCAAATTATACACTGTCAAAACTCATAATTCTTTCGCCCAGTCGATACTGTTCTTGTTAACTTCTGAAATCAAGGGCTTCTTTTTTGCAACTCTTCTTTGATAGTCTAGCTCTTTCAGAGTCTTTCTTGTCGCTTATGGTGACATTTCCATGCTGTTGGCGACATCTTTGACGCTCTGACGACGGTTTCTGATGACTTCTCTCTTTTCGTTCGCTTAAACACGATGTTTGGTCTTCCTGAACGTTGTTACACACGCCTTCTTCATAAAACTTCTTCACAATATTATTGACCGTTTGTTGATTAACCTGGAAAAACTTTGCAAGTTCTTTATCTGACTTGCCACACTGATGTCATCTTGTTATTTGCCCTCGTTGAAATTCACCAATTTCCTTACTTTCGCGAACTTTCATTGCAAAATATAAGTCAACTATCGTTCATAGATTACAGTAGTTTGATATTAACACACTATTGTGTGAAAACGTTATTACACGAGCTAAGATTGCTGTCAACAGACAGTCAAGTGCCATACGTGATACACCCTTTGAGCGATCATGGCTCGAAATAAACATGACTGACCGGGCAGAAGATTATCGCGCAGTAGGTTGCCATTGCTTTCTGCGGTAGACTGATTGCCAGCCAAGGCTATAGAACTCAATCTGTTGTATCATTTAACCCATAACTGGAGGGAAGAGACTGATTAATACTTTTCCCAAGGGTATTTGTGCGTAAGTGAATGCAAGGAATTCAACTAGAATTCGAATACGGCTCCCCGATTTGTCGTTCTGAGTTGATATCCACTGCACCACAAGAGTTTCAAGATCTTATAGCCCACTGTATGTTCCAGAGACATTCGGGGGACAAGTAAAAGTAGGCTTCTTCCTTTTTCGAAAAAGTAATTGCAACTTTGTTTTACTGCTTTCTCGAATTGTTTTCTCTTTCATCATTTTCGAAATGGAATCCTTGTGTGTTTTTCTAAACTTTTCATCCTTTTTTTTTCTATTTGTTATGGTTAATCCTTTTTAATCAGATTTTCTTTTTTCTAAGATTTTTTAAAACTTTTCGTTTATTTCTTAACAAAAAGTACTTTGGAAATTTAAAAAAGGTTGTACATTTAATGGTGTGACGGATGATCGTTAATTTAAGAATTCAAAGCAAGATGTTTTTCATTACAAATGAGTTGTTCTGAAATTGCTACTCTTTGTCTTTATAACTCTTTGTCTTGTTTTTGATATTGGACAATTACGATGGTCGTCTCAAGGATGATTAAGTCGACATCAATCACCATGAACTAAATTTTCATATCTTCATGAATAATGAATGCTTTGAAATACATTTAATGTCACTTAAACAAAACTAAGAAAGAGAAGACGACTGGAAATAAAATATATCGCATATATTGAACCGGTTATTAGATGGCCCATTATGTCATTGCCACTCAAGTTAAAATAATGGCTGAATTATACCGCGAATACCAGCGTCCATATTGTCTACAGTATGAAATGTTGGCTTTTGATAGTTGGTGAAAGAAATTGGCGACATTTAATTTGATATTTAGTAGAATCGTTATGGTACACTGAAAAAAATGACTTTTTACTACTTTCTTTATGTAAGTGTAAATTTTATTAGAAACAAAAGTTCTGAACTGCTATGTTATATCAGTTTTCCGATATAGCAGTGAATCACAATTTCTTCACTGAGGAAGAGAAGACTTTAGGCAACATAGATGTGGCTCTACAGAAGGTTACTGAGAACATCATGGATCGAGTATATGAGCAACAAAAAAGTTTTACGGAAAATGAGAACAATAAGGACGCTCGCCAGTAATGTGAAATTTCTGTGAAAACAGCGAGTAACCTATCTAACGAGTTTGTGCAAATGGATGACAGAACAGGTATACATTATGAGGAAAGAGTGTTTGGAGAATTTTACACTCATAAGACATATTGAGGGGCAGAGGGAAAACAAGTAAAATACTTAACGAGCTTGTGTAAATTGATGGCAAAATAGAACCTGGAGGAATAGTAAGTTAAAAAAAAAATTTTTTAGAATTACAGAGGATAGGAAATTGTGGAAGACCATAATCGGTCACGTCTTGAAGAAAAACAGCAGATAAAAGATTTGTCATATATAAGTATATATTTCCGGGCATCTATTTTATATGTACGTCACTGGCTTATATATGTATATATATAGTTAAATCCTGTGTAAAATAAATAAATAAAATAAAAATAATGTGCCTAGCAGAACATAGACGGAAGCATGATTGTTTGGAATGACATATAAACATTGGACAAGTTCTGAGTCTTACCAAGAGATGAACGCTACCACTGACGCCCTCCCGCCCCACACCACCACCACCACCACCAAACAAAATTTAATGTTTGGTCATTTGTGAGATTTTAGGAAGTGGCTCAAACCGAGAATTTTTCAACAAGGCACTTGAAGTGCGTGCATGGGGTAGGGTGGGAGTGAGGCAGTATCTAGGAAAAATCAATGAAATAAACAGCTTACACTGAAATCGTTCATGATTAAAGAAAATCAGAAATTTGAAAATTATAGCAAACTAATGAATTTTGTTTCTTATTCACAACCTTATCCATTGTTGCAATTAAAATGAGATTCACTTTTGCTGATATCGCATAATCAGTAAGCACGGTTTGCCATATCAAAATTTTAACAAAACGTGTCTTATAAAGGCGGATGTAAACTATATGTTTTAAAAACTTTTGTCATTATATTTAGAATTTCCAATATGGAAATTTAACTTTAACGCCAATGAGTTTTGTTAAAATCTAAGAAATTTACACAGTACTATTATCCTCTTTCAAGTCGTTATTTATAACAATGACGTTTGTGACTGTAGTGATATGCAATTTTTCAGTGTGGTTAGACGATCGTTTCGGTTGGCCCGAAAATAGACAATACAATTCGCTAGGCTCCAGAGGAAGTCATTATAATTAAAAACTAATACGGACATAGGGGATAACAGATCACGTGTTATTAAAAATAGTTTAGCCAATCACAGTGTGATCCTAAACACTAGACGATCACGGCCGAATAAGCCGCCGGAAAAATGTGAACGGACGCTCGCGACGGAACGGAGCGGAAGTTTCATCTAAGAGTTGTGTTTGTCTTCTTAACACTAATTCGAGCTTTTAGTTGATAATGTCTGTTCACTCCAATCGGAGTTTTCAAGTTTGTGATGATTCAAAATGGCTTATTCGAGCTTTTCACCGAATCTTTACGGAAACTGCCGAAGGTTGGTCTTTGCGTGTGGTGGGTAGCGGCGGCGGTAATTTGTCTTATCTCTCTTAGCTCAGCGCAACAACTGGTCTCTGTGTGTGGTAGGTAGCGGTAAGTCGTTTACTTTGTCTTTAACTCTGGTTGGTTCATTGTTTAACTTTAACTCTTTTAAGTCGGCCGGTCTGCTGGACTCTTTCTTGGCTCTCTCTGTTTGTTTATATATTCAGCCAGGAACTCTATCGAAGGCGACCGTCTCTACCACCTCGGTCGTGGCTCCCCGACTGGAAACCGTCACTCCCTTGTCGTTACATCTCGACTGGTCTCGTCTTGACTCGAACTAAACTGCAACTCAACTGAAACTCCAACTCCAACTCCAACTGATTTTGGCCCTCCAGGGCTTTATATTTATGCTTGTCCCAAATTCTCTTGGGGAAGGCATGACGGACGCGGGGTGTCCATGCAAGTCAAATCTTTAGCCAATGAAATCACTCCCGCCTTCGTATTTTGAGGCGGAGTTACTTCCTTCCCTTGCTTTAACCAATGAAGCAGTAATATCTTTGGTGACATCATTTCTTTCCGTCGTCTTCCTTTGATTCAACTGATTACATCATTTATTTTTCAGGTTTTAAATATGTTCACAGGAAAATTGACAATTTCAGGATTCAACCTTTTGGCCCCATCAAATATTTGTGACAATCCCGAAACAATGTTTTGGCTACGGCTTACTTTCCAATTTTACCAGCTGTAAGGCTCAGTGCTTTCGTTGTTTCCTCTTTGTCAAATAATGGCCGGCCGATGCAATGACCATGTTTGACCTCCTGCCTACACCTGCAAATGTTTTTAAAACTCAGCTAGTTTTCAATATTTCATTTTGCAATATTTTCTCTCTTCACAATTCATTAGCTGCATTCATATTGCAACCAAATAAACAATTTTATTATCTATTAGGCTTATTTTTCTCTCTGCTCATATTGGATCAATTAATCTGCACAATTAATAATACAACTAATAATAAGTTATTTCGCTCTGTCGTGCTAAAATGTGTTATATTTTTCTGCATGCAAAAATAGTGTTGCACAACTACTTTGAAAATATTTGAATCAATCGCAGTTGCGTTTTAAAAATATTTACTATCCAACTAAGGGTTATAAAAAGAAGATTTCAGGATTTCAAAAGTAGCCTAACTTAGAAATCAGCCGATTAAGTGCCATACGTGATACACGCTTGGGCAATTATGTCTCTTCCGTGGTTGATTAAACAGAAGATTTTCCAGCGGTTGGTTGCCGTTTCTTTCTGCGGTAAACAGGTTGCCAACCAAGGCTATAGGACACAATATGTTATGCTTTTCAACCCGTAGCTGGGAGGCGATGAATTCATACCTTTCCCAAGGATACTTGCACGAATCGGCTCTCCAATTTCTCATTCCGATACGATACTGTAGAGGCCTCGACTATGCTTGTCAAATTGGCCTTGTGCCAAACACAACCGAAGTCCCCACAATTTAAATATCAGAAGGTTGAAATGTGGATAGATAAAATATTTCGTCTGTACATTAAGGTAAAGATTTATTAACAGAATAACAAAATTGTGAGAAGTAAAATGTTCATTGAGAAAATGCATTTAGTTAAAATTGTTCAAAGAGAACTGTAAGTATTTAAAATATCTCACAAAAGTTTAGAATTCATGGTTGATAGTAGTAAATAGTGTCCCGAGTCGTATACTGATAGTAGCAGAATTTGAACTCTTATGTTCCGTCACCTTTTTGGTAGGTTGTCGACAGGGTGAGAAAGAAGGTGATACAAATAAAGAAATTGTACTGTTGTTGTTGTTTTCTTTGGCGACGTGGAATAAAAAAGAAGAAAAAAAAATGGAAGCAACCGAGAAGGATTAAAATCTACGTTGGAATATTCATATCTCAGACAATTTTGTTACCAATCACACATTTGATAAATGAAGATTTTATTCTTCAAAATGTATTAAAAAATCAACTTATACATACCTTTTTATGTACGAAATCTTTGTAACAATGTAAATTAATTGCACCATTGAACATTATAGCTACTTCAACAAATTTTATTTTATCATATAAATCTAACAATAGCAAACAACCAAAACCCATTCAGCTATAGTTATTGGTATAATGACAAACTACATCCGACAGCAAGGCCTCTGATCGGAAGATTGGAGGTTTTGAGGAGCGTGGAACCACCTTTTCACTGATGTTGTTCCCAGGTCTATCCTGACTATCGTAACACCTGTTAGGGTTCTAGCTATAGGCAAATAATGAACCCCCCAAACACTATGAAATATAAAAATACCCGCACTAGATTATTACAAATTATCAACAATACGTTTTTAAGGCAAAATTTCAAACAATAACTTTTATAACAGAATGACCAACAGTAAATTTTATCTGTAGTTGAAGATATATAATTGTGTTCAATATATATATATATATATATATATATATATATATATATAAACGGGAAATTTAAAAAAAAGATGTGTAGTAGGCACACGATCATCTATTTTGGCTTGAATTAACAATATGGACCAATATAAAGGTGAAAAAGACGATGAAAACTGTTAAAACCATAAATCAATAATTGTATTGCCTTTTTAAGGGGTCATTGTCGCAGTATAAGTTCATAATGTTAGCAGGGACGAGTTAGCGAGTGTTCAATTCGAAGTCAGTACGGTGCAATTGTATAATTTCATTAAAACTGATGAAAAGAGAGGCGTTTAAAATTAAAAGGTACTTTCCACCGCAAAATAAAACGAAAATCGTGTTTAAATTTTGTCGACATTTGAAATGCCATAACTTTTGATCTGTTTGAGATAGACCACTCAATGTTTTAAAGGAAGCTAAACGCATCTATTTTAACATACACTTACAGTGTTATGCTTAACTGATTTTCACATATTTGGCGGAAAGTACCTTCTTGTATTGAAGGCCTCTGTTGTAAAATATTGACGTATAGATCTTTGTTTGCCGGCTAAGAGACAGGGCGTGCAGTCTGACCTTACCGCGTACACCGATGATGTATTAATTTTCATGTCATGCCGCGGCGACATTGAGGTGATACAGATGGCGCTTAAACGGTTCGAGAAGGTAAGGGGTGCAAGATAAACCGTAACAAGTCTTCCGGATCGGTATTTTTGGAGTGTGCTCGATATCGAACTGGAGAATTGGTTGGGGGTACGGGCAAAGTTAGGAGCCGCACTTGGCTCTAAAGGCGGTTGACCTTGAAGAGTAAAGCAGAGGTGTATGCCATGTACGTCTTCCTTACGCTTTACCGATCGTCTGTATTCCCTCTCGGTAAGAACAATAAGAAGACAACCGAGTGCTTACTATCCTTGTGAGGTGGTGGCTGACATCAGGTTCATAGGGATTCTTGTATCCAGCGTCAGTGCCATGGGCGCTGAAAATGCCACACGCCTCGATGTTGGCTTTTATACATTGTGCATTGACAGAAAATTCGATTTTCGAAGAGAGTGTTATAATCAGCATAACCCACAAAAAAACAAACATTCTTCATAGTGTTTCGAGAGGTTTTGAAGATGATTTCTCGATCCACTGGCCTTTCCACAGCCTAGGAATGTCTTTTATCAGGCTTTAGTGAAGAGGGTCGCGTCGGGCCCACTTTGCGGGTGGTCCAGCTTGTCAGCGAATTATCTCAGCAACCCCGAGTTTTCGCTTACCTGGCGATTGATTCGGAACGTGCTACCTCTCAATGATGTAGCCATCAGTGTGAGCTTCGTCAATAAAAAACAGCTTCGCAGACCTTCTCCCACTGTCCTTAGGTGCGCACTTTATGAGACTCTGTCGGCGTGTTGACGTCTCTTATTGCTCCCGAACATCTCGTGTCCATCGATTTTGCATATACGTGCAATAATGTGTCACCCCCTTATTTTAATAGAAACGGATAGTGTTTTTTCCTTTTCTAGACGTGGCAAGAATGGTGACATGGAGATCGCGAAAGGAGGGAATCTTGCAGTACGAATGTTTTTCTTATCGCGATCTGATCGGATTCTTTAGGCATCAGCTCAAGATAAAAATCTGATGAGATAGCGTTTGGTGCCGACAGATTTCAACCAAAGGGAGGTAAAAGTGGCGAGCACAATTTGAGTGAATGGGGCCAGTTTCTTTTTTTTTTTTTCTTTTTTTCCTTTGACATAACAGGGCGATTTCCTGTTGGATCCCTTCCCTGGTTAAGCTAAACTCCTCTTGTGTACTTAGCTCTGCGCTCAGCCAGAAAGAAACTGAATCTTGTCTCTGCCTTCATTGTGGGCGAAGTCGCAACTCGTTATTCTTGTCAACAGGTTGTCATGTGACTCTCAATGGCCCTTAAAACATCAGTTAGTTCTTCATGCCAGCAAGGAGATAATCACCTTCTAAACCTCTAAACATATTAAAAAGTATTGCTACTGTAGGTAGCGTCGGCTATGCTTGCGAAATGGCCTTGTACCAAACATAACCGTGCTTATTACATTTGAAAGAATCAGAAGGCTGAACAAAAGCTAAAATAATTTCGTTTGTACTAATACGTGTAAATTTATTGAACGAAAAGAATGACATGAATGTTTTTTAAATAACGTTTATGCTTGCAAGTTCTGCGTTGTTTTTTTTTTCATTTGAATGTGTTTAACAGTTCATTTTTTTGTAAAGTCAAATGAGATGGATTTATGAAGAAAAGACATCTGATGTCACTATGAGTGTGTACAATTATAGTAGGTGAACAGGTTCGCCCTGAGTGTGAATGAAACCGTAAATGATGTCTTTGTTCCTCTTTCTTTTTTGTTGCCGACAAGTAATGAGGAAAGGGTAGAATAAATGGAATCAACGCGAAAGAGAAGATGAAAGTGTAAGAAAATGCAGGTCGCTTGGACTTGGCGTCCGGTAGACGACCTGTGACTCTCTGAAGAGAAAAAGAAAATATCATGCGTATTTATACGTTTGTGAAATATAGGATCAAATCAACTTTTTTAAGATTTTTTTTTTGCTTCTGATTGACCAATAAATAAGAGGTTTATTTATTTTGTTTTTGTAAACGTCAGAAGAATTTATTGATCCAACAGTCTGATGAAAGGAGCTTTTTATTAGTGAATGTAGAAATGTGTATGTTCTTTTATTGGTCCATGAAAAGGTATAGGCGTGTGTAAACCAGGATTGTCAGTGCAATCGAATTTTACGAAATCTGACACCAGATTACTATCATTCAAAATTTAGCGTTTTCTGCTTGTATTTCAATATCGAAATTTCCTGTTCTGATCGGATTGGCCATTGATAATTTGAATAAATATTTCCTTTTATGGCTACATTAGGACAACAGATGAAATCTGTTTGTTAATTTATACCAAGGAACTGATTTTTAAAATCTAAAGTATCTTTTTTCAGTCAATTAAGTGTCATACGTGATACACACTATGAGCGATCATGTCTCGAAAGAGACATGATTGGCTGGGCAGATTATCCCGCTGTAGGTTGCCATTGCTTTCTGCGGTTTCCGTTGCTTTTATCAAGCTTATTTTATGTTTCTTAAAATAACTGAAATATCTAAATTATATTGTAATGGCTAACTTTGTTAATCGTACTGTTAAAGTGCAAAGTTCATATTCAGAGATCGTTTTTATAGAGAAGTCCTTAACCCCGTTAATAAAATGTCGGATTTGTAGAAATTTTTTAATTGTGTAATTTTAACATAGAAGAAAGATTTTTTTTTTTTTGTGGTAGTTGGTGGAAAAAATCCCTTCTTGGTCTGGCCGAAAACTTTTCAGCACTCCACTCTACCGTAAGAACTGTAGGAATAACTAATTCTCTTTCAATTTAAACCTTTATTATTATATATTTCAAATGATTATCATCAATGATTGAAATATAATTATATCTCTTTTCGCCCATTTCAAAATGGTCCCAATTGTTAAGAAGGCAAATGTCTCAACAACACCCACCAAGGTATTCAAGATAGAACCATCTGTTACCTGTGTTTGGACGCGGTAATGATTTAATCGATTAACAACGTTGATGAAATATCGTACGTGTGCGAACGTCACCAAAAGTACGTAGTTAAATGAGATACGGGTTGTGTTGGACACGTCCGTACCACGCGTCAAAAACAACCTAAAGTTTGTTCCGTTTAATCACTCGCTGTGTAGTCGAAACATAATTCAAGAACTCTTTATCCGATGTAAACCCGTGAGACTTGTCTAAAATAACAGCAGCCGTAAAACAAAGTTATCAACATTTTCTAAACTAGAAAAGCGTTTCATGACACCATATAATTCACAAACAATTAAACTAATAAAAATTCTTTAACGAGGAAATTAGCGAAGAATGCGCGTGATTTTTTTATTGTGTTGCACATTGACAACAAATTTTATAAGGTAAGTGGAAATGTTTTCGTTTGTTTTTAAACACAAAAATATTAGTAGATTACTATCTTTCTTCATCATTTTTTTTATTCAACTGATTTAAGTAAAAAGAGATGAAACTGTATTTTTGTATCCAACAATTACGAATAATCACATCCCATAAAAGGGATTTCCTTCCTCCCACTTTCAAAATTCATATTTTGAGGATTATAGCAAAACTACAAAAAATAAGGAGCTAATTTTCTGTTCGATAATTATTTCCTTTTTTATTATGAATTGTTTATAAAAATTGGTGAAATGCTGCAGTAACAAAAAACATCCCAAATAAATATTAGAGAACGAACAACACTTGGAATGAATGTTATTGTTAATGACTTCTTTTTTTTTCTTTTTTTTACTAGAATTGTAAACAATTCGTTTGTCGCTTTTAGAAAAAAATATATTAAAAAGTTTTCATGGAATTTCATATATGTGAATATAAATTTAATAATCGTTTACCGTGGTGAGTAAATATGGTGTTCATACCAGCCAGGATGTCGAATGCTGATTCTCAAGGCAAACGAGTTCTACCCACTTTTACTTTTTTAAAAATCCCATTAAGAAAACTCATTTATTTAAAAAGCAGACACACACATACAAAAACGAACGGATATGAATGTGTTGAAGTGTATTTTATTGATTTTTTTCTTTCATAAACTCACACAAACATTTGTTCTGTTGTCGTTACAAACAATGAACAATTATACTTATTTTACACAGACGTATGTAGCTTTTAAAAGTAAATGACTGCTCGCTAAACATGTGGGTACATGAATAATTATTGAGTTCTTTCACTTGTTTGTACTGTTCAGTAGTCTGAGTAGTTAAATTACTGATCCATTTAGTAGTGGGGTTCGAATCTAGTCTCAACAGTTTGCAAGATTATCTTTGAAACGCCAGCAATTGAGCAGTTGTCGGAAAGAACAAAAACACGTAATTAGAGATGAGTAAGAGTGACTGCATTTGATGAGGCATTTCTTGTCTCCTACGATAATTGAATGATAATCATTGAGGGGAAAAAAAAGTTAGTCTCTCTACTTATTCTTTCTTTGACTACGAAGTTCGGCACGCGATTCTATAAAACGATTTGATTGATTTGCTGTCCGTCACACACTGTCTGCGTTGTGACATTGCATTGCATACGTGGATTGAAATGTTACGTATGCCTTTGCTGTGCGTTAGTGATTTACACGTGCTTATCTTATGCAATTTAATGTATACACACACAATCTGACTTATTTTGAAATAAGACATTGAATAGATAGTACACCTTCGCACTCAGCTTGGACAACCCCTAGCCTGGGATGAACAATAAAGTTGGGGGCAGAAAAAAATTTTTTTTTTAAAATCCTAAACATTCAGGTAATTATAAAATTATATTTATATTGAACTTTTCTGAAATTGTTCTGTAAGAAGTTGAATTATTTTTTATTTTTTTTATTTTTTTAGAAATATTTGTAGTAGGTATGTTATTGAATTAAAATATACATACCTACACACAAATGTACAAATTTGAGTGAAACTGAAATAGTCATTTGTTTTGCGAAGCCTAATTTCTCTTTTTGTCTGACAACAGCGCCTGCATAACAAGAAAAAGACTATATAATCGAAATTTTTGCATTTTGAATTCATTTTTATGATTCATTCAGACTTATGTATTTAATTAAACTGAATATATTTTCCAATTTACTAATTCGTAGTATTTTAAACAGACAAAAAATTTAGATTTGACATTTTTACCGTCGAATTTTTACGGCAAATAACGATTTAGTTTTCTAAAAACTATTTTAATTCGCTCATGAAGTCTCATTTAAAGTAACTTTAATTATTAAAGTTTGATTTCTCATTGCTACAATTATAGTAAATAAAATTGGAATAAAATATGCATAAATCTAATAAAATATAAACTAATTTATTTATATTTTTACAGCAAAAGTATGTATAGACAATAGACATGGATTTTCTGTGGATGTGCATCTATTTAGAAAGGAAATAATAATCACTCATTCGTAACGGATATTGTCAACATGAGTGAGCCCAATTATCCCCATGTAAAGAATAGCGAACCCTTGACAAAATGTTCTGTTTATTATAGACACTCAATTGAATATTTAAAAAGCTAAATAATTAAATTTGCAAAAATAAAATATACATAAAATTTGTTAATTTTTTAAAAAATAAAGTAAAATTAATCTGATTTACACAAAAAAATAATGTAAAATCAATCTGATTTACACAAGTGTTACTGATTTATAGCATGAAATTTAGAATAAAACTATTTCGTAAACACAAAGTTGAACTTTCTGACCTTTTTCCCATATTTGAAATGTGATAACAGTTTGACAGATGCGTGATAAGTGTATGGCTATCATAAGTGACATAACTGTACAAATTTCTTTCCTATAAGGGGAAGAAACCGTGAAACACATGAGCTTTTTAATGTACACATAGAAACTACCATACAAAGCAAAAAAACAAAAAAAATTTAAAATCCGTGCAAATTTTTTTTATTATTATTATTTTAAAAATTCGAAGGCACAAACTTTAAATTTTTCTATTTTCGATTAGTAAATATAATCTTCATTTAATAAACTAACGGCAACAAATCTTTGAAGTATTTTTAAAAATATTTTTAAACTTTATAAATTTATGATTAAAAAGTGAAAACAATTCCTTTAAAATTTCATTATTAATCGAAAAAAAATTCTTCAAACTATGTCCTTAATATTTATTTATTAAAGCAATTAAAAGCTTATCAAATTAAATAATGTCATATTTTTATTAGAGCAATTTTCAGAAATAAAAGCAAAATGTTTAAAAAAGAATGATACATGATTTACATTCCCCAATGAGTCCTGCGTTTAACTAATGAAACCAATTTCCCCAACAAAATTTAATTTCTTAAAATTTCATGAATTTCCGTGGGGTGGAATGGGGGTTAACAGATGTAAAAATATATTTTTACTAAGCTTTAAAAAAAAAATAATTTCAAAAATAATTTCATTCATTTCTGAATAAGTCTTGAAAGTTTAATAAAAATCCGACAATTATTTGATTTTTGAAAGAATTTCCAAATTAATGTGTTTGTCACCGGAAAAAAATTACTTATTAAATTGTAAAACTCTCATAACGACTTGATTACCGCTAACTAAAATCAAAACAAAAGTTTTTAGTAAATTTCGAACGTGTTAGAAAGGATTAAAAAATAATAAAAAAAAAATACTTTGATCTTTCCTCTTAATAAAAACATAAACATTTTGATAGAAAAAGTTCGTTTCAAGTTTGGGGCCTTTTTTCTTCATACTATGCTGTGTTGCAGGGGCCGAAATAAGGAATGGGTATCGACCCCGCAAACTCGTATGTGTGAAAAACGGTAAAGACAGTAAGGAGGCGAAGATGTAGAGTTTCAATGTTAATTTTATTGTGATAAAAACGTCGGCAGGATCAGCTCAGGCTGGAACGTTGTCGTCAGCGTCTTATGAAAGACACAGGCTGGAAAGTCGTCAGCGTCTAGCAGGATCGACACAAGCTCGAATGTCGTTGGCCGGGAGAAACGTCGCATGTACGCCTCAGGCTGGAATGTCGTAAGGAACGTCGTCGGTGTGTTGCATGAAGGGCATAGGCTAGAAAATCGTTGTTGATCAACAGAAACAGCAAAAGGTGGGAAAGTTGTAGTTGGTCGGCAAGAAAAGCACAGGCTGGAACGTTACTATACTTGATCGTAAGAATATCTGAATTAATAAATTGAATTTATAATTTAAAACCAATGTATGAAAACAGATACTGAACCTGAACGTTACTTGTCCCAAAATATTCATGCCCAGAACAGCGAACCCGATTATTCTCGTGAATTGTAAAGAATAACGTATCCAATTATCTTGTCAATAATAAAGAATAGCAAACCCTACCGTAAGTGGGTTCGCTAATCTTGACAAGATCTTTTCGGACAAATAGAGATGTGTTTGATACAGAAAGTTCCTAAATTCCATCACAATTTACAAGATAAAAAGAAGTATAAGAAACGTATTGACTTTGAGAAGTTTCCATATATTTTTTGTTTTCGGCGGGTCTTTTGGTCTACAGCTATTTCGTGTGTATTTTTACCTGTTTATGAACAAAACGAATTCCAAGGTGCTTGTTGAATTTACTTAAACCAACAATTAACAGAAAATTTTTGGTACTTGTGGGTTTTCTGTCGCCTCTTTGTAAATTAATTTTCAAACATTTTCAAAAATACAGACCCCAACGATTCATTTAGCAATCTTGGGAGAAAAAAAACATTTTAACTAGCACATCTAACTTTATAAAAGATTTTCACTACGTAAAAAAATGAAAAGGTGGCGACAGATAATGACCCACAAGTATCAAATGTTCTTTTTACAAACGCATATTCTGTGTTTTGCCATATTCATTATTTTTTTTTTATCATTTTATTTTTATTCTATTTGTGGTGACTTTTTGCTCGAGCCGGCCATTTTTGTTGGTTTGTGTGTTTCTTTCTTTCTTTCTTTCTTTCTTCTTGCCTTTAAATTCCTGACGCGCTATCTATTAAATATTATTACACATCCCCGTCGTTAAAATTGGCTTGAAATTCATCAGACGTAAATAAAAACTCTCTTCTGAATACAGTCAGTCAGTTAAGTGCCATACGTGATACACGCTTGGGCGATCATGTCTCGAAAGAGACATGACTGACTGGGCAGAAGATTATCCCGCAGTAGGTTGCCATTGCTTTCTGCGGTAGACTGGTTGCCGACCAAGGCTATAGAACCCAATCTGTCCTGTTATTTAACCCATAACTGGAAGGAAGAGAAGGATTAATACCTTTCCCAAGGGTATTTGCGCGTAAGTGAATGCAATGAATTCAGCTGGAATTCGAATTCGGCTCCCCGATTTCTCGTTCCGAGTCGATATCCAATGCCCCACAACGCACATCCCGTGTGAATACAGTACACAAGACAATATTTATATGTCTGAATTATTTTTATTATTATTATTATATGCCTTATTCAGATTAGTGCGCTCATCTTAGTTATTATAATGGCAACGTTTCGGTAATTGTATCTTCCAGTCTTCTTCAGTTGCTTGTTGTAGCCATTTGAACATTTTCAACCGAACCTTTTATTTAGTTTATGGGGCTAGATAGTTTTCGTGCTTAGAGGATATTTTATATCAATCAATATTCACCAATCATTCCTATTTGAGTCGCTTGCCCTCTTCTGTTACTGAACTAGATATAGGACTTTTTACTGAATTAGAATATGTCACCATTAAGCACTACTACACCCAGGGATTGAACTCAAAGCAACCAGAGATCCGGAGCGTGCATCGACCGAAACGTCGTACAAATGGCAACAAAGATGAGGACAATAGCCCGAATAATGTAAATAGTGTACAACCAGATATGTTTTAAGTAATGCTTTAATCTATGAGGCCATGTATCTTTTGGAAAGAGAAAATCATATACTCTGGTTTAATAAGCGGCTAAAAGGTTATTATTGAACAATAGCTGAGATCTTTAGTAAGCATCTATGCAAATGATACAATAACTCAAAAATAATAGGAGCCTTGCAGATAATCTCTCCTCTGACTTAGCTTGTGAAGAGGTGGCAGAGATTCTTGATATTTATTTACCGGAAACTTTAGAATAAACCAACAATCAAAGGTATAAAATAAATAATATACAGTAGCGGCCATAATATAAGTAACGGAAGCAGCAAAGACATAAATATATGTATTACCTAAAAAGTAATGCATGATTAGCAATTAAATTTTTACCGAATAAAGATTAGGGTGTAATACATAAATATTATACAAAGTTACAAAAATTTACATAATACTTTTTTTTCTAAATAAAGATTAAATGGAACAAAGGAAATAAGTTACTGGACAAAAGTTAAGGAACGATGTTAATAATTTACATAAACTTTTAATTTACATTGTTAAAAAACTCGATGGAGCTTTTCAACAATAAGTAAAAGTTCATTTATCATTAGGACTTTATAAAAAAAAAACTATTATATAAAATTCCACTCGCGGAACTGATTTTGCAATTACACACGGTTTGGTGTTAAAAATCACTTCACAAAAACAAAAATTCTGTCCTTGAAATTTTATCATCTCAAATAGTGAATGAGTTGGCGCATACTTACTGGAAAATTCTCAACAGACACTGACCCACATATGACACAACCAAAGCTCCATATGCAGCAAGAGAAAAAATTAAACGCAATGATTAAATTTCAAAATTTCAACAGGCATACGTTATGTATAAAGGCCAACAAGACACAGGTGGTGACACATTATCAAGTATGAACATCCTAACAATGACAGAAAAGATATCGAGTCACGACTTCATAACAAGAATCTGTCCAAACTTGGTAAAAACAAATAACAAGGACACATCATTAAAACTGAAACAGTTCTGAGTTTCCTTTGGTGGCAAAAAACACTTTTTAGCGATACGATGTTAGACAACCTTAAACGGTTCGCCGTACATTTCACCCACACTCAGAAAAAACATCTTTACACACTTTCACATCTAAGGTCAACATTCAGCAGTAAAACTGATTTCTGAACGTTTCGTCTAACTAAACATGACAACAGATATTCGAAACTGGATATCATAACAGTATATTTAGAGTGCTAAAAATGCATATCTACAGAGTGAGATTACTAGCTGTCAAGAAAATTCGTAATTATTGACTATGGTCGATAGATTCACGCAATAGCCAACAGTTATTTTATTTAAAAACGCATCTGAAAAATTTCATGGCCTTTCGTTACGGTATTTTTTATACTAGAAAACTGGATATTCACTTTCGCTGTTCGAAATACCACCAGAGACTGCGAAACGAATTTCTAATACTGAGAGTTTGGCAACTTATTAATCTCTACGAAACATTAAAATAACGGCTTACCATCCAGTTGCTAACGGTAGTAGAGTGACTCCATAAAGCAAAATTTCTCTAACAATAGGACCATCCTTTTAGTACGTGTTTTTATCTCAACCAGGATAGTACTTCGATGAAAACAAGTGTACAACTGTCAACAACCTTCATACAGGGCTCCCTAAAAGGTCACAACTCCAATTTACCCCAACTCAAGAAATAAAAAATGACGGTGTAAAAAAAAAAAAAAAAAAAAAAAAAGTAAAAAGTATTCACTACAAACAACCAAGGTTCGCATAACGTGTTTAGACAGAGCAGGTAACAATACAAAAAGGACCATTGCGATAAACAGCATTAAGCAAAGTTTACCCATCATGCAACCCCCACCCCAAAAAGTGTATTAAAAGAACAGTTTTTTTCGCTTGACACCGCTATTACTGTAAACTCACTTCACTCCCTTGGTAATATTTATTGCTTTAAAAGCAAAGATTACAATTTTAATAAAATATAAATGAAGGCGAATTTATACATTTGCTTCATTCTTGAAAATTTACATAAAAGTATTAAACACTATTTATTGGATTATTTGTTTAGAAGAATCATATTTTATTTACAATACTGCTCTCGGAATAATTGACATTCCCTATGTCTAACCACTCCTTCTCTTTACCTTCCCCTATGTAGCCCCATGCGCAATAGTGGCAGTGGAATGCCTTGCTTGGGGTGAGATGATTAAAAAAAATAATTCTCTTGGAAACAATCTTTTTAATGCGACACAACACAGAACAGAGGTTTATTGTATATGTCGCCAATTTGTTGTGGAGTTGTGACAAAAATTCGCCTTAAATTTGTAGTGACCGGTTTGGTCCGGAAGTAAGACATGGAACAAGAAGGTAGGTTCAAAACAGTGTATTAGTATAACAAGAAACAATATATTCAAGGTAAGTGTTAATAATAAGTAACAACAAATAAGTAATATAGAAATAAGGAAGTCAGAAGGTATTATTACGCTGGTTATTGCCTGTCTAGTAGCTGTCGTCAGCTGCTGTAAACTGCCTTCGTTAACTGCTCGTTAACTGCTCCTTAACTGCAGTATTTATTCGCCTTCCCACTTAAGGCAAAATGCGGCACAAGGCTTTTTTAAAGTGGGTAAACCGGACCATATAGTCCGGCCAAAGATTTATGTCTAATTTCCCCCAGACGAGACTCTTCCTTTTGGCAGAGCCTCTACCGGGTTATTACATTTCGTTCGAAGGTAGAGAGTTAGACAATGCTCGAAGCAGTTAAATTCTCCTAAACTGCTTCCCAGAAGTCACGCAGGTAACTATACATAGAACACACTCAAACTTCTGAGTGCTTCATATACTTTTTTTTTTGATCGTATCACCCCGAGCAAGGCGGTAACGACACTGATGTGCAGGGGGCTACGTAATAGTGAAAAAATTGGAAAAGAGAAAGCCAGAAACCACATCCTAAACAGGGAACAAGGGATGAGCCTCTTAACCTGTTCAATAGACGTGGGTGGAGTGTGAACCGGGTGATAGATCTAACTGCTCCAACTGAAAAAAAAACAAAGTGAGAAGGTTGGAAAAGAGAAAGCCGGAAACCACATCCTAAACAGGGAACAAGGGATGAGCCTCTTAACCTGTTCAATAGACGTGGGTGGAGTGTGAACCGGGCGATAGAGAGATCTAGCTACACCAATTGAAAAAAACAAAAAAAAACAAAGTGAGTAGATTAAAAAAGAGAAAGCCGGAAACCACATCCTAAACAGGGAACAAGGGATGACCCTCTTAACCTGTACAATAGACGTGGGTGGAGTGTACTAAATATTTATGGTCACGTGATTCCAGTAGCACAATTTATTCAACGGTTAGGTTTGTTACCTGGAGATATGTGTTCGACCATACGAGTCGGTATCGACACTGTTTTTTACAAAACATTACACCACGTCGTGGTGCCCAAAAGGAAAATAATATCCGGAAAATTTATGTTTACTTAAATTTTCTTTTTGGTATACATTTTTTTTTTTTTATCTAACTTTGAATAAAAATCTTACTTTCATATTTATGTTTTAAATGGTAAATAATGAATATTGCATTGAAGTTGATTCATATATTTTGATAATTTTTAATGAATTTTTTTTCTTAAAAAGGTTTTTTTTTATTTCTTTATAAAATGATAATTTACAAATCTTTAAAAATTCTAAATAATAAATATCAAATTTTAGTTGGTTCACATATTTTTATCATCTTGTAAAAAACATTACTGACAGCGAGAATCCTATTCCGACTTCAAACAAAATATCAATACAAGATGAAAATAGGTAACAGTGCGAACCCGGTACAAGCAAAAATCAACTTACGTGGTAGATCCTATAGGAAAGTCACTTTTCCGAGACATTTCCGAACTTATATCAGTCAGTTAATGTGCCATACGTGATACACGCTTGTACGATCATGTCTCGAAAGAGACATGACTGACTGGACAGAAGATTTTCCCGCAGTAGGTTGGCATTACTTTCTGCGGTAGAGTGGTTGTCAACCAAGACTGTAGAACTCAAACTGTCCTGCTATTTAACCCATAGCTGGAAGGAGAAGCGATGGATTATATATTATAATCTTAATAAATACTAATTAGTAGGGGGTCATTTTATTACTTTATAACATTTTATTACTTCATAACAAAAGAAAGCCGGTTCCTCCACTTTATACCCCGTAGAAGCTTTTTTTCCAACTAATATATTCATTCAGTCAGTTAAATGCTATATGTGATACACACTTAGACAATCATGTCTCGAAAAATACATGACTGACTGGGCAGAGATTTTCTCGCAATAGGTTGCCATTACTTTCTGGGGTAACTTTTTATTGTTCACCAAGGCTGTAGAATTTAATCTGTCCTGCTATTTAACCCATAGCTGAAGGGAGAATCGACAGATTCATACCTTTCCCAATGTTATTTGCGTGTATGTGAATGCAACGAATTCAACTGGAATTTGAACTCAGCTCTCCGATTTCTCGTTCCGAGCCGATATCCATCGCACCACAACCCACGAAAATATATACAATACTAGAAATTGACGTCGGTTTACTCCTAATCAAACTAGAGCCGGTCAGATGACCTTGCCGCACCCCTGCAGAACAAACATATCACATGCATGATTTGACGACACTTCCTACGTTTAAAATAGCATCCGACGCTGCTGTGGTTCTGCATAAGTTCATTGGCTACTATCAACCAGCTTCTCGCCATAACAGCATTATATTAAGCGCATGGTAGCAAAACAAAGAACAAACGACGGAGGTTTATGAAATTAATTACTGTATTAACGAAAAAAAATACAAGTAGTAAATCGGTGTGAATGTCACTTTTGTAAGTAAAAGAGATAAGTAGAGTCATAAAAGGTTGTTTGTGGAGGCGTGCGGTAGGAAAGAGAGGGTGAGCCGTGAATTACTGTGACGACGACTTTTAGCGAGTGCTTTATGGAGATGAGAGGTCCGTCCAGGTGAGCGTTGTGAATCGTAGCTGATCTGTCAAAGTAGTCCCTTTGATGGATTTTTATATCCTTTTCTTAGGCCCAGATCGGCTTCAAGTTTTCTTTGTTTCTTTAGGCGGTAGTGGGTGTTATTGGTGAAAATTCTGGATTGCATTTTTCTTTGAGTATGTAAGTGAAACGGAAACTATGTGCAGAGCCTATGTGCAATTAAGGAAGGTTTTAGTTCAGCCTTGGGTTTCAGAATGTTCACATCCGCCTAGTGGTGGAAATTTGTGTAACATGAACCAGAAGATGATCTGGTTTTAGGAAGATTATAACAACAGTATTTACAATAATCTAAACGAATAATTCCTTATTAGTTTCAATGTTATTTTCAGTTAGCATTCGTATTTGAATAGACATCTATGTTTTTAAAACAATGTAAATGTACGTCTATCGGTCGGTGCATTTAATAAGATAAATAAAGAAAACGTACCTTCCTGCGGGGTTTCAGCCTACGTCCCAGTTACAGGAGAACTCCTCCCCACGACGTGCTTTAGACCGCTCAGCCACGGAAGCTTTCACGATTCTGTAAGATTCAATTACCCTTTTTGAGAAATGGTAACTTTATTTCTTATCTGAAACGTAATTTCTAAGGAATTAATGCATTTTTTATAATGCAACATTATATCTTATTACGCTCAACGTTGTATTCAGTGGACGCACGTGTTTGAGTGTGTAGAGTAGACATACCATATAATTCCTCTCAGTACATTTCACATACCGTCTTTCCCGTGTGCTAAGGCGTCCCTCACCGAAAAAAGCTCTCAGTCACTAAGCACTAAGAGGCCAAGTTGTAGAGAGGAGTTTGCCACCACTCACAAATCCCAGTCACGAGATACAAACAATCACGATCCAAGAGATATAAACCTACAATTATAATTCACTAGCAGTATAGCCCGGCGTTGCTCGGGTGTAATGAAAACTTTAAAACTAATCCATGGTCCTGGAGCTCAGACTCAGCCTAAATATATTTGTGTGAAGTTTGGTGAGAATCGGATAGAAAAAGTGGATTTGTATAAAGGACATACAGACAGATAAACAGACACACACACACACAAACACCTTGCCTTATATATATATATATATATATATATATATATATATATATATATTATCGATTTTTTGCACTATTGTAAGAACTGCAACATTGAAACTTCTGAATATCGTTTCTTATATCTTTGTCTATGAGTGTATCAAATTTGATTAAAATCGGACCTTCTATAATCCGATATTTTCGATTATCGATTTTCGATATTTATCGGGGGTACCTCAACACAAAACCTAGCTAAGAACACTCGCAGACGCTTATAGTACAACTGTGTAAATTTTCAAGAAAATCGGTTCAGCCGTTTCGGCGTCTATAGGTAACGGACACACACAGACACACAGACACACAGAGACAAAGTTCCATTTATAAATAAGTTTAGATATGTAATAAATACTGTATATCACGTTAAGATTATACCAGATATATTGTTCTTGTTGTTTCCATTATTGATGATAACCGGTAAGAGTAGACAACAATACTACTTACGTTAATTAATTGGCTGTATGATATAAAATGTAAACTGGAAATATATATTGAGAAATTAGTATTGCAGAATAAAGCAACATTACGACAAAGACTGAATTTCCTAAATTCTGCTGATGGCGCACAAATAAGATCGTAGTAGTTCGTTCCAACTATCAAAAACAAAAACAGCTGACACCGCCTGTATGCATTTTATTCTATTCCCTATTTTACTAAATTTGGTAATTTTAATTACTGTAATAATACAAATAGATAGTCGATAATATTTTCATGCAGTAATAGTGGACACTGGTAGTAAGGCAAAAGCAAGATCTTGCTGGTGTCCATATCATGAACTTTTCAATCACTCAGTCCCTTACGCAAGTGGTGGATTTCCCTGTGCGTTTCTCTAATAACCCTAATGGACCTGACTCATTGCTAGATCTGTTTCACTTCCATCCCTGACATTTGCAATGTCAAGCTGCTCTGCCCTCTTGGAAACTCTGACCATGCAGTGGTTTCCTTCTACTCCCTTTCCACCCAGGACCCTCAGCCCAGCAGATGCTATCAAATAGCAGACTGAGACTCATACTGAGATTTCCTATGTGAAATCCCTTGGAACAAAGTTTTAGTCTTCCTGTTGAGGACTGTGCGTTCGAGGTCTCTTCTTGGGTCAAGGCCGGCATCGATGCTTTCATCCCAGCCAGGAAGTTGCGTCTTAAACCACATTCGTCCCCCTGGTAGTCCCCTGCTTGCTCGGGCGCTATCGCTCACTGGAATCACTTCTTCCGGCTTTATCGGAGTAAAGCATCGGACTATAACAGGCGCTTTTTTGCCTTTGCTAGTAAAACTGCCTTGCTTGGGGTGAAATAATTAAAAAAATATATACATACATACTCTTTGCGCATTTGAACGCAACCCTAAAACATCAGCTGAGATTTGGATGTAAACACGCTGTGTGTCGAGACACCTTATAGTAGGTACCTCCACTAATTCGCTGAGGGGAAAAAAACAAAACAAAACAAAACATAATAATAGAATGAAGAAAAAAGTCCCAGACTTAAAACAAAGTTTTATCGTCGAAATATTTATGCTATTATTAAGAGGAAATATCAAAGTATTTTTAAATTGTGTTTTTAAATTGTGTTTTTAAATTGTTTAGTCCTTTCTAACACGTTCGAAATTTTGATAAAAAATCTTGTTCAATTTTTTTCGTCAGCAGGTGGCCAAATTTTTATCAATAGATTACTAGGGATAATATAATATTACGAAACTCAATTTTTTCCGGTGAAAAATACATTAATCTGGAAATTTTTGCAAAAATCAAATAGTTGTCAGATTTTTATGTAACTTTCAGAATTTATTCACAAATGAATTAAATTATTTTTTAAATCATTTTTTTAGAAAATCTTAATATAAACACCCTCCACGTAATTTCATAAAAATTTGTTTCAATAAACACAGGACTAAATCGTCATTTTTGTCAACAGTTGGCTTTTTTTTTTTTTTTTCGAAAATCTGCTCTGAATAGTCAAATAGAAATGCAATAAAATAATGATATTATTTAATTTAATAATCTTTTAATTACTTTTTAAAATATATATATATGTACATATATATTAAGGACATTATAGTCTGAAGGAAAAAAAATTCGGTGAATAATGAATTTTTGCAAGAATTTTTTTTATTTTTTGAATATAAGAATTTATAAAGTTTAAAATATATTTTCAAAATTCTTCAAAGACTTGTTACAGTCAGATTATTTAGTTATTAAGTGAAGACTATGTTTACTAATCGAAAATTGAAAAGCTGAATACAAATCTTCGAGCCAAAAGAGTTCTTAAATAATTTTTAATATTTTTTTTAGTGTGTGTAGGAAGGTATTTTCTAAGTCTGATATTTTATGTTTGACATTAAAAGGTTCTTGACAAAATCTAAAGGAGGATCTGCAATGTAATTGGTCCCGATTTGGCTGCTCATCTTCGTTTCTCAACGATGGAATGTGGCTTCTCTCTGTCTTTTCTACAAGTCTTTTTACGGCTTTTGCTCTGACGAGCTTTATTTTCTAATGCCCTTCCCCCATCAATTTACCCGTATAACTAGATTGGCAACTAGGTCCTACCATTTTACCGTTAAAACAGGCAATGTAATCGACAATTCTACTCCAACAATTTTTCTTGCATTTCCCGCCTGTATAACTCTCTGCTCCATGTTTACTTCCCTGATAGTTACAATCTCTAAAAGTTTAAAAGCACCGTCAATTGCCATCTTCTATCTTCGTGACTCCCACCTTTTTCTTATTCTTTCTACAACATAATCTATACTGTTTGTTTTTCTGTCATCCGTCTCCTCTCACTGTAACCCACTGGTTGTCTGTAACCAATCAACATGTTAGAGAAACAAGACCTCCGTGATTAAGAAATGCTTGGAAAAGATATTGAAGTTGTTTTCCATTCTTTTCTCCACAGTTTAGAATTAACAGTTTTTCTCCAAGGAAACTGGTTTCTACTTAAGGCTAGAAATTCAGGAAATAAGAATTTGTATTGTATTTGTTATTAAAGTACACTTAGAACGGAGTGTTACATTTATTTTTTTAAACTGACGTACCAAAGGCGTTTTTTGTATAGTTTAGCAGTCCTACTAGCCTGATGATGTTCAGCAACTTGACGTAACACTGAATCCACAAGTGATCAAAAGATCTCTGAACTGATATGAGGCAACTGCTACCTGTGGGTGCAGGATCTTACATGAAAATAAACATCTCCTTATGTCCGATAAATACTTGATTGAAGTTATATTGGTGTACATGGTGGCCACGCCATTCATCAAAAGTTTCTAGAATTCTGGGCAACCTGGGCAACCTGGGCAACCGCTGACATGTTGCATTATCCTGCTGGAATCATACTTTAATCTAGGGTTACGTGGAGTCTATGAATGGATGCAAATGGTCATCTAGCGGTCATTAGTTAACGACCTGCTTAGCTGAACCAGTGGATTCTACTCATGACACAAGAACACGCACCACAATCAATACCTGCTTGTATGATGTCTTGCTGGCCACAAATGAGGTCCAAGACCTCATAGGATCTGTACCACATCTGAATTGTGCCATCAGCCCCAAACAACAAGAAATGCGACTAATCGGATCATGATATTAGGTTGTAACAAAAATAATAGCCGATTTCAGAAATATAATTTTATTCTTGAAAAATTAACTGTAGAAATGTTGAAATTAGTCAAAATACGAGCCTTGAGCATCTATACACCTCTGCCATCGATCGGCGAGATTATTTATTCCTCGTTGACAAAACGTTATTGGCTGTGATGCAACAAAATTTTTGAAAGCTGATTCCACATCTAGTTTGGGCCTAAAAGTTTTACCATTTACAAACGTGCTTAAGTGCTTAAAAAATGGGCCACATACTATATCGGCAAATTTTTCCTTATTTTTATCAAAATTCTATCTTATATATATATATATAATTTTTCAGTCTTTCAGGCGTCTAATTAGCAATATCATGAATCAAGGTGAAGCCCTGTGTCTAGTGTCGTAGTGTTAATGGGCACACTGCTCCCCTAACCTATGGGAGCTAAAGAATACTGAAATGACCTGTTCGATATAGTTATGGTGCCTTTTGCATTGACTGTGAATGTGATTCGAGGTGGCGCCTGTTACCACAGCCATTTTCTAACCAGATGACTGGTCATGATCTTTAAGAACACATAGTCAAGCATTGGGATGTCCATTGCAGGTAGTAATGCTTTCGATCTGGTATTCCAAGTAAACATAGCATCATAGATGAAAGACATTTGTAGTAGGGAGATGGTTGAATGTATAGTAAATTGGCCTTGTGTCAAACATAACCAACATTCCTATAACTTAAGGATTTATCGGGATCATCTGAGGGTGGATTTGTGGAAGAATTAAAGTATTTCCTTTGTAAAATAAGTGGAATTTTATTAACAGAACAGAATAACATCAATTTGTAGAAGTTAATGCTGAAAATGCTGAATATGAAAATGAAAAATGCTGAAAGACAAAATGTAGGTAGTTAATTTGTAAGAATTAAGCGTTCACTGAGAAATAATAGTAAGGAGTTAAGTGTATCCAGAACTTGTAGTGGTAGGTAGCAGAGAGTGTTTATGTAGAGAGATTAACAGGTTACTAATAAAGTTTGTGTTCCTTTCCTTTTTATGGCCAGCAAGAAAGTGAAAAGGAAGGTGAATAAATAAAGGAAATTGTACTTATCGGACGTTAATTTTTAGGAGTCAGTTGAAGTATCTTGTTGTTATTGTCTTCTTCTTTGTTGACTGAGAGTATACTGAGGATGGAGAAGAGGTAAAGGAAATTAGCACGAGTGAAGAAGGAGAACGAATATTTGTCGGGACTTTATGCCCGGGTCAGACTTAAAGTTTCTTTTGTCACATGTTTGGTGTATGATATCGCTGTTTCCATCTCACTGGCTGATTCGGCTTTCTTTCTTTTTATACCGAAATACCTTTTTAACATAGGCTTCTTAACTTATCTCTCAGTTTTGCAAATGGCTTCCTTCCATTGGCTAGAAAATTAATTTAACATAAGATCGCGAAATCTGGCTTCGTCTTTTTCCTTCAATATGGGGTCAACCCATTTCTTATTCGTCAAAATTAGGATTTCACACGTAATTGTGAATTTTTGTAAAAGAGAAGAAGAGAATAGAGTTGCTTTTAATTCAGTGTTCTCCACACATTAAATAATCCAGTATCTCCATATTGCATTGATTCCACTCATGGTTAGATGGCCTCTGTAGTCGATCCATGCTTTCTCAATCACTGCTCACAGCGCCATAATGTATGTGCAGGTGGTTGTGTATAAATAGATCTCTCTAGTATATCGTATAAATGGCGTTAGGGTTAAGGGAATGATGTGTACAAGCTATTCATTGGAAGTTTCCAGAATGCTTATGAAACTTATTTTCTGATGATCCTGTGCATTATTCTGCTGGAATGATGTGTCGTTGTTGTTGGGAACATGCATTCCACGAATGGGTACAAAGAAGCAGTGCAACGTAACGATGACCAAGCCATGACAGAAATTTAAATATATATATATAGTTATAGCAGAAGACAGAAAATATGACACCGAAATCTGAAGGTACATTGGAATACTGAAAGGAGCTTTTAAAAACTAAGCAACATAAGCAGGAACAGTCTGTTAAACAGCCATTAATGCTAAACTTTAATTGGAGTAGATAGACTAAACTATCGCCCGGTTCACACTCCACCCACGTCTATTGAACAGGCGAAGAGGCTCATCCCTTGTTCCTTGTTTAGGATGTGGTTTCCGGCTTTCTCTTTTCCAATCTTCTTACTTTTTTCTTTTTTCTCTCAATTGGAGTAGATAGACTAAACTATCGCCAGGTTCACACTCCACCCACGTCTATTGAACACGTGAAGAGGCTCATCCCTTGTTCCCTGTTTAGGATGTGGTTTCTGGCTTTCTCTTTTCCAATCTTTTTACTCTTAAGTAGCCCCCTGCGCATCAGTGGCGTTACCGCCTTACTCGCGGTGATATGATTAAAAAACATAACAACTATTAGGTAATATCAGTTACTCCTTTAGGGAATTCTTGACAATCTCCGCACATGAAAAAGAAACTTGAAGAAACAAAGATATTGCGCTACAGAAAAATACTGAGAGTACTATGGACTGAACATGTGAATAATGTGGAAGTTTAATGGAAATAAGAAAAAAAAGTGCCGGTATAGTATGTGGCCTACCTTTTGAATATAGCCTCCGAAACTCTGTCACTGGTATAGTATGTAGCCTAACTTAAAAAGGCATATTATAAGAAAATATTATAACTGTCTGGTAAAGGTTAGAGAAAATAATTAGTTTCAATAAATAGCCAAATACTTACATCTTTAAATATACATTTTCTGAGGTAGGGCACATTCAAACCGGGTAGGCCACATACTATGCCGGTATCAAAAAGACGTATATATTTCGAATCAGAAAGAGACAGTTAAATTTTCTGTGGCAAATGATGAGAAAAGAGGGCTTGGAGAATTTGACACTCACAGGACATAGTAAGGGACAGAGGGAAGCAGCGACTAACATATTTGTCTACAGGATCGGCAGAACAGGAAGAGATGTTAAAAAAGACAAACCTTACTAAAATTTACAAAAGATAGGAAGTTCTAGAGAGCTATGATCACACACGTCCTGAAATGACTTGACACTTTGTAGAAGAAATTATATTGATTTTTATTTGAATTCAGATATCTGAAAGAAACATTCAATTTACACAAAACTTTATCAACAAACTTTAACTTGCACTCACGTCATTTTTCTAATAGCATTTATTTTTTAGTTTTTTGTTGTTGTGGTTTTGTTTTTAACCATACATGTAAAATGATTGTTGTTGTTAGTCTGCTTATCTTTGTACTTTATCGATTTGTTTTGAAAAGGTAAATATTTTTACTAAAATTTATTAGGGGAGTCACGGTTAATTTTATTATTAAACAAATCACTCAATAAATATTTAGTGTTTATATTCTTTACACGTTTAAGTTTTACGATTGTAGATTCAAATTTTATAAATGCAGTAATTACTATAATTTTTTTATTAGTACAATGATTTTCAACCGCCGTGCCACGCGATCCTCAAACTTAAGTGTGAAGCTAAATATTGTCACCACACACACACACACACACACACACACACACACACACACACACACACACACACACACACACACACACATATATATATATTGGTGTAACCCTATTAGGACCAAAAACTAAGTATTAAACAATATATATATATATATATATAAACAATTATTATTATTGTTATGATAACAGCATACTGCAACTCGAAAGCTATTAATTATTCCACACAGTAGTAATTGATGATCTACCTAATGCTAATCACAAGTTATTGTGGCCGAAGAATTCAACAGGCTGGCTTTGTTCAAACTGTTGATAACAACACATTCTCCCAGAAATTATAACCATCATCTATTTGACATAGTTGCAATATGGACCACGGTGGTTGTTTTAAAAAGCATAAACGTCCCTCAGAATGTGTCTATAACAAGAATTGGCTCGTTGTCTTATTAGACGTGTGTATTCGGATATGAATAGCAAATCGCCTGGTTCACACACCACCCACGTCTATTGAACAGGTGTAGAGGCTCATACCTTGTTCCCTGTTTAGGATGTGGTTTCCGGCTTTCTCTTTTCCAATCTATTCACTCTTACGTAGCCCCCTGCACACCAGTGGCCTTACCGCCTTGCTTGGGGTGATGTGCTTATATATATATATATATATATATATATATATATATATATATATATTCAAGTGGAATAACTATAGAGTCCATAGCTAAATCGGCTGCTAAGAAGGTCGGTTCTCTGTGCAGGGCCAGGAAGTTTTTCCCGTCTGAAACAATCCTGCACATATACAAATCTACCATCCGCCCTTGCATTGAGTACTGCTGCTATATCTGGTCGGGTGCTCCTGTTAACCACCTTGACAAAATCCAACGGAGAATCTCTCATGTGATCGATCCCGACTTGGCAGCCAGGATATAGTCACTTCCTCACCGGCGCAATGTGGCTTCCCTGTGTCTCTTCTACAAATACTTTCATGGCTTCTGCTCAGATGAACTTAGCTCACTGGTACCCCCCCACCCTATACATGAATTTACTCGAGCCACAAGATTAACAACCAGGTTCCACCCTTTTACTGTGAAACCAATAAATTGTAAACGTAAATTCTACTCCATCAGCTTCTTCTCTCGCATCTCCCGCCTGTGGAATTCCCTTCCGTTTACTTGCTTTCCCGATAGCTACAATCTTCAAAAATTCAAATGAAAAGTCAACAGTCATCTCTTATTGCACTAGCCTGCATCCTCTCTCTCTCTAATGCTTCTTTCTTCGCCCACTCTACTCTCAGTAGTACTCATCTTTCTCCTACCCTCTTCCTGACACCCCCTGCAACCTGTCACTCTTTCTCATAACTTTCCTCCTATGTAACCCCTTGCTCAACAGTGACAGTAAAATGCCTTGCTTGGGGCGACACGATTAAAAAAAAAAGGTTCCATTGAAAATGACAGATAAGATATTATTATTAAGTTTTGGATATCATTTTTTATGTATTCTTATGATTTTTTTTCTTTTAAAAACTCAAATGATATAGGAATTGTCCGAATGTTTTGTTTTTACGAGCGCTTTTGGCTATACTTTTAAGCATTATGAAGTGTGAATTTTATTTTACATGTAACAAAATATGTGTAGAGTGTACGTATGTATCATTTAAACACACATGGAGATCTACCAGGCCCTATCCGTGACATACTTGTTGACAATACACGCATAACATCATCCACATGCAAAACAAAAAAAAAAAAAAAGATTAAAATAATGGGAATATTCATTTAAAAAAAATCACACACATAATAATATCAATTATGAACACGGCAACAATGTGCTTACCGTGTTCAGAATATAACATACACACGACTACATACATAACTCTGCACAATCAGTTTCATGTAAAATAAAATCCACCCATGATACTGGCTAAAAGTATAGCCGAAAGCGCTCGGAAAAACAAAACATTCGGACAGTTTCTATATAATTTGAGTTATGAATATTGACTGTAGTTATGAAGAAGAAGAAGAAGAAGAAGAAGAATCAGCCACCACTTCTGGTAATTAAGAGCTCGAAATAATAGATCCGACGCTACACATTGATACATTTTGGATTTCAATGCAAAAGGAATACTCCACATTAGCTAAAAAAAGCTTTATCAGTTTTATTTCAATTTTTTACTGCTTACTCTTGGGGAAGGTATTAATCCGTCTCTTCCCTCCTGTTATGGGTTAAATAATAGAACAGACTGGGTTCTATAGCCTTGACTAGCAACCAGTCTACTGCAGAAAGCAATGGCAACCTACTGCAGGATAATCTTCTGGCCAGTCAATCATGTTTCTTTCGAGACATGATCGTCGAAGCGTGCATCATGTATGGCACTTAACTGACTGACTGCTTATTTATGTGAATTTGGCTTCTCAACCCTAAATAACATAAAAGATAAGAAGCGAGAAAGACTAAGCTCATATGAAGATGAAATGAGGGTCTGCTTATCGTACATTTGACCAAACATTGAAGTATTCGTGAAAAAGACTCCAGGTACAGGTTTCACACTAAATAAACTGCACAAATAGTTGAATAGAAACATTGAAATTTCGCCCTTTTACAGTGAAACCGATAAAATGCAGCCGTAACTTCTACTCCAACAGTTTCTTTCCTAGCACTTCCCGACCGTGGAATTCTCTTCCACACGATTGCTTCCCCGACGGCTACAATCTCCAGGAGTTTAAATGTAAGGTCAATAGACACCTCCTAACACACTAACCTGCTCCCATTCTATCAAACACTCTTCCCATCTATCCAACCCTCATCCTCGGTATCCTTACTCACCTGTCACCTTCCTCCTGACATTCCCTATGTCTAACCACTCCTTCTCTTTACCTTCCCCTATGTAGCCCCATGCGCAATAGTGGCAGTGGAATGCCTTGCTTGGGGTGAGATGATTAAAAAAAAAAATTGAAATAAAGTAAGTTCATATTTGTATATGCATGTTTAAAAATATATGGTTTTATTTCATAACATTTAAATGTAGAAGCTTTAAAACTTTTGTCAAGTGGGCCGTGATATTTTCCTTTGCTCCTAGGTGTGCCGCTGCTTAAAAAAGTTGAGAAACACTGAGTTAGTAGCATAAAATGACTACAAAATTATAATTAATAAATGTAGGGAAATAAATGTTAAATACTCTGAATTTTTATTATGCAGTTATTTGGGGGGGGGAGGGTGTCAATGAAATTCAAGCGGTTTATTTTGTGTGTAAAAGTTTTTCTATTTAGAATTGGCTCTCAAAGGGATTTCCAGAAATAACTGTCATAGTGAACTGTTAGGGATTCCTTTTTTCAAATTCAGGAAAATAAATTACCCTCGAATTTTTGCCTAATGAAAATGGGGGCTTATACCCTCGTAAAATTCAAGTTGTAACTTCTTTAATCCTAGTTTGGTGATATTTAAAACGGGTAAGCGGACGAGCAGCAGAAGATGGTTAGAGGGCAAAATGCAAGAAGCCTGCTGGCTGTGGCAGAAGGTAGTTACATACCAGAAAGAATTTGGACCACGTGCAACAAATTCGGCTGGTAAAGGACTTAGACGTCAGATATGAAGCTGGCTGCGGAAAGATTATAGGCTTCCTAGAAAGAAAGTTGCCAGGAAAGCAAAGGGAAAAAAGGTTTCAGCATTCTTAAAAAAAACTAAAATGACGAAAATTATTTAACAATAACGTAAAACTTTCCGGGACTCAAGTAGAAAATGAAAACAAAAGCAAACCCAGTGAACCACGTGGGATCCAAGCAGAAAGAAAACAGAGCGACATTGACAAAAATATCGTTAAAACCTCCTGGAGAATCTCGAGGAAAATACACGTGTTTTCGTTTATCTCTTAGATTTGTGCGCCTCTTTTTCTTAGAGTAATTTCTCTTAATTCCAACACTTTTCGTACTACCTTTCAAAGTTTTTTTTTCTTTCATGATTTGAAAAAATGTATTGTGCATTATTTTAGAGCCAATTATTTCTATAATTTTATACTATATTTCTTTGTTCATAATATCCTTTTGTACGCTTTAGCAGGAAAGGACATTTTTGTTTAAGCTTTTCTGGTCAAATTTGTACTTTGTTATATTGTTTCATATCTGTACAATAAATGTTTGTACCTTTCAAATTTCACGAGATAGTTTCAAGTCTTACTTGTTACTGTGTGCGATTTTTGATATTCGGGATGAGATAGAATTATTTTACTAATTCAGTAGATTAGAATAAGTTTAATCTAAGCCATAAGTTATCACTGCATGCTTCTTTTTAGAGAAAGATAATTATTCCAACGAAATGAAATTGTTACGCACTGTTGTTGCCTGCTTATTGCACAAACGAGAATACATTAAAATTCGAATGCTAATGATTTACAGTCGGTTTGAAAGAAATTGTTTTGGTTTTAGGTTTTCTATAGAAAAAAAATTGCTAAACCTTCCTTTACAAGTTTTGTATGTTCGCAAACAATCGCCTTTTGAGATCCGTTTTTAATAGAAACAATTCTTTTTATGGTATGGATGAGGTTGAGATAATAAATGAGTAAAGGCCAGGTTTTTGTTTCATATATCACTATTTTTATTTCTGTTGACTCCATAAGGTTTCATTTTTATTATATGTGAATGATTTTTATTCAAGTCTTTTTTGTATTTTGTGTCTTTGGTATGTTTCTTGTATAAGGCATTGGGGTAATCATGTGAACGTTCATTATTATAGATGTATTGCTGTATTCAGGTTATAAAGAGTTTTTCTTCCGTGTATATGCATATTCATGTAAATGTAGCATATTTGTTCCTCCATGTGTGTATCAGGTGGAATGTAGTATCAGGTTGCCGTTTGTGCTATGTTGTATTGTGTTCTGGGTATTTGAGTGTGTGGATTGTACTCTTGAATTCATTCTTTGGTTTTCTGCATATTCTTTTCGTGAATATTATTTAAGCATATCTCTGTTGGTGTGTCGATTGAATCTCCGACGGTAGGCCGCGAATTCCACCTGCGAATTCCACCTGCCCGTTGAGTGAAATGGGATCAACTAAAAGGTTATGTCCGTGGTCATTGTTCTGTTTATATTTTTTTTGGCGCCTGCGCGTTTCTGATTTGATTTTTGTGGGAGCGTTAGTCATTGGTTGTTTTTCGCATGACGTCAGTTGACCACATAATTTAAGTCCGGTTATAGTTTAGGTTACCAGAAATAAAGAAGAATTGAAATAGAGAAAGGATGTGAGTGCTTCTGTGTCACTTTATTAGTAAAGAGGAAAGGGTATATTTCAATACGCTTTACTACTTCCTATCTACTCACCACACTACGAAAACCCGAGTTATAACTAGTATTTATTGGGCGAAATAGGCTAATAACAAATCGGATATTAGTCACTGCCGACACTGAATTATTTTGAGGGGAAATGTCTTCTCGAGCAAAAGGTATGTCGTGTCCAGTCAAGAGTCCCAGCTAAAAAGAAAGATTCTCTCTGTTTCTTTTTGAAGCTAGAAAGCGTCCCTCACCTTTCTCGCGCATGCGCAGATAGTCTTTCTTATCAGAGTCCCCCGGGGAGATTATTATTCTTTTTTTTTTCTTTTTTTCTTTTTGTTTATTTTATTTTATTTTGTGTTTCTTATTCAATCCTCACAGGATTCCAAATTCTCTTCAGAGTTCTTGGTCCTTTTTTATTATTAAAGCAGTTGTCTGTGTTTGTTTCTTTACTGCATCATGGATCCACTTGCAATCGGGCAAACTGACACACTGGGTACAATATGGTGTCAATCATGTTGAAACCAGTCGACTTTTGCTGGCGAATTGTGCACCATGTTGGTATTCGACAACATCTCATTTTCTTAATAGTATCCTGAGTTTCTGGTCTTTCTATATAACATCTGAACAACCCCGTTTCAAATGTTGTACTTTTTTTGGTGGAGTGGGTTGGAGGGTCAGAATAGACCTCATCCATGTTGAGTTTGTTTTTACTCCTATTTGCTGAAACATGAGTTACACAAGTTTTCTTTTCTACTGTAATATCAACTTCAAATCATCCATGATTTGTTTTGCTATCTCTTAAAATTCTCTTATCTGTGTAGTGGTCTAAAGCAAAACACCTCACACAACTTCAACAGTTAACAATGAATTAACTTTATTCAGTATAAGTATATTATATTAAGTTGCCACACATGAAATGATGTATTTTTGGTAGCTTGATGAGCGGGCCGTCTAATGAAGTAACCTTCTTACTATATAAAACAAATCTTGACTTATTCATGACTCTTTTTCTTTCTAGACAAATTTTCTTTCAACATACTTATAAGTCCAATGAAAATGGTTACAACGAAACAATGTCGATTAGTAATCTGTATAAGCACAAACTGAGAAAAAGAGCCATTTTTGCATCGAATCATTACATGTGATGAGAAATACATACTCTTTAACAACAGTAAGAGAGTGGGCCAGTGGCTAGATTCTAGTGAATCCCCAAAACAATACCCAAAATCTCCACTGCACCCTAAAAAGTAATGGTTACTATATGGTGGTCTTCAAAGGGGTTATTCATTATTGTCTCAAGGGAAAACAATAACAGCAATCTCATATTGTGGAGAAATTGAGTGTATGCAGGAAAAATTGAAAATAAAAACATCCTAGATTTTTTAATAAGGATGCCCCAATTTTATTGCATGACAATACACAGCTCCGCACTTCTCAATTAACTGTGCAAAAGCTGCATAGCCTGAATTATGAAATTCTGAATCATTCTTCATATTCACCTGATATCTCTCCTGCTGGTTATCACTTATTTAAATATTTTGAACATTTTATACGCAATAAAACTATAGGTGTTAATGGGAAATGCTTAATTTCCCCAACACTATATTTTTTAGGCACACAAATGAATGACGAAACTTTCTTTTAGAATAACAACAAAGAATGGTTTATTATATAGTAAACGTACAAGATTGGTAGTATGTAAGTGTCCATAGTGAAGCTAGCAGCAGATAGTATGTAAGTGTCCATGGTGAAGCTAGCAGCAGATAGTATGTAAGTGTCCATGGTGAAGCTAGCAGCAGCGTCTTCCGCGAAAGCATTCCATGGGGAATCAGTGGCAGCGATGTGAAAGAGACGTCCGTTACTGCCGCGGGCTCATGGCTCTCTGGCTTTCCTCAGTTCTACAAACAGGACTAGGAAAAATAGTTCTAGAGAGGAATCAATGCGCTCCGCCCGTTGATTGGTCAGTGTGTGACCGAATCTCCCGTCGGGGGCATTGATTCGCTAAAGGAAATAGATCTGTGGCTGCTACAAAACATTCTCCAATAAGGAAGAGGTAAATGAAGCATTTGAAGTGTTTATCACATCAAGAGTGATAATTTTTTAAAGAAGGGATCGATAATTTAGAGATATATTAGAGAACATTCACTCATCAACATGATGCTTATTTCAACTGAATATATTAGTTATTTAACATTTCAGGGGCGTTTTATTAATTTCCTATAAAGTGCATCATTTTATTTGTGACAATATGGCGCCTTTTTTTTTTTTTTTTAACTCTGAATGCATGTGTAGATTAGCGTACGTGATCACTTACTTATGCGTCTGCGTTTACCAACATTTGTCTCTGTTTTAGTATTTGATTATGTAAACTAATTTAGGTCATAATAGCTGTTGTTGTATCGTCCAATTCTGGAATGGAAATTCGAACGCTTCTATGCTCTAAACAGAAAAGAAATAACGGTAAAGATGCTGGTCAGACAAACTAATTCACGGGTTATTCCACTTTTTATGTGGGGGTGATACTTTGTTAGTATTTTTTATCTTACAGCTGTCCAACAGAATTATAAATGTACGTGTTGGGTACTCCGACATGGGGAAATGGTTAGCAAGCTTGTCTTGCTAGATCAATTACGATTGAGTTCGGTCCTCACTGGGTGCTCAATACTTTCGAGTTTGTGCTACATCCAAGCTACGCTTAGTAACTCACCATAAATGGATGTGTTTATTTATGAATTCAGTGCCAATAATAATTTTACGTTTAGTTTTTGAAGTCAGTTCTTTTTTTTTTTTTTTAAGTAATGTGATTCGTTCTTATGCTTTTCTTTTAGCTTTCTCATAGTCATGGTGTCGTCGACACGACAGAGGGAAAAGTTTACTTCTTCCCAACCGATCTTTTCCTTTAAGCACCAGCTTAAAGGTAAGATCTGGACAGACAAAAAGCGACTCTCTCATCAGAATTTGCCGAGATTTGGGTGAGGGTTTCGCCTCTAGGCCAAGTAAATGATGCTAACTTAAAGTGACATTTTGATACTTTTTAGGCATTTCGGATATTGTTTGATATTTCTCTTTTATATTTATTACTTAAGTTAACTTAGATCGGGTATGGTGCTTTTCTAAGCGCAGCTTAGGTGTGGTACAAACCCAAAAATATGGGGACCCCTGAGGAGCAAACTTACTACTCAGTTGTAATAGGTTCTAGCGAGACAAGCTTGCTAACCATTACATTACGCTGGAAACAGGGATTTATGCTCATTGGGCCTTACTATTTTTATGCTTTTTTTAAAAATTTAATCCCCACCCTGTTAGATGACAAACATGTCAGTTCTCTAGTGGCTACAGTGTAGGAAATTTTGTTGTCCAGGTTTCATTTTTCATGTTAAGAATCCAAACGCCCGAATTCCAAAGAATAATAAAATAAAATATGGGTATCCTGTTAAATAAGTCATTTGTATTTACAATTTTATGTTTTTTTTTTGTTTCAGTTTTTTTTTTTAATCATATCACCCCAAGCAAGGCGGTAACGCCACTGATGCGCAGGGGGCTACGTAAGAGTGAAAAGATTGGAAAAGAGAAAAACCGGAAACCACATCCTAAACAGGGAACAAGGGATGGGCCTCTTCACCTGTTCAATAGACGTGGGTGGAGTGTGAACCGGGCGATAGTTTAGTCTATCTACTCCAATTAGACAGAAAAATCTATAGTTTACAAAATACTTTTCAATAGTCAACAGAAAATGTCACAATTGAGAAAAAAACTTTGATCGTTTGCGAAAATTCACTGTTCGTCTTTGTTGCTGTTATTGCTGGAGATTATTCATTTGACATGTTTCTTCCAGCACACTTTATAAGGAAAAACTATGTAGTTATCTACGCCTTCTCTTGTATTCGACAGTCACATATCCTCTTTGATAGTCAAAATCTGTGGGTTTTTATAAGAAAAAAAAATTAGTTTTTTCTGATTGGTCAAATATTTCACATGATGATGTCAATTTATAACCATTAGAAATGTTTATTTAAATGATGTGCGGTGTATTGTGGAAGGTTTGGGCACATGTTTGTGACATTATCTAATATTGGGCAAAAAATAAAGTTTGGCTGTGTTTTAATGTATGTGTTGAACATAGGTTTTATTTCCTATAGCAGGACGCTTTTCACATTTCATTGGATGTATCATAATTGTTATCTTGGGTGTGTGGTTGGTAAAGAGAATGTTTCTATCTTTATTCAGTCCTACATAATTTTCTTTTGGTAAACTGATATTTTTGCGCCAATTTAGGATTGTGGTGTTTTTTTACTAACTAATACAGTTTTGTTTATTTTTTGTACATATATATTTTTTTTTTCTCATTGTAAATACCCATTGGTGATAGATATTCTTATTTTTATATCCCACTCTCAGATAAAAAAAAACAAAAAAACTTTACATATGTGTACCAGTTAGGAGAATGAATATCAGTTCGGGATGAGAAATCGGAGAGCCGAGTTTAAATTCGTTTTATTCAGTTTTGCACAAATATCCTTGGAAAGGTATTAATCCATCTTTTCTCCCTCTGCCTATGGGTTAAATAGCAAAGATTGGGTTCTATAGTCTTAGTTGGCAACCAGTCTACTGCAGAAAACTATGTCAACCTACTGCGGGAAAATATTCTATCTAGTCAGTCTCTCTTTCAAGACATGATCGCATAAGCATGTATCACGTATGGTAATTGACTAACTAGTTAGGACTTCATATAGGAATTTTTGTATTTTGGTGACTGCAGTAAGAAGGGTATGTGAGAATGTTGCGTTATGGTGAAAAAAAATTATCGGATGAGTGGGTCAGTGATTGAGACTAGCTAAGTTAAATGTACGACAGATGAAAACCAGCCTCTTTCTTACCCCAATGTCGGCCTTGTGCCATATTTGATGTATCTATTTATCAATAAGTACCACAATAATTTCACATTGTATTTTCTATTCTTTCATAGATGCGAAAGACAAACGGATATTTCGAAATGGTATTCAGACATGATGAGTCGTGGTGCTTTTGATGGAGATCTTTCTACAGAACAGCTTGTAACAAAAAAACAAATTGAAAGCATTATTGAAAAAGGCTCTGCCAAACCAAGAATAGTTTCACTGAAAACTTTAGAAAAGTACGAAGCTATTTTTAAAACGAGTGACTTGAAGGACGAAACAGAAATGGACGAAGAAGAGTTTGAAGAAGAAGTTGATTCGAACATTTTATCGTCGTATGAATTAAAAAAACCGAAGACAGAAATGGAGGAAAGAATGGAAGAAAGGGACCATAATGGCCAGAATGAAGCAAAAGACGAAAGAAAAGAACTTCCAATTCATCCAATTTTAACTGCAACCAAACCAAAAGACTCTGAAAATGTCACGGACTTGAAAGAAAGCAAGAATCAGAATGTAACAAAACTGAGTGCATGGAAGGATAATCTGAAAAAATGTTATTTCAATAACAGTAGTAGTTACTTAGATGTATTTTATAAGTATGGCAGCAATATTCAAAAGAAGATGCTTCATTTTAGTGCCGAATTATCTAGAAATCTAACTTTCAAAAAACTCAAAAAGAAAAAATCCAGAAAAAGAGAAAATTCAGGAACTGAAGAAGTATGCACAATGAAAAATACATGTTGTTTACGATATTGGCTTTCTTTCGAGTTAAAAATGTGTATTCCACAATTTAATTGGTTGGCTGTAAACGTGACACGTAATGGAGTCCAACATGAAGAATATTTGCCTTTTCCTAACAAAAGCAATTCTAAAAAACAAATCTTAAAAGCTAATGTAAGATGGTCAGACATTTTTGAAAGTAACGTGGGACTAGCAAAAGACAGTATGTCGGATAAATTGAGAAATAAAGACGAGAAACAAGAAGTAGGGGATGTAAAGATGCCAACATTTGAAAAAGATAAGAATCAAATAAAGTCAGAGGATGAAAAAGAAAATGAAACAAAATCAAGTCAAGATTATAATAAAAAAGATCAGGTATCAATCAAAGACGAAATAGAAGTCGATCTGAAAAGAGAAGAGTGGTTAAACCCCACTGAAAAAGCGATTGAGAGATTGCTGAAATTGAGGAAAGCAAATTCAGAGGATTTAAGTGTAGACAAAGTTACAAAAATCATCGACGAAAAATCAAAAGAACAGTTGATAAAGATCCAAACATTGGAATTATCGATCAGTAAACTCGAGAACCGTCTCTTGAGAGAGCAGTTAAGTAAAACGAATGACTCATCATCGATCTCTCGACTTGAAAACCACATTTTACGCCTCGAGAATGAATTGATAAAAATTAATCAGACTTACACGGAACTCCGATATGAAAACGAACAACTGAAAAAAAATCAACGTCGATATTTGGAGCTTAGCCATAGCTCCGAGCAAAACCAAAGCAAAGTGTCAACTGGGACGGATTCAGAAAACTACACATTGATAATTGGGCAGCATAAGACGAAGCTGACAGAACTCACGTACGAGTTGAGAAACCAGTCTGAGCTAGTCGCAAAATATAAGAAGCAATTAGAACAAGTCGAAGACCAGAACCGGATGTTGTATCAGATTGTAATGAATCAATCGCTCTTGATTTCCCAAGTAATGAAAAAGATCCAAATTCTTAGCGATCAAATACAAGAAAATAACCAAAAGAAACATGACTATGGTATGATAACTCCAACTGAGCTGATAAAACACTTGGAAAAGATGGTAACTATAAATCAAAAAGCTCAACGAAGACCAAAACGTGTTTCATCCTTCCAGAAATATAACTCAAGGCAAAGCTTAAAGTATCATCTTTATAAGATGTATATGTCGAAGACTTGTTTAAAATTTGATGTCGCTGACAAAAACAAGGTTCAGATATTGTCAATAAGCCATCGACATGTGAAAGGGGATTTGCCTAAATTGGCAACAGTTAAGATTTCGGATCCTGTAAAAACCCAAAATGAAAACTTACTAAAGAAAGAAAAACAAGAAAGAGAAGCAGAAAAAGACAAAGTGTTTGATGAAAAACAAACAGAAAATGTTGTAAAACCTCAAGCAAAGACAGAAGAGAGGGAAACGAATGCTTCGATTTCATTACAAAAGCAGAATTACGATAAGGAATTGAAAGAAATATTGAAGCCAGAAACAGACGGAACCCAGGCAGACAAACCAAGCCAGGCTGAAAATTTGTCTCAAGAAAAAATTATGGTTGATTCTAATAAGGTAGAAAAAGCACCCGAAAAAGATAAAGAAAAATTTGCTTCCAAGAAGCCTTTGTACGAGGACCCAGAAAATAAAGACCCCAAAGGTGAGATTTCCTTTAGATTTTCAATTTTATTTAAAGAATATCACTTGTTTTTGTTGTGTTCATAGAGTTTAAAGGCAGTGTGTTAGTGTATAATAGGTTTGTGTGTGTTCATCTCGAAACAGTTAAACCAGGCGAAAACTTTAAGACTTTAAAACTCGCGATACAATATATGGGAAAAAAAGAAGGCGTTAGTTTAACCTTTATTGCGAGACTCACCACTTTTGTTGCGAGGTATAGAAATTTACAGTAAATATGGGCTCCTGGTACATTTGTCCCGCAAATAATAGTGGTGAACTCATGATTGTCCGGACAAAAAAAGCATGAAGTTTAAGCAAACAAGTATTAATAATTAATATTAGAACGTTCACTTTCTGACTATGAAACCCAGTTTCGATTCTCATTATGGTCGATTTAACATCTTGATATTATTGGTTTGAAGGAGGCAATCCCAGTGTGTGGCACCTTTGAAAAGTACCTGAAAACCACATCATGGGTTGACCCAAGCCTTGTGAGTGAAGTTTGGTAGACGAGACTTTCTGGGAATCTCCATTGATGGTTGTGTTAGCACATAGTCACAAGTCATCGTGACTGAGGCTTTGAGTGTCCTGGCCTTGTTCAGACTGTTGATCATGCTAGATAATGCACTCTCTCTCAAAAACTGTAACTAAGGTCTACTCAACATAGTTACAGGTACGTTCTGTGGGTGTTGAACAAAGACGAATGTGTCTGAGCAAGCGTCTTCAACGGGGATTAGCTAGTCACCCTAGTAGACAGATAGCCTTGGATACGAGTAACCAGCCATACATTAATAAATATATGCGGCGTGGTTACAATAAATAAAAAAATAATTAAATTAAAGGAAAGAGGAAGAAGCTTTCAAATATTTTGCAGTTTGTAATTATTGCCAGGGACTTAATAAAAAAGAAACAAAATAATAATCTAAAACTTGAAGGAGGAATTTGCTCTGTTATCTGTAATAATTGCCACAAGAAATACACAGGATAATCCTCAAGGAATTTAAAGAAAAGCTTATATGAACACAAACAATAACTTTTACAAAACAATGTGGTCAATGCTTTAGTTGCTCACCATAATGAATCTGGTCATAATTTTTAATATTATGCCACCTGTGGCAAACCAATGCCTTCTTGTTTCAGTTTAAACTGACTCTTTTTTTTTCTAACTCTGGAAAGTGAAAACTTCACAGAAATATATTTGAAAAATTCCATGTTTTAATACGACCTTTAAGCAAAATGGTCAAATTATATGGAAAAAAGATGTCAGATAAAACTGACAAGAAGAAGATATGTGTTGAATATATTTCCAGTTATTATATGTAATAATTATGGGACATCACTTAATTAACTAATGGCAATATAAAGCCGATCCTCACTTTATATCCAGTAGTATCTAATATTAATACTAGTTTACCAATGCTATATAAAATATGGTAAATTTCAACCTATTAGAGGAACTTTTCATGTGTGTTTTTAAGTCATATACTCTTTAATTTAAACTGGTCCAATCTTATTTTTCCATATATCTAAATTATAATATCTGAAATCAAGAAAATAGAAACTTTAAGCAAAATGGTCCATTCTACTTATGTATGTATGAACACATGGCCAAGTGGTTACAAACTTAGCGTTTCAACCCTGGGACCGAGCTTTGAATATCCCCATTGTCAGGAATGTGACTTCTTGTTAATAACAGCTTGAGAAAAAAAAAACCTAAATGAAATTGACTCATCTATATAATACTATAGGATGTACATTGTGGTGCATTGGATATCGGCTCAGAACGAGAAATCAGGGAGCCAAGTTCAAATTCCAGCTGAATTCATTGCATTCACTTATGCACAAATACCCTTGGGAAAGGTATTAATCTGCCTATTCCTTCCAGTTATGGGTTAAATAACAGGACAGATTGGGTTCTATAGCCTTGGTCAGCAACCAGTCTACCGCAGAAAGCACTGGCAACCTACTGCGGGATAATCTTCTGCCCAGTCAGTCATGTCTCTTTCGAGACATGATCGCCCAAGCGTGTATCACGTATGGCACTTAACTGACTGATATAATACTATAATACCCATATCCCCCCCAAAAAATAATACCCATACCTAAAACATATTTAAAAAAAAAGAAAATGTTATATTTAAATTTAAAATTTCTGCATCTCATCTCATTCATATGCATGAATAATCATATTGATATATAATCTGAAGAAGTCCTAAAGGACAAAATGCAAGATACTAAAAATTATTTCAACAAACTGTTGTTGATATATAAAAATTGATGTTGTTTTCCAAACCTTTTTATGTACATTTTCTCAAATCGCAACTACTGTTATAAAAGTAGATTTTCTTCTATGATAGATTCTTTAAAACCATAAAAGGTCAAAGAAGAAACAATTTCAGCTCTCAACCTCCCTTAAAAATTTTTTTTGACTAGTTAACCCATGAAAATCTCACGGTTTTCCTATTTGAAATTTCTGATTTGTCTTAATTATTCTGTTAATGACTGAATAAGCTCATGGCGCCAATAAAATATCTGTAGAATTCACCTTAACAACTTCAAGAAAAAATGGCAATAAAAAATATAGATTAAATATGAAATTAAATACAGAAAGCATTTTATTAACTGATCGACTCTTTTTATCTCATAGATACATTAAGTAAGACTAATATAATGTTAGCATTTATTACTATTAATACTGAAATTATTTCTGCTATTATTAATTGCTTTGTTGTAAGAAAATGAGGAAATTTGCTTTAAATTATGATAAATTTCCTTTTATTCTTTAACTTCATGCAAAATTCTTTATTCATTCACATTGCCTATTTGTAATATTTTACATGAAACATTTATACCAAGCCATTCCATGAGAGCTACTGGTATCATGTAACCCAGTAATATCTGCTACATGGTTGGCCCATTGGCAACTAAACCATTTCCTCCAACCAGGCTTTTTTTTATAAGAAGGGTGGCTAGACACTCAGCAGAATTAAAAACATGATCAATCAAAGAGTGTGAAGCAATTGGTAGTATCTGTCACCACTGCTGCAGCTTAGAAGTGGGGGTTACTACTATTATGAATGTGGGGTTTCAGTTGTAGTAGTAAAACTAAAACAAAAGCATACCAAGTAACTGAAACTTTAAGTATCTAGCTCCTCAATGTAGCAGAGGAATCTTCCAAGTTAATGCTGAAAAATGAATCATAAAACAATACATGTCACAGAAAACGACAGAATATATAATTGAGATACTATTCCTTTTATATAACTAGAAATAGAAATTTTTGGCAATAAGCATGTTGAAATCCTTTGAGTATTTCGTATTGTTGAAGTTATTGCTAACATTTTTTTGTTGATTTAAATTTTAAAAGAATTTAATTAAAATTTATAGTATTAAGTTACGCACCCTAGTAAAACCAATTGTACTTAGTACACCTTTACCTGATTGCACTTCTCCCCAAAATGTGGTTATGATCAGTCAATCTATGGCTATTTTTGAGTGTGATAGATGGATGAACTAACGGAAGTCAGAGAATTTTATATATAGATAATGTGTTGATAATAAATTTATATATAGATAATGTGTTGATAATGAATTTACAGACATTTTTTTTTTTTGGTGTGTGTTAAATTGTGATATGCGACATGGTACAAAAATGATTTTTAGTATTATGAGCATTGATTTGTATTCTGTGTTCTTTTTCTTACTTAACTTACTTGAAGGTATCAGTCCTGAATTTTTCTTAGGATAAAAATGCATAACAAAAGGTACCTCCTATAATTTTTGATACCTAAGTTTTAAAATGTTTTTTTTAGAAATGAAAAAGCTTTTATGTAGCTTTCTTTTAAGCTTTAATTGAAAGCTAAATGATTAAATTTACTATTTTCAAAAGTAAAGTACTCTGATGTATTTGAAATAGAAATTATATTGATTGGAATTTCAACTTTTGATTGCATCCAGTTAGAACATTAAAAACAGCTATTCTTTTGACATGTTTGTAAACAAAAATAAATTCTTGGTTTTAAAAATCTTGCAAAAATAAAATATACATCTGTGCCACATTATTTTGGGAAAATTAGAAAATTTAAAGTTAAATTAATCTTATTTGAAACAAGTATTACTTGCTTATAGTTTGAATGTAAGCATTTCTTAATCATGGAGGTCTTGTTTTTCTAACATGTTGATTGATTACTGACAGCCTGATGTGTCGGTGAGCTAAGTATGATTGACCAGAATTGACATAAGTGTCAAAATCTTTTTCTTGTAAGGGGAAGAAATTGTGAAACATGGGACCATTTAATATTACACATAAAATACCATACTTAAAAAAACAACTTTTCTACACAAACAAAATTTTTAGATTATCTTATAAATCTTAGTGCATGAAAATTTGTATTAAGTTTTTCAATTTTTGATTTGTAAATATACTCTTCACTTAATAACTTAATAACCAAATACAGACAGTGAGTGAAAGAAACTTTAAAAAAATTTTGAATCTTTATAAATTATTATAATTAAAAAGAAAAATGAAAACAGTTCTTGTAAAAATTCATTATTCATTGAAAAAAAAACAACTTTTTCTCCAGCTATGATATTCTTAATATATATTATTTATAAAAGCAATTTAAAAAATGGCATAGTTTCATTGCCTTTTTATTTTACTATTCAAAGCAGATTTTTAGAAAAGTGCCGACTGTTTGAAAAAAAATAGAGAGATGATTTACAAGGAGTTCAGCATTTAAATAATAAAAATAAGTTTTCTTAAATTTGGTGTGGGTGGGTAACAGATGTAAAAAAATATATATATTTTTACCAAGATCTATAAAAATAATATTTTCAAAAATAAGTTAATTCATTTGCAAATAAGTCCTGAAAGTTTCATTAAAATCAGACAATTATTTGATTTTTGCAAGAATTTTCCTTGATTTTAGAGTAGTAAAACTTTCACATCTGTTGTACTAAGAATCAAAGTCCTACCGTGGGGACTTCATACTGCAAGGTTAATTTGGATTAATCTCTCTGTTGGATCTCACCAGGCACAAGGCCACTTCCAAAAGGAACTTCCTACCCAAATCCTTACAAACCACCATTATTTTTATAAATGTTGAAAATCATTCATTAAACAAGCAAAGAGAAAGTGAAATGAAGTTGACAAAACATTAATTTGCAATGATACTGTGTATTAACAAATATTTAACAAGAATACATAAATTATATAGATGTTGAATAATATGTGAAATTGGTTGTTTGAAATTGTCTCCCATAGACTGTGTGAGAATTACTGATATGTATTTTAATGTAAGTCTGAATTTTCATTGCTGCTGAAAGAATTCTCAGTGTGTTAAGAAAATTATTTAGGAAAATGTTGCTAAAAAGAATTGTTCAGATCTGAGAGTTAATGAATAATGTTCATGGTGTTAGTTGTGAAAAGATAGAATTTGTATATGAGAGTGAGTTGGGCTTTAGGTTTGTTGAGCTTTGACATGATGTGTGCTTAGGAAGTGTCAGTGCCAACTGTAATATTTTGTACATGTGTTATTTAAAGAAATAAAGGACATCTAATTGCATCCTGCAGTTAATGCAGGTGTGTGAGAGAATTATATGATATTGAGGAACGCGAACCCACGATAACATGGTGCTATCATGGCCAGCTGTGACTGTCAACTGCCTTACTTGGTGTTCAAACTGAAACTGCTGCTGACGGCTGTGTGTAGCATGTGTCTGCTATTTATACATCCCTGGAAAAAGTGGGAAAGCATGTGATTCCCCACTACTACCTTCTCGAGGGGTAAAGTGAACATTAATTCTTTGTTACAAAGATTTTGGTGGTAAAAGAAAGTAAAGGTTTTTTATATCTGGGTGAACTGACTTTTAGTCACAACCAAATCATATAGCACCTCCCCTATGTTCACAGGCACATTTTTTCTCACCTGTGTGATTTTGTTAACATATATATATTTAATTTATAAAAGATTTTTGATTATTACAATGGGTAATACATATTTCATTGCATTTTGATGTTATTATCACAGCTTGTCAGACTCAAATGGTACAACAGTTGGTAATCAAAATATCCCCACAAAAAAAATTCTTTTACTTTTATTTAATTTTACATAGACGTTCACATATTGTAACAATTATTTACAAAAATGTCTCGCACATTCAAAAAAGTACCCCAAAGAAAGTGGAAAGCAAGGATAAAGAAAAGATAGATGATTGATTAATGCAAAGAAGAGAAAAAAGTTGAAAAAGAAAAGAGATGAGATATCATCATTTTTAGACAACAACATGTTGATTCACTTTTTTTATAAAGTCAGTGGTCATCTAGCACAATAGGGTAGACTGGATTCCATCACTGGGTATGCAGCCAGGGTAGGCTGAGGGTTTCCTAGACTTAAGTCATAGGCAAGGCAAAGAGTTCCTTTAATGGAATTGATATCTAGGTATCCATGACCAAGGTGAGCAAAGTTGGTGGTCATCAACTATGATTTGATCTTGGGAGGGATTGGCTTTGCCAGATCTAACTGCCCAAGATATCTGACATGACAACCACATAGCATATGTGGAGGGAACTTGTCTGATACTCAGATATGCAGTGGCACCACCTGGTCATATAACTGATGATGATGATGATGATGATGATGATGATGATGATGAACAGGCAAATACTGTTTTAGGAAAGAATTCACCCTGTAACCTGTACTTACTTTCTTTGCGATTGACTAACATATTTATTTCAGGAGTTTACTGCTCTTTCTTCAAATCATCCTTACCATTGTGTCCTTGGCTGAAAATCATCAGTCATTCAATTTTTAAACATATCTGATTTCATTTTGTTTATACATATATATTTTTTTTGTACAGACTGCTATGAACTTTATCAGAAAGGCAATCACAGGAATGGTGCCTACAAGATTAAACCTGCAGGTTTCAAAAAATTTATTGAAGTCTTCTGTGATATGAAATATGGTGGCTGGACTGTTATACAACGGCGTCAAGGAGGAACAACAAATTTCTTTCGTGATTGGAGCATGTACAAAAAAGGATTTGGAGGTAGGTATTATTAGTAATTCTTGTAATCCCTTCAAAATGGTGTTAAGTTTTCATAAAATTGTCTATTCTATGAAAAGCGGGATTAGCTATCTTGAGTACAAAAAAAAACTATTCTATAAAAAAACTGTATTTTATTTGTTTTTATGTTGTTTTTTATGAGATTTGCATAGAATAGCAAACTTAAATTTCCCATTCTCTTTTTTTTTACCCTCTCAACAACAAGATGTGATAGTGATGACCTGAAACTAGTTTTCCATCCAGAGAGACAATATTTTGGTGAACTGATTTTTTAGTCACAACCAAATCATATAGCACCTCCCCTATGCCCACAGGCACATTTTTTTCTCACCTGTGTGATTTTGTTAAAACACACACATACACACACACACACACATATATATATATAATTTATAAAAGATTTTTGATTATTACAATGGGTAATAAATATTTCACCGCGTTTTGATGTTATTATTGCGGCTTGTCAGACCCAAATGGTACAACAATTGGTAATAAAAATATCCCCACAAAAAAAATCCTTTACTTTTATTTAATTTTACATAGATGATCACATGTCCATATTAGAACAGACATTTGTAACGATTATTTACGAAAATGTCTCGCACATTCGAAAAAGAACCCCAAAGAAAGAAGAAAGTGAGGATAAAGAAAAGATAGACGATTGATTAATGCAAAGAAGAGAAAAAAGTTGAAAAAGAAAAAAGAGAAAAAAGAAAAAAGAGAAAAAAGAAAAAAGAAAAAAATGAAAGAAACAGAATGGAAAGCAAGAAGAGAAAAAGAAAGGACAAAGAGGAAATACCATATCATGAGAAATAAATGCTGATACCATTTCTCCTAATAGCATTTCAAACCACCTAACTGTTCTCTTAGAAAAACCTGAAAAAATTTAACTATGATATTTAATTTCAAATATACTGGGATATATTAACCCTCTAGGGCCATTCGTATCATATTTGATACAGTATGAAAACAAGCCTTGAAAGAAATATTTTCCTGAAAATTTTTTTAAGAGAAATATTTTATAAATTTCAAATGAAAGCAGTACTGACTGCTCAGTCAATGAATACCAAATGTTTCCTTATAGGGAAATACCAAATGTTTCCTTATAGGAAAATACTGTATCAAATATGATACGAATGGCCCTAGAGGGTTAACGGTACCAAAAAAAATTCTACATCATAATTATAATACAATTTGAAAAAATAACTACTATTACTATTAATTTAAAAATTTTTAAAAACTTGTACCATTTGGGTCTGACGAGCCACGATAATAACATCAAAATGTGGTGAAATATGTATTGCCCATTGTAATAATCAAATATTATAAATTATATTACTCTGTTAAATTAAATGAATTTAACATTGAGTTCTCTTGAGTTCGTATCTATTGCAATTTACCTGGATTACATACCAAGTGTACTATGTTTTATATATATATATATATATATATATATATATATGGTAATTATTATTATAATAATAATAGCATACTGCACCTCAATAGCTATAAATCATCAGGCAGTAAAATGTAAAAATGTATAATAATATATTTTAACACACACACACACATATATATATATATATATATATATATATATATATATATAATGGTTACTAATGGAAGTACATTCCACAGTAGTTAGATATTTACTTTTAAAAAGTGCTCAATCAAAAACTAGAGAATAGGTATATGGTAATTATAATAATAATAGTAATAATAATAGTATACTGCAACCCAATAGCTATAAAGTTTTGGTGTTTAACACCACCATCAGGCAATAAAATGTGGTTAATTTACTTGGTAATATATAGAGAGAGATAAGGAGACTTAAAAAATAAAATAAAATAAAAATAAAAATAAAAAAGTAAAGAAATAAATAAAAATATAAGAATAAAGAGGTCATCCCATGAGATGAATTAAGTGTGGTTGGGAGGTTATGACATTTTAAAGAATGTGGCAAAATAAATGCCTTACAGATTCAATATTATATCAAACTACCATTTCAGCTACTGAAAATTCTAATCTTACCAAACATTATATCGGATATACTAAGAATTATTTTAAGTCTTGATTTTACCAGCATAACTTATCTTTCAATAATAAAGTATATAGTAATTCTGCTTCTCTCTTTAAATACTACTTCCAATTGAAAGATGCAAATAAAATTCCTACAGTTAAATGGAAAATATTGACTAAAGCTAGAACATGTAAATCGTTGCATGAAATATGTTTCCTTTGCTTACAAGAAAACATTCATTTAATAAAATTTGCCAAAACTGACTTATTAACCAACATAATGAAATCACTAATTTTTGCCACCATTGAATTTTCCATACTTTTAAATATATCTGAACTTATCTCAATTTTATCTTAATATCTTTGCTATTTTTCCTTAAATTTTAGCTTATTCAACTGATAATGTTATTTGTACTTATTAACAAATCCCCTTAAGAATAATATTTTCATATTAATTTTAATTTTTATATTTTTTATATTATTCTTATCCTTTATGTTGTCTTTGATTTTATTTATTTTATTTTATTTTTGTTTCGATTTTTCTATTGTCTTAGTCTTTCTCTTTTCTTTCTCTTCTCTCTCCTTTCTTCTTTTTAATTTTTTTTTCTCTTTTCTCTTTTTCTCTTTTTTCCGGTTTAAAATCTTTTACATGTCTGGCTTTCTGTGGCAAAACATTGAAACACTACTGTCTATGAGTTTTACACAAGCTTTAAAATGTTATATCCTCCCAACCCCACTTAATTCATCACATTGGATGACCTCTTTATTCCTATATTTTTATTTATTTCTTTACTTTTTTATTTGTATTTTATTTTTTAAATCTCCTTATCTATATTACCAAGTAAATTAACCACATTTTATTGCCTGATGGTGGTGTTTTAACACCAAAACTTTATAGCTATTGGGTTGCAGCATACTATTATTATTATTATTATTATAATTACCATATACCTATGCTCTACTTTTTGAATGAGCACTTTTTAAAAGTAAATATCTAACTACTGTGGAATGTACTTCCATTAGCAACCATTAATTATATATATATATATATATATATATGTTAAAATATATTATTATATTATGTAATGTAGAATATAGTGCATATGGAGAACATTATTATAATTTTATGAAATAATTAGAATTATATATGGAAGTATTATTATATTTATTTACTAGCAGTATAGCCCGGCATTGCTCGGGTGTAATGAAAGCTTTAAAACTAATCCATGGTCCTGGAGCTCAGACTCTTTGGAAGTTGGCATGAAAGACTAAAAAGCAATAGTTGTTTCCAGTTAAAGCGAAACCGTAGACTGAAGGAAAAATGAATGGATGGAAGTCAACTTTTGATTTCCTGGTATCGATATCAAATTTTCTGCACTATTGTAAGAACTGCAACCTTGAAACTTCTGAATAGCGTTTCTTATGTCTTTGTTTATAAGTGTATCAAATTTGTTTAAAATCGAACCACTCCTTCTATAACCCGATTTTTTTGATTATCGATTTTCGATATTTATCGGGGTTACCTCAACACAAAACCTAGCTAAGAACACTCGCAGACACTTATAGTAAAACTGTGTAAATTTTCAAGAAAATCGGTTCAGCTGTTTCAGAGTTTATACGTAACAGACACACACACACACACACACAAAGTTCCATTTATAAATAAGTCTATTGGTAGATAAAATTTGGATTCATGAAGTATATATTTGTAGAGAGATGGTCAGTGATGTAATGTTTTAAATGAATGTTTATAGTTGGTAGTAATGCTATGAATGTTTTGAAAATACCTTTTCCTTAAAAGGTCATATTCTTTTTTAATTAACTTTGATTTCTCTAATGTTAATTTATTATGCCCTATGTTGATGTGGTGTAATGCAAGAGAGTTGGAACATTTGTTCAAATGTAAGTCACTTTTATGTTCGTAGATCCTGATTTTTAAAATCATGTGATGTCTCCCTACATACATGTTTTTGCATTATAGACACTTTCAAAAAGAACATTAGTGTTAACATTTAATACGCTGGTTAATGTTGCTTTTTCTTCTTTTTTTCTTCTTCTATGTACCATGTCCCTTCAGAACGTTGGTGAACATGGCTCTCCACAAATTTGTTCTTTTTAGTTCTTAATATATTTTTTCTCCTCTAAACTGGGTTCTGACATTCATTTACTCAAGCTTGCGAAGTAAATTATACATTGTATTCCTCAGTCCCTCTTGCTACCAGTCTGTCCTGTGAGTATCAAATTTTCTAAGCTCCCTTTCCTCATTATGTGCCTTAAAACTTTCAACTATCTCTTTCTGATGTCAAACTTGTGCATCTTTTTTGTTTCCATTTTCTCTAAAAATTTGTTGCTGCTCATATATTCAATCTATAGTATTCTCAGCATTATATGACAGTTTCCGGACTGTTTTCTTTGTTTCTAATAAAATTTTCCTGTTTCTTAATACTTTGCTCAGATTTTGAAAAGCATCTCCATCATTCACTGCCATATAGGAAGACAGATATTATATAACAGTTCAGTACTGTTTTCTTTGTTTCAAACAATATTTTCCTGTTTCTTAATACTTTACTTAGCTTTTGGGAGCCACTTTTGCTGTCCCAATTCATCTTCAGATTTCAGTGTATATTTAAATTTTTGTATTTTCTTGATTTTGGTATCTTCAATTTGTGATTTGCATGTTGGACTGTTCATTTTGCTAACCACACATTTTATCTTCTAAGGTTTAGTCCTTTTTTTTTTTGCTTTCATTACATTCTGCATTTGTTCTTGTAGCTTCACTTCCATGTTTGCCATCAACACTGTGTCATCTACATATTCTTTCTTTTTTTAATCATTTCACCCCAAGCAAGGCAGAATCACCACTATTGTGCAGGGTTTACAGTGAAAGAAAAGACTGCACACAGGAGGTAGTGATGAAAGGATAAAAGATGAATGGGATTTAAGAAGATAGGAGATGGTAATTGACATTGCATTTAAATTTTTGGAGATCGTAGCTATCAGGGAAGCAAGTAAATGGAAGGGAGTTCCACATGCAGGAAATGCGAGAATAAAAACTGTTGGAGTAGAAGTGGCAGTTACATTTAAGTATTTCATTGGTAAAAGGGTGGTGTAAGATTGTAGCCTCTAATAATGTATCCTGGTCGGATTTCTATTTTTGAATTAATCTAGTAAGAAGATACACACTTGCCTTTAAAATGCTTTTTATGTTCCTATGTTTTTTTCTTTTTTTTATCTTTATGCTAAATGAGATAGTCTACAGAATGATCCATGACAAGAAAAAAATGTTTACAGGATGTCCTCTTCTTCTTGTCCCCACCCACAAACTTATACATCACTTGGATTGAGAGCCACTCAAATAAATTTTTATCTCTTAAAAAAAAGACAACTGAGAATTGTAAAAAAAAAAAGGAAATAAACTTCTAATCACATAGACTTTAGGTTTATAGCCATATCATATTAAAAGTTAAGCAATACCAAGTTAGTACCTAGATAGGTGACCACTTGGGAATATTAAGCCTGGACGTGCAGATGGTCTAATGGATAACAATTTGGAATAGGAAATTGGAGAGCTGTGTTTCAATTCCAGTTGGGTTCATCATGTTCACTTACATACAAATACCCTTACAAATCAACCTCTTCTCCTCACTGCTATGGGTTAATTCGTAGAATTTACATCATTAAATGATTAGTATCTTCAAAAGTTTTACAATCAAAAAATATTTTTTGGCTTTAAGTAACCTGCAAAATGTTGATAGGCCAAAAAAAAAACTTTCAAACTAAATAAAGCAATAAAAAAAGGAATATTTTGTTAGAAGAAAAAAAGTTCTGAATATTTGTCCTCGTTTTTAGCTGTGAATTTTGGACAATATCTACAGAGGAAATGGTGACTTGTGGCAACAGAGATGTGGTTCTACTGAAGAATGCAGAGAATTCAACGGATGGAACATGTGAGCAACAAGGTCATTTTAAGGAAAATGGGAAGAAAGAGGACACTAGTACTGAAAACAAGAAAGAATTAGTTGAAATTTCCGAGTCACATAATGAAGAAAGAAAGCTTAGTGAATTTGATACTAACAGGATATATTAAGGCAAGAGGAGCAGAGGAAGACAATGAGTAATCTAAAGAAATTGTGTATATCAATAGCAGAATAAGGAATGGGTGTGACAGTAAAACAATGCTTTGAGATACAGAAGCTAGGAAGTTGTGGAGAGTCATGATCACTGACATCTTTTTTTGTACTTGCTCAGTTCCTTTTCTGTCTATGTGCAGGCTGTTTGTTCCCAGTAAATGTTCTGGATTATTTTATCTTTTCCAAATCTTTGAGATACAGAAGCTAGGAAGTTGTGGAGAGTCATGATCACTGACATCTTTTTTTGTACTTGCTCAGTTCCTTTTCTGTCTATGTGCAGGCTGTTTGTTCCCAGTAAATGTTCTGGATTATTTTATCTTTTCCAAATCTTTGAGATACAGAAGCTAGGAAGTTGTGGAGAGTCATGATCACTGACATCTTTTTTTGTACTTGCTCAGTTCCTTTTCTGTCTATGTGCAGGCTGTTTGTTCCCAGTAAATGTTCTGGATTATTTTATCTTTTCCAAATAAATCAAGTTTTCCTTGTAGTTCAAACAGACCTTTGTTTTGTAGCTTATTAAATGATTTTTCATTGCAAAAATGTTGAATTACAAAGTTTTCAAAAATTGCCTTTGTTTCCTCTTAAACAGATACAATTAAAATGACAATATTTTTATTTGCAGGTGTTTATGGGGAGCATTGGATAGGTAATGACATCATTCATCAATTGACCAATCAGAAAGCGTATAAGCTTCGGATTGACCTTACAGACTGGAATAAAAATAAGGTCACTGCATTTTATGATTATTTCATGGTTGAACATGAATCAGAAGGCTATCTTCTACATGTTGAAGGTTTCACTGGTGAAGGTGGAGACTCTTTGTCAAAGCATAACTTACACAAATTTTCCACGAGGGATGTTGACAATGACCGAGTGACAAAGCAGTTTAACGGCAGTTGTGCTAATCGCTTTTCAGGTGCATGGTGGTATCACAAATGTTATTCATCGAATTTGAATGGAGTTTTTTACCGCAATGGAATAGTGGCTGAGAAAAAATTTGACGGAATTGCTTGGAAGTCTTGGAAAGGTCCCAATTATTCGATGATGAAAACTGAAATGAAGATTGCTCCAGTAACAATGGAGATGAAGTAAGATCAGCTCTGACATAGAAGCTTTGAAATGACATTGTTACGATCAAATTTTCATAGTCTTCATAAATTACATGATTTTTTTTTATGATAACTTTACTGCTGCTTTCTAAGGCTGTATCAAGCTGAAGATATTACTGTTTCCTTGGCACTACTTAAATTGATTGGTCCACTTAAAAAAAAAAAAAAAAACAGGGAAGAATTTCTTTGAACAAATTTTACAGACTAACACTCATTATTAAACTTGTGGTGAACCCAGATAAAAAAATAAAATACATTGTGGCAATAAAGTCCCTATACTGTACCTTATGATAAAAATTAAGACGAAGCAATTGATCAACAGTCTGAAAATTTATTATTAAAATAGTTCTGGTTAATAACAATAAAATGCTATGATAAATAGTACTGATACTGTTTGAACTACAATTCTGATTCACTTTTTTATTATAAGTAATTGTATAGTGACTTTATTGCCACCCTGTAAAAATAATTAAAATTAAAATAAGGCATTTTCTTTCCTTTAAACTCATATCTCTTTCTCACTCTATAGTTCTGTCTCAACTAATGAGAAGGCAACCCTTAAATAAAAAAGGAGGAAGAAAAAGAAAAAACTTAACAATGCTGCAGACATTTGCTGGGCTGCTTATGTAGTCATTGTGACTAGAAATCTACCAAAATCAGAAAGGCTCTATGCATAACTTCTGCTAAAAAAAAAAAAAAAAAAAAAAAAGTAAGAAAGAAAGGAATGCCAGAAAAGAAAAGAATTTTGGATAATCAAAAAAACGGTAAAATTTCGTTTTAATTCCTGTCACTGTTCCCCTTCAAACTTATTCAAAATAGCATTATTTCCATGCAAATGTATATGCTGAACTGAAATCAAGTGTCAATTAGTGAAGAAACTAACTTTTTTTTATCGAAATGTCCAAAAAAAAAAAAAACTATCTCTCGTACTTTTTCTCCCGTAACTCTCATGAAGTCATGTAATTAACTGCAGAATGATGGACTGCGTAAGGGAATGAAATTGGGAGGGCCTGTTTACATCTGCCTGTTTACTTCCGGTTAGGGAAGTAATGCGCTTGTTGTTTCCGGTACACAATTTCAGCAGAAAGTTGCGTGTTTTTTGGAAAAAAGCGCATTACTTCCTTAACCGGAAGTAAACAGGCGGATGTAAACAGGCCCCCAATTTCGTTCCCTTACGCAGTCCGCCATTTTGCAGTCAATTACATGACTTTATGAGAGTTATGAGAAAGAAAACATGCGAGATATAGTTCGTTTTCTTAATGGACATTCAAAGTAAAACAGGAATGTTTCTTCACTAACTAACACTTGATTTGAGTTCGGCATATACATTTGCACAGAGATAATTCTATTTTGGATAAGTTTGAAGGGGAAAAGCGACGGGAATTAAAACGAAAATTTACCAAAAAAAATAAAGAGACTTTTTGACTTTAGCCAAAACCAAACTTCAGGTAAGTTGTCTGGAGTCATGTCTTAAGGGACGTAAACAGACAGATGACAGGCCAGCAGGTGAGAAGAGACTACCTGAGTAACCAGCCAAGTGTATTGCATGAAGATAGTAAGGATCATCTGCTAAAGATATTTTTATGACCTTCTAAGATCCGAGAATACACAACAGATTCATGCTGCACCTAATTCAAAAGTATTCCCAACAAATTGACGGCTACAACCAAAGTCTGACTTGTAAACCATCAAATACCCAGCCAAATGAACTTTTGCTACCCTGAATTACAAAGAACTCATTCCAATCGAAGTCAAATAAATAAATATATATTACTTGTTTATAACTTTCACCATATTCATTTATTTCTGAAGTTTACAATAAATATTGCTAAGAACCTCTTGCACTTTTCCACAAACAAAGCAACATTTTTTTATTCTCATAAATGCCATTGTATAAGATTAAAAAGTATTGATTTTTTTTTATCATTTTAGAATGATCAACCTGTTTATAATATAAATCTAGTGTCAAATTTTTCACTGGTTTCTTAAAGAGTTACCTGTACTTTGTTTTTATTTACAAAACTGTGCCTATGTCATTGATAACTGCATGTGATTACAAATTGAGAAAAAGTAGTACGCAATTGCACAAGCACAGTTTCAAACTTGACATTGGTAAATAAATATAAAATATAGATAACTCTTTAAAAAGTCAGGGATCAATTTGATATTGTATTTGTAGTATGAACAGGATAAAAAATGAACATTTTTCAATTTTGACAAATATTGCAGGTAGAGGAAGATCTAATGAATGCTAATTTACAAAAATTGTTCCCTATTTTTACAAGTAAACCAATGAATTTAAGTAGTGCTACGTCCCTTATATTTATAGCAATATCTAATGAAGTTGATATCTCTCATAAGTTTAGGGAATTCCGCATTCATAAATATTTATGCTATTGATCCATCTGATCATATTAAGATATTTATTGAAAGATTTGTGCTTGTTATAAGATACATTTCACCACAAGCAAAGCAATAAAGCCACTAAGATGCAAGAAGGGAATGCTGAGTGTGAGAGAATATGGGGAAAAAACATCATTAAGGAGAGGGAATAATAAAATAGGAATTAATAAGATAAAAGACAACAATTGACACTGAATTTAAAATTTTTAAGTTGACTGGAAAGGGATTAATTTCTTTTCTCAGATTTATAACGGGAAGTCTATTACTCAGTAAGTCGGTTCTGTATTGTTTTTGAAAACCATACATATAGTTATTTTAGCTTTGATATATAACACAAAGTAGTGAAAATTTTTCAAATGTTTATTTAATTATCTGGAAGCTTGTGCAACCTGTCTTCTGCAGATTACAACCCTCAGTTAGTCGTTACTATTATTTCACCTAGCATGTAGTTCCATGATGTTTTTATTAACGCAAATGATCTTCACTCTTGAAACCTTTGAAGCTCTATAATGACTAAGTAAGCAGTTTGATGTGAATGCACCAAGGCAATTTTAAAACCAGTTATACTTTAACCATTACAACAAACTAATCTTTTGCAAATGTTAGAAGAAAATTTCTCTTGAGAAAAATTTCTTTTGCTTTCAATTTTTTAATAAAGAAAGTGATATGGAGGTCAATACTTGTAGTTTGATGTGCAAGTGAGGCACCAACAAATCAAGGCCCAGATTTCTTATATTTGATGACAATGAGTAATATTAGTTATACTATCATGCATTCTGTCATTCTACGATGTTTTCACATCTGAAATTATTTTAATTTTTATAGGTCAAATCTAAAATATCTATATGTATAGTTTGTTCAGGGTATGACAATAAACTACACCTGGCAGAAAGACCTCTGATCAGGAGGTTTAAAGGAACCACCTCCTAATAGCTGTTGTTTCCAGGTTCATCCTGACTCGGGGTGGTAGCTTCTGTTAGGATTCCAGCTATGGGCAAATAATTAATCCCCAAACTGGAGTCATTTAAGAGAAAAGGAAAAAGTTAGGCTGGGTAAGAGTCTTTAACTTTGAATTGCAACCTCTTGTTGCATGTTTACTCTTTAACAGTGCCTTATTTTATTTTTTTGCAATATATATATATATATATATATCCTCTTTATTATAATAAAGACCATTGTATGTGTATATATATATATAATAAAAAGAAATCTCTGAAATAAAAACCTCTACACCTACTTTGTGTCAAATAGGGTAGGCTGAATTCTCTAACCTTGGTAGGTAATCTTCCTAGAGATGGTGTCTCAATTAAACACTGAGTTTTCAGTCTCCTAAACTGGTTGGTGTTAGTAGGGGCATACAACTGTAAAACTCACTCCAGTATTTTCATGATGGTTCAATTATGGAGCCATCAAGAAAACCCTGTCTAACCCATGCTAGCATGAAACCAGACGTTAAATGATGATGATGATGAGGAGGCTAATGTCAGGTTTTGTCATTTTTAGTTATCCATGAAGTGCTCATAAATTTAAGTAGACTTCCATCACATATGGATGAAGAAACAAAATATTCACTTGATTTTTTAACTGTGTTGACAGATACTGTTTGTTTTGTGCTTTACAAAGCAAAATGCTGGAGTCTATTAAAACGGAATGTCTGCATTAAAAGAGTTGGTTAGTTCCAGTGACTTGACCCAAAGAGTTATGAGTTCAATACCAGGCCACAGCAGTGGTGAACAAGTAACTTAGTCAGGTTAGAGGGAGATAACTCATGACTACCAAAAGAGGCTTTGCACAAGGAATGAGAATGATATACCCCAGTGATAATAATAAAGGGTTTGGTTTGAAATTCTTAGCACCTGAAGAAGGCTGGAGCACACAATAGCCAAAACGTTGTACAAATGGCAACATAGATGAAAACAATAGTTCAAATAATGTAAATAGTGTAAATACTACCTCATCTCAAAAATATAGACAAATATAAAAAATCACATCTGAATGCTTTTTGGATTACAAAGTTAAAGAAAAAAGACAAAAAAAAGAACAAATTTTTGCATTTAATATCGTCTAATATGAAGTATTCCATGCACAATGAAGTAGCACATTCTTTGCACTAAGTTGTTGTCATTTATTTGCCTCTTAAGCATGAGGATGTGTGTTGTGGTCCAGTGGATATCAGCTCGGAACGAGAAATCGGAGAGCCGAGTTCGAATTCCAGTTGATATTCATTGCATTCACTTACGCGCAAATACCCTTGGGAAAGGTAGTAATCCGTCTCTTCCTTCCAGTTATGGATTAAATAACAGGACAGATTGGGTTCTATAGCCTTGGCTGGCAACCAATCTACCACAGAAAGCAATGGCAACCTACTGTGGGATAATCTTCTGCCCAGTCAGTCATGTCTCTTTCGAGACATGATCGCCGAAGCTTGTTTCACATATGGCACTTAACTGACTGAAGCATAACATACTCTTTGATTGGTTTGTTTGTTTTTTTCAACTTTATTTGTAGCCAAATACTGTAGAAAATAACATAACTTCATGAATCCCAGAGTTGCCAATTAATCATTTAGACTCGAATCATGAATAACTGATGTCTGTAGCATTAGAAAAAGTTAAGCCTATTAATATTGTTTACAGGTTAATACCCATAAACTTTACAAATTTTGGCTATTTCAAATATGTATCATTGAAACAATTGTTTATTTCTACATTAGATGACCTGATTTATTTTTGTGATAAGCCATAATGATCAACAAGCTCAATGATTTGAAATAAGAATTATTTATTTATTAGGAGTGTACTCATGCCGTCAAAAATAAGGGGGAAATATTTGAGAGGATTATTTTCTGTTTTCTCACAAGTTATCCTCATGAGCATGACAGGAGGGAATATATATATTTTTTTTTTTCGTTTAGAAACAAGTTATTTCATGAAACATACGTCATGTTTCTAAATGAAAAATATTCAAAAGTACTACAGCATTATTGAATTGAACACATTTTAATACAACTGTGTACTGGTCTAATTTAATTATGACCAAAAACTAAATAATTAACAAATTTATATATATATATATATCATTGCCTGATGACGAGATTCTATCTCGTCATCAGGCAATGTTGGATGTTGGTTGTGAAAATGATTGTAAATCATTTAATTCTTAATTATTTAATATAAATATATATATATATATATATATATAATCATATAATTAAGAATTAAATGATTTACAATCATTTTCACAACCAACATCCAACATTGCCTGATGACGAGATTCTCTCTTGAAAGATAGAAATTTCCGTGTCGCAATGCACCTATAATTCAAAATTATATAATTATATTAAACCCTACAATATTTATCGTATTGAGCATTGTTTATAAAAAAATAAATGTTAGGGGACTCAAAACCGTAAAACCTTGCATCCTCTTCACTTGTATATATATATATATATATATATATAAAATGGACTTTATTATAATAAAGAGTATACACACACACACACACACATATATATATATATATATATATATATATATATATATATATACACACACACACATAATGAACTTTATTATAATAAAGAGGATATGTATATATACATATATTCTTCAATACTCAATAAATTATTGTAAAAAAATAAAATAAGGCACTGTTAAAGAGCAAAAACATAACAAGAGGTTTAATAACTGACAGGAAAGAGAATGAACTAAGCTGACACTGCCTCACTATTGTTTCTCTTTCTCTGAGCGTGACGGTTGATGGGTTGTTGGTTAATGCTGCATTAATTATTGATTAATTAAGTGTAATCATTAACTTGTGTGTCATACAGGTAAATTCATTCTTTATTGAATCCTTATGTCAAAATTGGCCTTACTTTAACAAATATGTCTATTTGATCATTTCAAATGAGGGACAGATCCAGTAAAGATAATCTTTGCATTATTTTGTAGTATAAAGAATTCCTGACAAACAAGAGTTTTTGTTCTTCAAACACGTAGCAACTTGAATGAAGAATAAACTCTGCTTTTCAACTGAAAAGCTGAAATCCCATTGTGGTGACAAAATGGCACAAAAGGTCTTCAGCCTTGAATAATCCCAGTAGAGAAACATTTCTATTCATACTGAACATATTTTACGTCTATTGTATCATCTGAAAAAAAAAAATGTAATGGACTTTATCAATTTCTGGGATGAGGAATTATTATTTACACTATATTTGAACTATTGTCGTCATCTTTATTGCTGCTATCACAACATTTTGGTCGTTGAGACCTTTGGCCTTTCTTAGGTGTACATCATGACAATGACGTAGTGGACAAAAGTGTTGGTTTGCAAATTTGGTAATATAGTGATTATTTAAGACCTGGGTCGGGCAGTGTGTACTTGAACTTGGTGTAAACAGGCGTGCAATAGTTAATCAGTACTAAATAAAAATAAGAACAAGATGATATCCCTAGACATGAGCAGTGGAACAAGAAGTCTACTCCTGTAGATTAAATAAAGGGTTCAGCTCAGAATTCCCTGGAGAAGGCCAGAAAGCATGACAGCTGAAACATTGTACTAACAACAAAGATGAGGACAAAAGACTGAAAATAAATAGTGTAAATAATAACTTTATAAAGTTGTAAAAATATTTATAAAAGAATTCCTCCTGATTTAACCAGGTGTTGTTGAGCCATTTATTTATTTTTTGTGACATGAATATCATCCAATCATTCAATTCAACATCATTTCTTCTGGCTATTATACTTTTCTGAATTAGAAAATAATGTTCAACTTTTAATATTTTGGAGGAAGATGAGCTCTACTTCTAATTGTGATATATTTTATAGCCACACTGGTTTCATAATTACCCACTATTTATTTTTTTTCTGAATCTTGTGCAATAAAATGATTTGGAATAACTGATCATTTTCTTTCGAACTTTGTTAAATAAAATGTAAAAAACTGATCTTTCTATTTATTATTTATCTTTGTAATATAATTTTTATGTAGTTGTGCATTTATGTGTGTGTGTGTGTATGTAAAATTTCAGATATAACTTTTAAAAATATCTGTTAAAAACAGTATAAATAAAAACAAAAAAAAACCTAACTTAGCCAACATGTTTCATCATCTTCTGATGGACTTTATCAAAGTAAATATGACATGTATGTCGGATGGGAGAATTATGATGGCCCTTCTGTATGGGTAACTGGGTACCAGTAAGTCGAAAACCATATTTTTGCTTCAAGGACATCTGCAAAAGGGACATGAGGGTGATGAACATAGATTGCCAACAGTCACTCATGCTAGATCTGCAGTGAGAAGAGGAGAAACAAAGGCTTGCTACCAGGGAGAAGTGCACTCAGTGGAAAGAAGACAACAAGTGGCTTCAGAAGAGTACATCTTCACATGTATTCATTGCAATCGAGACTGTCATTCCCTTGTGGGCCTGTTCAACCATAACAGATGCTTCACCATCATCAGCAGCTGCAGCATAACTCCAAGCCAGTGAAGCCAGAGCGAGCACCATCAGGGAAGATCATATAGGCTGGTTAATTGGGCATGGGTAAAAACTACAGCATTACTGTCCAGAATTCATCTGTAATAATGTATCTGGGGATAAAGAGCTGGGTGCAGGAGTCAGCTATCAAAAACTTATTCAAGAAGAAGAAAGGGCACATGGCTGGGTAAGGAAGAAGGTGCCAAAGAATGTAAATTAATAGTCAAATTATACCAATATGTTATAAACTCATGTATAATAAAATAAAAGAACAAACAAACAACAAGTACTGATGGTGAGGTAAAAAGAAAAGAAGACAAGAATTGTTAAAATAAAATTCTTTGTATTGACATTATAGAAGGTCAAGTCTCTTTGTGGGTGAGGAAAGTGACTTGGAGAATGGAGATTGTCGGTAGGGCCTAGAGTTGATGCGCGCTTGTTGAGTAGGTTGACTAAGGTCACTGATGACATTGACTGCTTGTTTATTCACCGCAGCTGTGCTTTCACTGTCGTGAATGGCCTTCTTAAAGGCAGATGACACATTACATAAATGACAGATTGTAATCTCAAATCTTAACTATTCAGAAAATATTTTTCAATACACTAAAACAAAAATCAATAGCTTATATCTGATTCCTTCTTAATGATGAGCGAGAGGCAAGTTTATTCTGAAGATGTATATAACAAAATTTAATTTAAAAAAAATGTACTGAATATTCACATTTGAATGTTATTTTCAATTTCTATACACCACTATATATACGAGTGTGCCGAGCCATAAAAAATGACAGCAATATATATATATATATATATACCTACTATTGATTATCTTACATTAAGACATAAGAAAAAAAAAAAAATCCAAACCCCAGAGCATGACAGAAGAGGGAAATATATATATATATTAAAAACAAATAGGGATTGTTCCAATGAGAGAAATTGGTAGAGAAGAAAAAAGTGTGAGAAGCCAAGATCTTTTGTTTAAAGTGTAAATTTATTGTTGTTGTTATTATATTACTTGCTTTTTTTATGATATATTAAGTGTCCATAATGGTATTTGTGTAGCTACACGTGTTTCGAGTCTAAAGTTGACTCTCTTCAGACAAATAAATTTGTGACTTTACGGATCTTGATGTGTAAAATCACAAGTTTATTCGTCTGAAAAGAATAGGCTTTAGACTCGAAACGTGTAGCAACACAAATATTATGGACACTTAATATATCATACAAAAAGCAATCAATATTAATAATAATAACAACAATAAGTTTACCCTTATGCAAAATGTTCATGTCTTCTCGCACTTTATATATATATATATATATTGTGTGTATTTTGGCAGCATTTTTTCATTAATGCAGGTTTCATTGAATAATATAGACAAGTTCTGTCTATTAATTTTGTGTAGGATCCGTTCATACCATCTGATATACTTGATGGTGATGTTGTCTTTCAACGATATCACCATCAAGTATATCAGACGGTATGAACGGTTCCTACACAAAATTAATAGACAGAACTTGTCTATATTATTCAATGAAACCTGCATTAATATATATATATATATATATATATATAAACACACAACAGTCTTTATTATGATAGAGAGTATATATATGTATATTCTTCACTACCTTAATAATGTAATTGCAATGGAAATGAAAAAATAAAATAATAATGCACTGTTCAATGGCAAACACATGGCAATTGCTTTCATAACTGGTAGTAAAGAGAATGAACTCAGCCAACACTTGCCTAGCTACTGTCTCTCTCTCCATGAGCATGACAGGAGGGAAATATCCTCTCTATTATAGTAAAGGCTGTAGTGCATTAATTTGTGTGTGTGTGTATTTACACAGACACAGACACACACACACACACATATATTTATATATATTCTTCCCATCATGTTCATGGAGAAAGAGAAAATAGTAAGGCAGCATTGGCTCAGTTCATTCTCTTTATTATAAGTTACGATATGAATGGTTGTCATATGTTTGCACTTTAACAGTACTTTTATTTTTTTTGCAATAATTATGTCGTTGAGTAGTGAAGGATATATATATATATATATATATATATATATATATATATCTCCTCACTATTATAATAAAAGAGCATTATGTATTTATTTGCATATATATATATATATATATATATATACTTATTTCCCTTCTGTCACATTCAGGGGATTGGATTATTTTTTTTGCTGTTATTTTTGACAGGATAGGCTCACTCATATATATATATATGAATTTGATATATGGATTGAAATCCAACAAAATGAATAGAATAAGTAAAGAATAGGTAGGAAAAAGGTGTCTTTAATCTAACATGTTTCACTTTAACAAGCGTCTTCAGAGATTTTTACTAATGAATGATTTAAAAATCTTTAAAATACTGTCTCTGTGGATTTTTAAAAAGATTTTTAAATCACTTTAAAAAATCTCTGAAGTAGCTTGTTAAAGTGAAATATGTCAGATTAAAGACATTTTTTCCTACCTGCTCTTTACTTATTCTATTTATATCTATATTTATATATAGCTATCTAGATATATATGTAAATATGCACACACAAATACCCAAGAGTCTTTATTATAATAGGTTTATTTAGTTGGTGATAATTCAATGTCTTTCTTTTCATTGAGATTTGCTATTTCTGATGAAATCTCAGTAAACAGACGTTCCCAGTTCCAAGGTTTGTCTTCCTGAAATTAAAAAAGTAAAGCAAAAAATTTTTACTAAAGAGATAATCAATTTTTCTTTACTTATATTTTATTTGAAACATCTAACTATATTTAATAACATTAAAGCAACGAGATTTGATAAGCTTCAAATTTTGGCAGGGAATATCTAATAAAAAACTAATATTGCATGTTTAATATTGAGTGACATTTTGAATGCATTTTCATTTCATATAAATTCAATTTAAATAGTATAAAATTAATAAATTTCAAACAAAATAAGTTAAAAACACTTTACCTATTTATAAAAATTCAAAATTTTAAATGTATATTTTCTGTGTATAAAAATAAAAGAAATAACAGAGATATGAAAAATGCAAATATTTTTTTTAACAATTTGTATAAGTGAAAAACAGGTGAAAAATCTAAATTGTTAACGATGAAAAAACTATAAATAAACTGTAACATTTTGGGATAAAATTCTCACTGAAAAAATTAACTACTTTGATTGTAATTCATTCTTTTTGATGATAATAATTGTAATGGCTAGAAGAAGGAAATTACTTTAAAAGTAACTGAAACTCACCTGAAAGCGGAGCTGAATGTATAATGTTCCCCATCCCAATGACAGTTCCATTGAGCTTCTCGATGGCATATGATTTCATTGAATTTACATTTCTTTCGAAGGTCTGCCTCTCAAATTTATGTTTAAATTAATTTGAGGTCATCAGAAGAGAATGTGCACCGTTTTGGGGCCTTTCTCTCTCAGATGATAATATGCCACTTGAGATGTTATTCAGAATTAGTTTGAGGGGCATTAGGTGGGAGTGGGGGGGGGCTAATGAACATTTACATTTGATTTATAGAACAAAATTTTTTGCAGATATTTTCTTTATGTTTCCAAAATAGAAAGTTGTTAAATGATTTAGAAAAAATGAAACCTATTTTGAGAGAGCATTGAAATAGTGATTTTCCAAGCACAGCTTATATGTCACACAAGGCCAAAGTATGGGGCACCCAGTGAGGATCAAATTTATTTCTCAATTGTAACGATTCTAGTAAGAAGAGCTTGTTATTTAATTGTAATAGTTCTAGTGAGACAAGCTTGCTAATCATTACACCATGTTAAGATAAAAAAGTAGCACATCATTTACAAAATCAATATTTAACATTTTTTTGTCTTGACAGAAAAAAAAATTAAATTATTCACTATTAAAACATAAAATAAGCAAACTCATTTAACAAGCTATCAGGTGTATAATAAAAATTTTCTAAGTGGATGACCATATGACTATATTGCAATTAGCTATGTTGTTGTAGAACAGACTTCCTGAAATGCATGCAAATCCAAATCCAGAATATGAAATAAAAAAAACGAACCTCAATTAAGTCAGCTTCAGGTAAGAGGAACCGAGTTAGGATGGACAAATCCACTTCATTATCCTATCACAAAAATGAAAAGAATAAAAAAGTGAACTTCAAAATTCCATTGAAAAATCAGTTTTATCATATATATATATATATATATATATATATATATATATATATATATATATATGATGAATTGAACACAGTTTGGTTTGGCCATCAAATTTAATGCTCTCAGTTACTTGCTGTTTGTTTACATCCTGTGAACAACCTGGTATGAAAGCTGTCTTTCCCTACCATACACCGATAACGTAGTGGAAAGATATTCACCTGATGATGAATCAGTCAGATTTCAATCCCAGCTTGAAGCAAACAGTTAATCTCGCTGCACTCAAGAACTGTGATACAGTGAAACAGGCTTGTCTGCAGATGATTATATATATATATATATATATATATATATATATATTACTAAACAGTTATGTCATATTTAAATTAGACCAGTAAGCAGTTACATTAGAAAGTGCTCAATACATGTTTGAAGGAAAATGAAACTTTAACATATAGAACTTTTAGATGTTTAAGTTAGGGCAATCAGCTGATTACACTACAATTGAAATACAAACTGCCAGTTGAAACCATGGTAGAATAATCAGCTAATCTCCCCAACTTTATATATATATATATATATATATATATATATATATATAAGTTAGCCATTATGCCATTATGTTGTTTCCAAAACAAAAAAATTACTGAATGAAAGATCAGAAGTAATGTCCAGGTGTAATCACACGTATAGATACATATTAGGATCATACAAACCTGGATGAAAGTAACTCGAAACTAACTTTGAAAATTTTTTGTTGTCTAAAGATTCTAGTAGTGCATTTGTAAAATTCGTTTGTATGTTTGAAAAACATTGGTAAATCAGTTATCATAAATTGCCTGAAGATACTGAAAGGTTGAAACCTAGGTTGCGGAAATAACTAATTTCCAAATGAAAAATTTTCAAAAGTTCTACAATGTAAATGTATTGAACACTGTTTAATGCAACTGGGTACTGGTCTAATTTAATTATAACCAAAAACTAACTAATTATGCTTTCACACCCTGATTGAGCACTATGGAGGATTGGTAGACTTTAAAAAAACAGTAGCTACTCATGCATCTATGCATTGTTCATTCAGTAATAAATTTGAATACTCTCGGAAACTGGCATGTATTTATTCCTACCGAGCGCCCATAGCTCAGAGCTAGAATCACTGACTGATTCAGTTGGGTTTCAATCCTGGCTAAAAGCAATTGGATGTCTAACTGTACTGATGAGCTGTGATATAGCGAAACATGACTGTGTGCGGATGACTATATATAGATATTAATAAATAAAAGACAAGTGTTATACACACTATTTAATAAATAAAAATGGGGCATATATTTAGAATCTGGAATATCCACTATGATGTCAACATTTGAAGTAATAATATATATATATATATATATATATATATATATATATAATGATAATATACACGCTAAAAAGTCTGCCTTCTTCTACTGAACGCCTAATAGCACAGAGGTAGAATTGATGACTGATGCCAATTCGGTCGGGTTTCAATCCTGGGTTAACAAGCAATCAGAGTCTAACCGTACTGATGAGCTGTGATACAGCGAAACAGATCTGTCTGCGGATGACTATATATATATATATATATATAGATAGATAGTTATATGAAAAAAATAAAGAACAACGAGGAAACGTATATCAATCTAACATGTTTCACTTTTATTAAAGCTTCATCAGAGATTCAGAGAGAAAATTGTAACAGAGACGGGTATTTTTCAATTTTTGGGGGTAAGTTCTCATCTGTCAGATACGTGTCACACATATTAAAACATAATTCCATATGTGTGTAAATATATGACAATATCTGTATGTCTGATTGGTTGTCAGATAGTAATGTGTGTTCATATTTGCGTATGTGTGTGCATCTCATAGTCAGTCTGAGGTTTACACCTTTGTGAGAATCGGTCAACACAGCAGGATGCTACAACATTCTCTTTTTCGTCGAATCATTTTTAAGCATTTATTCTTTGTATTAGATAGACACAAGTTAGATTCTTTAAAAATAGAGTTATAGAAACATGGCAATGTAATGTTTTAGGCATGTGTTTATAGCTAGCAATAATGCCACCATTAAGTTTTCAATATATTTTCTCCTTAAAGAGTTATGGTAGCATTAGTAAAATCTAAGTTATGTTCAGCACTATTTTAATGTAAAACAATAGAGTTATATTATTTGTCCAAACTTAACTTTCTCTTGTGTTTTTAGATGCAAGCTTTTAGATCATATGATGTTTTCCACACATAAACATTTTTGCTCTGTCAACAATCTATTTAATAAATCTGGCATTTGAATTGGTGTTGGGGTTATTTTTCTTTCTAATTATATCTCTGATTGTCTTGAAAATGGTTGTTATGATCGTAGTATTAGGGATGACTAACTTGTTTGCAAGTTTAGTAGAAAGAGTGTTGAAGAGCAGGATTATGATTTTTGTTTAATTTTTGTTAGAAGTGTTTTTGGTGGTGTCTGCTTTTTCGGCTTTGTAGATTTTGTATGCTCACTTTTTACCACTGAGGATAAAATGGTGTGCATAGTGGAGAAGTGTGAATGTTTTCTCAATATGTTTCTCTTTTGCATTTAGATATTCCAGGCTACATACCCTAAGGTCTCTGACATAAAATCCTATGATGAATCCAGATTTTATTTTTTCAATTGTGGTGGGAATAGAAGTTGACTAAGTCATTTTTGTTTGTGGGTTTTTGATAAACTTTAAAATCTAATTTCTCATTGCATATTTTAAGGTGTTGAGGAAAGTTAGAGAATTGTAAATTTTAAATTCATGTGTGAATTCAATGATGGGTTTGATATTATTGAGTTTGAGTTTTGTTTGGTGGCATATCAACCTCTGTGGGTTATTTAATGCCGAAAAGATGAGGTTTTAAGGAATTTTTTTAATGTTCGGTTATAGTGAGGTTGATTTAGTCAAATTTTGATGAAAATTTTGTTTTTATTTTAGAAAAGTGAAGATGCCTTCTAGTTTTGTATTCAAAAATGTATTGCTGGTAGGATTTGATGTCTAAGTTCGTCATAAGTATATTTTCCATATTTATGTGTTGTATTCTTTGGATTAAGTCAAGAGAGTGCCTGATGTGTGTTATGTTGAGATGTTCCTAGGAATGGAGTTAAGATTTTAGCAATGGCTCTAGCTAACTTGTGGATTACTGCTGATTCCAGACACAATGGACCTGATGGACTTGTTGGATTTGTGTGTCTTTGGTTTGCCATATTGTATGTGTGTAGTGGGGTGGTATTCCATCAATCTGGTCCAAGATTTGTTATCTTAACTGTTTTGTTGAAACTGTGTGTCGGTGTTTATTGTCTGTTCATTGGTTTTTGTGTAGGTGTTGTCACATATATATATATATATATATATATATATATACACACACACACACACACACATATATATATATATATATATGTTATTAAAAATCGCCTGAAGAAACCACTCATGGAAACCAAGGTAGCGAAATAAGTCATTTAAAAATGAAAGATATTCAAAAGTTCCACAATATAATTGTATAGAACACTTTTTAATACAAATGTGTACTGGTCTAACCCTATTAGGACCAAAAACTAAGTATTAAACAATCTATCTATATATATATATATATATATATACACATACCCACACACATATTATCTATCAAAAATACAAAGAAAAATCAATTTACAGATAAATATTATTTATCAAAAATTTAATGGAAAATCAAGTTTTATTAACAAAAATTAAGAAGTATTTATGGCAGACTATCAGACATGAATAATTGCCGCTTTCAGGAGGAGAAAATAAGCAAAGAAAATAAAACAATGGATGTTTATTAAAACAATTATCTGACATATATAAAGAGAATATTTCAAACATGACACAATGATGTCATTTTGAAGATAATAATCTTTCAGTTTCGATTTCTATGACATTCAATTCCTTCATCAAGTGACATAAAACAATAGCAAAAATGAAACATTAGCTATTCCTGGTTAAAAGACAAGTGCAGATCGTGGAATGTTTGGGTCTCAAGTGAAAACTCAATAGGAACCTAAATTCTTTTTTTGCAAGTTTTTCTAATTAAAATCTGAATGGCACAATAGATGACATTGTTGGCTAGAAGAGATTACAAACTAATTTTAAGCATAGTTTCCTATCCTTCAACCATGAATCTGCCTGGGCTTGTTGCTTCACAATTCATGGTGAATTTCTGAAAAACCCTAATACTTCCAAATTATGGTTGCTCTTCACTCATACAGATGTGTTTTCAATATCTTATATGAATATGGTACTCAAATTATTTAGGAAAAGTATGTAGTTTCAAAACAATAATAGCAACAGAAAATGGTTATCTAACCGGTTCCACATCTGGTTTACTATTTCATATTGATAGACAGTGACAACATTTAAGAAATTCTTGCCTTGTGAGCTACAATTGTTGGCTAACTTTAATAAGTGCTTATAAAATATCTAAATTAAGAGTTATCCTTCCGTTAGACTGGATACCAGTCAAAGTCTAGCCTGCTACTCAACCCTTAGCTACAGTGAAACAATATAAATCCATGCTTGTCCAAAGGATATTTGTGTAAAAGTGAATGTAACTGACTAGGTCAGAACTTGAACTCATTTCACCAATTCCATATTTCACACATCCCCTTTGATAATGATTAGGAAAAAAAAAAAGACAATTTAATGATGGAAAAAGCTATAGTAGAAACTTCTATATGAATAAAATTTCTTTCAAATAAACTTTTATTTTAATTTCAAACTGGTAAATCTCTTCTATATGCTTTATCACTGTTATTCTTCTTCTTTGCAAACTCACCAAAGTTAAGAATGTTGCTTGCTTTAAATCATTATCCAGTTCACGATATGTCAGTATCTTGCTAAGCTGGACCCTGCAATATAGCAAAACATTAAAAAAAATTAATGCATAATTCTGTTTGTATTTTCATTTTTAAATGAACTTTAAAAAGACATTAGACAAAACATGAGGTTTGCTTGTATATTTGTTAATTAAAACTTCACCAAATATACAAAAATGTTTTTAAAAAAGTTATTGATATTAAAAATGTCTTGCTTTATCAAAGAGAAAGAAAGCAACAGAATAGTGAACAGAAAAATACAAATAAAAATTATTTAGTCGAACAGAAAAATATTTTTGAGATAAAAGCTATCATAAATTCAATTCCTAGGCTGGTCATTGCTTTGGATTCTTCATCCGATTTAACACTGGAAGAAAAATGACTATCTTAAAAAATAATTGTATTTACACTATAAGTGAGATATTAGATTTAAATGCTGTGTGGAACAGGCAAAAACTCAGTTGAAATAGAGTTACATTTAAAGTGTCAAAATGATTATGCTATATTGTGATGTTTACCTGTTCTGGCTACTATAATGATACATGATCTCCATGGCCAATCAATGGTTAATCACTTCAATCCAAACTCAGCTCTATTCCACAGTGCATTTGTTTGATTACAAGGTCGAATTGGTTATTGACTACTGAAGTTTGCTGTCTTGAGTGGTCATAGAATGGGGTGAAGTCGCATTGAATAATAACAAAGAAAATATCTTTATGGAAAAAACTGAATTTTTATGTAAGTGTTTTTCTCTGTAGAATTCTAGGTTAATTTCTGTCATGTAAACAAATCTAATTCCATCCTGTGTCTACTATTAGATGTAATACTTCTTCTAGTTTGGTTCATCTGACACAAGGCTTAAGTCGGAGGTTCTTCTCAGGTAGGCAGTCCCGTGACAACACATCTCTTGTCTTGACGTCTGCAATCTCTCTCTTAAATTGCTACTGGTCAATTTGGGTCTTTGTTTTTATGGACACCATGCAAAAAGAATGTCTTGTTGAGATCACAAAGTAATCTATCATTCTTTTTAAAAAACAGAATTCCTCATTTTTGGTATGAACAGTCAGAGGAACTGTGCCCCCTTACTATTCCCTCCTTCTCTTATTGCTATCTCATACCACCTATTAAGGGTTGCAGACAGTTCCTTTCTCTTTCTTAGTATTTCTACTGTGCCTACCACCTTGAGCTACCCTCTGGCTGCTTGGCAGTACTCATTCTCTCTCTAATTGGCATCTCTCACTACACTCTTTGAGAGTGTGAAATTCGCTCTCTCTCTCTCTCTCTCTCTTCAGCATTTTATTAATTAGGACTTGTTATTTCAAATCCCAAAATCTTTATTTAAAAAAAAATCTTTTATCTGCTTCAAAATTGAAAAAATGCCATATGCCCTGTTTTTACCTGCTTCTACTCTATACTTTTTATCAGGGTCATTAAATTATCACAATAACAAAGGAACCTTGGTTATACTACAAACTTACCACTGGTTTGACCTCTCTTAGGGTCATTAATCAATTTTTATAATTTCTGAAGTTGCTTAAAAATGGCAACTCATGCCTACCTGATTTTCTCAATTCTTGAATCTTATTATTTCTTAACCAGGTCTCAGGAAATCGATACTCATAAATCAGCTGTCTGCCCAAAAGCACATGGCTTCTTCTCTTGGATTTCATTTATCGATGGGAAATTTCTTTTTATGTCTTTGGTATTTTCATTCTTGAGAGTGGTCAAATTCATTGCAGTTATTCTTTCTCATTTTAATAGTCATTTTTTGCTAATTGCTGAGATGATATCAATATTGCCTTGGCATAGGTTTGCAATCTTAGCTTTTTCCAGTTTGATAATGATATTATTTCAATACACAAAATTTAATTGAATAATTATCATTAACCTAATAAGAATATTCTTGGCAAAATGAAACCTGGTTGTGACCAGGTCACTAATGTGGTAAAGTGGGACCTAAATGATTTTATCTGAGTTTGAATGGCTTGGTCTCTTATGACCAACATTAAAACCTAAAATTAAGACCTTCAAAACAACCAGTTGCTATCTCGTATTAGTAGAAAAGAAATAGAATAAATATACAAATTAAAACTTTCAGGATCAAGTGTCACTTGACTGGAAGGTAGGAATTTCTGCTCAGTTAAGTCACAGTTAGGGTGCTCAGTTGAAAGCCAATGTTGCAAGAGATGTCAGTCAGTTGTGAACTGCAAGTAGAGGGTGGTGTAAAAGAGTCAATTCTGAGTCCCCCCCATTAGCAGGTGATCAATCAGTAGGAGAGATGCAGAGAGGCAAAGTTGAAAGGCCATGTGTTGTGATGTAGAGGTGTGCAGATGAGCGGTAAGTAAGATCTGAAAGACAGAGAGAATAGAGAGACAAGTGTTTTTCACGAGCTGAAGAGTAGATCTGGCCTGTTAGTATGTCAGAAGTATCCGTGGAGATGTTGGTAATCACCAGACTGCGCCAAGTGAATCTCAGAATCAATAACCAAATAGATTGGAAACAAGATTTGTGTTTTCTGTTCTTGCTATATTTTCACCTTTTGTTGTGAACAAATGCTGATATTTTCCTTGTTCTTGACACATTAACACAAAATCAAATGAGAAGTGAAATCAGATAAGAACTGAAAGACAACATGGAATGTTCAGTGGGGGAATCAAAGAGGGCTGCAGTTGTATGTTTACATATTTCTTCTTTTATGTGCAGTGTCTCTTCAGGATGTAGACGTTCATAGCCCTCCACATCTTCCTGTTCTTTGTAGCGCTTAATAATTTTTTTCTTTCTGTTATTTCTCACAACCCTGTTCTGCCATTCATTTGTTTTAATGTTTTAAGCAAAGTTGGTATTAATGCTATTATTATGTTTACAAAATACTTTCTCCTTAAATGGTTATGTTCTTTTTTTAATTAGGCTGGCATAAAATCAAAAACTCACTTAAAATATTACATCACCCTCTTTTTATAGATCCATTCTTCATGAATCTAACTTATGTCTACCAATACATAAAAATAAATGAAACAATATTAATTCCAAATAATATTCTAAATAATATGTAATAATTTTATTTTTCCATTTTTTTTTTAATAATCATTTCATCCCAAACAAGGCAGAATTATCTACTGGTGCACAGGGGGTTACAGTGAGAAAAAACAAAGTACAGATGTCGAGAAAAAGGATAAGTGAAGGTGGAAATCAAGGAGATAGGAGATGACAATGTTGCATTTAAACTTTTGAAGATTGTAGCTATCAGGAAAGAAGCAAATGGAAGAGAGTTCCACAAATGGGAAGTGTAAAAAAAGAAACTGTTAAAGTAGAAGAGATGGAATTAAAATGTTAGAGAAGAATTTAGTATTCTAAATAATATTGTAAATAATACATCAAAGTAAATGAAATAATATTAATTCCATCTTCAATGAAAAATTCATGGATATTACATATCCTGCATACATGACAAAAATGATAAAGCCACACTTACACAGGAGCCTCAGCTACTTGCATTGTGATGTCCTCCTCTTCTGTTTGTTCTTCAAGTTCAGGAATGACTGGAGTTTCTATTTAATGAAGCAAATAATTTATAAATCATTTTCTCAGCCATTTTCATTTTTAAATAAATATTTAATAATAGGATAATAATACTGTATGTGCCACAGACAAGTTTAAATAAAGTAAAATGTGTAAAAATTTACAAAGGAAAATATATGATAGCCTAGGTTTCAAAGTTAATTATCAAAGATGGCTACAAGCATTGAAAAAGATTGAAATTATTTTACAGATTTTACTTTAGAAAAATGTTCTCAAAAATCTGAAAATAGAAAATAAAATACATGAAAATTTATAACATTCAAACAACAGATATAAAATCTGATGGAATTTTTTACACAACGATTTTTCTAATTTAAGAAAATTAAAATAGTATTCACTGGGAAAGAATGAGAAGAAATATTAACCTGAATCTGATGTTTCTTCATCCAAAAGGTTTTTAGGACGAAGACGCTCACTACAAAGAAAGAAAAATAAAAGTGTCATCCACAAATTTGAGAAGAGACTTGTAGTGGGATTATTTATATGTGATGAATTTAAAAGACCAAAAAATATTAATGGAAATTATTTCATTAAATAACAGAAACTGGGAGATGATATACAACTTTATATATCAATATATATTTATGGAAAGTGTACTAATTTCAGAGTCTTCCATCATAAAGAGTAGGTGTAGAGGCTTTTATTTCAAAGATTTCCTTCTTTTAGACAAATTGCTATCCAAGAAAATCCTGTCCAACTCATGTTAGCATGGAAACGACAGACATTAAATAATGATGATGACTGCATCCAGCTACTAAATATCAAAACCAAAGAAATCCTTCATAGAAATGCAACAGTGACACAAGAAGACGCCTTTAGAGGTGAACTATTGTAAAGAAAAGTTTTTGATTGTTTTTTTACAATGTGCTTATATGTAAAATTTTTACTTTATTTCATATCTTGTTATTGACCATAAATTTCATATTTTTGATACACAATGCTCTCACATTGGGTAAACCCAGAATAGCTCTTATGTTTTTTGCAATGAACTTTCTATGATTCTCAACTTGTGTCTCCTGTGCCATGTCTGTTGTTCTTGTTATTACTCCTCATCACGGTTTTCTGTTGCAGGATTATTTTAATAATTTTTCCCAATACATGAGAAGACATTTGATGTGGTTATTAAATAATTTTAAAGAAAAAAATAATCTAAGTAAAATTTTAAAAATCATAAGTATTAATAAAAAGGCTTATTTGGAAAAAAAAAATTTTGCAAATATTGTACATTTATTAACCATATTTGGTAAAATGATATCTCTATTAATCCATTAACAACCACTATAAAGTCCAATATTAATTACTAAATATCAAAATCTATTATTAACTATAGAATTCTAAAAATGAATCTAAAATCTAGTGTTAATGATAAGCATTTTTTATAGCTGATTAGTTCCAACCATCCACCAAAATTAAAAGACTGGAATAATTTGAAAACAATTTTAAGATATTTTGGCAATATCTTTCTTGATTACTTCCATTATTTTTTTGAATCTAGTAAAACAAAATATTTTATGAAATAAAGGAAAAATATTTCATTAAATAAAGTGAAAATATTAAATGAGATAAACAAAATAAGTTGAGCTGAACAGATTTTGACAGAAAAAATGTAAAGAATTCCTAAAATGCTTTGCATTTTTGTCATCAAGATTCTCTTCAATATGAAAATAAATAACTCACTCTTCTAACGGGTTCGATGTATTCTTTGATGATTTTCTGAAAAATATGAACAGCATATTTCAGTCCAAATTAAATCAACCTATAAGATTAAAAATTTTCAGTAAGTTCTAAAAATTAGAAAATTCAGTCTAAAAATATTATCATTATAGTGTGATTGATAGACAACTAAAAAAATTCTAATTTTAACCAAGATTTAAAATTGTAGAATCAATAAGAAGTGAACATTGTTACTTTTGATTCAATCTAAAAATAAACTGGCATCGAGACAAAAGGTGAATGTATTTACTATGGTGAGCCCAGATAAATAAAATAAAATATGAAAATAAAATATATAATCAAAATAAAATGAAAGAATTCAAACTAAAATAAGGCATTTGCTTTCCTTTAAAAAGCGTATCTCTTTTTCTCTCTCACTCTTTCTATACTTCTCTTCCACTAATGAGAAGACAACCTTCAAATTAAAAAAAATCGTGTCAGTCATCAGCTGCAAAACGGCAGAACTAGAAATCTACTAAAATAAGCGAGGCCTCATATATAACTTTGAAAAAGAGAGGAATGTTAGAAAATAAAATGATTTTGGCCAATCCAAAAAATTAACAAAAAAGAAACTTTTGATGTTAGCCAAAATCAAGTTTTGTGCCAGTCATCTGGAGCCCTGACATAAAGGATACGAACAGACAGCCAATGAAAAAAAAAAAGAAAGAAGAGACCACCAGAAAAGCCAACCCAGCATATCATGTGAAGAAGTTAAGCAGTCGTCTGCATAAGACATTCTTCCGCCCTTTTTAGGGTCAAGAAAACGGCAGATTAATGTCTGCAACAAGTTTACAAAGTAAACAAACTATCCACCACCAAGCCAAATAACAAGGGACTTGCTCCAAGTCAAATAAATGTATATTTATTTTATACTTTTGAAATAACGTGTCATAGATGCATATTTTATTTTGCAATATTTTTAAAACTAAGAATCAACTTTTATTTACAAACTTGTCAAGCTGTCAAAATGGATGAAAAAATTATGAATTTTGAAAACTCTAAAAAAGTTGAGATTCCAATCAATATAATTTCTACTTGATATACACCAGAGTATTTTGCTTACTAGAAATAGTAAATTTAATTATTTAGCTTTCAATTGAAGCTAAAATTAAAGCTTCAAGGAAGTTTTTTTTATTTTAAAAAAATCACTTTAAAACTTAGATATTGAAAGTGAGTAGAGGTACCTACAGTTTGAGTTCTTTAAGAAAATGCCATGAAAAGAGTTCTTTCATTTTGGCTGATTGATTTAGTTTAGTGGCATATCAACCTCTTTGAGTTATTTAATGCTGAAATTTAATATTTTGTAAGTAATTTTATGCTTTCAACTATATATATTTTGTACATAAATTTATACTTTCAGGGAAAAGGTATGACTTTTAGATATATAGTTTGTAGATTATTGTTAATTTTATTATAAAAATGTACTTTTACATTTTTTATAGAAATACATTGACTGTCATTTTGCTATAAAAATTGTTGATTTGAGTTCAGCATATACATTTGCACAGAAATAATGCTATTTTGGATAAATTTGAAGGGGGAAAAGCTGTTGGCACCTAAAATGAACATTTACCGAATTTTTTTATCTGGGCTCAACACACTACAAAATTGAATTAAATGTGATTAAATTTACTATATTTTGGGATGCCCCACCAAGTTTTGAGCTAATTATAACAGCACAAGAGAAGAGATATCATTGTTTTAAGCATTATACGAGTATACCTCAGGTTATGTTGTTTTGAGTTAAGTCATTCTCAATTATACGTCGTTTGTCAAAAAAAATATATGGAAAAATAAAAACCAAGTTTAAGTCATTTTATTCAACTTTACATCTTTCTGCAACAAATATTGAAGTCTGATGATCCACAGTCATCAATATCTGTGATGTAAATAAGCAAATTGAATATAAATATTGATAAATTTAACATAAATTAGTTTAATTTCTACCATCACAAAATAATTTTAATAACTATCTTTGTTATTTAACCTTACAAAACCAGTTAATTTTATAATGTCATAGAGCAAATTACATTCACAAGAGTCCACGATGTACTCTAAAGATCACCAAATTGTAAACATCTACATTTACAATTATGTATGTACATGTATTCATAATTTCAGATTATTTTTTTTCTGTACTAAATTAAAAACTAAAATTTATTTGCTTGGAAGCTTAAAATAGATTCTTATTGATCATATATTATTAAAAATGCATTTATAAATAAAATACAGAACTGGGAATGGTTATGGTTTAGCAAAGAGACAAGTAAAATCGAACTTAAGTCGCCTTTCCTAAAACAAATTATTGATATAAGGTGAAGTATACCTGTATTATTTCATGTCAGCCATTACATTCTTACACTGAAACTGAAGTACTAAAGATTTACAGACATCTCCTTCTCCTGTCTGAAAACAATAGCTATATGACCAACATGGCTTGGAATCTACAAGGTGATGGTATTATCATGATTTGTTTTTTTATTAGATGAAGCATTTTCAACTAACATCAATATCTAAGTAAATACTAATAAAAAAATTAATGGTTTACATTGTTGATTGTTGTGTTTATATGATATAAATAGCTAAAATGTACATTTAAAATAAAACATATTTGCAAACAACTGACATAACCGTAAGTTCTATGCTAACAGTTTCTTCTCTCGCTTGTGGACCTCTCTTTGGCTTCTTGTTTTCCTGCCAATGTTGATCTTCAAAAATCTAAATGCAAGGTCAATTGTCATCTTCTGTCTTCTAAATTCTTGTTCTTTTATTTTTCTCTCTCAACTAATCTCATCATAACTGTAAGTTCTATACTAACAGTTTCTTTTCTTGCACTTCTTGCTTGTAGAATTCTTTTCCGGCTTCTTCCTTCCCAGTCAATGTTGATCTTCAAAAATTTAAATGCAATTTCAAATGTTATCTTGTTTCTTAATTTCTCTTCTTTTATTGTCATCTATCCACTAATCTTATCATAAGTGTAAGTTCTATGCTAACAGTTTATTTGCTCACATTTTTAGCTTGTGTAATTCTCTTCTGTGCGGATGTGCGTTGTGGTACAGTGGATATCGGCTCGGAACGAGAAACCGGAGAGCCAAGTATGAAATTCCAGTTGAATCCATTGTATTCACTTACGCACAAATACCCTTGGGAAAGGTATTAATCCGTCTCTTCCTTCCAGTTATGGGTTAAATAGCAGGACAGATTGGGTTCTATAGCCTTAGTTGGCAACCAGTCTACCACAGAAAGCAATGGCAACCTACTGCGGGATAATCTTCTGCCCAGTCAGTCATATCTCTTTCGAGACATGATAGCCCAAGTGTGTATCATGTATGGCACTTAATAGCTTTATTAACTTGCTTTAATGATTAAAAAATAAAATAAAAAATAAAGCATGTTTGCAGCTAACAAATATTTATCACAAACATGTAATACAGAATATACTGTAAATTATTTAACATTGCTTAATGAGATTTTATAATTTTTGTAAAATACGACAATGTGTTTTTATATTTTTAACAAAAACTTAAATTTTCAATGAACATCAAAATGCAGCTTGTTCCCAAATGGTAAAAAGAAATTCACCTGTTCTTTTGAGATGCTTCTTCACCCCATCCAGAAATACGATTCTTGGATTTGATATTTTCCTGTTAAAAATATACAAAATTTATTTTGAAAAAGAGATTTATTCAAATGGTTAGAACTAAAATCTTTCATCTAGAATTATAATAATCAAAAAACAAAAACAATCACAGCTGCAGCAAACATTCATGAAAGACTATAATTTACATACTGATAAATTTGATTACATTTAAATATCTTATAGATGTTCAAATCTGATATTGTTCAGATTGTGGTTGTCAATAGTAAATGATTCTAATGCTTTCCCTATTTTACCGATTAAACACTAAACAAAGTTTAATTAAAGTAGTGAAGAGACAGATTAAGACCTTTCCCGAGGATACTTGTGGCTAAGTGAATTTGTTGCATTCACTTATATGCAAGTAGCCTTGGGAAAGGTATTAATTTGTCTCTTCCTCCAGCTATGGGTTAAATAGCAAGATAAATTGGGTTCTATAGCCTTGGTTGGTAACCAGTCTACTGCAGAAAGTAGTGGCAACTATTAAGCATTGTAAGATGGAATGGTTTGGCCACATCACATGGCATAACAATCTCTGCAAGACTATCATGCAAAGCACTGTTGAAGGCAGAGGCAAATGAGGACAGCAACACAAGCTGGTTAGACAACACCAAAGAACGGATGGTACATGACAATATCAGAACTCCTGAGAGCCACTGTCAACAGAACATCCTGGAGAAGGTTGTTCGTTTCTTCTGCCCTTAGGTCCTCATGATGATTTAAGTGGTCAAGGAACTGATGATGATGATGAATCAATTGGCAATTAGCCATTGTTTTGCCAACCATTCCAGTAAACAATCAAAATATCAGAATTATTTTTATTGTCAATTCTAAAGAATACAAAAAATGTATGAATTAATTTTCATATGTTTAGGTTTTATTAAAATTCTAATCCTAGCTTTTTGAAACAATAAACATTGCCAAGGAGTGAAGGTAGTTAAAATAATACTAGTGTCAAGGGAAAAACTGTCTTTTTGGCACATCCATTTCTTTTTTGGGAATGAAGGTTAAACTTTACCAAAAAGATTATAAATAAATTATTTCAGTTTTTAATAATAAATGATAACTATTTTTAAATTAGAATTAATAAACCAGTTTTTAAGAAATAAAAAAAGTTTTAAACAAACTGATTTCTGCTTAAATAACACTTCATGATTATCACCTTTACAGTTGGTTCCAAGTTTTCTTCACTTAGATTTTCAGTTTCAGATATTTGAAGACCAGCCTTGGCAGCTCGTCTTCCTTGCTTTGCAATCTGAAAGAGAGAAACATATTCATCAACAAATGAAAAACGATAAAAAATGTCAAATAAATAATTTCTGTTTGATGAGGAGTTATTATTTTACATTATATGACTAATATCTTCATCTTTGTTGTTGTTGTTATTATGTTTCAGCCATTGTCCCCCTCCTGGTATTCTTCAGATGCCTGTCAATTCAGCTAACCTTCAGAGGATTTTGAACCATACTCTTTATTTAATTTATGAAGTAGATTGTTCACATTTCACTGCCCATTGCTATGTTATCAAATTCAATAAGCAATAGTTTAATTTTCTAGGCCATTGTCCCATGGGACAATCCTTGGAATCTAAATGTTCTTCTTTGCCTCCTCTGCTTCTGCTGCAGCCTTGGGAATTCGGTAGCATGGGAATTATAAATTCAATTCTTAGACTTGTTAGTACATACAGGGGGTGGACGAAATAATGAAAATACCTTGAAATTTCAAGCAAATTTATTTCAATGTGAGGTAGGACCACCTTTGGCAGTAATTACATCTTGTATTCTGTGTTTCAGTCAACTCATACAAAGTTTGAATTGTTTCCAAAGGAATTTTTATCTATTCTTCAGCTAAAACAGTCTCCAATTCTTTCAATGATCATATCAGAAGATATCGACTCCTCATTTGTTTTTCTAAAATAAACCATAAATGTTCAATGATGTTGAGATCTGGGGACTGTGGTTGCCAAATAAGATGTTTTACTTCACTAGAAGGTTCCTCATGCCATCCAGCTACAACTTTAGCAGTATGAATGGGTACATTATAATCCTGAAAGATCGCATTTCCCTCCAGAAATAGTTCCTAGACCAGAGGCTAAAATTGATTACTTAAAATTCTTAAATAGTCCTGACTGTTGATTTTAATAAACTTATTTAAAAAATAAGAAATTTTATAAATATCTGAAGATATTAGAACATTAAAGTAAAACATTTATAGAAATAATGAAGATAGAAATTATTTGCTAAAAGAAGTTTCATTTGAAAATTATCACATTAATTTACTTTTTAATATTTACACTATTTACATTGTTTTCCTCATCTCTCTTGCTATATTCCCAACATTTAGGCTGTTTTACACCCCAGCTTTCTACAGGTGATATTACATAACTAAACTTATTGTTAGAATTCTAATAAGTCAAGCTCATAGCAAGATTAAACCAAAAATAAAGCTAAAATAGTATAGAAAAAATAAACAAAAATTTAGGAGAATCTGCTGCTATTTTCAACTGTTGAACATCCCTCCCGAGATCTTTCATCTGTTTGAAGAAAATTGCTTTTGCTCTTTTTTTGGCTTTCAGTTCAACTTATTACTGTGAGCAAATTTTCTCTCACATGAAAGCAGTGTTAAGTCCCAACGAAGCTGCCTAACACCTGAACATTTAAAAAATTGTGTAAAACTCACAGTAACAAAATATGTTGCTGATATTGAGCAATTGGCTAAGATCATGCAAGGTATGCCCCCATTAATCATAAGAACTTTTAAAAAAGTTTATTTCTATTAATGTGGTTTGCATATATAAAATACTAGCAGTATAGCCAGGCATTGCTTGGGTGTAATGAAAGCTTTAAAACTAATCCATGGTTCTGGAGCTCAGACTCTTTGGACTTTGGCATGAAAGACTAAAAAGCAAAAGTTGTTTCCAGTTAAAGCGAAACCATAGACTGTAAGAAAAATGAATGGATGTAAGTCAAATTTTGATTTCCTGTTATCGATATCAAATAAGTTTTTTTTGTCATAAACTGAATTTATGGTATCATGGCTGAGACTAAGAACTACAATTATACCTACTTAGAGCCAAACCCGAAGCAAAAACTAAAATAAAAGGGCTGAAAAAAATACAGACATACAGGCAGATAAACAGACACACACACACAAACATCTTGCCTTTTATATATATATTATCGATTTTCTGCCCTATTGCAAGAACTGCAACCTTGAAACTTCTGAATATCATTTATGACTTTGTCTATGAGGGTATCAAATTTGATTAAAATTGGACCACTCCTATAACCCGATTTTTTTGATTATCGATTTTCGACATTTATTGGGGGTACCTCAACACAAAACCTAGTTAAGAACACTCGCAGACGCTTATAGTATAACTGTGTAAATTTTCAAGAAAATTGGTTCAGCTGTTTCGGAGTCTATAGGTAATGGACACACACACATACACACACAAAGTTGCATTTATAAATAAGCTTAGATTTAGATATTGTAGGACAGGTATACTGACCCTGACTTGTATAAAAACACATATGCTGTTGGCACACTGAATGATTTTAAAACCCTAAGTCAGCACATAGCAAAAGGTTATCGACCCCTATTCTATATAACAGTGAATGTGAAACAATGTCCTCAGTTTCAGAGAGGTAATATTAGCAAGGAATGATAAGAACAACATGGGCTGAACATATCAATAAGGAAGTTTTAATTCATTCATTCATTCCTATTCTATGGCTTAGCGACCCTTTTCAAGTTATTTAAAGTCAGAAAATATTTTTAGATTGTAAGAAAGTTTTTTTGAGATAATAATAATTTAGCGATACAAGTCTTACTAATTAACCTATAGCTGGAGGAGAAGAGGTGGATTCATACCTTTAAAAAAGTGTAACTGAATATAATGAATCCAACTGGAATTGGAACTCAGATATCTAATTAACAATTCCAAGCCATTATTCATTACACCACCCACACATCCAAGCTTATAGCACCTGGTATTCCCAAGTGGTTACCTATCTAGGTACTGACTAGGCTAGACATTGCTTAATTTCAGTGATCATATGAGGATTGGTGTTTCACCATGATGTAACAATAAGTCTAGGGAAGTTTAAAGGAAAAGGGGAACAACAAAAAACTAAAATTTACAACTGGAAATTTTTGTGGTACATAATGAGGAAAGTAGGCCTAGGGAATTTAACACTTACATACATACTGAAGGTAAGAGAAGATGGGAAAAACAACAATTAACCTTCTTAACAAGCTTGTGTGAATGGTGATTTTCCAAGCATAGCTTAGGTGTGGCACAAGGCCGAAAGTATGGAGACATTCAGTGAGGATCGAACTCACTACTTAGTCATAATTTTTCTAGCAAGACAAGTTTGTTAATTGTTACACCACATTGAAGTGGCCAAAGGTGATTTTCTAATGCAGCTAAGATTTTAGTACAAGGCTGAAAAAGTATGGGGCACCAAGTAAGGAACAAACACAATTGTAATTATTCTCTCTAGCGAGACAAGCTTGCTAACCATTGTACCACGTTGAAGTGCCCAAGTTTGTGTGAATGGTTGGCATAACAACGACAAAGAGTGTGATAAAAGTTAAAAAAATTACTTAGCAACAAAGCAAAAAACATAGGAAGTTATGGAAATATCACTGACGTCCTGAAGGAGTACAGTAAATTTATGTCTCTGATGCCTTCTTTTCATCTTGCATTGCTGACATTTTTTATAATCATATCGCCCTAAGCAAGGCATTTTACTGCCAGTTTTGCAGGTAGTTACATAAAAGGAATGTTATGAGAAAGAGTGACAGGTTATAGGGGATGTCAGGAAGTGGGTAAGAGAAGGATGAGAATACTGATGAGAGTGGAGTGGACGAAAAAAGGAGCATGAGAGACAGGATGCAGGTTAGTGAGAAAAGAGATGACTATTGACTTTACATTTAAATTCTTGGAGATTGTAGCTGTTGTTGGGGAAGCAAGTAAAACGGAAGGGAATTCCAAATCGGGAAGTGCGAGAAAAGAAGCTGATGGAGTAGAATTTGCGTTTACATCTTATTGGTTTCACAGTAAAAGGCTGGGACCTAGTTGGTAATCTTGTGGCTCGGGTAAAAATTCATATATAGAGCTAAGTTCATCGAAGCAGAAGCCAAAGTATTTGAGAAGAGACACAGACAGAGAAGCCACATTGTGCCGGTGAGAAAGTGACTGTATCTGAACTGCCAAGTCGGGATCGATCACATTACCCATTACATAGTAACTTTTTTCAATGCAAAATTTCGGAGGGCCTTTTTAGTTTTTTTTTATATAGTCTTTCTTTCTTTAAAATTCAAAAATAAAATCGCTCTCATTCTTTTTTTTAACTTGTGTAAAAACGAATTTGATACGAGATAAAAATAATTGTTAAGTTTCACAAAAAAAAAAAAAAAAAAAGAAATTCCAAAAATAACGGAATTATGAAAGGTTTACGCTTTTAATTATTTTTTTGCTTTTTGACATTGGGATTAAAAAACAATTGAATCAATCAATTGTTTTTAAAAATTCAAGTAAAAAATGAAAGTTGTCGTCTTACTTAAAAATTAAAATTTGATTATTAAAGAATACATACATATGACAGATATATAGATATTATGCGTGTACTCACGTTCAATTAGTAAATCATTAAGTTATCCCATAAAAATTGAATTAGATGATAAATATCTTACCCTAGCTTTTGTCTCGCCAATGTCTAAGTCATCCATGTTTGTTATTGTTGGACGCGGTCGTTGCTGGGGGTAATCAGGGGAGGTAACTTTTGTTTACTGAGTTATCTTCCTTCGTCACTTTGTTACTAAAGCATTGAAAATTTTAGCATTTATTTTATTTTATTTTATAACACAAATATAATCCACTGGTAAAGTGCAGAAAAGAAAATTTATTTTTTTATAGTTTATATCAGCAGACAACTTTAATTAAAAAATAAAAACTATGGTATTAAATGAATTTTAGGTTAGTTTACATAAAACTTCGTCTTTTAGTAATTAATTAAAATAAATTAAAATATGGAAAATTTTTGTTTTAAAATTAAATTTTTTTAAAAATTTATTTTGCAGCTTTCTGGGGTGATAATTGTTGTAAATCTATTAATTTTGTATTATTTGTATTATTCCTTACCACAGATAAATAAATAGCATGCTATAAGTTACAAAGGTCCTCTAATGAAGCCTAACTTAAAATACAAAAAAGAGATTTGGTAAGAAAATTCTTGTATATGTGTACCATTCACTGAGTCAATGACCAGGAAAATTCTTCTTCTTACGTGTCATAAATGATTAGAATGTAAGTGATAATGATTCTCCACAACTTCCTGTCCTTTATAACTCTAAACAATGTTTGACCCTACCTGTTTGTCCTGTGGAATTAGATTTCTACATTCTCTGTTTTAAACCTATTAAAAGTGGATCACAGCTAAGAATTCTCAGTTTGTGCTAAACCCATTAAAATTGGCTCTAGAGTTCAGTTGCAAAAGAACGCTTTCTGATTGGATAGTAAGTATTAAGAATCATATTTCCATTCATCCTTCATCCTGCATATGCATGTGTATCCTTAGTAGACAATAGTTCATGCCAACCAATTTGGAGTATCCCACATGATCAAGAAAACTCATAAATATGAAATTTCAACTAGATTTATTCAGTTGGTTCTTCTTATAATCAACTCATCAGACAAATCTATGAAACTCAACTTCCTGACTAGAAGTTAATTTTTATTAACATCATAACAGCTTGTGAAATTCATTTTCTTCAGTGACTCCGACAATGTTGACAGCTTGACACAGAAATCTATGAAACTTACTGGCTGAAAATCAATTTTCTTTAACATCAGACAGCTTGTTAAATTCACTTACTTTTTACCTATCAAGTGATGAATTCAAGCAAGATAAGATTCCTAAACTCACTCAACATCATTAATTACAGTGAAAAAAGCGCCATGATTACAGTCAAAATAAAACAACTTAGCTTAACTATAAGTCAAACAAACTATTACAAACAATTTTTCCACAAAAAACTGTTTAATTTTTTAGCAAACATACAAATATCTTGTTGCAGCTCATCCTGAATTCAGAATATAAGTGAAGATAAAAAATTTTAAAAATTAAAAATTTACATCAAAACCTGTTTCCAGGGAGTGTAATAAACATTACAGCAATCACTGATTGGCCAATTCGAGATCATGTCATTCTAGGAATTCAGCATTCCAGAAATTTAAAATTCCCCGCCAAATTCCTGTTACAGCATGTGACAAGCTCACTATTTGAACAAAAGTGTGCCTAAAATTCATCAGTGAGAAAAGACAGCACAACCAGCAACAAACTCTAAAAGAACTGAAATTCAGACCTAAGAGGAAAATTCTCTGCAAACTGAAACACACATCAAAAACACCAGTTCAACAAGAATTAAAACTTCTCACTCAGCAACAAATAGCATCAAACCAATTGAAGATAATTTCAAAATTCTTCCAATTTACAATTCCACTTTCCAAGGAAAAAAAACTTCTACAAGTTGACTATCAATTTTTAGTACAAGCAAGAAGTAATCAAGTTCACCAGAAGTCAAAATCAGCAAGATAATAAAAAAACACAATTCAACCTGCATTATGTTTAAAGGTAGAGAAATTTTGTTTTCTTATCATTCTGCATAACACCCTTTTAAACCATTATTTTAAAAACATTTAAAAACAATAATTACATGCTTAATTTATTAAATGAACATTGAACATTTCACCATTATTATTAATGTAACTTGAACTATAATCTAAACTTATTTATAAATGAAACTTTGTCTGTGTGTGTGTCCGTTACCTATAGACTCCAAGACGGCTGAACTGATTTTCTTGAAAATTTACACAGTTGTATGATAAGCGTCTGTGAGTGTTCTTAGCTAGATTTTGTGTCAAGGTACCCCACAATAAATATCGAAAATCGATAATTAAAAAAATTGGATTATAGAAGGAGTGGTCCAATTTTAATCAAATTTGATACACTCATAGACAAAGTCATAAGAAACGATATTCAGAAGTTTCAAGGTTGCAGTTCTTAAAATAGTGCAGAAAATCGATAATACATATATATATAAAAGGCAAGATGTTTGTGTGTGTGTCTGTTTATCTGTCTGTATGTCCTTTATACAAATCCACAATTTTTATCTGATTCTCACCAAACTTCACACAAATATTCTTGAGGCTGAGTCTGAGCTCCAGGACCATGGATTAGTTTTAAATCTTTCATTACACCTGAGCAACGCCGGGCTATACTGCTAGTTCTACATATTCATTCTTGGCACATAAATTGTATTATATATTTATATAAAATTCTTCTTACTTGTGCAAAAATAAATTTTGTTTGTGGAGTTTATTTCACATGAAATCTTTATTAATTCAGGTCCTTCTGATTAAAAACAAAAACTCTGTAACAACCTCTTCAAATTAACTGATGATTACACACTCGGTTTCTAAACACCAGATCTTTAACATAACATTTTCAATAATATTTATAGAACACGCAACAAGATCTGTAAAGTATAATAAACAAATTCACTGTATCCTTCTGTACTTGTTTCTTGTTTTTGGTTCATTTGAGTTAGTAAAAATAGTAAAGGGTCAGTTTAAGTGTCTTTGTTACTACTACAAATTGGTAGACCCACTACAGTCCCCAACACTACTGTAATGGGAAAGAGTGATGGAAAAAAGGTCTATTCTCTCATTTGTATTTCCCCCATTATTGGCATTATTATATCCATAATAAAATCTTAATTCACAGACAGAACAGAATGGCTGAAAAGACAAGGAATGACAAATATGGCAGTTTTCTAAGCACAGCTTATATGTGGCACAAAACCAAAAGTATGGGGGACTCAGTGAGGATTAAACTCACTACTCAATAGTATTGATTCTAGTGAGACAAGCTTGCTAACCATTACACCATATTGAGGTGCCCAAGGAATGGCAAATATGCTTTATTCTCAGAGAGACTTTTATACTACTAAGATATAAACAAAACTGTATATACATCTTTACAAGTGTCCCATATGAAGAAAATAGTATATATCTACACAGTGAAGCAGAGCGTAAGGAGACACAAAAAGTATGGATCTTACATATATGAAAGTGCTGTTGTGTCTTGAGAAGCCATGTTTAGGACTCCAGATTCATCTATGTTGCAAATGAGAAGATATTCCACAAATGGGAAACAGTGAGTTTTAGGTTTACCTAAATTGGGGACTGTGAACTGAAGTTTCTGGGAAAGATATATTCCCAAATGAAAATGGCACTATAGATTTAAGCTACTGGGGAAGCAGTTTTAGTCTCTACTCAGACCATGGGAAGCCTGGACTAAATAAAACAACCTTATAGATTGGTTGTTGTAAGCAAAACTGAAATTAACTGCTGCTATTCTCACTGTATGGACTGATGTCACTAAGTGATCATCGTGTAACTCATGTGACTTATCTCCACCAAAGGGTGATAATCACCTTCTGTATCCCCACCCTGCCATTCATGTAAACTTGTTTGATAGGTCACACTATTTCACTTTGTTCCTCCTGTCTTCGGTATATCCTGTGAGCATTCAGTTTTTCTAGGCCTTGTTTCCTCTTCACCTGTAATATAAATGTCAACTGTCTTTATCATATTTTAAGTATTAGTGTCCTTTTCATTCCCATTTTATTAAAAATTTCCTCATTGCTGACATGTTCAGTCCATGATATTCTAAACATCCATCAGCAGAACCACTTCTCTGTCACTTCAAACCCATACTTCAACTGTAAAAAAATTGCCCACAGTTCACGGGCATGTAGGTTGCCATTTGACATTGCAGTTCAGCACTTTTCTTTGTTTCTAACATTTTTTCTGTCTCTTAATACCTTGTTTAGTTTCTGAAAGACATATTTTCTGTTCCAGTTCACCTTCAGATTGTTGTCACATTTTCCATCATCTGTTTCTACCAAAATAGAAAAACCTGATGTCTTTATTTTGTAGCCCACACTTCAGATTTTTTGCTTGTCTTCTTATAGTTAATAATTAGTCCTTTCTTCTTGCTTTCTTTTGTTGCCTCAGTGTGAAGAATTTATTTTATTTTATAAATTTAAATTTTTTTTAGTGATTTCATTTCAAGCAAATCAATAAAGCTACTGCAAGGGGGTTACTGAGTGTGAGAGAATATGAGAAAAAAATAAAACTTTTAATGTGAGAAAACAATAAAAGAACAGGAATTAAGAAGATAGAAGATAATGATTGGCATTGCATTTAAATTTTTGAAGATCAATGTTGATTGGGAAACAAGAAGCTGGAAGAGAATTCTACAAGAGAGAAAAGAAACTGATAGCATAGAACTTATAGTTACGATAAGACTTAGTTGAGAGAGGAAAATAAAAGAACAAGTATTAAGAAGACAGAAGATAACAAATGACATAGCATTTAAATTTTTGAAGATCAAAGTTGATTGGAAAGCAAGACTCTGGAAGAGAATTGTCCAAGTGAGAAGTGCAAGAGAAGAAAAATATATATACAGTGCCAAATTTACAGCTAGTATAAGTTGCAGCCCAGGGAGCCAAAGTTTAAGAGCTCTCTAGTCTTGAGTCCCTGATAAATATATATATATATATATATATATATATATATATATTATGGAAATTAATGAATTTTAACGAAACTTGGTTATAAACAACCGACAATTTGAAATGAATTGTTTGAACATTATATTTTATTTTTATTTTATTTTATTTTTTTAAATCGTATCACCCCGAGCAAGGCGGTAACACCACTGATGTGCAGGGGGCTATGTAATAGTGAAAAGATTTGAAAAGAAAAAGCTGGAAAAGAAAAAGCCGGAAACCACGGATGAGCCTCTTAACCTGTTCAATAGACGTGGGTGGAGTGTGAACCAGGCGATAGATAGATCTATCTACTCCAATTGAAAAAAAAAAAAAAAACTAAGTGGAGAAAGCCAGAAACCACATCCTAAACAGGGAACAAGGGATGAGCCTCTTAACCTGTTCAATAGATGTGGGTGGAGTGTGAACCGGGCGATAGATAGCTCTATCTACTCCAATTATTGATACTTGTATTTAAGTAGATATTCTGTTTTTTTTAATTAAACAGTATTATATATTTATATCTACTGGCCTGATTATTTACGATAAATTTTTATTACAAAAATGTGTGTCATTCAGCAGGATTCGAACCTGCGACCCCTATTTGTTGCTAACAAGCTGTGGAAAGTAGCTGTATATAAAGGAAAAAGGTAGGCTCCCAGGAGCACCACAGGAAATGCAATCTTACATTAAAAATATCTGATTGTTTAAAAATTAACCAATTGCAACACGCATATTAAACAGACTAGGCAGGTTTGTTAAGAGCCAAAGGTTTTCAAAGACAACTGCGATTGTTAAATTGTCCTATAGTAAAGTAGTAGTGATTTAAAAACAATAATTACATGCTTAATTTATTAAATGAACATTGAACATTTCACCATTATTGCAACCTATCAATCACTGTCAAATAAACTGACATGTAGAAAAGCATGTATGTATGTAGACTCCTGCATATGATGTTGTTGGGCTTATGGTGAAAAGAATCTTTTTTTCCCCAGTGGAACAACATTCATCAAAGCAAAACTATTATTATTGAAATATTGATTGTAAAACATTCCAAATACAACTTTTAATTTTTTTAATTTGTTTTCAATAACTTAAATAAATAGCCAGTCAGTTAAGCGCCATACGTGATACATGACTGGGTAGATGATTTTCTTGCAGTAGGTTGTCATTACTTTCTGCGGTAGACCAGTTGTCAACCAACGCTATAGAACCCAATCTGTCCTTCTATTTCACTCATAGCTATAGGGAGAAGTGACAGATTCATACCATTCTAAGGATATTTGCATGTATGTTAATGCACTGAATTCAACTGGAATTCGACTCTCCAATTTCTCGTTCTGAGCTGATATCCACTGCACCACAAATAATTAGTAATAAATTTAATTTTCCTCAATATTGTACAGTAGTTTTCTGTCTTTTTTTATTTTAGAGTGTTTTGAAATTTTATGTAAATAGATAGCAGTTCGAAATAATTTTTATTTTGAATAAAAATGATTATGAATCCATGCTATTAAAAAACACTGTGTCTCAATTTCACTAAAAAAAAGTGCAAAAAGTGGGTACAAAAATTAAAAATATGACTTTTGTAGTTTTAAAACTAAGCCTTGTTACAACACATTTTTGTCATGAAACTCAGAGTCTGGTTGTTTGTCGTATTCGACAATAATAGTCCGAATAGAATGATAGTTTATCATCTACAGAATTGCAACAGATAACAGAAAACTCGCTGACAATTCTAAAGAAAGAAATTGTATAAGTACTAGACTGTGGGTTGTTAACTTTACTTCTGTTTGAAAAGGGGGTCAGGTCAGTCTCAGCCAATCAGATGACGCTTATGTATTTGTTACGCTTTCGCATTCTCACATAACAACATGGCTTCTGTCTTAAGGATTGCTGTCTATCGTAATGTAAGTTTAATTATTACTATTAATAATCTAAGCCTTATTTTATTTATCAGTTATCATCTTTGAAGTGATTTATGAATATATGTTTAATCTGTTTTGTGCATTTGTATCATCATTTCATAGATATAGTTGTGAAATCAATCGCGGGTCTCCAGTCCAGATGTAGCAATCAATTCAATATTTAAAAAGGAGACTTGCTGTTCTTTTAAATTTTACGCATTAATGATTTTTCTTTTTAGCTATCGATTTGAAAAACACTGATGAATAGAGATTTTAAAGAGTTGTATTTCATTTAGGCGATTGAAGGCTACTAGGATTTTTTTCCTCCAAGACAACATAATGACATTTCAATGATGATAATAATTTTATTTTTAACACATGATAAAATTTATCATATTATCATTCTTTCTTTATCAAATAAATATTTTGTGAGGATTAAATTGACAGTATAATCTTTTCTTTTTTTTTTATTGATGATTAAAAAATACAATTTATAATATGGTATTATTGGACGTAAACATTGCTATTTACGTGCACAGGTAGTCTTTAAAAATCGTTGTTTAAAAATGAGTGTCGCTAAAAAAAAAAAAAAATTTACAGAAATTTGTTTCTACGATTTTGTCTTTTTCACTCCTCAATTTGATTATGATTATAGCATTTATTTGTTTTTCTCAAGTTTTTACAAGATAACAAGAAAAACGTAGCTAAAAAAACAAAATAAAACATTGCGATAACAATAATTTTGCTAAAAGGGAAATACTACGTCGCGTGTCCTTTCTAAAAAAAAATATTTAAGGTAAGAATAAAAAAGAAAGCATTCGTTATCTCCAAGACCTTTTTTGCCAGGCAGCCCACGTGTCTTTGAAAGGAATTCACCATGAACAAAATTTCAGAAGCTTGCCACGCATATTTTTTTTAAATTTTTTGTTTTGATTTCATTTAATCATTGACAGATTCTCTGCAATAATTCACTACTTTTTTTAATGTCCCGACAACAGAAACACGTCATCATATGTTTTTTTATTCTTATTGCCTAAGTTTTTTAGTGTTTTTCGATATGATTCGCATTTTCACAATTTGTGTATAACGGTAATTATGTACCGTGTGAAAGTCAAGTTCTTTAACATTTGTTTTTCTTCTTTACATGGTCTGGGGGTCATTTAAAAAAAAAAAAAAAGAAACTCTTACAGTACATGACCTCTTTTATTTATTTTTTGTCTGACTGCTTTTTACTTTTTTGTTGCCTGGTCTAAAATGTAATTTTGTTTATTGATCGTGAACTAAAAAATTATTGTTTCCCATATATGTTGTTACTATTTGTTGAGGATTGGAATTTAAACTTGATCTTATTCTTAGATTTCGACAATAAACATTATTATTACAATATACATGTTTAGCATTGGAATATATATATTTTTTAATGGTAGTAAAGGTGTTTCTGTTCTGTGTGTGTTTTTGTGGCACTCCAAAGTTATGTATTTTTAAAAAAGAAACTGAAAATTAAATGAAAAAATTTTGACTACGCACGAAATCATTATTATTTTTAACAAGCACCAAGTACGTTTGCCTGTAACAAATGCTCACGTTTTTAATATTGATGACAATTATCACTTGTCACGAAATAAGAGACAAGAAAATCAATCAATCTTAATTAAAATTATCTATGGCAATTATTTCTACTTTTTATTTCAGTTTTAAATTTAAAAAATTGTTAAATATTTTACTTTTGTGTTTGACTTTGAAGGATCCGTTTTTATATTCACCTCATTTACTTGTTTTGTTGCACGTGTTTATGTGTACAGTAAGACAGTAAAGTGTAAATCTTTAAAACTTTACATTGACAATTTAAATTGTGCCTGTCTTGACATTTTTTTATTTTCCTGAAATCTACTATTTTATTACTGATGATTCTACATAGGGGAAAGTCTCGGTAGCAAGAAGTCTACACTCCAATGACAGTTTGTTTATTAAGCTGACAAACAAGAACAAGAGGCCACATTAGAACAAAGTTTAGACTTTTTTTCAAGTTCATGAAGGTGTTAAAGTGTGATTTTTGTCTATATGTAACTTCTGATATGAATGAAGTATTGTAATTATTTCCATTGTTTGGACTGTTGTCCTCACTTTTTTGTTGCCATATTCACGGCGTTTCGGCCGAAACGTCTCTACTCTGTCTTGAATATGGCAACAAAGATAGTGTGACAAAAATGTATTGTAATAAGTGTGTGTGTGTGTATGTGTTTTGCCAATTCTCTTGTCTTGTGGTTTGCTTAGAAATTTTCAATTTTAGTTCTCAGAAGTTCAATATTGACTGAAATAGTGAATCTTTACGAGAAATGTTCCTTTACCAAATTATTTTTTAGTCTTATTGGCATGTCTGAACAAAATTTCATTTCCATTCATTGACACTTACAGAAATGCTGCTTTTAGAGGACTGATGATTTAAAGAATGAAGAGCTTTTTTTTTTCTTAAATTCATTTACACGACATAGTGTCTGATGGATCCAATAATAATCCAAACTAAAAAAAAAAAACAACAAAAAACTGATTTTTATACTTCTTATATTTGATGAAAAATAAACTTCTAATTTTAAAAGTGAAATAAATTTACTTAATTTTCAGTTGTCATCGTTTTTTTTTTTTTTTTTTTTTTGTGCGCCATGTCCATTCAGAACGTAGGCGATCTGGGCCCTCCACATCTTTCCGTTCCTTGTAGCTCTCAATAAATCTTCTTGTTCTACCTTTAAAGTCAAACCCATCAAGTATGTTATGCACTATTTTCCTGTCCTTGTGTATCAGATTCTTCAAGCCCTCCTTCCTATGTGCCCCAGAAATTTCAACTGCCTCTTTCTGATGTTAAGTAAAAGTTGTTTTTTTTTGTTTGTTTGAAAACTTGTCACATATTTATTTATCAATCAGCCTTTGTATGTTAAAACTCAAATTTCTGTAGTCTTTAATTACATAAAAGAATTAAAAATAGGTATTATTTGCACTGTATAATATAATCTATGCTAACTTTTTTTTTTGTTTGTCTGTTTTTTAATCGTTTCACCCCAAGCAAGGCGGTACCGTCACTGATGTGCAGGGGGCTACATAAGAGTAAAAGGAGAAGAGTGAAGAGAAATACGAACCAGTTACAGGAGTTAAAAGAGAAAGGGCAAGAGAAGGATGTGAACATAGGAATGAAGACAGTTGCGAAGGTAGAGAGAAAGGAAAAGAACAAGATACACAGGGTGATGTGTATCTAGCTGGAGTTAAGTGATAAGAGATGGGAATTGACTTTGCATTTAAATTCCTGGAGGTTGTAGGCATCAGGAAAATAAGTATATGGAAGGAAGTTCCACAGGCAAGAAGTGCAAGAAAAGAAGCTGATGAAGTAGAATTGTCGCCTGCATTTGGTTGATCTAACTGTAAAAGGGTGGGACCTTGTTGCCAGTCTGGTTGCTCAAGTAAATTCTTGTGGAAGGGGCACCAGTGACCTAAGTTCATCAGAGCAGAAACCATGAAAATATTTATAGAAAGACAGAGGGAAGCCACATCCCACCGATGAGAAAGTAGTTGGAGTCAAGCTGCCAGGTCGGGACCAATCACATGTATACATAAAAATTACAATATAAAAAACTTTCAAATAAACAAAAAAAATAAGTTAAAATTACTTTAAAAATATGATGACTCAATGATTTGTATTAAACTTTTCAATTTTCGATTAGTAAATATAGTCTTCACTTAATAACTTACCAACCTAACATCTACAAGTCTTTGAAATATTTCAGAAAAATTTTTGAAACAATAAATTATTACAATTAGAAAAAAACTGAAAACAATTCTTGTAAAATTTCATTATTAATTGAAAAAAATTTTTTCTTCAGACTATAATGTCCTTAATTTATATTATTTATTTAAGCAATTAAAAGCTTATCTAATTAAATAATGTCATAGTTTTATTGCATTTTTTTTTTTTTACTATTGGAAGCAGATTTCCAGAAATAGAGGCAAAACTTTTTAAAAAAAATAATAGATGATTTACATTCCCCAATGAGTCCTGCGTTTAACTAATGAAACCAATTTTGTCTACAATATTTAATTTCTTGAAATTTCTTGAATTTACGTGAAGGTGAAGAGGTAACAGATGTTATTTTTAAAAAAAAAGGATTTTTACCAAAATTTTAAAAAATAGCAATTTCAACAATAATTTCATTCATTTGTGAATAGGTTCTGAAAGTTTCCTTAACATCTGACAATTATTTGATTTTTGCAAGAATTTCCAAATTAATGTGTTTGTCACTGGAAAAAAAAAATGAGTTACATAATATTACGTTTTCTATTGTAGCCTCTTGTAACAATTTGGCTACCCACTAACGAAAATCAAAACTTGATTTTTACCAAAATTTCTAATGTGTTAGAAAGGATTAAAAAATACTTTGATCTTTCCTCTTAGTAATAACATAAATATTTTGATAGAAAAAGTTCATTTTTATAAAGTATGGGATCTTTTTTCTTCATACTATGCAGTTTTTTTTTGTTTTCAGCAATTTAGTGGAGGTATCATAATTTATGATTAAACAATTTCTGCAAGTTGGATTAGTATTGTCAATACTATTTTGAGTAATTTTTTGCTATTTTTTTAATTGGAAATTTTACTTTCCTTTGTTTTGTTCATTTGTTTTTTCTTCATAATAATTGTTACCTTATTTTATTACCTGAGGCATTGTTGATAAAATCATTTTGACAATTATTGACTTTCATAGGGGTTTCATGTGTGTTGTGGTGCAGTGGGTATTGGCTTGGAATGAGAAATTGAAGAGCCGATTTTGAATTCATTGCATTCACTTACACACAAATCCCCTTGGAAAAGGCATTAATCTGTCTTCTCCCTCCAACTATAGGTTTAATAGTAGAACAGATTGGGTTCTATAGTTTTGGTTGGCAACCAGTCTACTGCAGAAAGTAATGGCAACCTACTGTGGTAAAAATCTTCTGCTCAGTCAGTCATGGATCAAGAGATGTGTATCACGTATAGCACTTAACTGACTAGATATAATAGTTGAAAAAAATTAAAGTCTCTACTGGGCATAAAGTACGGGATCGGGTTTCTATTGTTATGAAGTAATAAATTGATCCCCCACTAATTAATACTTATTAATATGATATGATATCCATCTCTTCTCCTTCCAGATATGGTTAAATATCAGGATAGATTGGGTTCTATAGTCTTGGTTGGCAACCAGTCTACTGCAGAAAGTTATAGCAACCCAATGTGGGAAAATCTTCTACCCAGTCAGTCATGTCTCTTTTGAGACATGATTGCCAAAGCATGTATAGCACTTAACTGACTGACTGATCTAAAAATAATGTTGTCAAAAAGTTGTTTTAAATTTTTTTTGTAAAATATTTCTTTAAATTATGAAAAAAAATTTTTTTTATAGCCCAGCAGCTTTTGGTATTTATCAAATTACACATACAAGAAAAAATATTTTCTAAAAATATAAAATATCTTGAGTTTTCACTTTATATATTTTTATGGCTGACTGGTTATTAGTGTCTCGTTTTCATTTTAACACAAAACTGGTTAATTTACATAGTTATTTTTTCTCTATTTTCATTTGTTAAAAACATTTAAAATTTACAAGATGCATTGAAGTGTCACCTTTCAGTATATGTCATAAACTTCAGTCGTGTATGAAACCAAATGACATGTTCAAGCTACCTATTAAAAATCTACCTTGGTTAACTACTTATTCTGTTTCGTGTGTGTGAGCATAGATTTTTATTTATAACTTGGATGTTTATTACACTGGCCTCATTTTTCCTTTGAAATCCTTTTAATGTTCCACTTGGTTAAATTAAACCTGGATTATGTTGTATTCTTCTTGATTTTAATTCATAGATATATGAATCTCATATTTTCTCCATAATGAAACCTCAAGCTACATTTTTCCCTTTATTCTGCTATGCCAACAACTAGTCACCAAGAGAGATGTCTACATAAAAAAGAAAAAAGAGATTGGATTTCAGTACATTGACACTCAGACTGTTGCAGTTATTTTGTTGGTTGTACATTCTTTCTCGCTTTTTGAACAAGAATAACAACAGCAACAACAACAATGACTTTTCTTTGTTGATACAATTGTCAGCAAAATTCACTGACTTCAATTGCTAAAAATTATTAGATTATTTCCATAAAAGTGAAGGTTTTTATCATTTTCAAAACAAAATTCTCTGTTTTGTAGAAAGTTGATGAGATTTTTAAATAAAATGTTACATTATCAAAATTGCAGAATATATAGAAATTCTAAATTATTTGCTTGGATCAATAATTTAATACCTGCTAAATAGAAAATAAAAATTTAGACCTAATTTTAAACAAATGATTTAAAGTTAGAAGCCTATCAGATTACTTGTGAGTTTTTTTTTTATTCTCAAGAACTTACAAAAGTTGACTATATCGGTTACCAATAGATGATAAATTTTGTTCTGTCTGAGTATTATCATTTTTTTTTTTTATCTACAAAAAACAAGTGGAGGTTTGATAAAAGAAATAATTTAAATGCAAGCTAGACTTTTCTGATTATTGTAAGCTTTCTATCAATTTCTTTCTATTTTTAATATTTACACATTTAAACAGTAACAAGTTATGAGTTTGTTTTTTGTTTCATAGAACAGAGGACAACATAATTTTTATTTTTTTCATGCATTAAATTTGATTGGATGAAATTTTAAATCCTCATTCTTTTCTCTATTTTCATTTGTTAAAAACATTTAAAATTTACAAGATGCATTGAAGTGTCATAAACTTCAGTCGTGTGTGAAACCAAATGACATGTTCAAGCTACCTATTAAAAAATCTATAAGACTTTTGTTCTAACCCAATTCACAGAGTACAATGTCTGATAAAAATAACAGAGATAATGTGTTGCTTCTCATGTCAGTTGATGGTGATGAAAAATGTTTGTCTCAAGTTCCTGTGTTCGCATTCACTGACACTGATTTTTTACATTATCATACTCCTGAAATTTCCTCTTGTCAAAGGTCACATAAAAAACTTAATCCAAGTGTAAGAAATTTACCTAAAACTCTTTGACCTTTCAGTTGATGTCTTCTATAAAAAATAAAAATTTTATTTGTTACATGTAATTCTCATTCTCTGCTGATAATAAAAAAAAATAAATCAAATGTAATAATTTGAACTAATTGTAGAAATTAATTTACACAATTGAACCAGCTGAATTGATACATAAAATTAACTTGTATGACTGTGTGTGTTTTTGTTTTTTTTAATCATTTCACCTCAAACAAAGCAGAACTGCCACTGGTGTGCAGTGGGTTACAGAAGAGATGAGTGATGAGAAAGAGGAACAAGTTACAGTGGAGTCAGAATGAGTAAGAAAAGGATGAGAATACAGGTGTGACGAGAGCTGATGTTCACAGGTGTGAACATCATGATACAACGGTTGTCATGGAAATGATGTGAGTCAAGAAGATAAGAAATGGCAATTGACTTTGCATTTAAATTCTTGGAGATAAATAATTTAATTTTTATGATTTATCAACCTTTTGCAGGTTATTTAAAGCCAGAAAATATTTTTAGATTGTTAAAATTTTGGAGGAATAATAATGATTTACTGATACAACCCCTACTAATTAACCCATAGCTGAGGAGAAGAGATGGATTAATACCTTTTTCAGTGGCATTTGCATGTAAGAGAATATAACAAACTCAACTGGAACTTGGCTCTACAATTTCCAATTCCAAGCTGTTATCATTACACCTCCCATGAATTTAAGTTTACAGTACCTGGTATTCCAAAGTGGTACTGTAGTGGAAAAGAAATTAAGAATTAAAATCAACCTTCTTCTTCACTTTTACAAAAATTCACATGTGAAATCCTGGTTTTTCCCAAATAGAAAAAGGATTGACCATGTGCTTAAAGAAAGTCAAAACCAGATTTCGCAAGTAGGTGTTAAATTGATTTTTGACCAATGGGAGCAACTTGCAAGACCTGAGGACTTTTGAGGGAGCAAGTGCGAAAATCTGAATAATCTAAAAGGCTGCTAAAATGTAAGGAGAAAAGCTTCAGGTCAACTCAGACATTAATCCTGATTTCCTTTACGTCTTCTTCTCCATCCAAAGACATTCCTACCAAATACATATGTACATACACATATGCTCTTTCAACAATTACTACTACGAACATTTTCTACAAATCTTGATACCCATAACTTTATCATTGAACACAAACTCTACCATTAACTTCTTAATGTTTCTAATTGTACATTAACTTCTACAACTTGTGTTATGCTTTCCTTTTAATAAATCTTTATTTTTAAAATGAAAAATGTATATTTTATTCTTACATTATTTCACACAATTCTACATATTCCAACCTTCCAGCAAACAACCTTCTGATGATAATTCTGGATAAAACTTGTAAGCTGTAGAGAGTTTGGTTATGTATGACACCAGGCCGAATCAAAGAAACATTAACCAGCTTCTTTACGACTACCGTACCATCTAGGTACTGACAAAGTTTGGCATTTTTTAACTTTGGTGAGCATACAAGAACTGGTGTTTCAACATGATATGGCTGTAAGCCAAATATTTATTTTTTTTGGGGAAGTAAATCAGAGCAAGAACTGTTCATCACCACCACCCGATGTTTTATTTGAAGCACATTTGGGGAGAAAATCTGATTGTTAGCAAAACCAATTTGTATCCTTAGATACCTCATCTATTTTCCTTTTTTTTTTTTTTTTTTTTTTTCTTTTACTATGAAAATTTAATTTTATTGTCTTGAAACTAAGCTTTGATTCCATTTATCTTGCACTTTATTCAATATTTTTGCTCTTTTGAAATCTTCAATTACATCTCAAAGAAGCCATTTCTTGTAATCTCTGATAATGTTATCAAACTACCAGGGCTGCTGCAAGAACTTTGATACCCTCCCCTCCTCACTCTACTATAATTCAATTTTTATAATGTAGTATTCATATAAAATGCAAATTTTATTGTAACCTAATTATGTACAGTAATGGATCTGATGGAATATAGTTGAACAATTCAACTAGAACATTTGAGAATATAATGTTTCTAAATAAAAATTAGAGATCTGTTATAGATAATTCCATCTTAAATCAATGTTTTGCAGCAATTTTTAACATCAACTTGAAATTTTTTTCTTGTTAAAAAAAATTGAATAATTTTAGCACATCCAACATTATGGATAAAAAATAGTGAATTTTATATAGGATTTAATTTTTTTTTTTTCAAGATTTAGCATAAACAAAACAAATTCATAGGTTTGGATGACAAAAAAAGAACCCAGAGTAATGTCAAAATTTTTAATTTGTGACTTATATAAATGTAGTTAGAAAAAAAAAAGGGCAAATGTTGATAAGATAGCGAGGGTAACAAAAAAACTGCCTGGGTCCCAATCAGGTTTGCAAGGATCAGGAGGAGGACGTAGTACATATTGGCCTAGTAAATCATTATGGCTATCAAATTCAGTCAGTCTGAGGCACTTTTTAAGATAAGCTGTAATAAGTCAAATAAATAATCTTAATGAATTCTCCATTTTTTTTTTTTTTTTTTAAACTTATTATCAGCTAGTTATTGTTATTTTAAAAGACTTAGTTTTCCCAAAGTGATCACAATTAGTGGCTTTCTTTGTAATTATAATTTTCAGTAAAATACACACCAAAAAATTTTGCTTTTATTTTGAATGCAATATTTTTTTTTTTTTTTTATTTAGAGATCTGCCTGGGGATGTTTTTCTCAATTTCACACCCATTCACGGCTACTTGCTGTGGTGAGTAAAATATTTCTTTGTTCTCTGTTAAATATTTGCTAAAAAGTTAATATATAAAATTCACCTTTCATATGTCCTTCTATAACACTACGTTCAAATTATGGCCATTTTGTTTTAAGTGTAATATGTTAATATATTATTAAATTATTTATTTAAATGATTTTCTTTTAATTGAACACCTTAAATTGCTCTAAATTTAACTAAAAAATTGTGCTACAGTTTTAAGCTCAATATGTGCGATGTAGTTCATTGGATATTGGCTCGGAACAAGAAATTGGGGAGCCGAGTCCGAATTCCAGCTGAATTCATTGCATTCACTTACGTGCAAATACCGTTATTCTGTCGCTTCCTTCCAGTTATGGGTTAAATAACAGGACAGATTGGGTTCTATAGCCTTGGTCAGCAACCAGTCTACTGCAGAAAGCAATGGCAACCTACTGCGAGATAATCTTCTGCCCAGTCAGTCATGTCTCTTTTGAGACCTGATCGCCCAAGCGTGTATCACGTATGGCACTTAACTGACTGAAGCAAACTTACCCACCAGGCAATATTAGAGAAATGTTAAGAGAATGTAAAACATGAGACTTTGAAGATGACAGATTTTAAATAGCAAACTATTATCTGTAGTGTACATTATTTTATGGGTAATGTAAGAATAATTTTTCAAAGAAAAAAGAACTCTTTGAAAAAATTCCATTTATATTTTAGTTATTGTGATCTCTGATTTTCTGTGACATTATGGAGACTCATGTATAAGAGAAAGATGTGATTTTATCTTGATCTCTATGGTTTCAATTTTATAGCCAGCAGATAGTACTTTTTGAGGTCTGGTCTTCTAAGCAGCATCCACTTTGACCAAAGGGGAACAGGGAAGTGAAAGTGTGAATTAGTGATTTTTGGAGACCAAGCAACAACAAACTGGACATTGATTAATTCTGGAGGGAGGTGGGTCAGTTCTGGTCCACCCTTGATGGAAGATGAATTAATCCATCTCATAGTTCCAATGCCATCTGTTCATATTGCCAGCCACACCTTAAAATGTTTAGGTGGGTGAGGAGTTGGTAGGAGAAGAGCTGATTCATGAGATAAACATAGTTTTCCTAAGTGTCACCTACCAATCCACCCAGGCTAAGTCCTGAATAAAACATTTAAATATGATATTTGAAACCAAGTTCACATTCCCATTTCTCAATGTTATGTTTGCTTTTCATTTTTTTTTACCTTGTGAGCATGTAGCTGGCCTTTTCCCAGCTTTCAGTTTTGTTGTGGAGTAGTTTTCACACTGAAGGTTATAATCTTGCTATGTTGGTTGCTAATCAACTTAATGTACCCAAAATGTAAGAACTTGGTAATCTTCCACTGAAAGCTGACTCGTTAGTATTCGGCTAACTGTTGACTAATATCACCTGCCTAGTAGTTCTACTGAACTCCAATAGAAGTCTAAAGAACTCCCATGAACTTCCCAAGTACTTCTGTTAACTATTATTAATATGGGAGGGAGAGTCCATTAACTGAGGAATAAGTGTGTTTCCCCATAACAAATTTACACTAATGTGACAAAAACAGAAATATGTAACATGGGGTGATGATTGGCTGGTTGGTAGAAAGGTTGGGCAAAGGTCATTTCCACTCTCAGGAAAATGTTATACTTTGCTCCAAATTAGATCCTTTTGATTCACTCTGCACCAAAATGTGAAAGCTAAGAAAGCAAAAATTAATATTAAAAAGTAGCTCACTGTGCAGATGCTCTATGCATCACATCCAGATCACAAAACAAATTCCCTTAAAAAAAATAACAATTTAAAAGAAGCCAATCAGAAATGTTGCCACTACAGCATCATGAGCCACCCCATCTACTTTTTAAGGATGCCATTCATGATGTTATCAGTCTCCGGCAAGTCATCAATCTCCTCACCGGTGACCTTGGTTAACCAACCCAACATGTGCTTCAACTCTCGGCCTTACTCTCTCCTTCCTTCTAGTTGCTTTCCTCATTAACAAAGTGACATTCTGCCATGATCTTCTATACTGACAATAGAAAGAATTTTATCTTAACAATTGTCATCTTTCCTTTTGCTTCACCAGCAATTCTTATTTTGTTTATTCTCTCATGCTACCATATGCACGTTTATAAGAAATATAAATAAAGATTATAAACTTAGCTAAATTACAGAATAGCATGAAGCTATTGTTTAATGTATAACCACAACAATATGCACAAAAACAACAATGGTTGAAATCAGTCATGATTCTGGAATATGCATTTTAAAAATGTATGTAAATATTCAAAGTACATACTATATTGGTCATATGATGTCATAGTTTCAGAACTCCAAAAAATAACATAACTACCATACAGACATTTAAAATTCAAAATCCTTTTAAAGATACATTATCACATAGATTTTGAGTAAGGCAGTAAAGCCACTAAGATGCAACTGAGTGTGAAAGATTAAAAAATACAATAAAACAGAAATTAAGATAACAATTGACATTTCTGTCATACTATTTGGTGCTATAGAGTTAAAAAAACCCAAAAAGAATAGAAAGAAAGACATACAGATAAACTAAATGAAGATTTTTCTGCTTTGTTATACAAAGGCAAAATCTCAAAAACCTGAAGAAAATTCCCACAGAGAGGCAGAGTGCAAAAGAGACCATGTAGTGAATATAAACAATTGATTAATGATTTTGTCTTTTGATATAAGTTCTCAAAACACAGGGCCAGATAAAGAGATTTTATACAAGCGAAAAGTTTAAATAATAAAAACTTCTTAGTGACCAGGCAAAGTTGATGGTGAATGAGACTGCACTATAAACAGGGTTGGAAATAAGGATTTCTTTGTGAATTAAGAAATCAAGAGAGACATCTGGCAAGTTTCTGACTGGGGAACAGTTTTCCTTGTGTAAGAGAAATTTTGAAATAATAAGAATTTAATTAATGACCGCAAGTAAATGTGACCTGAGACTGAATCAAATCAGTTAAAGAAGAACTGGTTGGTAGTGAGTAGAGGTGAAAAACTAAGGAAAGCGAAGAATATACACAAGCCTTTGAAGAGTATTAGTGTGAGATACCAATGCAGAAAGGAAAATGATTTGGGTGGATCAATGCCTATGACTGCTACTCACGAAAAGAAAAAAACCCTGAATTAAGATATAACTAATCTTCAAAAGCCAAAGAACAAAGAAACCTTTATTAGAAATAAATAATTCACTGATTTCCTCAGACCAGTCATACCCCACTCCACTTTTGAGTGGAAATCCATGTAAGCGAGGACCCAAAGTGGCCAAAAGGAGATGTGAAGCAGTTTTGACCAAAAAGATTTGCAATAGAGACAAGAGAACTCACTGCCTGAGATTATGTGACTGCCTGCCTAAGAAGAAATTTGACTTGAACCCTGTGCCAAATTTAACAGAACCAGCCGAAGTGTTACATTTCAACTTTAGACGTGGGTTTGGAAGATAGCTGTCTGCATGAAGTAGATAGAATTTGACTACTGGAACAAATAAAACTGTACCAAGAATTGAAGATATCAAGTTTTTCTTATGAAGATGATTTTTTTTCTTCTTCTGACTTCCCCATCCCAAACGAATTCATTTACAGTGTTTCCTGAAGGTTATTTGGCTTCACCCATCTTAGGATCAAATCAAAACACAACATGGGATAAGATTGGATGTGGTCTGAGGTGATAGATCTATTGATCCAGCCCCGGAAGTTGGGCAGTTTGAAGACTGAAGAAAATTGGGCAGGCCACATTTCATTAAAATTTTTGAAGATAATGTTGACTGGAAAGCAAGAAGGCAGAAGAGAGTTCCACAAACAAGAATTACAAGAGAAGCTGTTAGCATAAAACTTAGTTACATCTAGCCATTTCAGCTGTAAAATGATGAGACCTAACTGCCAATCTAGTACTGCATTTACATTATAAAGTCGCAGTATCAAAAGGGAAAGCTCATCAGAACAGTTACAATGGAAATTTTTATAAAAAAAGGCATGTGGAAGCTACATTATGAATGTGGGGAAAGTGACTGAAACTGAGATACCAGGTCAGGACCAATAACATTATAGATTATTCTTTTCGGATTTTATCAAGAATCTATAAATACTTATCAGAAGTACCAGATCAGATGTGGTAGCAATATTCAATGCCTAGATGAACGGAAAACTTATAAATGTGTACAATAGATTCTGGTGAGAAAAATTGTTTTGCTTGACAGTTAATCAATTTTCCTAGCAGCAAACCTAGCAATTGATTCAATCTTTCCACCTCATGTCAGTGGAAAATGTTATCCTGAAAAGGTGCAATAAGTTACTCTCCTGGAGGTTAGCATCAGCCATGCTGATGAAAAACAAAAATGAGTCTCTACGTTTATTAAAAGAGAGCAGTTTTATTTTGGCAGCATTAAAATTAACAAGCCATTCCTTGCTCCAGTTAACAGATTTTAGATAATTTTTGAGATCAGCTACCAATTTGACCTCATTGAACCGATGAGATTTACTATTACAACAGGAGTAAAGTTCTTTTACATATTCAATGAACAAGAAAAACACATTTAAAAATACAATAGAAAACACGAAAACACATTTCAAAATAGAATAAACCTAACTCTGTTATCTTAAACAAAACTTGTTTGAATGAATATTTAATGCCTAGATACACTCATCAGAAACATTGATGCATTTAAATAATGAATATTGAAATGAGAAAAAATAACTACAGTTAATAAATTTTTGTTTACTGAGAAACATTTTGTATTTTAATTCCTTTTTCTTTTAATGAATTTTTCTGTAATTTGTCATAATTCTTTAAACTTTGTAAATTTTATAAAAGTTTTTTTAAATTTTTTTTATTATTAAAGCCAAATACAAAAATGTTCATTGATGGGCAATTTGTAGAATCAAAAACAACAAAATGGATTGATTTGCATAATCCGGTAAGTAAATTCTGAATTCTTAAGATTTTTCCCTCTCACTCTCAAGTTGGAGAGAAATTTTATTTACTTTTTTAATCTGTAAATTGCACTTGTCTTTTAAGGCTCATAGAATACAAATATCAACCAGTAATGACAAATTAAACACTTCCCAATTTTTTTTTCTCTAAATTTAAGACAAATTTTCAGTTTGTGATACTTGTAAAGTAAAAAAAAAAATAATTAGACATTTAAATTTGAAATGTCAAAGAATTATTTTTAATTTTTACATTACAAAAACGATTTACTTATTTTGTTTAAATAATTTATGTTGTGAGATTTTTAGACTGATTCAGATGAGTGGCCAGGCTCATGGTGGTGGGTGGGTTATATTTTTCTTAAGACACCATCACGGGGTAGATTGCTTACCAAAGCTAAAGGTTTTCAATCTGCCTCTTAGTTGAAGACTTGTGGCTTCCATCAAGAACTTCCATACACTTTAATTTAGTGTATATGTTGGTATACAAGGCGGCCTTTTAACTTTAACCCCCCTCCCAATAGGGGGCCATTTTATAATTCAAGTATAAAATGTGAACCTCAAATCATGTGGTTTATGGTAAGTTGTTAGCATGGGAGATTTTTGACAGTAGCCTAACCTCTGCCTTGATAACTATCAACACAAATATTTTCTACTGAAACTTTTTTTTTTAATTTTACTCCAAGCAAGGTGAGACCTCTACTTGTGCATAGGGGTTTAAAGTGAGAGAAAAGACTGGGTACAGGGCATATTGAAGAAAGGATAAAAGATTAATAGGATTTAAGATAAAAGATAGTAACTGACATTGCATGTAAATTTTTGGTGATTATGGTTATTGGTAAATGGGAGGGAATTCCACAGTTAGGAAGTGTGAGAAAAGAAACTGTTCAAAGAGAAGTGGCAGTTACATTTAACTATTTCAACAGTAAAAGGAGCGAGACCTATATGCCAATCTAGTAGCACACTTAAATTCAGGTGGTTGGGGAACCAAAGAAAAAACTCATCAGAGCAGTTGCCATTAAAATATTTGTAGAAAATACAGAGGAGAATCGCATCACGTCAGTGAGAAAGTGACTGAAGTCAAGATGCCAAGTCAGGACCGATTACTTTGCAGGACCTTTAGATTTTCACATTATTATAATAAAAGTACTCTTACCTTATATAATATGTTGTGCAATTGCACAAGTACAATAATACATATTTGTCAAGAGAAATCAAAATATTGTCACATACTGAAGAAAAAGCAAATTCAAATGTATTATTAAATTGATTAAAAATTGTAAATAAAAATGCAAATAAATATTTAAGTTACAAAATGACTAAAATAGCTTAAAGTATTTATTTATTGTTTGCTTTTTAACAAACCTATTTTTATTAATAGGTTGTAGGTTTAGAAAATGGAGTTAAACCTGTTAATCTTTCACTACACGAAAAATAAAATAGATTGGAAAAAATAAAATTGGTTAAAAAAGGAATAAAACAGCCAAATATTAACCTTTTGTATACTGGTATTTTTTTAAGTGAAGTCACAAGTGCTTACACTTACAGTAGCTGATCATGTTATCATCACCAGTTAATAAGTGTACCAAGTAGATTATATTAGGGGCAACAATAAGTGTAAATCATGGTGGTGGTTGTTGTTGTTCTACTACTATTATTGCTACTGGATATGTGTCTCAACAGACCATTTAAAAATCATATTTGAGAACCAAAGAATGGTTGGTTTTTTGGGTGGGGGAAGAGTCATTCTGGCTATTGTTATAGCCTATCAAAAACATAGCACCCATACATGATGTATTGTGGATTGTGATAGTTTATTGACAATATCTCCCCACTCTTTTTTCATTAGAATTTAAGTAGAATGAAAGTATATGCTTACTGAATTTATTTAATAAATTCAAAACAATACATTTTAAAATATGATTTGCCAGGGCAGGGGGCATCTTGTATGACAAATATAGCCAGAAATCTAAGTTTTAACTTGAATATTTGGGGGTCATCTTATACACCCAGTTGCCTTGTGTACCAGTGTATACAGCATCCAGTTTCACTTGCAAAAAGGTTTCCTTCACTCATGCTCAAGAGTTTGAGATGAAGAAATCACGTCTTCTACTCCATTTTTGTTCTCAGCCAAAATAGTTTTTTTTTTTTTTTTACTTAGGCCACAAATGAACTGGTCACTCGGGTACCTGAGTCCACTCTTGATGAAATGAATGCTGCTGTTGCATCTTGTAAAAAAGCCTTTAAGTCATGGCGTGACACCACCATTCTCACCCGGCAACAGTGCATGTTCAAGTTCCAACAATTGATCAAAGACAATATGGTAAGTAAATCATTCTAAAACAGTTATTAATTCATGTGGATAGCAAAATAAATTTTGTGGGATTTTAAAAAATTTTAGTTAAAATGTTTACTTTTTTTTTTGATCTTGAATTTTAATCTTGAATTTGCTTCATTAGTCATGCCAATGAAAGACAATCCTAGTAAAACCATATTTACTTTCTCAGATAAGTAAACTTTGAACAAAAATGTCTACTTTTTTCCAATCCTGAAATTTTGAATTTGCTTCCTGAGTCATGCTAGTGAAAGATGATCTGAGTAAAACCATGTGTTGCTTTTGTCGAAAGACAATTGATTAATAGGGGAAGATGACCGTTCTTGTTATCAAGAATGTTTTAAATGTAATTTGTGGGAGAAAAATATCAGCTGAAGAACAGAAGACAAAAGAAATAAAAATGACAGCCAAACATTAAAAACCTTTTAAAAGAAATAATTAAAGTTGAAAGAAAACATTAGAAAAGAAGTGACACCGACAGGACATTGAAAAACTTGTATGATGAGCATGTTTATATGTCTGTTTCTTCACTTATTTTATCTTTCATTTTTACTCCTTGTAATTCACTTTGTACTAGTGGCATTACTGCCTTGCTTGGGGTGAAATGATTTTTAAAAAAATTAAAAATATTTTTTGTCCAGTTTCTTTAAAACTTATAAATTAAGCATAATTTATTTTTTAAGTGAACTAGAAAAACAAAATTTTTGCCTTAACTAAAAATACTTTGTATATCAAAGTATTTATAGAAGATATTTTCACTAGAATTTCTTGAAAATAGTGAATTGACCTTTAGCACTCTGCATTATTAACATTAGTTCTTTTTCAAGGCCTCTCAATTGCAGTAACTTTATTGTTAAGTTCACTGAAAGGTGAACAAATGAAATTTTTGCGCAACAAATGAAATCACAGAGAGTGATAAAGGTTAAACACAGTTTTAGTATAATTTACGCAATTATCATCATTATTCATTTAAGACTTATACCTTATTGAATGTGATTGTTTCTAGTACGATTACCTAATTTTTATTTTATCTTTTTCAGGGAAGACTTGCTCAAAATATTACAACAGAACAAGGAAAGACACTGGTTGATGCTGAAGGTGATGTGTTAAGAGGTTTACGTAAGTTGATAAGACATTTTTGTATATCTTTGCAATCTGTTTATGTTAAAGATTCTCTAATGGTTATTTTTTTTATGCTAGTTCCTTTTCTTAAGACAGATCTTAAATTAATCCATTTTAAGATCAGTCATAATGGTCTAAAGTTTCACATTATGTCAGAAGATTTAAAAAGTTATAAATGATTTTAATACTTCTACAACCACCAAAATTCTTCTACAACCACCAAAATTAAGCAATGTCAATCCTGGTGGGTGAGCAATTGGGAATACCAGTTGCTGTAAGCTTGGATGTGCAGTTGGTGTCATGGATAATGACTTGGAATTAGAAATCAGAGAGCTAAGTTTCAATTCCAGTTAGGTTTCTATATTCTCTTATGCTCAAGTACCTTTGAGAAAAGTATGAATCCAACATTTCTCCCCCAGTTATGGGTTAAGTAGTAAGACATGTATCTGTAAATCATTACTATCTTTAAAATAATTCTTGCAACCTAAAAGTAATTTCTGGCTTTAAATAATCTGCAAATAAAATAAGCAGCACAGGTAATTAGCAAAGGGAAAATAATGATATCATGAAGATGTTAACTTTCCTTACTACTTTAAAAGCTAGGAAGGAAACTCCCATCAATACTAGAAAGAGTGATAACAGTTACTAGACTTAAAGCTATTTTCCTGGAAAACTGTTGTAAGAGAAAGATTTTTAATAAATTTCAGACAGCAGTAACATTGTTTTGTCAGTGAAAGCCAGATGTTGCCTCTATGAAAACAGCTAATTTCACCATTTTGATTTATATTGGTAAAATAGTTTTGTGGGCATTGTTCTGTAATTCTGAATTAGTTTGTTAAAATTTTAAAAAATGTTTTGAAATCACAGCTAAAATTGATTGATATCTTAACTGTTTAAAAATATTAAATTTCATTAATTTCTAAAGAATATGATTACTATATACAGAAATCTGATGTAAGTTTCCATAGAGGCAACATCCAGCTTCCTCTGACAAAACAGTTAATGTTACTGTTGTCTGAAATTTATAAAAATCTATACATCAAATCTATAGTTGCATCGACTGCAAGGGAGTTTGGGTCACTGTGTCAAGCCAGGGAGGTTTTGTCATCAGAATCCATTTTCTATATTTATAAATCTACCATTTGTCCATGCATTGAATACTGTTGCCATATCTGTTTGGGTGCTCCTGCTATTCATCTTTAAGTTCTCAACAAAATCCAAAGGATGATCGGCAAGATAATCAATCCTGACTTGGCAGCCCACTTTCAGTTACTCTCTCACTGATGTGATGCGGCTTTCTATAAGTGGTTTTATAGCAACTGCTCTGACAAGGTATTTTCCCTGGTAACTTGACTACATGCGTACTACTAGATTGGCATCAAGGTCCTATCCTTTTATTGTCAAAATAGTTAAATGTAACTTCCTCTTCTACTATAACAGTTTTTCTCACAAAGAAAGAAAAAGGAGTGAAAAGATTGGAAAAGAGAAAGCTGGAAACCACATCCTAAACAGGGAACAAAGGATCTTGACAAGAGTCAGATTAATGCAGCATTGCTGCCTTATCTGAACTGGAGCAGCTCAATACTCACTTTCCAGCCTTGGTAGAGTTCAAAATTGTTTAGAGTCTTGTGATAGATGACCATTTCCTACTCTTTCCCACAGACACAACATTGCAACTCTATTGTTATTTCCATGGCAGATGTTCAAATGAGATCAATTTGACTGTAAACTTTTATCTTGAGTGCCTTTCAAAACTTATATTGGGTGAATATTTTATATTGGGAAATATAAAAAAAAAATTCTATACTTCATCAGTTCAGACTTTTACTCTTAGGACATGTCCTTTTTTTCCACAGAACTGAATCATCCTTATATCCTTCATGTTCCAAATATAAGAAGTTTCTTGAACTCTTCAAATCTAGTGTCAATCCTTATCTATTCTCCTTATCCTCATAATCTTCATTTCTTACAACATTCTTTTCCACTTCATTCATCCTTACAATTCTAACTGTAATTCCCTATCTTAAGTGACCGTTGAGTCTTGTATTGAAATTTAGTTAAAAAAAAAAAAAAAAAATGGTAATACATTATTAATATTTCATGAATTTGGCAGAGCAGTCAGAAGAAAACCACTTTTTACGACCAGTGTTTGTCAGAAAAAATAGTATGCAATTGAGATTATATGGAATCCTTTGCAGTTTTTAGCATATCTTTTTTTCCAGAGGTGACTTCATTTACAACTTTTGGTCTAAAGATTTCCTGGCCAAGAATTTTGTTTGAACAGCTCAGTCAAGCATAAAGCATGGTAGCTTTTTAGTTGTGTTCAGAGAAACTATTTGAAGTTTATTGTGGGGAATGCAATTCAGAATGAAACAAAAGTACATTTTCCAAGTATTTACTGATGGTTATTTGGACAAAAATATTTTTTTTCAAAGAGTGTTGTTTCTCTTTCCTATACTACAAAAAAAAGACTTGTGAAAAACAGATCAATAAATCCCCTAATGAATCCTTAAACATCTTGACTTTTTTGTAAACCTCTTGCTTTGATAAATTTACCACAAAAGAAGATAGCTGACCTGATAAATTTGATGTCTTATAAAATCTTTAAAATCAGCCAATGAGAGATATGCTAAATTTTAGTTTTCATAATAATCTGGAATTACATATGCAATTCTTAGAAAAAATAATAGATGATGTCTAAATAATTAAAAAAACAAAAAAATAATTCTTGTTTAATTGATGAACATTCTGGCTTCATAAAATATACTTTAGACTATTATTTAAATTAATAAATTTGTTTTTCAGATGGAATAGAGGAAGAAATTGTTTCCATTGATTAAAGATAAGCATGAGGTTTGTTGGCCTATGACCTTCAGTTGAACTTGAAAAAAGGTCAATCTAAAAGTGTAAATGACAAGAAGATAAGGCATGTAAGTGCAGATAAGATAAAAGCAGATAATCTCTTTGAAAAAAACTGGGCATTTTTCAGCCTTTCTTTGTTACTGTTGATCATCTCTATTATCATGAATGAGAGATCTGGCCATCTGCTGAAACCCATTTTGCAATAACATGTTAAGCTTAGGTTGAAAGAGGAGGGGAGCTGTGAAGGATAGCAAAATTTTGATGTAAAAATGGCTTCTGAGAACATATGGACAGGTTTTCATTTGATGAAGACCAAATGACCCAATCTTTTAAAAACTATTCTTCTTGTAAGACCACCAGAAAATATTTTTTATATAAATAAACAAAACCATATTGTATATTCATCAACTGAGTTTCAGAGAACCCAGTCTTCTGCTTAAGAAACTACACAAATCTGATGATTAGGTTTTTATGCAAGTAACTTAATCTCAAGTGTTTTTAGAGGTAATTTTTGAGAGAAGAAGTATATGCTTCTTTGTCATTCATTTTCATTCATTTTGGCAAGTGTAGAAAATGGGTAGGAAGCTGTACCCAGTTAGAGTAATTTATTTCTCAGCTTAATTTTAATTAATATTTTAACTTATTTAATTTCAATTCCTTAATCACCTAACCCCCAAATCCTCTAATTTATTGAAATTAATTTTTTTGATTGTTTTTTATTTATTTCAATACTCATTGATTGCAATTAACCTTTCTCTCACATACTTCCTTAGTTCTATACAGCCAGGTATTTTTTACATTTACCTGTTATGTCTCCTTGTAACTCTATTTGTCCCATATGAGCAGGTTACCACTCACCTTGTCACATGACCAAACTATTTTGATTCTGACTCTTATTAAAAAATTTGTATATTACCTACAGAACTGACAAAAAATTACATTATCAAATTTTTAAATTTACAAAAAGCAATATTAATATTGAAATAATACTGAAAGATTGATCAGAATACTAAAGGAACTTTAGACATTTTAATGTTTCAAAACTTGAATTTAAACTGAAAAAGTAAGCTTTTTCATTATTTGTGTTGGTTGTAGATAAGTCTATATTTCAAAAACCTTTACAGCAATTAAAATTGTTTAATCTATTTAATAACACAATGTTATTTTATATATTTATGCTTTATGTTACTCTAAAAATAGAATATCACATAAGTATGGAAGATTAGGTTGTTAATATGTTAGGTTTCAGTGGATATTTTTACCTTATATCCTTCAATTGTAAAATTGAAATAGTACTTTTGCTGTTGCATTGTAGCCTGGCTGTGCTGGTCTATTTAGGGGAAAATAGGAAATTGTCATATACTGGAAATAAAATGACTACAAAGATTTCTCATGATGTTGCTATTTTGGTTTTAATCAGATGCTCCACAGTACAGGTTAAGTAAAAAGATGCCCCTAATCTAAATGAATAAACAGTAAATTCTACCTGTCTGTCCATGTGTCTGAAAACTCTATAACTTGGGATACACTTGCTCTATATATGTATATATTATACCTTTCTGGAATCAGGATTACCCCTGGGATTGAAAATCTGTCCTTCATCCAATGCTTGAACATCCAGGATTGGGATTTGTTTTTAGATGTGAAGGGAACAGTTAAAATTTCAAATTTTAAAATAACTGAAAAAACTTAGTGATTTTTAAAAGTTTTTAATTTATATCAGGTTTAAAGTAACAAAAAAAAATTTGTGAATTTAAACATTTTTGTTTTAAATTCAGTTTAAAGTACCTTTTTATAATTGCGTCGCCCCAAGCAAGGCATTTCACTGCCACTGTTGTCCAGGGGGTTACATAGGAGGAATGTTATGAGAAAGTGTGACAGTTTACAGATGGTGTCAAGAAGAGGGTAAGAGAAGGATGAGAATACTGATGAGAGTGGGGTGGACGGAGAAAGGAGCATGAGAGAGAGGATGCAAATTAGTGAGACAGGAGATGACTATTGACTTTACATTTGAATTCTTGAAGATTGTAGCTGTTGGGAAAGCAAGTAAGCAGAAGGGAATTCCACAAGCGGGATGTGTGAGAAAAGAATATGCGTTTAAAATTTATTGGTTTCACAGTAAAAGGGTGGGACCTAGTTGCTAATCTTGTGGCTCAAGTAAATTCATATATAGGAGGTACCAGTGAGCTAAGTTTATCGGAGCAGAAGCTGTGAAAGTATTTGTAGAAGAGAAACAGGGAAGCCTCAGTGAGAAAGCGACTGTATCCTAACTGCTAAGTCAGGATTGATCACATTACAGATTCTCTGTTGGATTTTGTCAAGGACACCTAGGTGGATAGCAGGAGCACTCGACCAGATATGGCAGCAGTATTCAATGCATGGGCGAATGGTAGATTTGTACATGTGCAAACGGGGAAAAACTGAGCAGAAGATTTTTTCACAATAGATTGCCATTACTTTCTGCAGTAGATTGGTTGCCAACCAAGGCTATAGAACCCAATCTGTCCTGCTGTTTAACCCATAGCTGGAGGGAGAAGCAATGGATTAATACTGTTCCAAAGTGTATTTGTGTGTAAGTGAATGCAAGCAATTCAACTGGAATTTTAAACTCAGCTCTCCAACTTCTTGTTTCAAGTCGATGTCCACTGCACCCCAACACATATTGCATAAAAACTATATATCACAAAACAGGCCATCTTATGCATTACTATATGTTTATGCTGGGTTGAAAATAGCACTAAGCATGAGTTAGTTTATAAGACATACTAGGGACCAATATTTCATGGTGTCATAAAAATATAGATATGTGTCAATAGCAGGCAATGAAAGTTTGATAAAAATGTACAATTCAAAGTGTTAATTGTACAGATATAAATACTAGATTATTCGTGCAACAAATAAACAATACAATTACAAAATTATTTAACAACTGTTGCCATTTTTCAGTAGTTATATGTGGCAACCATCAGTTTCAAGAGACTATAGGTCTGCAACCCAAAGAGTTATGCCTCAACTGCTGATGGTGGTGCAGCATCTGTTATGGCTGTGCAAGCACACACAGGAGTTAGTCTTGATTGTAATGAATGAAAGATTTTCTCCTTTGATGTTACCATGTTGTTTTTTGTTTTTTTTTCCTTCAAGCACACTTCTCCCCTTCAGCAAGCCTTCACTTCTTCTCTCCTTGCTCCATCCCTTGGGGAAATTGCATCTTTAGTGTCCTTGGTCACGTCTTCCTACCTCTTCATGTCCATCGCCCTTACAACCCCTTTTGTAGATGTTCCTGAAGCAAAGATGGAGTTGCTCTGGTGCACTCATGCCAGTGGCTAGTTTTACGTACAGAAGACCCTTCGGAATCCTCCCATCAGTAGACTGTTGCTTCCCATGTTTTGCTGTTGTAGCAAGAGGCGATGCAAAAGTGTCCTTTCTAGGATGCACAGCTGGGAACGGGGTTTATAAGAGATCAACAGTTGCTCATGTGGCATATCTCTTCTTTCCACACTACCAATGTTGTTCAAGGGAAAGCTAAAATCCAGTACAGCTTGGCATCAGGAGTTGCCAGAATGAAGTTGAACGTGACTGTCTCGGCTTTGTATTTATCCTTAGTGTTTACTTACAAAGCCTTTCTCATGATTGAGTATGGCTGTATATTGTCAAATAAACTAGAATTGTAACAACTCAATTGATTCTATCAATTTTGACGACTGTTGTTTACATTTAAACAAGCAAACCTTTTAGTTTTATTAGTTAGATTTCCAAATTTTTTCTTCTTTGTTTTCAGAGGTTGTTGAACATTGTTGCAGTATGACAGCTAGTAGTCTGGGTGAAACTCTCACTGGAATAGCTAAAGATATGGACACAATGACCATCCGAGAACCACTTGGTGTCTGTGCTGGTATCACACCTTTCAACTTTCCAGCTATGATTCCCTTGTGGGTAAGTTACACACACACACTCTTTACATTCAGAATGAACAGTTCTACTCATAATTTTAGCCTCATTATGGATATGAAATTGGTTGAAAATGTCTCATATGATAGAAGATGTGACATGGAAATCCCAAGGCACATTGGTATGCTGAAAGTTGTCTTCCAAAAACTAAGCAAAGTTTTAAGACAAGAAAATATGAGAAACAAACAAAGGCTGAACTGCTATGTACGAAGGTACTTGATGCAACATCAATGTAGTTCTATTGATAAATGCTAAGAATGCCATGGACTGATCATTGGAAGTCTTGAAGAAAATAGGACCAACAAGAAAACTTGTACTTAGAATCAGAACGAGAGTTGAAATTTCTGGGATACGTAATGAGACGAAAAAACTTTAAAAAAGGATTTAACACTAGCACAATATACAAAAGACAAGAGAAACAACATGTTTGTGTGAATGGATAGGACATTAGGAACAAAGAGGATCAAAAGGGAAGCTGTGGAGAGCCATGAACTACAACATTCAGAAGGATTTAGCATATATGAGAATTTTCTTTATTTCCTATAAAAGTCGTTGGTTCCTAATAAAGCTCATTAAATTTTTTTTTTTTTAAATTGTTAAAACTCTGTAATATTTCTAGTCTTGTTAAATGTAGGTACCACTACTCATTTTGATACCTGAATTTAAATTGAATTTTTAAAAATAAAAAAGTTTTCTGAAGCTTTAATTGAAAGCCAAGATATTAAATCTACTAATTCTAGTAAGCAAAATACTCTGGTGTATTTCAAACTAAAATTATATTGATTGAAATTTTTAATTTTTTGTAATTTTTAAAAATATTTCAATTTTATGGCCATTTTTCATCAATCAACACATTTTGTAAACAAAAGCCAACTTTTGGTTTTAAAAATCTTGCAAAAATAAAATATACATCACTGACACATTATTTTATTCAAATTAGCAAATACACTTACCTTAATCTGATTTTTAAACAAATATTACTTGCTTACTGCCTGAAATGTATTATAAAAGTGTTTCTTAATTCTGGTAGTCTTCTTATCAGGGGTTATCGTATTATCAGAAGCGATAATTGGCGTGACAGATGGAAGCCATCAAAATATGCTAAGTATGGAAGACGAATTTGACAATTTTACATAGCTTAATCACTTCATTTTTTGGTTTTTATTCAAAATTTAACAATATTTTCAGCAATTATCTAATATTTTATAGAATTCTAGTTAGCTTAGCTTGATAGCCTTACATTTGAAAATGTTTAAGGAAAACTAAAAATTAAAATAATATACACCTTCTTTTAAGATCATTTTACAATTTAATAACAGAGAATGAAATTCTAGATCATGACAGAGATAACTCGATAATTAATGAAATGTTATAGGATTTATTAATTTTTATTTTTAATATCTATTTTTCATATTTTTTTATTAGGTACCTTCACAAATTCTGAATTTCACAACTACTTTTTTTTAACAAAATTAGGAAACTAGGAATTAAAATGTAAAGCTTGCTTTAAATTTTGAAGGGATGATTTGCAAAGCCCGTAGAATGCTGAAATGTAGGGCATAAGAAACATAGAAGCAAGATGAAAGACTTGCACCCTGCCCAAGATGTTTATATAGTTTTTATGTTTTTTTTTGTAAGGAGCACAACTTTTAAAATATGTGATCTTTTAATGATACATATCATGTACGGTCACCTGTAAAAAAAAAAAAATATGTGTCATCATATCCACACAATTAAAATGTTTTAATTATTTTAAAAATCAAATGGCTCGATTATTTGTATTAAGCTTTTCTTTTTTCAATTAGTAAATACAGTCTTCACATATTAACAACTTAGCATGAATGATGAAGGGGGAATTTTTAAAAATTTTGAAACTTTATAAATTATAATAAAAATGAAAACAATTCTTATAAAAATTCATTATTCATTGAATTTTTTTTTCTTTTCAAACTATGATATCCTTAATATATATTGTTTAAAAAAACCAATTAAAAGTTTATCTAATTAACAAATGTTTTATTGCATTTTTGTTTTCACTGTTTGGAGCAGATTTTCTGAAAAAGGGCTAATCTAAAAGAGAAAAAAAAGACAGTTGATTATCATTCCCTAATGACTCCTGAATTTAATTAATATTAGGTTTTATGGGTGAACTCTCACGAATTTCTAGACATTTCTGGAAATTAATTGGTGGGGGGTAACATGGTAAAAAAATAAAATAAATCTGACCATCGATTTTTGCAAGAATTTCCAAATTAATGTGTCTTTCACTGGCAAAAAAGTGACTTGCATAATATTACATTTGCTGCAATAAACTCTTGTAAAAATTGCGTAACTCACAGACAAAAGAAAAACAAGATTTTATACCAAAATTTTGAACATGTTAGAAAGAATTAAAAATTTTGAAAAATAATTAAAAAATACTTTGATCTATCCTTTTAATAATAACATGAACATTTTGCCAATAAAACTGTTTTTTATTTAGTTTGGGACCTTTTTTCTTCATACTATGCTGTTTTTTCAGTGAATTCGTGGAGGTCAGTCAGTTAAGTGCCATGCGCGATACACGCTTTTGGGCGATCATGTCTCGAAAGAGACATGACTGACTGGGCAGAAGATTATCCCGCAGTAGGTTGCCATTGCTTTCTGCGGTAGACTGGTTGCCGACCAAGGCTATAGAACCCGATCTGTCCTATTATTTAACCCATAACTGGAGGGAAGAGACGGATTAATACCTTTCCCAAGGGTATTTGCGCGTAAGTGAATGCAAGGAATTCAACTGGAATTCGAACTCGGTTCCCCGATTTCTTGTTCCGAGCCGATATCCACTGCGCCACAACGCACATCCGCTCGTGGAGGTACCTAGTTAAATGAAGATTGCAGTAACAAGAAAAAAATTAACAGCATAAAAATAACATCAAGCAGGCAAATTATATGCAAGTCAAAGCATATGGCAAAATGTTTACAAACTAAGAATTGGTGTAATTGGCAAGCATAGCATTCTGACTTCAAGACAAGACAGATCGAGACTTAGTCAGATGAAACTGAGAACTGGCCTGTTTTATTGGCTTAGAAAATCCCAGAATGCATTTGTGTGCTTCTGCCTTCATCTTTGTACTTCTGACATCTCTGCTTGAAATCTGAAATTTCATTCAGTACTTATCTTTTTTTCTTTCCTAAAAGAATTGACAAATGAATTTATGTGAGAATTTTATTTCTGTAATGTCACATAAAAAAAAAATTAGGAAACTGAATAACTTTCTCTCTTTTTACAACATTTAGCATAAGTTATGAAAAATGGATTGTTTACAACAATGTGGAGTTAAAAAAATGTTAAAGAAAAGAAAATGAATTAACCACACACTAACCTGACTATGCATTTTTCGGCTTATCACTTATTTTAATCTTTATAAAAATCTTTTCAGAAAAAGGACTTCAATTGTCTTGAAGCCTGTAAAAACTATTAAGATCTGTTAATCACTCAAAAAGATGATTAATTTTAGAAAGATGGCATCAGAAAGCTGCCTCAAAGATGAAGAAAGGTGAGGGAACAAAATTCCACATGTGGTTGAATAAATCTGTCTGCAAATATCTACATATTGGCTTTGAAATTCACTTAAAAAAAGCTATGGACTTTTGTTCTGAACCTATACAATAACACAATGAAAAATATGCCAACTTTTCATGTAATATGTCAGATTTTCATTTATAGATGTTCCCTATTGCCTTAACATGTGGCAATACAATGTTGGTGAAGCCATCTGAACGAGACCCTGGTGCTTGTATGATCCTTATGGAATTAGCCAAAGAAGCAGGTTTTCCTGATGGAGTTGTTAATGTCATCCATGGAAAACATGACTGTAAGAATTTCTTTTTTCTTCCACTGCACTATTTTATTTTCAATATAAAAATAAATTATATAAACAAAAAGAAAAAGAATTTAAATTAAATAAGGTATTTGCATTTTTCTTTAAAACTCTTCTCTCCCTCTCTCTGAACTGATTTTTCTATACTTTTCTCTCAACTAATGAGAAGGCAAACTTCAAATAAAAAGGGGAATAAGAAAAGACTGAACCCAGCTAAAAAACACCTGATGTTTTCAGGATCAGTTTACTTATTTATGACAGAAAAATATAAAAAATCAAGGTAAATCCATGCATAACTTCCATAATAATAATAAAATTAAAAAGAAAGGAATGTCAGAAAATAAAATAACCTTGGCCAGTTTCGGAGCCTGGTTAAAAGTATATAAACTTGACACCTCTGATCTAGAAGCAGATAAGACTGCAGGAGAGGACAAAACAAAAAACACCAGTGGCAAAACCATCAGCATTTGATTTGTTAAGAGATCATCTGCCAATGATATTTCTGTCCTGCCTAAGGCTGAGAAAAACACAGTAGATGGACACTGACCTATTTCTAATATTACTACTATCCCTATCATGGTCTGACTTCAAAACTACACTACTGGACCCTCTCCAGACTGCTACTAATATTCGCTTTATAAATGATTATTTTTGTGACATCGAGTATCAAAGGACTTGCTCATCACTCTAAAGAAGGATAAAATATTTATTTTGCACCCTTGAGTCCATTTTATTCCAAAGTTTCCAGTAAAGTAATTTCTACCAACACCACTTGTCCACATTAGTGATCTCCTGACATGAAGGATCTGACTTGGCATCTTGACTTCAGTCACTTTCTTTCTCATATGATGTGGCTTTTCTACAAATATTTTCATGGCAACTGCACTGACAAGCTTTTTTACCTGTTGCCTCGACCACATAAATTTAAGTGTGCTACTTGGCATCTTAGTCCCACTCTTTTACCATTGAAATAATTAAATGTGATTGTCACTTCTAATTGAATAGTTTCTTTTCTCACACTTCCCACCTGTGGAAATCCTTTCCCTTTACTTGCTTTTCTGATAGTTACAATCTCCAAAAATTTAAATGCAACATCAATTGCCATCCTCTATCTTCTTGAATCCTGTTGGTCTTTTATCCCTTCTTCAACACCCCCCTGTATCCAGTCTTTTCTTTCACTGTACCCCCACACCTTGCACTAGAGGGGGGGGGGGTCCTACCTTACTTGGGGTGAAATGATTTAAAAACAAAAAAAAATGTACATATCCACAATATCAATACTATCCCTCCAATATTAAACAAAATAATTTTCATTTGATCTTCCAAGCTGTCTATAATTATTCTTAAGTATGAAGCCTTTTAAAATGTTGCCTGCAAAAATTTTTTCATTGTGAATTTTTCTTTTTTCAACCAATCAATGTATTGTATGTTTAATCCTTGAAGAATTCTTATTTGTTATTGAAGGGAAGTAGTGATTATAGTGTGGAAAATGTAATTATGTTTACTTTTGCATAAATACCCTTGGGAAGGGCATGAATCAATCCCTTTCACTACCTCCTCAGTGATGGGTTAGATTGCAGGGCAAACGGGCACTCTAGCTCAGATTGGCAACCAGTATAAGAGAAGGCTAACTTGATTCAAAACCAGGAGTTAGCAATTCTTCATTTTAAAAAAAAATTTCTTAAATGACCACAGCAGCAACACCCAGGGTGCTGAGGCTGTGGTCCGATAGTCTACAGGGTTAACATATATGTTTAATAAAAATGATTAAGTACAAAATTGTTAGCATTGCTTTTTGAGATTTTATTTTCCTTTCATTGTACACTAAATCTTGCACTTTTGCCACACCCAAAATCTCATGCCTTTCTGACGTGCACAAAATCTGTTGCATTCCCCAAGATAAATATAACACAAATAATGTTTAGATTACCAATTCAACTCATTAACATTAACTAATTCTTTTTTTCAGCTGTGAATTTTATTTGTGATCATCCTGATATTAAAGCCATTTCATTTGTTGGATCTGATCAAGCCGTAAGTGTCATTCTTTAACTGCTCTATTTTTATTTCCTTTAATCTTTTTCAGTGAGATTTTTATTCTTTTCTCATAAAAATATACATTTAGATAGCAATACCAGTGATACTTGGCATCTCTTTTTACTTCAGTCCAGGGTATGACAACAAACTGCATCTGGCAGCAAGGCCTCTGATTGGGAGGCTGTGAGGAGCATGAAACCACCTCTTAATTGCTGTTGTTTCTAGGTCCATCCTGACCTGGGGTGGTAGTACCTGTTAGGGTCCCAACTATGAGCAAATATTTAACCTCCAAACTGGGGTCAAAACACTATGAAAGTATAAAAATAAACTTTTATAGAAATATATACACAAGAATAGACTTTATAGAAAAATACACATTTTTGAAGGAAAAATATTACAAAATTTAAAAGGAAAAAAAAAACCATATTGCCAGGAAAAAAATTATTACTAGCAATACATTTTTGAATACAAAACTGGAAGATATCTTCAGTTTTCTAAAATAAAAAAAAATAAATTTTTTTTTCATCAAAATCTTATTAAATCAACCTTCTCACTATAACTGAACATTAAAAAAAATACCTTAAACCCCCACCTTTTTGGCATTAAATAATCCACAGAGGTTGATACGCTGTTAAGCAAAACTAAACTCTTTTAACTTCCAGAAATGTCTGTTTAAAAGATTTGCAATTGCTATAAAATATTATTAGAAAAATTATAATTTTAAAAGTTTATTTGATTAAAAAATTTGAACAGTTGTTTATTTTATATACAATATTATAATATTGTAATTTAGCTGTGATCTAAATTCTAAGATGGTTTTCACTTTCAGAGAAGAAAACCACTTTATTTGAATAACTAAGCAAATTTAATGATAAAAGCCATCAGCAAAATAAATATTTATCACTTATTTGTTAAGAACACAAAAGATTGAGTTAGAAATGAATAAGAAAAGTTATTTAAAAAAAAAACTATTTTTGTTGCTTATTACATCTATTTGTAGGTGCTTCACTTTAAACTTGGCTACATGCCATATTTCATTGAAGGGAATATATGGATATATTGCATAAAATTATATTTATTTGATATCATAATTTTAACTATCACGTAATTTAAAATTAATTTTTAGGTTTTTGAATATGTACAAAAACTTCAAGATTTGTTTGACTTTATTATTTTATTACTTAATAGTTAAGAGTGATATTAAATAAATTTCATCTTATATGAAACTTTTCAAAATATTACAGAAAAATTTTGTTAGAAACAAAGAAAAGAGTACTGAACTGTCGTGTAATATCAGTCCTCCTATATGGTAGTGAATACTGGACAATCTCAAAGATGAAGAAGAGACTTGAAGCAACATAAATATGGTTCTACAGAAGAAGACTAAGGATAATCTGAGTAGTGACAAATTTTTAGAGAAAATGGAAACAAAAAGGACGATTATAGCTTAACATCAGAAAGAGATGAAAATTTTGGGGGCGCGTAATGAGGAAAGGGAACTTAGAAAATTTGATGCTCACAAAGCAAGAGAGATTCAGGAAAATTATACATAACCTGCCTAATGAGCTTAAGTAAATGGATGGTGGAATAATGTTTAGGAAATGTAACAAAAAGACAAAATTTGTTAAGAGCTACAAAGGATAGGAAATTGTGAAGAGCCATGATTGCCAATGTCCTGAAAAGATACTGCATGTAGAAAAAGTGTAAACCATTTGTTTAAATAGCTAACCCTGAAAAAAAAATTTTTTTTTCAAAATTATTAACAATTTAATTTCAATGAAAACAGTTATTCTTTTTTAATAAACCACTTTTTTGTTGTAGCAAATCTTATAAATACACATTCAAAATTTGTTTTTCAGGGTACATACATTTATGAAAGAGGTTCTAAAAATGGCAAACGTGTTCAGTCAAACATGGTAAGATCATTTTTTTAAATTTTTTTTTACATAGATTTTCTTTTGAATTAACAAAACTTGTAAAACCATTCTATGAAAGCAAAAAAGAATTTGTATCTTTTATATTGTTTCAAAATTGTTACATGACTTAGACTGTTCTAATGAGTGAGGGGAATAATGTTTCATTTGCATAAAACTCGGATCATATCACCTTTTAGATTGATTTTCTCGTGATTTTTTTTTACTTATTATTAAAGTTAATTTTATTTTCAGATATTTTTTGAGCATTTTTTTAAGCAGATTTAAAATATAAAGTCAGATGAAAAATCATTAATGAATTTGATGTTATATAGGGTGAGGCAAAAGTCGTGCACTGTAGAGATAGTTTATTAAAAATATAATGACACTTGAAAATTGTATTTACTAGTTAATTAATTGTTATTAAATTGTTATATGTGCAGTTCAAAATGTCCTCCTCATCTTTCAAAATACATTTCAATTCTTGTGCTTGAATGATTCATTAACACATCATTGTTTCTTCTCTCATTTTACTGCATTCATAGTTAATTTTTATGTTTCTCAATATTAGTTGAGTGCATCTGACAAACAACTAATTTCAAATGGCCCTACAGAAAAAGATCCAAAGGTGTGAGGTCTGGTGACCTTGGTGGTCACTCAACAAGACCTATCAAAACACAATAGACATTTAAAACATGATTAATTAATTAACCCCCTATGGTGCACAGCTTTTGCCTCGCCCTGCAGATGAAGATTTTTTAAAAATTTGAATTTTTCTTAAAAATAAAGTATAATGTTCAATTCAGACCTATTCTAAACAAGTATGTATTATATGCTTAAAATTTTGTTTTACAAAATCCATTAGGAAATAGACTAATGCTGACATTTTTAATTTATTTGTTTAAACATAATTTCTAATGGATACTCATATTTTGGTAGATGCTATGTTTTCTTTATAATTAAAAATATGTTGGAGTTAATCCATTTTGTAACAGATTTCAGAAATACTCTTTGTTACAGTAGTTTACATTAGGATGCGTAAACAGAGTAGATATGAATATTATAAAAAATCAGGAACGTGTGTGTTAAAAATAATGTTTAAACAAATAAACTTGTGCATATATATATATATATATATATATATATATATATATATATATATATATATATATAAGAACTGTATTCTTGATCAGTTCAATTTTGTAAATAATTACATTGGATATACTACCACATATTTAATGAGAAGACTCACATGTAGATACCTATCAAACTTTATCCATAACATGCTCGTCAATAATACAAATGTAATAGCATCATCCACATGTAAAAAAAGGCTAAAAGTAAAATAAAATTCATTCTTGATAATGGCTAAAAGTGGTGCCGAAAACACTTGGATAAATAAAACATTTAGACAATTCTTATATAATTTATGTACTGAAAAGAAAAAATTATAAGATTACATGAGAAATTATATAAAAAAAACTTAACCACAGTACCTTGTCTGTCATTTTTAATGAAAATTGCAGAAAAGAGGGAGTGCTGCCCAAATACACCAATTTATGAATATAAGATATCACATATAAAGGCAATCTAGTAGCATTCTTAAATTCATGTAGTTGGGGCACCAGGGATAAAAACCCATTAAAGCAGTTGCCATAAAAATCTGTAGAAATGATAGAGAGAAGCCATATCACATTAGTGAGAAACGTATTGAAGTTGCCAAGTCAGGATCGATTATAGTGCAGATCCTTCTTTGGATTTTGTTAAGAATCTTGAGACATATAGCAGGAGCACCTGACCAAATATGGCAACAGTATTCAATGCACAGACGATTGGTAGATTTATAATTGTGCAAGATTGATTCAAGAAAAAAAAAACTTTCTGGCCCGATACAGCAACCCAACCTTCCTTGCAGTAGATGTAGTTGTCCCACTTCAGGTCGGTTGAAAAAGTGAGGCCAAGGAGGCACAGTGTGTTACTCTCAAGGAGACTTGCTGTTGGCTGGCAGGAAAGTTTGTCTATGGTGGTTAAAGGAGAGCAGTTGTGTTTTGGAGTTGTTAAAATTTGCAAGCCATTTCCTCCTCCAATTGCTGGACCTCCAATTGGAAGTCCATCTCAAGAGCAGCATCCAGGTTTACTTTGTCAATCTTGGCAGATTTCCTATTGAGACGGGAGTAAATGGTGGTGTCATCTGTCTACTTGGGAGTAAGTATAGGAAACCCTCATGGTCCATGCTTATCTAATTTTTACATGTCACATATGGAAAACACAGTTTTAAAAAAAAATCAAACCACAATATATGTCCACTACATAGATGATATTTTCATTTTAGCTGATAACAAAAATGAAATTGATAACCTTAAAACTTCATTTTCAAAAATTATTTTCTTCAACTTCACATTAGCTTAACCCAAAGAATAAACTCCTGTTCTTAAATATCCTTGTGGAGTCACATAATAGTAATTCTCTATATAAAAAACCCACCATTAAAAATTCTTGTCACCTTAATTTTACTACTCGATGTCCTCTTCAATATGAAATTGGTGTTATTAAAAATTTCCTAATGAGAACCTATGAGAATTCATCTTCTTGCTTGTTGTTTTTTTTTTTTTTTTCCAAAGAACTTTGTAACTCGAACAATTCTTTGGCTGATTACCGCATTTTTCTTTCAAACCTGCCCAATAACAATTATAAACACACAAATAAAAGCAATAACATTAATATTTTCTACAAAAAAAACAAATGCATAGCAATTATAAACAGGACAAATCTTCACTCTGAAACATCATTCGAAAATACGCAACTCCCATTGACTTAAACAAAAATATTAAATTAGTCATCTACTATACAAAATTTAAAATGGCTAACCTCATCATCAAAAATAACATTTCACCTACAAGAACAAACTACAGCAAACCAATATGATTTACGAATTTACATGTCCTTTAAAGAACTGTGTTCTTGATACACCCAATTTGTAAATAATTATATTGGCCATACATTAACAAAACTGACACAAAGACTTACATTGAATCTCTCAGAACAGAACTCAGTTTGATACCAAACCCTATCTGTAACATACTTGTTGACAACAAAAATATCATAGCATCATCTGCATGCAAAAAAAGCCAAAAATAATGGAAGCATTATTAGTAAAAAAGAAAAAAAACCAACACTCAATAATATCAACTACAAACATGCTAACAACACATAAAATCCATCCTCAATAATGGCTAAAAGTCTACCTGTAAGTGTTTGGATAAACAAAAAATCGAACAATTTTTGTATAATTTATGTTCTTAAAAGAAAAAATCCTAAGATCACATGAAAAATTACATAAAAAAAAACTTAACCATAATACCTTGTCTGCTATTTTTAATGAAATCTGTTGTTACGAACCTGTTTGGGTCAGCAACACATAAAATACAATTTAGTTGGAATAATGCTGAATGGAGTGAATTAAACTATAACGCAAGATAATTTTATACAAATAGGAAATTTATTTTATCACACAAAAATATTTAGCAAAAACACAGGTATAAGGTGACAGAACTATATAATAACGGACACTGGAATGGGTTCAACTTTGTACTAGTTTTACACAATATTCAATGGGTTTAACAGAGAAGATATTAGTATAGGCATAATAGAAAGTGGTCATTTAACTCTGCTAAAGAACGAATATATATATATATATATATATATATATATATATACACAGCTAAGGTTTGGTCAGAATGATTAATGAAACCATCTTTACCTTTCATGGCAGCAACGTGGTGTATTCACTGGATGTTGGGGAAGGTTTTCGTATGGAAAATCTCAGCTGGTAGCTTTATGAAAATTTCTTTCGAGGTCTTGAACAGAATCGCCAGAGAGGAGTCTACATCTGGCCTGTAGCACCTACAACTCTCGAGTTTTCTACTATTTCTTCCTTTTTATATAGAAACAGGGGCCTATATTCATTGGTCCTCTCTTTCTCTGGTCTTTTCTTTCTTTTCCCTGTAACCATAGTTACCAGGCTAGTTAATCTCTTTTTGGGAAGGGTAGAACCTGACCAACTGACCCAAATCCTACTACTCTCCTCTTTGGGGTGGTAGAACCTTGACCGCATGACCAGTTACTACTACTTTTTGGGGGGGATTGGTGAAAACCTGACCAAATAACCTAATTACTACTATTCTTTTGCTAAGGAAACTATTTTTAGTCATGTCCAAGGCCTTTGTGGTGAGAAAACGCTTCTAACTTGCTCATTACACTTACGCTTTCACACCCTGAAGAATGGTAAACTTTGAAAAACAGTAGCTACTCTGGCATCTATGCATTGTTCATTCAGCAATGAATTAGAACACTCTCAGCTATTGGGCATGTATAATGATAATATACATGCTAAAATGTCTGTCGCCTCTTACCGAGCGCCCGTAGAATTGCCGACTGATGCCAATTTGGTTGGGTTTCAATCCTGGGTAAAAAGCAATCAGCTATCTAACCGTACTGATGAGCGATGATACAGCGAAACAGATCTGTCTGCGGATGACTATATATATATATATATTATAAGAAAGTGAAAGAACAGCTAACTGCTGCCACATCTTGTCAGGTCCCCTGCTATTCACCTTGAGGTTCTTGACAAAATTCAACAGAGAATCTGTAATGTGATCGATACTGACTTGGCAGCTCAACTGCAGTTGCTCTCTCACTGGCGTGACGTGGCTTCCCTGTGTCTCTTCCACAAATGCTTTCATGGCTTCTGCTCCTATGAACTTAACTCACTGGTATCCCCTATGTATGAATTTACACGAGCTACTAGACTAGCAACTAAGTCCCACCCTTTTTACAGTGAAACCGATAAAATGTAACTGCAATTTCTTCTCTAACAGCTTCTTTTCTCACACTTCTCGCCTGTGGAATTCCCTTCTATATACTTGCTTTCCTGACAGCTACAATCTCCAGGAATTTAAATGTATGTTCAATAGACATCTCCTATCTCACTAACACGCATCCTTTCTCTCAAGCTCTTTTCTCCATCCACTCCACCCCCATTACACCGATATTCTCATCTTTCTATTACCCTCCTCCTGACATCCCCTATAACCTACCTCTCTTTCTCATCACTTTTCCCTATGTAACCCCCTGTGCAACCGTGGCAGTAAAACTGCCTTGCTTGGGGTGAAATGATTTAAAACAAAAAAAAAAAATTTACTGTTATAAAGAGTACTTGATACAAAGTAGAGCTTAATATTGTAATATATATGAAATATTTGATACAAGGTGACATAATAGCTCCTTTTTTTTTTTTTTTTTTTTTCATCATATTCCAGGGCAATTCCAAAAGCAACTTCTTTTAAATCATCCTGAAATTGAATTTTTTTTTTTTAACTTTTAACATTTATAAATAAAAATGCCATTAAACTATTTAGGAAATAAATATTTGTATTAGTTCTTACAATCAAATCCTAATGTTTTTCTCATTTAGAAATAAGACAAATATCTAAATTTAAGTCCTTCAACCATCATTTTTCATTCAATATTTAAAAATGTATGCATGTGCTCCATTTATTAAAAGTCCATCATTATTGGTGAGAAGTAAGTTTTTGTTTTTTTTTTATTTAAGAAATAATTGTTTTTGGAATAAATATAATGGGATTTTAATTACTGATTTTATATTGTCCAAGCATCATAACCAAAAATCTAATCAGTTGTCCCAAACTAAGTTGCTATCAGTTTGGAACAATATTAATCCCAACTTTGATTCACATATTGAAAAATATTAAAAGTTTTTATAAAAATGATTTTTCCATAAAACATTTTTTCTGATAATTTATATTTACAAATTTTAGTTTAAATTTATCTTTGAGCTGTGAGGTGGTTGATGGGGATTTCTAAGCTTTGAACCTGATATTTTAATTAAAGAACTAAACTATGGTGATTCAGTCTTTCTTATCAAATCTTTAATGAAAGTTATCCTGAATAGCCACTCTTCTAGATCCTTTTGTACTGATGTGAGCATCCCCCAGGGCTCTATCCTTGGTCCTACTTTTAATTTTCATTAATGACCTTTCTCATCAACTTGGTATCTTTGCTGATGAAACAACCATTTATTCCTGCCTTAATTGTAAGTCTGATGAGGTCAAATTGACAGATGATCTCAAAAAGTGACCTATGGTCTGTTGTTAACAGGGGCAAGGAATAGTTTAATTTTAATGCCTCTAAAACAAAACTGCTCTTTATTAATAATTTGAGAGACCCCTTTCTGCTTTCCATCAGCATGGCTGATGCTAACCTCCAGGAGAGTGACAAATTGCATCTTCCCAGGTTAACATTCTCAGCTGACATGAAGTGGAAAGACTATATTGAATTCATTGCTAGGTCTGCTGCTAAGAAAGTTGGTACACTGTATCATGCGAGACAGTTTTTCTCTCCAGAATCTATTACATATCTATAAGCTTACCATTCTCCCATGTTTTAGGATATTGCTGCCACATGGTCTGGTGCTTCTGCTATATATTTAGAGACTCTTGATAAAATCCAAAGAATTGGCAATATTATTGGTCTTGATCTGGAATCTCGGCTTCAGTCACTTTCCTACTGCTTTAAAGTTGCTTTCCTGTACCTTTTCTATAAATACTTTCATGGTAATTATTTGGATGAGCTTTTCACTATGGTACTTAGCCTTCATGAATTTAAGCACAGTACTAGATTAACTGTTGTGGTGCAATGGGTATTGGCACAGATTGATAAATCTGAGAGCCAAGTTCAAATTCCAGTTGAATTTGTTGCATTCACTTATGTGCAAATACCCTTGGGAAAGGTATTAATCCATCACTCCCTCCAGCTGTGGGTTAAATAGCAGGACAGATTGGGTTCTATAGCCTTGGTTAGCAAACAATTTACTGCAGAAAGTAATAACAACCTACTGAGGGAAAAATCTTCTGCTTAGTCATGTCTCTTTCAAGACATGATCTCCCAAGCCTGTATCACGTATAGCACTTGACTGACTGACTGACTGACTGACAGTAAGGACTCATCAAATTACAGTTGAATTGGCTAGATATAACCATAAAGTCTATGCTAACAGTTTCTTTTCTCACATTTCTCACTTATGGAACTCTCTTCCAGCTCCATCCTTTCCAGCTTTAGTCTTCAAAAATTTAAATGCAGTGCCAATTGTTATTTACTGTCTTGATTACTCTTCTATTCTTCTCCCTCTTTAATAATGGTGATTCTCTTAGCACTGCTTAAATGTGGCACGAGGCAAGAATATGGGGTACCCAGTGAGGATTGAACTCATTACTCAGTTGTAATACGTTCTAGCAAGCCAAGCTTGCTTACTATTACACAACGTCGAGGCAACCTCACACTCTTTAATAATGTTTTCTGTTTTATAATACGTAATTGTGCCTTAGTGGCTTTACTACTTTGCTTGGGGTAAATTTGATAAAAGAACAACATCTTGAATTTGAACATGAAAGTCATTTCAGCATTTAAACTCCTATCAAAGAATAAATTGAAAATGTTCTTGTGATTTTAAAAACAAATTCAAATAGAACATATTTTCTGTAGAGTGTTTTGGTATTCTCCACTTATATTTGTGGCTAATATTAGAGTTCAAATTTGTTGCACTTTTATATAAAAGTCCTTAAGACAGGTATGGATCCATCTTTCTCCTCAATACTTTTTCAGAAATTGAGTGTTGACTAAATTAAGAGTGGATGCACGGTAGAGTAATGGATAGAAACTTGGAGTGAGGAATTGGAGGGCCAAGTTCATTACATTCATTTACATGCTAATACTGTTGGGAAAGGTATGAATCCATCTCTTCTCTCCTCAGCTATAGGTAAATAGTAGAACAAAGTGAGTTTTATAGCCTTGGGTGGCAATGGGTCTAGGAGAATGAAAAGCTTTGAATCCAAAACCAGCTTGTTGGTTAGTTCCTTCTTTCTTAATCGATCTTTTGTTTGGTTTGCAGGGTGCCAAGAACCATGGAGTAATCATGCCTGATGCCAGCAAAGAAATGACCTTAAACCAAGTAAGTTTTTCACTAAATTAAAAGAAAAAATTTAACCACATCTTCAAAATATGAAAGATGGTTTCATGATCTCAGTAATGTGTTACCAATAATTAAGAACATATGTAGCTGAATCTAAGCTTATTTATAAATGAAACTTTGTGTGTGTGTATCCGTTACCTATAGACTCCGAAATGGATGAACCGATTTTCTTGAAAATTTACACAGGTGTACTATAAGTGTCTGCGAGTGTTCTTAGCTAGGTTTTGTGTTGAGGTATCCCCAATAAATATTGAAAATTGATAATCGAAAAAATCAGGTTATAGAAGGAGTGGTCCGATTTTAATCAAATTTGATACACTCATAGACAAAGACATAAGAAACAATATTCAGAAGTTTCAAGGTTGCAGTTCTTACAATAGTGCAGAAAATCGATAATATATATATATAAAAAAGGCAAGATGTTTGTGTGTGTGTCTGTTTATCTGTCTGTATGTCCTTTATACAAATCCATAATTTTTATCCGATTCTCACCAAACTTCACACAAATATTCTTCAGGCAGAGTCTGAGCTCCAAGGATTAGTTTTAAAGCTTTCATTACACCCAAGCAATGCTGGGCTATACTGCTAGTCTTATTTAAAAAGGAATTTACTGTTTAAATATTCAGCAAAATATACTTGCAATATTCAAAGATCTGTCTATATTTCTGAGATGGCATATTGTAACTATTTACACTATTCAAACAGTTGTCCTAATATTTACTGTCACATTCATGACATTTTTGCCGTTGTATGCCCCAGCCTTCTTCAGGTGATGATTCCATATACCTTGCATTTGGATATATCAGTTTTAGTTTATTTACCTTTTTTTTGTTCTTTCAACTAATGCCAGGGATGGAACTCTCAACTATTTAGGTCAGGTCACTTTTTGGATGAATCAAAATTTTGTCCATTGGGCCATGTGTCCCCAAAATACATGGCCCAGCAGATAAAAGTTGATTGATCCAATAAGCAACTTGATGCAAAGAGTTGTGTTTTCAATTCTTGGTTCAGCAGAGAGAACAAAAAGAACTTGGAAAGTTATCTAGGGGGATTAACTAAGACTGAGATTTTCAAAGGCACGGTACAGAGCTAGTATTTTCAATTTTCATTTCCCCCATTATAGACATTAGTATATCGGTAACATACTAATACCTTAATACCATAGACAGAACAGGATATCTGATAAAAAAGTAATGACAAATCTGCATTGTTCTCAGAGAGATTGTTTTTTTATACTGTTATGTCACACAAGAAATTATAATATGTAAGTGTGTGTGTGTGTGTGTGTATATATATATATATATATATATATATATGGAGGGCACTTTTATCTGTTGTTGATTAGCTAGCTTACCAAACATTGTAGTAAACTAGCATATTCACTACAGAGCAACAGCTGACATTTATAAGTAGCTCCCTTTTATAAATTATTTTTCTGAGAATTTTCAGTAAATATGAAAAATAGCTGCATAATGTTATCTTTAGAGTGACAGTATGAGCAAATTGTTAGATGGCAACGTGGAAAATTTGTCATTTGTTTTAAATTCATTCCTTAAAAAGTTTTTTTTCTATCTTATTTTTCCAGTTGGTTGGGGCAGCTTTTGGTGCTGCAGGCCAAAGGTGTATGGCACTGACAACTGCTGTTTTTGTAGGAGAAGCAAAAGAATGGATTCCAGAATTGATTGAGAAAGCCAAAAAACTCAAAGTTAATGCAGGTTAGTGCTGCGAGAAATTTTCCAAATTAAAATAAATCTATTTTTTAATTATTAATTTTTTGACTCTTATTTTCATCTTAATTTCAGTTGCTTTTTACTGCAACCACTCAAACTGTCTTTGATAAGTTCAGTAAGCTTGATAAAAACAGTAGAAATTAAGATGAAAAATATTAAAAAAATCAGTAATTAATGTTTCATTTGATGGTGATAAATTCAAATTAGCATTTCATTTAAGTAGTAGAAACTTTTTTTCTGAAGTTGTAATTTGTATATTTCTTACAAAATTAAGAATAATTCAAAGAAAGATTTGAAATATAATCGGTTCTGCCTTAGCATCTCTACTCTACTCACTTTCTCACCAATGTAATGTGATTTCTCTCTGTCTTTTCTACAAATATTTTCATGACAACTGCTCTGACAAGCTTTTTTACTTGATGCCTTGACCACATGAATTTAAGGATGCTACTAGATTAGCCTCTAGGTCCCACCCTTTAACTGTTGAAATAGTTAAATGCAACTGCCACTTTGACTTCAACAGTTTCTTTTCTTTCACTTCTTGCCTGTGGAACTTCCTTCTGTTTACTTACTTCCCTGATAACTACAATCTCCAAAAATTTAAATGCAACATCAATTGCTATCTTCCTGAATCCTGTTCATCTTTTATCCTTTCTTCAATATTCCCTGTATCCAGTCTTTTCTCTTACTGAAGCCTCCTGCACACTGGTGGTAGTCCCACCTTTCTTGGGGTGAAATGATTAAAAGAAAAAAAATCTCAATTTTTAAAATCTCAATCTTTTCATTGCTTAAAAACTATTTACTACTTCGTTTCTTAGCAAGAATTATCACTGAAGATAAACTTTCCCAAAGCAGAAACTGATCTGGAATCGGAATGAAAGCAGTGACGGCACCTAACCTGAATCTGTCATGAAAATACAGGCTGTGGAATTAGTAAATACTAAACACTACAAATACCTAAGTGTACTGATCAGTTGTAATGAATTTAGTATAGCAGATAAAGAAATTGATCATAGAATAGACTGTATTAGGGTTAGTTCCACACATTTACTATAAAGTCTTACTATTGTCAAATCAAGACTTTATGATCGAATGTTGTGCATGGCACCAAACTTGTTTAGAAATATCTAAACTGTCAGTGGTATATGACCACTTTCTTAAATCAGTGATTACAATTGCTTTCAATGAATAAAACATGTAGGTCTTAGAAAGGACCATCCTTCTTTGAACTTTACAGAATGATACTGCAAAATCACAAACAAAGAGCGGCAAATAACAGCAATCGCATCACTTGAGAACTTCCAACAACTAAAATGGATAGCACTTGTAACTTAAAAATCAAATAATTATATAATCAAGACATTGACATACCACACTACTAAGCAAAAGTTTAGAAAGGAATCCCCCATCAATATTGGAAAGAGCAAGAACAGTTACTGGATGTGAGAAACCTCTGTTTTCCTGAAAGTTCTTTTAAGAAAAAGATTTCATAAATTTCAATCAATTGTAGTGCTTACTGGTTGGTCAGTAAATGCCAAATATTTCCTTATAAGGTAGCAGATGATATTACAATTTATCTTAAGTAAACAAAAAAAAATTGGTCAAAGAATAATTTCTCTCTCTCTCTCACACACATAATCTTACAGGTCATGAAGCTGGTGCTGATCTTGGTCCCCTTATTTCACCCGAATCTAAAAATCGAGTCTGCAATCTGATTCAGTCTGGCATTGATGAAGGTGCTGACGTTATCTTAGATGGAAGAAACATTAAAGTCCCTGGATACGAAAAAGGAAATTTTGTTGGACCTTCTGTCATTCACAATGTTAAGGTAATTGATAATTTTTATAATCTAACTAGCAATTGAACCTGGTGTTGCCAGGTTAAATTCCTTTCCTTGGTTCTTTTGGACAATCAGTGGTGGTGTTTTGGAGCCTTGAACTCAATGTCAGTACTCAAGTAGTGTAAATTTTATTTGTGTGTCTTTTAAATTAATCAGTCTCCCAAATGATGTTTCTTTCTCTGCTGAGGAGGTTGTCTGTGTTTTACACATGCACTGATTCTTTCAGTCATTTTATTTTTCACTGTTCTCTCTACTGACTTTATTCCACATAGGTTGACAATCTTTTTTCTTTTATACATGATCAGCAATGCCTGATTCCAATATCTCAAGTCTAGCCACAACGGTAAATCTTTTGCTATATTCATCTTTTCTAGGCTGAATGGTATGGTTTCATCACCATCGGTCACAAAAATTTTCATTTTCAATAATTATTGCAGCTTCAGAATCTGTAAAGCAATTTGCATTGGTATTTGCAGTAAAGAGGTATTAAGAGAATTTACAGGCAAGGTGAGACCAGTAGTGAGACGGGCACTATATGAACTTGCTTGTGACATCTCAATGATTGAAATATCAAGTGGAGTTGCTGGGAATGTTGTATAAATTAGTAGTTGTCTTGTGATTCGAACATGCATAGTGGTACCTGGATGCAGGCCACCCACCTTGCTTCATATGATACTTTGTCACTTTCATCACATGAGAATAAAACACTCATGTTATCCTCATGGCCACCATCATGACAACATTTACAAAAAATGCACATGGAGGCATTTCTAGTACCATAATGATTGACATGAGGAAATGCATACTCAGCTATCACCAAAAAATACATGCATTGCCGAAAGCAGTGCTAGACCCAGTTTAACCATTTTTGTGGTTTTCAGAAGCACTACTGGTCCTCAAAATTATGAAACATTAATTACATTATTTTAGGTACCTTCATTAATTTGATACCTAAGTTTTAAAATGAATTTTGATAAATGAAGAAGCTTTATTGAAGCTTTCATTTTACCTTTAATTGAAATCTAAAAGATTAAATTTATTATATCCAGTAAGCAAAATACTCTAGTGTATTTCAAATAGAAATTCTATTGATTGGATCTCAACTTTTTGGACATTTTCAGTTAAATCATAAAAATTGGCCTTTTTTTTTTTTTTTTACACAAAAGTTAATTCTTTGTTTTAAAAATCTTGCCAAAATAAAATGTACATCTGTGACTCGTTATTTGAGAAAAATTAGCAAATTTAAAATTAAATTAATCTGATTTGAAACAAATATTTCTTATAACATGAAATGTTGAATACAAGTATTTCTTAATCATGGAGGTCTTCTTTTTTTTCCTGATGTGTTGAACAGCTAAGTATGGTTGACCAGAATTGATAAAAAATATTTAGTGAAATAGGAATTAAAACAAGTAAAACATACTTTAAAATTTTGAAGGGATGATTATTTGTTTTCAGTGTCATGAAAATTGAAATATATTAAATAACAGGAATCAGCTTGTTTACGATCACAGGAAATGCCAGCTTAGGGAAAAAGTACTAATAATGCGTTAATTAAGCAGACACCACACAAATTCACACACAGGCACATATTTCTTTCTATCATTTTGTTCTGATGAAGCCTAAAAAGGCGAAACGCATAATCAAATCTAGTTTCAATGAAATGTTTTTCTATTTGTCAAAATACTCCAACCTATGAGATTCTATATTCCATTTTAAACATATTGTTGACACAGAAAACACATGGACAGACCTAAAAGCACAAATCTTTTACTTTCATCCCATTCTGAAAGATTGTATGAGGATTTACTTTGGGTTTATTTCAGAAAAGTCTACATGGATCTCTTTAATTTGTTATAGAAAAACTGAAAAAAATATAAATAACTATTGACATGAATGAAGAATTATAAAGAAAAGATAGTTATAACAATATTTTGGAACAGCGATAATTAATTTTATTAATTAATTAATAACCAAAATCTTCAAATTGCTATTATAGATCATAAGAGAACATACTAAGAGAAATTTTCTTTATCCTCCGAATATGAGCAAAGGAAAACGGAGGTGATTAATTTTATTAACTAATTATTAACTGTAGCTGGAAAATCTTTATCTTTAAAAAGAAAGCAGAGATGAAAAATAACATCTGGTATTTCTCTGTTATTGTAAACCCGGAAAGAAGAGAAAGAAAAGAGAAATGGATTTGTTTTCAAGCCACAGAAACAATAGATATTGGTTTCAGTCACCCCAAAGAAAGTTGATGGTCATTCTAAACATAAAGGAAAGATAAATTTATTTGTTATTGTTTCTTGGTAAAGGAAAGGGAATTTTCGTTTTGGGTCTTACTGTCTGGCTGGCATGACTTGTGGAAAAAAATTAAAGATAACAACTGTTTTGATTTCAAGTCAAAATACTTACAGAAAAAGTGTTTTCACTGACATCAGGGTAAGACTGATAAGGCATTCTTGTCACTTGAAAATATAGGTGACTCAGAGAATGGATATTAAAAACATGTGCGTAGAAATTATTATTTGGGTAAAAATGTCAATGGACCCTTGTCAACTTGTTTTGGGTGAAGACAGTTCAAAAAGGTTAATGCCTATTGTTTTAAAAAAAAAAAATCCCCCGAAATTGTTTTGTGAGAACGAAAAATTTTGAAAAAAGGAAATTCGGTTAAGCCCAGCCCAGAAAAGGGGTATGGGGAGATGATGTCATAAGATCAAGAGAGATTCCATTGGTCCTGTGAACAAGCCCCAAAAGGGAGAGACAACTAACAATTGACGTCATGGAAAGAAGACTAATCCTATTGGTTAAACCACAGGCAACAATGAGTAGCAGCTAACCTCAAGATTTTATTGGTTGCCGAGATGGGAGGTTAGACACCCAGCGACCGTTGGCCCCACACCATGGCATGGGCATAAATACAGGGTCCCGAGGGACCAAAATCAGTAGTTGGCCTCGAATTGGCATCGAGTTCGGATTCGAGTTGGATTGGAGGAGAGTCTGAAGTTGGACTGGAGTTGGGACCCAGCGGCAGGTCAGTTTCAGTTCCAGTTGCCGGCCTAAAAATGTAACGACGAAGATAGGCACCATCTGACCCTACTCTAGACCTCTCTCTATCCACAACTATAACCAGCATGAAATTAAACAAACAAAATAACAAGCCTAAACCAGCTAGTCGTAAATCGCCCAAACCTATCTGCGTTACCTTCACAAATATACGAGGTATTCGCAGTAACTTTAATAGTGTAGAGTCTTTCCTTCTAACTAACTCACCCGATATCTTAGCTATATGTGAGACTAACCTTGACCCTTCTATCCCCTCTTCAGAGCTGTTCGTTCCTGGTTACCTTCCTCTTCAGGAAGGACTCCAATGTCCATATGCATGGGCTTGGTGTATATGTCAGCGAACATCTCCCCCTAGCCAGGGTCACATCTCTTGAATCCCTTGATCATTCCTTCATGTGCTTCCGTCTCTCACTTCTAAGCTCGGTTAGCTATCTCTTCTTCCTCTACCGCTCCCCTCCGACTGTACGTTACTTGATTGCATCTCTACTAACATCGACAGGGCCATTTCTTCTCACCCATCTGCCCATATATTTGTGTTTGGCGATTTTAACGACCACCACACCAAGTGGCTTGAAAACTCAGCCACTGACCTTGCTGGGATCCGCACTATGCACTTTTCAATAGCCCAAGCTCTAACGCAAGTGGTGGACTTCCCCACGCGTTTCTCTAAAAACCCTAACGGAAGGGACTCTTTACTTGACCTTTGTTTTACCTCCATCCCAGACTCCTGCACTACCAGGCAACTCTGCCCCCTCGGAAACTCTGACCACGCCGTAGTCTCCGTAAACATATCAATCCGCACTAACCCTACCCAAGAAAACCAGACCAGCAGAATAACATACTGCTACCAAAGAGCTGACTGGGACTCGTTCAGGGACTTCCTCTGCGACGTCCCCTGGAACAACGTCTTTGATCTTCCTGTCGAAGACTGTGCCTCCGAAGTCTCCTCTTGGGTTAAGGCTGGCATCGATGCTTTTATCCCTGCCAGAAAATTCCAACTAAAACCAAATTCGTCCCCCTGGTTCTCACCCGCTTGCTCGGCCGCTATTGCCCACCGGAACCATTTCTTCCGGCTCTATCGAAGCTGCTCGTCGAACCAAAACAGGCGCCTTTTCACCTCAGCACGGAACAAGTGTAAAAAAGTACTGAACGAAGCCAAGAGGGCGTTTGCTACCAGAATTAGGCAACGCATAGCATCCTCTAAGTTTGGCTCCAAAGATTACTGGCATCTCTGCAAAAGCGTGCTCAGCAGGAACAGGACTTCAATACCCCCACTAATCAATGAATTTGAAGTTCTCACCTCCCCAGCCGACAAGGCTGAATGCTTTGCCCGTAGATTCTCAACCAATTCGACACTGGACTCGTTAGGAATACCTACACCAGACTTCCCACCCAGAACTAAGGCTCAACTAAATAACGTCCACATTACACCCTCGCTGGTCGCCAAGATAATTGCGCAACTTGACCCACACAAAGCGAGCGGCGGTGACGGAATCCCAGTCATAGTACTGAAGAAATGTGCCCCAGAACTCTCCTCTGTCCTCTCTAAACTCTATAACCTCTGCCTATCTGCTTCCTGCTTTCCTGTCTGTTGGAAGTCCTCCTGCATAGTACCTATATTTAAGAATTCTGGCGAACCCTCAGACCCCGCCAATTACCGTCCTATTAGTCTCCTTCCAATCTTTGGTAAAGTTTTCGAAGCCATTATCAACGCCGAGGTGATTCAGCATCTTATGGCCAACGGGCTTCTCTCTGACAAACAGTATGGGTTTCGCTTCACCAGGTCTACTGCTGATATGCTAACGACCATTACCGAGTACATATACCAGGCACTTGACAAGAATGGTGAAGCCCGAACCGTTGCCTTGGATATCTCCAAAGCATTCGACAGGGTCTGGCATGCTGGCCTCTTGTGCAAACTGCGGAGCTATGGGATAACTGGACATCTGTTTGACCTCATCCAGTCTTTCCTCTCTAACCGCACATTGAAGGTGGTATTAAATGGGCATGCCTCCCAAAACTACCAGACGAACGCGGGCGTCCCTCAAGGTTCTATCCTAGGTCCCACGCTCTTTCTGATCTACATTAATGATCTCCCCGACACCATTAGATCCCAAGTTGGCATGTATGCCGACGACACAACAATCTACTCCCGCATCGATCAGAAACCAGGTCTGGACGACAAAGTGAACCTCGCTGCCGTACTTGAAAGGGACCTCCAATCCGTAGTGACCTGGGGTAGGAAATGGTTGGTAAATTTCAATGCCTCCAAAACAAAGCTGTTATCAACTAATCACCATAGACAATCGCATCTACCTCCCATTAGCATGGGACAGGCTAGCCTCCCAGAGAGTAAAATACTACGCCTCCTTGGTCTTACACTCTCGGCAGACCTCAAATGGAATGACTATATTGAATCCATTGCCAAATCTGCTGCTATGAAAGTGGGCTCCCTGTGCAGAGCCCGGAAATTTTTCCCACCTGAATCTATTCTGCACATATACAAATCTACCATCCGCCCATGTATTGAATATTGCTGCCATATCTGGTCGGGTGCCCCTGCTGCTCTCCTTGGGCTTCTTGACAAAATACAAAGGAGGATCTGTAACGTGGTTGATACTGACTTGGCAGACCGACTGCAGCCGCTCTCACACCGGCGTGATGTGGCTTCCCTGTGCCTCTTCTACAAGTACTTTCATGGCTTCTGCTCCGATGAGCTTAGATCACTGGTGCCACCTAAGCACGAATTTACACGAGATACTAGATTAGCAACTAGGTCCCACCCTTTTACAGTTAAACAAATAAGATGTAACCGTAAATTCTACTCCAACAGCTTCTTTTCTCGCGCTTCACGCCTGTGGAACTCCCTTCTACAAGTCTGCTTTCCCGACAGTTACAATCTCCAGGTGTTTAAATGTAGGGTCAATAGACACCTCCTACCACACTAACTCCCAACTATTCTCACAACACTCTCATCTACCCAACCCTCATTCTCGGTATCCTTACCCGCCTATCACCCACCCTCTGTCATTTCCTATATTTAATCAGCCTTTCTCCACTCTACGTAGCCCCCTGCACAGTAGTGGCAGTGACATGCCTTGCTCGGGGTGAAACGCTTATAAAAAAAAAAAAAAAAAAAAATGTTGTTGGGCGCCAACCGCAGAGCCTGCCAGCTAACCAGAATTAAAAGCAAACAAGAAGTGATTTTGCAGACAAAGTTTCGGGTGAAGTTGCAGAGATCGACAGAAGAGGCCTGATGCTGGCTACCCAGAGTTAAAGACAGAAGAGAACTTGCAGACAAAGTTGCAGAGAGCGACAGAGAAGTCAAAGTTGGAATGACAGAGATCGACAGAAGAGGCCTGATACTGGCCAACCAGGGATAAAGACAGACAAGAGATTTTACAGTCAAAGTTTTGAGTTGCAGAGAGCAACAGAGAAGTCAAAGTCGGAAATGACAGAGATCGACAGAAGAGGCTTGATATCGGCTAACCAGAGATAAAGACAGAAATGAACTTGCAGACAAAGTTTCGAGTGAAGTTGCAGAGATCGATAGAAGAGAATTTACAGACAAAATGAGTAGTTGCAGCTCGAGTGGCAGAGAGTTCAATTTCCTGGTCCAGAAATGTAATGACCAAAGACAGTTCCCAACCGAAGAAGTAAAGAGACAGAGAGATGATTGCCATGCCGTTGGATGCCGACCGTAGAGAAACCTGTCGCCAATCAGCCAACCAGAGTTAAAAGACAGACAAGTCTGAAATTGCTAACTGAAAGAGAATAACCCAGCACTTCGGCAATTTCCGTAACATTCCGGAAAAGCAACAAGTTGACTAGACTTATAATACGAACTTAGACTTCTGTTCGAAGCAGTGAGCTGCGGCCAGCCAGATTCCTTATTGCTTAGGAGAATAATGTGATTTACCTAAGCAACGTCCGTTCCGCTAACAGTTGATAGAAGCAGGGATGGGAAATTATCCCAGAAGAGCATATTGTGTATATTCCACTTCATTTTCTGTGTGGTGGCATATTTGGTGCTGTTTAGACCAAGAGACTATTGTGTATAATCTGTATATAAAGACGTATTTTGCAACACTTTTCAGTCGTCGGTTCACTTATTTTCCTTGGTGTTATAATTCTTTCTTTTATTACTTGTGTGCACACTTCCCAGCTTGGTTTAGTTCGGCAGAGAGACAGCTAGTGAAAAACTCACGTGACTGCTTTGTGATTAATCAACACGTGGGACAGGGGAGAAAACCATGACAGAGTCAATCTACGACCAGCTGGCTCAATCAAAGCCAACAGCGACTGGCCGGGTTGTGGCATAAATAAATATTATCAGCCTTTTTAAAAGTCACATATTTTCATTCTTTTCTTTCATCACAAGAAACTTCAGCTTGAGGAAAAAGTACTAATGATTTATTATTTAAGCACAGAAACACACACACACACTTCTTTTTGATTTTGAATTTGATGAAGCCTAGAAAGCAAAATACATAATCAAATCTAGTTTTAATGAAACAATTTTCCATCTGTCAAAACTTTGTTGGGATTCTTATCCTATATCTTGTTTGTGTGTGTGTATTTTTTTTTCATTCTTTGTGGACCTTGGTTTAGGTGCACCATTTCTGTGGTGAAGCCTTCCCTTGATGCCCTAAGTACATGCTTATTTTACTTAATGGTTGATCCAGACCTGTCTCTTCTTGGACTAGAGCTTTTTGACTAGAGCTTTTTGATTTTCCTTCATCACCAAGTGGATTAAAGCATTAGTTAAAACAGCTCACATGTTCTGATTTTGGTGTAAAGAATTGGCAAGGGGCACAAGAAGCAGTATAGATTTGAGAGAACAAATGGATCCAGGATATCCTTTGAGCCTTGAAACAGGATAAAAACAATCTACCTCCTTTTTTTTTTCTTTTTCTCTTTCTCTCTCCTAGAAATTCCGAGAATTGTACCAAGTACAATAAATACCTGAAGAAGCGTTTAGAAAAATTTACTCAATCCAAAGGTATCATGATAAGTCTTCATCTGAAAATAAAATGATAAAATAAGTAGTTTTATTACTTAAAAGAACCCCCACCCCTAAAAGAGGAGATATTAAAAAAGAACTGCTTAAAAAAAAGTTAAAGAGAAAAACCTGAGGCAAGTCTTTCATCAGACAACTATTTATGGGTACATGTCAGAAAAAAATTTGCCCCTAGAGGGTTAGGGGAGGTTACTTTCTAGATCGACTCATTGATACACCTGTCTTTTTTGAACCCTAGCATGACACTTGGTATGGTCTCACTATGAATCCCCTTTTAAGGTTTGTCATTGACATTAAATTCTGAACATTTGGTATTTCTTGGTATGAATCACATTTCAAACCATACAATAAGGGTAGTATTAAATGGACAAGCCTCCCAATACTATCACATGAATGTGGGTGTCCCTCAGGGTTCTATTCTAGATACTATGCTTTTCTTATCTATATTAACGATCTCCCTGATGTAATAAGATTCCAAGTGGGCATATATGCTGATGACGCTACAGTTTACTCTCGTCTCGATCAAAAATCTACCGAAACTGATAAAGCAAACATTGCTACCGAACCTGAAAAGGACCTCCAATCCATAGTGGACTGGGGTAAGAAATGGCTCATTAACTTTAATGCTTCCAAAACGAAGCTGCTATCTAATAACCACCACAGACAATCAATCCTCCCCCTGAAAGTAAAACACTATGTTTCCTCGGATTAACTCTCACATCAGACCTCAAGTGGAATAACGATATAAAATTCATAGCTAAATCCGCTGCTAAGAAAGTCAGTTCTCTGTATAGGACCAGGTAGTTTTTCCTGTCCGAAACAATCCTGTACATATACAAATCTACCATCTGCCTGTGCATTGAATATTGCTACCATATCTGGTCAGGTGCTCCTGCTATCCACTTAGGTGTCCTCGACCAAATCCAACGGAGAATCTGTAATGTGATCGATACTGACTTGGCAGCTAGGATACAGTCGCTTTCTCACCAATGCAGTGTGGCTTCCCCGTGTCTCTTCTACAAATACTTTCATGGCTTCTGCTCCGATGAACTTAGCTCACTGGTACCCCCTATATATGAATTTCCTCAAGCCACAAGATTAGCAACTTGGTCCCACCCTTTTACTGTGAAACAGCTTCTTTTCTCGCACTTCCCGCCTTTACTTGCTTTCCTGACAGCTATAATCTCCAAGAATTTAAATGTAAAGTCAATAGTCATCTCTTGTCTCACTAACTTACATCCTCTCTCTCATGCTTTTTTCTTCGTCCACCCCATTCTCATCAGTATTCTCTTCCTTCTCCTACTCTCTTTCTGACACCCCCGCAACTTCTCACTCCTCCTCATAACACCACAGACAATCAATCCTCCCACCCATTAACATGGATCAGGCTTCTCCCCCTGAAAGTAAAACACTGCGTCTCCTCGGATTAACTCTCACATTAGACCTCAAGTGGAATAACTACATAGAATCCATAGCTACCTATGTAACCCCCTGCACAACAGTGGCAGTAAAATGCCTTGCTTGGAGCGTCACGATTATAAAAAAAAAAAAAAAAATATGGCATAATAATGAGGATGCAACACAATCAGTGACAAAATATCGAAGATGACACTGAGAAGTTAACTCAAAAATTCTTAACTTGATCATAAAGGGATTTAAAAAATTTGTTTTGGTGATTTGGTCAGATCTTCAAAAATGGATTTGGCTGAGAACTTTTCAGCATTCTTTTGTCTTACAGTATAAAGTAAAATCTTAACTTTAAAATAATTATTTTTATAAAAGTTTGACTTGGTTGCTTTTTATTTCTCTTTTCAGCCTCACATGAAATGCTACAAGGAAGAAATTTTTGGCCCTGTTCTTTGTTCTCTTTCTGTTGACACGTTAGACGAAGCCATTGACATAATTAATAATAATCCATATGGAAATGGTACAGCCATTTTCACAACAAATGGAGCCACAGCTCGAAAGTTTACTAATGACATTGACGTTGGACAGGTCAGTTAGCTTACTTTTTATCATTTTTATCTATCTATCTACATCGGTAACAGCTGGGTTATTTTTTCTCTCAATAATTGATTCAAGTTCTTTTATTTATTTTTTTTTATTTCAGCCCTGATTTTTTTTTTGTTTTTTGTTTTTTTATTTTTATTTAATATTATTGTCAAAGTTGTACAATATATTTCTAAAAGTATTTCTATGCTTTGGATATGCTCCTTCCCTCCTACTTTCCATCATGAAAAATTGTTTATAATTTTGTTAATTGTATATCAAATAAGAAAACCTTTTTAGAAAAAATTTGAACATTAACAACCAAACTAGTTACATTCTTACATTCCATCATCTCTGATCAAAACCTGAACCATCACCAATCACTCAGAATGAATGTTCCCTCAGGGAGACCCAATGCCTTGAGCACCTATTGGGAATTAAGCTCAACCCAGATCTCAAGTGGAATTCATACATGTGATCCATTGCTTAAGTTGTTGTTAAAATGTTTGGCTCTCTGTACTGCTCCAATAACTACCTGACTCCTTATACTATCCTCTACCTTGACAAGAGCAAGTTCAGGCCTAAAAGGGCGTCAGTCAGTTAAGTGCCATATGTGATACACACTTTGGGTGATCATGTCTCAAAAGAGACATGACTGACTGGGCAGAACGTTATCCCGCAGTAGGTTGCCATTGCTTTCTGCGGTAGACTGGTTGCCATCCAAAGCTATAGAACCCAATCTGTCCTATTATTTAACCCATAACTGGAGGGAAGAGACAGATTAATACCTTTCTCAAGGGTATTTGTGCATAAGTAAATGCAAAGAATTCAACTGGAATTCAAACTCGGCACCCTGATCTCTCGTTTCGAGTCGATATCCACTGCACCACAACGCACATAATGTGATCTGTTTATTGAACCTGCGAAATCTGTGTGCAGTCTTGACTACAGAATCTCTCTCTCTCTCTCTCTTTTCACTGCAAATATTATTGCTAATGCCTCTTTTTCAATGTGGGCATAGTTTTTATTTTCTGCCAGTAGTTGTGAATGCAAAGCATGTGTGACAACTTTCATGTTACCATGATCAAATTTATGTAGAATTACTGCTCCTACACTATAGACACTAGTAATCTGCTTTTGGATTGCAGTGCATTAATAAGTCTGACATTATTATTTTCTTGATTTATTAAAGTGCTTCTGACATCACTTTAATTTCACTTTACACCTTTTTTAAGCAAATTGTTCAGTGGAGCTCTCAAAATTTGCATATTATATATGCAGATTTGATAATAATTTGCTAGTCTCAGAAATGCTTGTAACCTAGTGATGCTTGTTAGGAGAGGCATCTTCTTAACTGCACTTGTGTTTGGTAGATCTGATTAACAGTTATTTTTGTCAATGATTTTGTAGGTACTTAATTTTCAGCAAAAACAATTCACACATTCCCTCACTGAGTTTGAACCTGTATTCTTGTATTTTTTTTCAAAAAGCTCTTTTCTTATGAATGATATGCTGTTCCTTAGATACACTTTTAGTGGCTCATCCCTTGTTCCCTGTTTAGGATGTGGTTTCCAGATTTCTCTTTTCCAATCTTTTCACTTTCCTTTTTTTTTTTCCTCAATTGGAGTAGATAGACTAAACTATCGCCTGGTTCACACTCCACCCTTGTCTATTGAACAGGTGTAGAGGCTCATCCCTTGTTCCCTGTTTAGGATGTGGTTGCCGGCTTTCTCTTTTCCAATCTTTTCACTTTTCTTTTTTGTTCTTCTTTTTTTTATTTTTTTATTTATTTTTTTTCTTATTTATTTATTTTATTTTATTTTTTTCAATTGGAGTAAATAGACTAAACTATCGCCCGGTTCACACTCCACCCACGTCTATTGAACAGGTGAAGAGGGTCATCCCTTGTTCTCTGTTTAGGATGTGGTTTCTGGCTTTCTCTTTTCTAATCTTTTCACTCTAACGTAGCCCCCTGCACATCAGTGGCGTTACCGCCTTGCTCGGGGTGATATGATTAAAAAAAAAAAATACCATCCAGATATGCAACTGCAAAATCACAATCTGCAAGCATGATATCCAAAGCTTGTTGAAAAAGGAAGTCAGTTGAATTTAGATCCTCCCTTGTGCATATTTATTGTTATTAACTCTGAACATTCTGCTTCAACCTGTATTTGCAAATACATTTCAGAAAAATCAAGCTTTGAAAAAAATTTTCCAATGATTAAATTTTCAAAATTTTCACCTGGACTTGGTAAATTGTTATGTCCTGACCAATAAATGGGAAATAACCTCTGGGTCACTGCGGATCCGGAGGGGAAATATAATAAGAAGGGACACAGAGCACGCTAGCAGGGTTCGTCTTCACTCTCTCATTAATCATCATCCATCCTGTTAATCCACAATGATAGTTGTCAATTTTTAACAAGCATTGATCGTCTCCAACACCAAACATTACACTGGGTAGTTATGGGGTTCTAGACAGTTGTTTAACCTTGTTGAAAAAATCAGCACAAACACTTTATCTTTTCTTTACATACACAGCTGGTGCTGCCCTTTTTGAATGGTCAATTTTTCTGATTACTCACATTTTTTTCAAGTCAAATGCTGTGATCAATATACTACATTTCATTTCGGTTTAAACACTGGTGTCAACCTTTTTTTCACATGAAATTTCACTTTGACTTTTGAAAACTGACTCAATTCATCTGACAAAATATCCAGAAAACATGTTTTAATTCTTTCTTTAAATTTTCACAGTTATCTTAAAATTGGTCACTTGTTCACTTACATTTTTACAATAAATAATTATAGGTAAATCCCATAACTAATTCCATCCAGTCAGTACTGTATATACATTTGTAGTATTTTTTTTTAACACATAAGCCTCAAATTTTACACACTTGTTATGAAACGAAATGGTACGAATCATTTCACCTAAAAAAATAATTTCTTATCCAACACATTAAGCAATTTTCAAAGTTCTTTTCAATATAGGATTTCTGTTTGCTTTTCATGTGGCTTTGTTAATTATTGGTGATATCACTGCCAGTGTCTAGTTGCATTCTTACATCCACATTATTAATTTTCCAATACACAAATTTTCTGTAATTTTTTTTTCCATCTCAACACTGTGAACAAAACTTCTGTGAGAACTTGTCATCAATTTAGTTTTACAGTGGGACTTTTATGTCCTCTTCTTTTTTTTTTTTTAAACACTTGTAGCTCTTTGGCTTCTTAAAGAGTCAGCCATCTTCATTATGTAACCTTCTAAAATATGGATTAATTTTTCTTTTTCCACATTTTTCTTTAACTTGTATGGATGCCCATTCCTTTTCCTTCTATTTCCTCAGCATTGCATCTTAGATTTTGGATTCTTTGACATTCGTCCAATGTTTTTTAGTAGTGTTAGTTTTTTTATTCTGTTCAAGTTTCATCAGAATTCTAACATTCATTTCTGCATCTTTTTTTTTTTTGCTGTTAACACTTGAACAAAAATTAGCCCTTTAGACTCAGTTCATTTAATTTGAATCTTTCACACTCTTTGTTAACAATTCCAGCATATGTCACAAAATCTTTGTTTTTTTCATCAGATTCATACATTTCCAACAAGCATTGAACAATGAACTTTTCTTGCTAAAATTTTAACCAAAATATTTAATGTTTCTTCAAAGTGAATCTCTCCCTGTTTTCTTGATATTACAAAATTAAAGTATTTTTATGTCCTACCAATGATAACTTTCTCAACAAAAGTTTTCTTTTTTCTCAACTTCCCATTTGTTGCATTCTTTTCTGCAAATTTGCTCATATCTTCTAAAATAAGCAGAAAAAGTAATTCCATCATCTGAATTGGATATGAATTTCAGCTATGGCATTTGCCACAATTTTGGGAGGGAAAAAACTAGGGGTATTTTCTGTTTTCTTCCATATTATTTTAATTAAATTTTCTTGCTTCTGGAGTTCCAATAACTGTTGTAGCTGTATTTTTACTATTTGGGGACAATAATTCTTCTATAATTAAAGAATACCTGTTTTTCTTTATATTTCTTTCTTTGATTTTTTTTTTTTTTCAAACACCAAAAATAAAAATTACACCAACCTTGTTTTAATTTCTTGTCATCACTGTTATCCTGTGCACCAAAGTAAAAAGTACTTTTTCCTACTGCATAGGACAGATAGAATTCTGGGCACTAATATGTTCATTTTGGATTTGGACAAGCAGGATTATTTTTTGTGTTTTCAAATTTTGTGTAATTTTAATAATTTAAAGAAAAATTGGAAATTTTTTATTTTATTCTTTGTTAAAACTTTAAAAATGAATTTATATCCAAATTCATAAAGTAGACACCTATTAATTGCTAAGTGGTATTGAACATTTTTTTTACTACCAACATCAAGTTGAATAATTCTGTTACATTACAAAATGAATGTCAAAAAAGATGACATTTTATCGTGTATAATTTTGTTTACACTAAAGATAATTCTCAAAATGATTGGCTTTTTCTATAATTTGGCTCAGTCTTTGACAACCTTGCACATGACCAATGTGAAACTAATTCAATTGTAACTGATTATAAAGCCTATAATCAGTTACAATTGAATTAGTTTTGTATAACTCATTGTATTGTTGGGCTTTGTATTAATTTAAAATGTACCATCAAAAAAAGAAAAATATTAAACTTTATTTACATTTTAAAAAATCTAATTCAAATTTTGAAGTTCTGAGATTATTTCACACATTTTTAGGTTTAGTATTTTTCTCAGTTGTTTTAGCCTTCAAAGATATGTTGCATCTGTTGGCTTTGGGAATGAAGTAATGTCGCATCTGTTGGCTTTTGGAATGAAATATCTAATCCTTTTGTTTAATGTTCAATAAAATTCACTTTTTAAAAATTAGTTTACATTGATAATTATTAATAAGAAAAGTGGTTGATCTGTAAAAATCTTAAAATTATTTTGTTTCTACTTTGCAGGTTGGGGTTAATGTTCCCATTCCTGTTCCTTTACCAATGTTTTCATTTACTGGATCTCGAGGATCATTTCGAGGTGACACTCACTTCTATGGACGGCAGGTAAGTTAGTAATATGACCAGAATGTTAGGCTTAGCATTTTCAGCTGACTTTTAAACTGATAAATATATATTAATTATATATTAAAGAGTTTTATACCAGTTATGGGCAAAGTTGTCAAGTCCCAAACATCAAGGTTCAGTCACAAATTTTTAAGAATTCTTGATAATAAGTGGAGGCAATCCTAAAAACAAGTTTTTTATTTTCATGACAACTGTTTTGATGAGCTTTTTTGTCTGGTGCCCCATCCACATAAATTTAAGTGTGCTACTAGATTGGCATCTAGGTCCCACCATTCTATCATTGAAATAGTTAAATGTAACTGCCACTTTTACTCCAACAGTTATTTTTTCCCACTTTCTGCCTGTGGAATTCCCTTTCGTTTATTTGCTTCCCCGGTAGCTACTATCTTCAAAATTCTAAATGCAAGATCTGTTGCTATCTTTTAGAATAAAAGATGAATGGGATTCATTCTTCAATAACCCCTTTATCCAGTCTTTTCTCTCCCTCTAACCCCCTGCGCACTAGTGGCAGTTTTGAATTGCTTGGGGTCAAATGATTAAAAAAAAAAAAATTGTCCTCTACCACCAAAACTGACTTCACCATGGCTTTTAATCAAATTTTTGCTTTGTTGAATGGTCTGTTACACCAAAAAAAATCAAGTTAGAAAATTAAAGGGAAATAACTTTAATATATGAAAACTACTTTTTAAATTATGCATCATCTAAAAATTTTTTATTTACAACAATGAATACATTTTTCTCCATAAATTCATCACTGGAGTTTTCATTCACATGGAAATGTTGTTTAATATTTTGGTTTTTATTCTAGGAATATTCGAAAACTAGTAAAAAATTATGCAAGACAAACCCATTAAAATATTTGTTTGATTTAAAATACAGGTGTAAATAAATTAAATATTTAAAAAAGTCTTTTGTATCAATTCATTTTATTTAATATTAATATTTTAATTGCTTTTTATTTTTTTATTGATATTTTATTTTATCACCCCCCCCCCCCCCCCGCCGCAAAAAAAAGACATGCCAATCAGTTTCCTGGTTTTAACTGATTTCAACATTGAATAATTCTCTTAAACAAACCATTTACTTGTTGTCAATTGTTCATTATTATGAATAGGCAACATTCAAATTCACCAGTAATTTTGAAATGATAAATAATTTAAGAAAAGCACCATTTGTGGTACAGTGGATATCGGCTCGGAACGAGAAATCGGGGACCCGAGTTCGAATTCCAGTTGAATTTATTGCATTTACTTACGCGCAAATACCCTTGGGAAAAGTATTAATCTGTCTCGTTTCCAGTTATGGGTTAAATAACAGGATAGATTGGGTTCTATAGCCTTGGCTGGCAACCAGTTTACTGCAGAAAGTAATGGCAACCTACTGCAGGATAACCTGCCCAGTCAGTCATGTCTCTTTCGAGACATGATCGCCTAAGTGTGTTTAACGTATGGCACTTAACTGACTGACCATTCAAATATAACAGTTGTTCCCCTTTAATTTTCTACTTAGGGATTTTTTTAGTGAAGTGAACCATTTGATGAAGTGAAGATTCTATAGTTTCAGTGAAACCAATTTTCAGTCAAATGACATTCATATTTATGAATTGGGTTCAATATCAAAATCAGATGTAACAAAATATTTGTTTCCATGTAAAGATGAACATTTTATAAAATTTGCTGAATTTAATTAATGACGTAGTTCCATATTTGGTGTTATTTTTATTGTTACGAACAAATTCAACCTCAGTAGAAAAATGGGGTCGGTAATCTAAATAAATTAACGGCAAATTCGGTCCGTATGTCCGTTTGTCTGTCCATCCTTTAACTCGGGCCACACTTTCTCTACATAGACACATTATACTTTTTTGAAATCAGGATGACTCCGTCATTGTAAATCCACCTTTCATCTAGTGCTTGAACATCTAGCATTCGGATTTGTGCCCAGATAAGGAGAGAACGGTTAAAATTTTAAAATAATTGAAAAAAATAAGTGATTTTTAATTTATATTGAGTTTAAACTAACAAAAACTTTGTGGATTTAAATTGTTTTACTTTAAATTCAGTTTAAAACTTTATGAATTGAGGAAATCAAAATTTCTTCAAAATGCCAAGGAATCATAGTTAAAGTGAGAGGTTTCCTGATATGAGGTTTTGAAGTTTCACAGAGTTCATTATTTGAAGAATTGGATTTATATCCCGTATCGGAGTTAAAGTTAGGTTTTAATTTCCATGGAGTGAATTGAGAAATTCAAATTTATTTCTTCAAAATTATCACTGCTATTTTCTAAGCTGAGCAAAAGGTTCCTTTAGCTTTGGACCAGATACTCAATTATCCCTCTGCAGGGGCTAACTTAAAAGTCCACACAGTGCTGCTTTTAACCTAGCAATAGGTAAAAGAAAAACTCAAAATCTGTCTCTTAAGTTTACAGAATTTAAAGAAAAATTTTGTTCAATGTTGCAGTTAGTAAACTAATCACTTTGTTACTAAACTAGTCTGTTTACACTAGTAGCCTTTTATCAGAATAAGCAAAGCTTAGCTGATTGCTATGAATGTAATTCTACTCTAAAATGTGGGGAAGATTAAAGACATTTGCTTGACAGATTGTACTTTTAAAGCAAAAAGAATGTAGGCATTATTTTTTTTTTTTAATTCCATTTTATTTATGGTGATTGTTAAATGACTTACCAGAATGTTTCTATTCCTAATTTATTTTATTTCCTTTCAGGGAATGCAATTTTATACTCAAATCAAAACTGTTACTCAAATGTGGCGAGAAGATGATGCCACTGGAGGCAAAGCTGCGGTTGCCATGCCAGTCATGAGATAAAAACAAGATTAAACACTTAGATACAAAATTTAGTCTAATTTCTCTTCCCAATTTTATTCACCAGGATCCTTTTCTTTTTTTTTTTCTTGAGAATCTGATACTTTTTTCTTTAATCTATTCATTATTTTTTACCAGATTGTTAGGCATGGACCTGTGTTTTATTTTTTATAATCACACAATTTTGATATATTGATATAAAAAAAAAAATCAAAATTATTCTCCAATTTGCCAATAATTAAAATGTACTGATTATTTCATTTATAATCTCTGACACATGAAAATTTTAGAAGAAACTTAAAAATGTACAGTTTAGGTTAAAGGATGAGAAAATACTCGTTAAAAGTTTTTTTTTTACAAAAAATGAAAGCAAAAATTTTATGCTGATGCCTCAGTTTCAAACACGGTTAAAATTTCTTCAATAAACACAATTTAAAAATGTAGAAAATCGGTTTCAGCCTTTCAAGTTAGTTTCTGAAAATGAATTTTGGAGTTAGTTCCAGAAAACCAATTTTGACCTGGAATAAAATGAATAAGCTTAAGAAAGATTTTCAGTTTCTTCTGGGTTAAATATATATAATTTAAATAATGGATTAATATGATTATTTAATTTGATAAAATATTTGTATGAAGACTATTTTTTTAAATTTATCAACTAATTTAGTTAATGATGGAAAATTAGGACAAATCAGTTTTTTTACCATTTCTTTTTTTTAATTCAATTTTGCATTCATTGAATCTTTAATTTTCATGTATTTAACAAGAAAGCTTTGAATAATCCTGAATAAAATCTATTTTATAGATGATCTTTGTTCTCTTATATTTTTTTCCTATATGCAAATTATTATATATGTACCTATGCACATTAATGGGTATGTCCCAATCCTCATAAATATGTTGGACACTATTGTAAGAGGAGTTATATTGGTGTCTAGCAATTCACCACTAGCAATGGTTATCTACTTCACACAGCTCGTGAGTATTGTATTTTGTTGATATTATAAAGATTACTATTTCATTGTCCAACCTCCATTTTGGTTATTTCTCATTCAGTAATCTTTTTAGGTGACAACACAAATGTAGCTTACAAAAAAAGTATTGTTCTAGGTATTCCCCCCCCCTCTCTCTCTCTCTCTATATATATATTATTATTATTTCATTAGAATATGTACAAACTACTACAAAATACTAAATTTTGTTTCAACGTTGAAAGAACAATGTCTCATCAGGTAATTAACAATGATGGTAATAAACGTTTTATTTTTAAATTTTTTAATTCTTCTAAGACCAGTGCACATTTGTATTAATCAGTTATTGCAAATCGCCTGAAGACACCACATGGTAGAAACCTAGGTCACATAATAACTCATTTACAAATTAAAAATATTCAAAAGTTCTACAATATAATTGTATTGAACACATTTAAAATTAAAAATATTACACTCACTAAAAAATATACTGATACCTAACTGGAAAGAATATATGCTGCATCTATTACAAAAAATTGAACAGTTCCTTACTAGGATAAGATGGAAAACATTCCATTATTCTTCCTAAAAAAATATGCAGGAGGGGAAAAAAGTTAGACGTAAAAAATTTCAATTTTAAAACAACGCGTTATCCCCCTTCAATCAAAGAATTAAATTTGAAAAAGATGTGATTTCCATATTAGACCATATAGAATTTTAAAAAATCAATAACTTTCAAAAATTAATAAACACTGAAGTAAAAAAAAATATAAAAACCCCAACCCACAAAATATCCTTATTAAAGGAGACAAATCCAACAACATCTATCAAATGAACCCAGGGGAATATGAAAAAAAGATAAAGGAAGAAATCACAAAATCTTATAAAAAGTCCCGGATTCTTATATTGAAAGCATTAATAAGGAAGCTTAAAATTATTACAGACAAATTTAAACCAAAAAATAAAAATTTTAACAGGCAGACAAGCTTTCTTAACAAAGACCATAAAGAAGATTTTTCAACAACCCATCAAACTGATTTATAAATCCAACAAAAACAGAAGTGGGCAAAATAAGCCATCAAATATTAAAAAAATGTTTGTGACTTGCTAAGAATAGCCACTCAAGATAACCAGTGGAAGAACACAAGTGATTGCATTTTCTGGTTTCAAAAAATCCAATGAGAAATATGCATTCATTAAATGACATAAAAATACTTTTAGCCCTCAATTTCTGAAAAAGGTTTAATGGAAGCATTTGATTTTGCTAAAAGGTACATAAACACACCATCTGTACATATTGATATAATTCTACATTGCTGCAAAACAATACTTTTCCACAAAGGTAAAGTGTGGATTAAAAAAAATCAAACAACAGCACTTTTGATGTACCACAAGGATCATATGACGAAGCAGAAATTTCAGAATTGATGGGCGTATACATTTTAAATAAAATCAACAAAATAATCTATATAGACAACCATGGATTATACAGAGATGACAGATTAATGATAGCACCAGACAACAAAAGAGAGAATGATAAAATAAGGAAAGAACTTTTCAAACTATTAAAAAATCTAGATTTTGAAATAATGGTAGAAATAAATAGAAAAGTATAACAATATTTATATGTGGAATTAAATTTGCAAACTGGCAATGTCTCTCCATACATGAAATCAAAAAACAAAGTTAAAGTACATAAATACAAAATCCAACCATCCTAAAAGTATAATTAAGCACATTCACAAAGGAATAGAACACAGGCTATCAAAAAATTCATCAAACAAAACAATATTTGATGAAGAGAAAAAAAACTATGAGGATGCACTAAGAAAATCTGGCCATAAGAACATTTTACAGTATAATTCTCAACCGAACAGACAAGCAAAAAATGATAATAGAAAACAAAAAGTTATCTTGTTCAACCCACCATTTGATTTAGAAGTAAAGAGCAAAATAGGACAAATATTTTTAAACTGATAGATAAACACTTTCCAAAAAGCTCAGAACTTAACAAAATTTTCAATAGAAACACAATCAAGCTAAGTTATAGTTGTATTAGTAATTTAGATAGTTTCATAAAAACAAAATGCCAGAAATTTAGATAGCATTGTACAAAACAAGGTTACTAATAAAGAATGCAACTGCAGGGACAAAAATAAATGCCCACTTCAAGGACTTTGTAATACAAAAGAAGTCATTTAGAAGACAAAAGTACATGACATAAACGGTCAAAATAAAATATATTTGGGATCAACCAAAGACACCTTTAAGACCAGGTGGTTCAATCACAAGTCTACATTCAAAATAGAAAACTTAAAAAACTGTACAAAATTGGCTAGCCATGTGTGGAAATTGAAACCAAAATATGGAAAAGACCCAGACATAAAATGGAGTATAGTAAAAACAGCCAAGCCTTACAATGTTGGCAAAATATGTAGACTGTGCCAGGAAGAAAAGTTAGCGATTTTGCTATTCCCAAACAAAAATTATGACTAAGTGCAACCATACCAAAAAAAAACAAACTATTAGGTTCATACAACCATGGATGAAATAGTTATAATTTCTTCTAATTTTAAAAATTGCATGTTCAAAAATTCCCTGTCATGTGAGCATTCCAAAAAAACTACTGTTTGTGAGCATTCTTAAAAAAAACAGTAAATGGTAAAATCAGTTATTGCAAATTGCCTGAAGACACCACATGCTAGAAACCTAGTTTGCTCAATAACTTGTTTACAAATGAAAAAAAAGAAATTTATATATATATAGTTGAAAAAAGTGAGAAGTCATGACCGTTTTGTTTAAAGTGTAGATTTATTATTATTGATATTATTTATCTTTGGTATAATACACTAAGTGTTCACAATTATGTTTGTATTACTACACATGTTTCAAGTCCAAAGTAGACTCTCTTCAGATGAATAAATTTCTGACTTTTCATATCAAGATCCATTTTTAATGTATTATACAAAAGATAATAATAATAATAATAATAATAAATCTACACTTTAAGCAAAACATTCATGACTTCTCACACTTTTCAACTCATCCAATTTCTCTCGGAACAACCCCTATTTCTGTTTTTAGTATATATATATATATATATATATAGTTAATGATGTTTAGTGCCAAAATTGGTGTTTTTTCAGTAGTTTACTGGGAGAAAGGCATTTTTAGGCAAGCATTTTATAATATAAATAACGAAAGTCATCATCATCGTCGTCGTCTTGCGCCCATTGGCTGAGATAGAACTTACTACACCCCTCCAATATTCCTTGTGCATTTGGAACTCTGGCGCAGTTTACAGCGAAATTCATAATCTTGTCAAATAGCTGAATACTTGATGCTTCGCCAGGGCTACCAAGGGTTTTTTTTATTGTGACACCAAACACTAGATGGGTTGCCTCCAGGCCCCATCCTGTTATTTAACCCATAACTGGAGGGAAGTGACGGATTAATACCTCTCCCAAGGGTACCACTGCTGAAGTGAGTGCAGGGTACTCAACTTGAATTTGAACTCGGCTCACCAATTTCTCTTTCCAAGCCGATATCCACTGCACCACAACTCACATCCATCACTGAATATTCCCAAGTGGTCACTCATCTAAGTACTGACCAGGCTCAACGTTGCTTAACTTCGGTGATATGCCGTAAGTGAAAGTGGCTGTTGTGAATTCTTCTTGAACAGGACAATTTAATTGATGCCAAAAACAGTGTCAAAAGTTTAACTTCCATAACCTCTGTAGATGCTAAATGTTTATACTCAGAATGATGTCGGAAAGAGCAATGCAAATAGATGTATACCTATGCTTTATAGATTATGCAAAAGTATGTCAAAAAACTGTTTGAACTACTAAGCTTTATATTGGAAGGATATTAGAAAGGAGTGTAAGACAAGGGTGTGTCTTCTCAACAGACTTATTCAACCTTTACAGTGAGGTGTTACTGAGAGAACTAGAAGTCCTGCCAGGATTCATTGTTGGTGGCCACAGTCTTAACATAAGATATGCAGATGACACCGTGTTGATAGCAGACATAGAAAGAAAATTACAAGAACTAAAGATGCTAGTAAAAAGAAGAAAGGAATAAAAATCAATTATATCAGCAAAAGGATAAGCCCAACACACAAAATGTGAACAGGAGATACCAAAATCAAGCAAGTACAAAAATTTAAATATCTGGGAAGTGTTTTAACAGATTACAGAAAATACAATACAAAAATTTAAAAGCATATTGAGATAGAAAAAGGTTCCTTTGAAAAGCTAAGCAAGGTATTAATAGGGAAATTTTATAAGAAACAGAAAAGAGTACTGAACTGTTATGTAATATTAGTCCTCCAATATGGCAGTGAATGCTGGACAATTTCCTCGAAGATGAAGAAGACTTGAGGCAACAGAAATGTTGTTTTACAGAAGGAGCACTGAGACTGGGAAAATAGAAACAAAAAAAGCTACCAGAAAGTGAGCCAAAATTTCTAGGGGACATAATCAGGAAAAGGGGAGTAGGACATATTTAGAGCAAGTGACAGAGGAATGCAATATATAACTTCCTAAACGAGTTTGTATAAATTGTTAAAGTGGAATTTTGAGATATGGGCAAAAGGCAAAGCTGGCTGATAGCTACAAAGACAAACATTTGTCAAGAGCCTTGGCCACTCACTGTCTGAAGGGACACATTACATAAAAGTCATGGTCATGTAAGCAACAACAAAGTTTTAGAGACAATGAAAAAAAAGAACACTTATGATTAGCATCAGAAATTTTCTGAGGAAAAATGTGTTGTATACTGGTGGTATGTTTGGTATACCTGGAGCCAAGGATGATGATTGGGTTGAAATATAACAATGGGTGTGTATAAAAAATATATTCACTTATTCTCTCATCATTTGACATCTTGCAGAGTGGAGGTGTGTTCGAAGGTGACAGCACATATGCATTGAGGAGCCAGAGGCTGCACTCGTCTGCAGTTTTTCCTGGTTTTTTCTTAGTTCTTAGTTCAAATCTCCTCTTTCAACCAACTGCCTACCACTAATAGTTTCTGTTTCTTATATCAGTGATTATGTCATATCCTGATACATTGTTTATCTTATTCCAACTTTGACGCACCACAAATGCGTGCTTATCTTATTGTTTCCAACAATCAAAATGCACTTCTCGTCTAAAATATGTTGCAAAGGAAAAACAATAATAATAATGTATTGGTAGGAAGCAACCACAGGAAAGTATTTCAAACAGGCAAACACAATCCGCATGTCTTGTCTTAATCTCCGAAACACTATTCTCACGTGAACGACGGCTCAAATACAACAATGACCACCCCCCTCAAAATGAGCATGCCATGTTTTATCCACTTGACCTGGCTACCACTCAGCCAATGAGCGCTCAGCACAGTAAATATAAATGGCTACAAACGACACCAATTCTGTTTACCATGAAGTGCTGTCTGATTCTCCATCTGAACAACGCTCGCCAATTCGCTGTCGCCACACTCCCTTACAAAACATACACCCGACTCTGGCTCATTTAGGTCGCTGAGGTAAGTCACTGCTACAAAATACAATTCATTGTTTTATAACCTGAAATAATTTAATGTAAATTATATTCGCTTCTGACCTTGCTACTCAGTTTTCAAAAACATAAAATATTCGACAGCAATCAAATATTTATCAAAACAATGTCTATTTTTGTTTTACTAGCCAGAGTGCATATTTTTACTGTTTCATAAAAATACACTTCAGGAAATTAATCACCAGATCTTATAATCTATAACAAAAAAGACTTTAAAAATTTGACACTCACAGAACATTAAAGGTAACATGGACAGAGGAAAACTGTCCATATCCTACCTAAATGGGCTCGTGTAATTAAGATATTATGAGAGACTGCAAAAAGACAAACCTTTAAGATCTAGAAATGACAAGAAATTGTGGAGAGCCATAATTGCCCACGTCCTGAAGGGATAGGGCACATAGAAGAAATATAAAATTATTTTTGTAAATAAACAATCTAATAAATAAATAGTGTTTAACATTTTTGTTGTCAATTCTCAAGAAAAAAATGTATAAATTAAGTTCCATGTTTGGGTTTTATCAAAATTTTATAAATAGCCTTTTTTAAAAGATAAAAAAAAAATAAAAATTACCAAGGGAGTATTTATTAGTGTCAAGAGAAAAATTGTACTTTTTATTCATTTTTTCTTTTTGCAGATACAATTGTTAAACTTTGCCAAGCAAATTCTTGTTACTCAAAATCTATTTCCACAACATATCACTAACAGTAACTTCAATTTGATTTATCAAATTGTACACTCACATGTCACTTAACTGCCAACCACACTTATACATTTTGGTCTTTGAATATCAATGCTTAACTGAAAGATAGTTTGAGAGTTTTAATATTTGGCTGATTAACTTTTATAATTGTACAACATGGTTTCATTTAGTATTGAATCAACCATCCAGCTCTGAAATGTATGAAACCACACATATCATACATTGATTACAATAATTTCAAAGAAAGTGATGAACTCTTTAATGGAAGAGGAAAAAATCCAATCCTTTCCTCTGTTATTCTTTTTTGTTCTATAAAATGAACATGTAACCACATTGTTGAAAATCTTCACATGTTAAGAGTTAATACAAATTTATATTTCAGAGACCTTTATATTTCATCTGCCATGTGCAACTTTCATATTCTTCTGGCATCAGTTTACTGCATTTTTTGTGTATAATACGAGAAATTTTGAAATTAAATGGAAGTCGTATTATACACATTTTCAGAAATTTTTACTTCAGTTAAAAAATCTTATTTAAAATAGCAAGATTGCAAATACACTCACAGCGCCATCTCGGGTTATTCTTTTTATTGCTATTTATTAGACTTTACTGCCAGTTATAAAAACTTTTGCTGCATGTTTGCTCTTTAACAGTGCCTTATTATTTTATTTTTTTGCAATAATTATGTTATTGAGTAGTGAATATATATATATATATATATATATATATATATAGTCATCCACAGACAGATCTGTTTTGCTGTATCACAGCTCATCAGTACGGGTAGATATTGCTTTTACCCAGGATTGAAACCCAACTAAATTGATGTCAGTCGGTTATTCTACCTCTGAGCTATGGATGCTCATTAAAAGAAGGCAGACTTTTAGCATGTGATATATCATGTATTCATACACCAGTAGTTAGAGCGCTCTAATTCATTACTGAATGAGATGTGTGTGTGTGTATATATATATATATATATATATATATATATATATATATATATACTAGCAGTATAGCCTGGCATTGCTCGGGTGTAATAAAAGCTTTAAAACTAATCCATGATCCTGGAGCTAAGACTCAGCCTAAAGAATATTTGTGTGAAGTTTGGTGAGAATCAGATAAAAATTGTGGATTTGTATAAAGGACATAGAGACAAACAGACACACACACAAACAAACATCTTGCTGTTTATATATATATATATATTATCGATTTTCTGCACTATTGTAAGAATTGCAACCTTGAAACTTCTGAATATCGTTTCTCATGTCTTTGTCTATGAGTGTATCAAATTTGATTAAAATCGGACCACTCCTTCTATAACCCGATTTTTTCGATTATCGATTTTTGATATTTATTGGGGGTACCTTGACACAAAACCTAGCTAAGAACACTCGCAGACGTTTATAGTACAACTGTGTAAATTTTCAAGTAAAATGGTTCAGCCGTTTCGGAGTCTATAGGTAACGGACACACACACACACACACACACACACAAAGTTCTATTTATAAATAAGTTTATATATATATATATCCTCTCGATTATAATAAAGACCATTGTATAATATATATTTCTCTCCTGTCAAGCTCAGGGGTTTTGGATTTTTTTTTTCTTATGTCTTAAAGTTAAATACTCGATACTAGGTACATCAACATATATGTTGTTGTCATTTTAGATTTTATATTGATATAAATATTTTGCCATCATTTTTTGATGGCACGTGCCCTCTTGTAGATAATAATATGCAAAGTAGGCAGATGTTAATGATAACTGTTTATAAAAAGTGTTTGATATGTCAGCATTATTTGTTCATTGGAAATTTGGTAACTGAATATTTTTTGTCGCGGAGAAAATTCACTGAAATTGATTTAAAAAAAAAATTAATTAATAAAGAAAATACACAAGATCTGTCATGTTTTGATAACATTAATGTTACAGCAAAGAGCAAAGCACCTTTCCACAAAAGTTCAAAAATAATTTTTGATATGGAAATTAAAAGAAACATGCAAAGCCTAAACATTTGGTTCATTTTTATTCTTTAATCTTGAGAAAAATTAAATACTTTAGTGAAATATGTGTACAGCATTGAGATTTTAATGGATAACATGGTACAAATTAAAACCTAAAAAGGGATTTAAGTTGAAAGGAAGTATCAGAAAAAACTAAATAACATTGCAAAACTTACAAAGTTAAGAAAGTAATAAACATGGCCATAACTTATAATTGAAAGTAGAGTTGTTTTAGTGAACATTTTATTTTTCTATCAGTCAGTCAGTTAAGTGCCATACGTGATACACGCTTGGGTGATCATGTCTCGAAAGAGACATGACTGACTGGGCAGAAGATTATCCCGCAGTAGGTTGCCATTGCTTTCTGCAGTAGATTGGTTGCCAACCAAGGCTATAGAACCCAATTGGTCCTGTTATTTAACCCATAACTGGAAGGAATGGGCGGATTAATACCTTTCCCAAGGGTATTTGTGCGTAAGTGAACGCAATGAATTCAGCTGGAATTCAAAATATTTAAAAAAAAAAATCATTAGCTTCAAAGATTGCGATATGAGCTCTGGTGAAAAAAAATAGTTACTGAGACATTAGATTTATAAGTCCTAGAAATTTATACACTGATGTCCTCAATGAATATAGGTGTTGATTAGTTCCAGTGACTTGACCCAAAGAGTTGTGAGTTCAATACTTGGCTATAACAGAAATAACTTAAATTGAGTTAAAGGGAGATAACTACAAAGGTGATAGCATATGGATTGAAATAAAATTTTGAAAGTAGCCTACAAGTTCTTCTTTATGGGCCGTGTCCTTTCAGAATGTAGGCGATTATGGGACTCCACTTACCTCCTAACACAAAAATGAGTCACATGAGTCATGAATTCCTATGTCTTGAAAAATTAAAAAATAAACAGATGACCAAGCAAAGGAACCAAATTGATGTGTAGATGGTTACTGTATATATGGGGAGCACGTTTATGTTCTAATGTGTGTTTCTTTATCAGTTTATTCTTTTAGATGTGCTTCAATACTGCTATATACTTACTACTGTTACATGATGTTCCTAAAATGAAGGAATTTCAGTAAAATTTTTCAGGAATTTTTATTTAATGATTAAGCTGAATAACCTGTGTATGGAATGAAAGATTCTCTGTATTTTTCTTACAGAATTCTTTCAGCCCCACTCTGCCAAACATCCATACAAAAGGATTTCGCATTATTCAATGTTTTTGACAAAATTCCTACCTCCTACATTTTCTTGTCACTTTTCCATTACTGTTTATAAATTAATTTTAATTAAAATATTATGACTCACTTTAATAAGTCAAGCTTATAAAACAATACAGCATATTTTTTGTTTCATGCAATTATATTTTCATTGTTGGGAATTTTTATTATACTTTTTGTCTGACTGACACATATTTGTATTTACACACAAATTGATATTACATACAAGGCCAAAATTTTTAAATGCCATATCCCTTCAGGGCATAAGTGATCATATATAACCTCCTCAGTTGGTCCTGGTCAACGATAACCAATAATGTAGCCGTATGACCCATATTGGTCTTCAAGTTCCTTTAGACCACTCATTAATGCGTTGTTTGTTTTGTTGCTGTTGGTGACACAGTTCTACTTGATTTAACTGCCATGTATCTGTTCATGAGCACTTACACTTCTGCCATATTGTTTTTAATCCCAGAGAGTGAGAAGATCACTGAAGAAGCAAACTTGAAGTGAGGACTCTTCTGACAGCTGGGAGTTACACAACAAAAAAAGAATTCTTTGAAATAAAGAATAAACTCAGGGATATAAAAATATAACAATATTTATAGAAATATAACAACAATTTAATTTATATATGATTTGTTGTATACAACAGTTTTAACACTTCCCACTTAATATCAAATGACACTGGGATCCCCTTCAGAGTATGTAGTTTGTGTTAGCAGTAACTTAGATTTCTCAGGGCTGGCACAAGGTCTTGGTCAGAACGTCTCTCTGTCGCTCATCTTCTCCTGCTCTGGTCATCTTTCAATCTTCTGATCTGATCTGTCAGCTGTTCAAAATCTCCAGCTTATATGGAGTCCTGCATCTGGCAGGGGTGGACTTTGCTGCCCAGAGTTTGAGTTTGGTTGTATTCAACCCTTAGCATCAACCCCCACCCCCACCTGCTAAAATTCCATATTCCCAAAACATCTTTACTGAAGTGATTTTCCAAACTTGGGGTCGTCCAACCCATTTTTAAGAGTAGTCAGAGAAATAAAGTCACCCCTTTTTACTCTGACTTCCTTCACATCTCATTTCACACTAACCATTCCACATGGGCTGTGCTAATCTCTCTCTTTCTTCTTCCACTTTCTTAGTAGTAAACTTCAGCCTATTTCCTGTGACAAATTCAACTTCCGTAATGGTGTAGCAAAAAGAGATTTTCAGTCTTTCTTTATCAGCTGGTCCCATGCTGTGATTTCTCTATCGACCAAACCACTCAGAAATCGGGAAGGAAAAGAAAAGAAAATTATTTCTATTCTCTTCTTAAAAACAGAAGTTCATCTTTTTTCTCTGTCTATGCATTCTTTTATGATCAATAGAGCACACAGCTGGTTTGTCCATGGTCACTTCAAAATAGTAATTAAATTTTTCTTATCACTTGTACCCAAATGTATCCAAATTAATGTTTAGATATAAAGTTTTTATGATTTTTTGTAATCATTTACAATGTTTTTTTTTTACACAGATGAGGACAACAGTCCAAACAGTGTAAATAGTGTAAGCAAATTTTACTTATCAAATACAGTTAAAAAAATGCATATTTTGCTTGGGGTGATTCATAATTAGAATTCTGGTTGGGATATACTTTCCATTCAATGTATCTAATATATAAAAATATAAACTTTAATTAGATTTAATCTTGAAATAGCAAAATTTTTAAGTTGTTTGTAAGCCACAACATGCAGAAATTAGTTATTTCTATACGTTTTTCAAATATTTAAAACTAAATGCTCAAAAATTGGCAAAAGTTATTAATCTAATTTTCACATCAAATCTATTATTTAAAACCGAGTGCAAGATTGGTTTTCTAAAAATGTGAAACATCAACTTGCCTTAATGTACCAATGTTTGGTGAATCTTGCCCACTGTAGCATGAAAGAGCATTTTAAAATGCTCAAGTAGGATTTAACTTACCGCAAAGCACTTAGAAAAACTATCACAAGAACCACTGTAGAATTATCTGTGATCCATTACTGAAGTCTTTCTACAATTTTTTAGCTAGTACTAAGGGGTTACATTTCAAATGATTTTTACATGATTATAAGGAGATACAGTATTTTGATGTTAGGGTCATTGAAATGTTGATTTGGGAAAATGGGTTGTGCTGAGACTTTTTTATATCCCTTGCAGCAAACATTTTATAAGAAAGAAAAAAAGAAATCTCTAAGCAAATATTGCTAAGTCATTCATGCTATGTTTTTGGTTATCAATCTGATGGCTTTACCAAGACCAAATGTCTACTTTATAAGTAGTACTGCTGAAAACATGTCTGACAATGTCATTGGTAGGTAGATAAAGGTTTAGTCATCAGTGGACTGGGGAAACTAACATTTGTCAGTGGGATCACTATTACTGTGTGGTTCACATCTTGTAGCCAAGAGGAGAAAGTGAAAGATTCTGTCCTTTCTGGAAGTGTGGTGGGGGGGTCATAAAATAGTCAGTTAAGTGCCATACATGAAACACACTTGGGTGATCATGTCTTGAAAGAGACATGACTGACTGGGCAGAAGATTATCCCACAGTAGGTTGCCATTGCTTTCTGCGGTAGACTGGTTGCCAGACAAGGCTAAAGAACCCAATCTGTCCTGTTATTTAACCCATAACTGGAAGGAAAAGACGGATTAATACCTTTCCCAGGGGTATTTGCGCGTAAGTGAATGCAATGAATTCAATTGAATTTCGAACTCGGCATGGTGTAATGGTTAGCAAGCTTGTCTCACTAAAACCAGTTACAACTGAGTAGTGAGTTCAATCCTCACTGGGTGTCCCATACTTTCGGCCTTGTGCCACATCTAAGCAGTGCTTAGTAAATCATAAAATAGAGAGGTCATAAAATCACACATGACCAGAAACTCTTTCCAGTTTCTTTATAACTTGTTGCATGAAAAAATGAATTTGTTTTTTGGTTGTTATTATTTTATTTATTGTTTTTTTTTTATTTTCCCTATAGATAAGAACAATTTACCTTTTGGAATAAATAAAGGGTTTACTTCAAAGGTTTTTGCATAAAATAGTAATATTTGAACATTGGCATATGTCTCCGTATTTTTCATCCTCGTTAAAGAATCTGTATTTTTAGATTAATGATTAAAAATAGTTTCCAGTGAATTAAGTCTGCAGCTCTTAGTGAGAATCTTCCTTCTTTTAGTTTGAATTTGAGTTTTGTTTAATGGCATATCAACCTCTGCATTATTTAATGCCAAAAAGGTGGGGTTTTAACATATTTTTTAATGTTTGGTTATAGTGAGAAGGTTGATTTAGTCAGATTTTAAATGAAAATTTTTTGTTTTTATTCTTTTTTTATTTTAGAAAACTGAAAATGTCTTCTAGTTTTGTATTCAAAAATGTTTTGCTGAGAATAATTGTTTTTTCCTTCAAAAATGTGTTATGGTAATTAATAATTTTTTCTTCAAAAATATCTTGTTGGTAATATTTTTCCTTCAAAAATGTATATTTTTCTATAAAAGTCTATTTTAATGTATATATTTCTATAAAAGTTCATTTTTATACTTTCATAGTGTTTTGACCCCAGTTTGGGGGTTAACTATTTGCCCATAGCTGGGATCCTAACAGGTTCTACCACTGTGAATCAGGGTGGACTTGAGAACAACATCAATTAATCTGATCTTCAAATCAGAGGCCTTGCTACCAGATGCAGTTTACCATCATGTCTTCCTTATTTTAACCTGTTACAGGGTCAAGTGTTTTGTTACCTTGTCTTAAAAATGAATCTTCTATCAACTACTAATATATATTAACAGTTGATAGAAGATTCATTTTTTTCTACTGAAAATGAAATGAATAAAATGTACAACAATAAAATACAACAAATAAGACTTTGCAACATGTGTTGAAATTAATGATAACATGAAATTTTGTGATGTTTTTACAATACTGTTTTTTATTTTGGGGATACGTTTGTGATGAATATATATGTTCTTAGTGCTACTCACTTTTCCTTAAAATTGTCTTACTGTTTTATAATTGCTATGAAAAGTTCTGTAGTTGAGGAGGTGTTTGAAACTGCCAATTGTTGAATTTTAGCAGAGCAAAAATAATGCATCTTGTTTTGTCTGTGTTGAACTCACTATTACTTTTTTTAATTACTCTAGCTTGTTGGGGAATGGTTATGTCCCTGCTTCAGAATGTCACTGGCAACAGTGGAAAAGTTATATTTAAAATTATGAAAGTTTTTACTTTTTTTATGATGAAATATCATCATCAAAGAGAATAAACCTTACAAACTGGTTTGGTTTAAGTTTAACAACCCATCAACCATTTTGGTCATTTAAGGGTCAGTCTTTGAATATTGGGATCACATTTTTTTTTTTAATATGGTTCAATTGTCTTATCAAAAATAATTTGTTGGTAATATATTTTTCATTGAAAAATGTTTTGTTGGTAATATATTTTTCATTGAAAAATGTTTTGTTGGTAATATATTTTTCATTGAAAAATGTTTTGTTGGTAAATACCTTCATAGCATTTTGACCCTGGTTTGAAGGTTAACTATTTACCCATAGCTAGGACCCTAGCAGGTGCTACCACCCCGGGTCAGGATGGACCTGGGAACAACAGCAATTCAGAGGTGGTTCCATGCTCTTCACAACCTCCCAATCAGAGGCCTTGCTGCCAGATGCAGTTTATGGTCATACCCAGGACTACGAACTGGTTACAGAATCACAAAGAAAGAACTTTACCAAATAAAAGAAACCACATCACTGGAGAACTTTCAACAGAGGCAACAACTAAAATGGATAGCACATGTAACAAGGTTTTGATGTTCCACACTACTTCAAACAAAAGGTTGGGAAGAAAACTCACATCATTACTGGAACATTTACTTCACTTGAGAAACCTATTCTTCTGAAAAATTATTTAAAGATATAGATTTTATAACTGACAAAATGGCTGCTCGGTCAATAAAAGCCGAATGTTTTCACATTGGGAAATGGTCAATATTACTGTGATTGTTATAATCAGGCCCATTGCCAGAGTGTTTTGAGTTGAGGTGCTGACCTTTAAGTCAACTACAGGTCAGGGATACTAAAATCAAACAGGTGCAGAAATTTAAATACCTGGGAAGCATTGTAACAGAGGATGGAAAGTGCGACACTGAGATCCAAGGGTGCAATGGCATGGCCAAAGTTACATTTCAAAAGCTAAGCAGAATATTGAGAGACAGGAAGATTTTGTTGGAAAGAAAGAAAAGAGTACTGGACTGTTATGCGATATCTGTTCTCCTATATGGCAGCGAATGCTGGACAATCTCTTCAGAGATAAAGGAGAATCTTGAAGTAACAGAAATGTGGTTCTACAGATGGATGCTGAGAATACCAAGGATCTAACATGTGAGCAGGGACAAGGTTTTGGAGAGGATGCAAACAAAAAGAAAACTTGTACTTAATACCAAGAAGCGACAGCTGAAGTTTCTGGGACATGTAAAAATAAATGAATTCCTTGCATTCATTTACACACAAATACCCTTGGGAAAGGCATTAATCCATCTCTTCCCTCCAGTTATGGGTCAAATAAGAGGACAGATTGGGTTTTATAACCTTAGCTGGTGACCAGTCTAGTGCAGAAAGTAATGGCAACCTACTGCGAGATAACCTTCTGCCCAGTCAGTCATGTCTCTTTCGAGACATGATCGCCCAAGCGTGTATCACGTATGGCACATTAACTGACGGAATAAGAAAGGAGGTTTTGGAGATCTAATACTCACAGGGTGGATAGAGGGAAAGAGAAGCAGGGGAAAGCAACATGAGGCATACTTGATGGGCTTGAGCAAGTGGATGGCAAAGCAGGGTTTGGGAGAGATACTAAGAGAAAAAGTGTTAAAAGTGACAAGGGATATGGGGTAAGTGGAGGTCCATGATCGCCTATGCCCTAAAGGGACAGTACATAAACAAGAAGAATGAGCCTGAGTAAATGGATGGCAAAAACATGGTTTAGGAGAAATAATGAAAAGACAGAACTTATTAAAAGCTACAAAGAACAGGAAAATGTGGAGAGCCATGATCACATACGTTCTGAAGGGACACGGCACATAATGTAGAAGAATGAGCTGGAGTAAATGGATGGCGAAACAAGGTTTAGGAGAAATAATGAAAAGACAAAATTTATTAAGAGCTATAAAGAACAGGAAATTGTGGAGGTCCATGATCGCCTACATCCTGAAGGGACATGGCAAATAAAGAACAAGCCATGAATATGAAGTTTCACACTGTTTTTATAGAAGGGTCTAAATGATCCAATCCTCCTCCTCTGGTAACAGACCTGCTCATAGTCAGCCTATATTTTCTCTGTCATTTATTTGGATCCTGAATAGAAAGCGATCCAAGTAAGCCAAATACAAATTTAAATGACAAGGTTGATGTATTGGGTTGATTAACTTCGGGGAAACAGACTCAATTTAAACTCTTGGTCTAAACAATAGTCCAATATATTTCCAAGCCTTATCTTTTATTGTTTCTATGGAATTCTACCTGGGCTTTCAACAATGTCTCTAACTGGAACAAACAATATTGATTAGTATTGTTTACAATAGATGAGTAATAACAAAGTAACAATATAATAAAATAATAAGACTTCCAGCTGATGCCAAAAAGAAGAGAGAGAAAAATTCTGAAGGTTGCAAAATAGAGCAAAATTTATAACAGGACATATTACACTTTTCCCTCATATCATCTAATGCTTCATTAACAGGACTAACATTTACAGGTATAAAAGTCAAAGATGAATCGATTAGGTAAGAGTAATTTTGTTTCTTTTAAATTTACAAATACTTATTTCTTACAGATTTCTTATTGGTGATATCCATTCCATCTATATTACTGGTGTTAGAAATATTTCATGATATTAACTTCCCATTGAAATGAGATTTGCTTGACACAATCTCCTTGGGTAGGTTAAAAACTAAGATAAATCTAAGAGTCATTTTTGGACACAGATTTTTACCACAAAAAGCAAAATACACAAAAATATAGTAAAAAATTATAAGATCACATGAAAAATTATATAAAAATCTGAGCCACAGCACATTGTCTGTTATTTTTAATGAATCTTGCATAAAAGAGAGATTGCTGCATAAACACACACACGAATATCAATAAATATACAGTATACACACAAGTACATGCACATATATAAATATTTTTCTGGTGTTAATAAAAAAGTGCTCAATGTAATATAACTATAAATATATATTAATAAATATACATATTATCCTCCTGTCTATAGCATGACTCGAAGTTTCATGCACTATGCAATCATCAGGTGCATATTATTAACTGCAGCTCTTAATATGAACCTAATGGTCGCATAGTGAATCAAACTCTGAGTTGTATTATAGATGTAGGAAATATGTATATTTATTAATATATATTAATAAATAAACATATATTTATTTATAAATATGTATATTATTAATTCATGTCCCTATATATATATAGTCATCCGCAGACAAATCTGTTTCACTGTATCACAACTCATCAGTACAGTTAGACTCCGATTGCTTTTAACCCAGGATTGAAACCCGACTGAATTGGCGTCAGTCGACGATTCTACCTCTGAGCTTTGGGTGCTTGGTAGAAGGAGGCAGACTTTTTAGTGTGTATATTATCATTATACAAGCCCAATAGCTGAGTGTTCTAATTCATTGCTGAATGAACGATGCATAGATGCTAGAGTAGCTACTGTTTTTCAAAGTCTACCATTCTTCCAGAGTGCTCAATCAGGGTGTGAGAGCATAAATCGTCATCTGCAGACAGATCTGTTTCACTAGTAAATATATATGATGGTGCACATATGTATAGTATTATTATTCAGGTATTAATAAAACAGTGTTCACTGTATCAACAGAGCTGCATTATATATATATTAATAAATATACATATTATTCTATGTCGATGGCATGACTCAGAGTTTCATGCATTATGCAATCATCAAATGCATATTACAAATTGACAGTTTAATAGATTTGAATTTAAGTTCACTCAATGTTCATGGGAATTAAATCTTACAAAGTTAAGTTACTGCCTTTTTAATAACAAGATTAAGATTTAAATATTTTAAAATTACATGCAGATATAAAATTTAAATTTAAAATTTAAAATGTAAAATAAAAAATATTAGTTTGAAATATGCATCAGATGATTGCATAACACGTTCAATTCTAAGTCATGCCATCGACATTGGACAATATATATATATATATATATATATATATATATATATATTATCCTCGCCAATAGTACAACTTGCAGTGTCCTGCACAACCCAATCTTTAGGTGCTGAGTATAAACTGATCATTACATAATTTTAATAACTATATCTAGTTGTTGTCATAGATATACATTTTACTGGGATTACTGTTATTTTTATTTTAATTTAAAAATTATATATGGTATTTAAAATAAACAGGATTTGTATATATGAGTATATAAACATTTGTGTGGATTTTAGTAAATATAAATTCTTTTTATCTTGGGGTGAATTAATATTTGGAGTGAATTAAAAGAAAAGATTCAAGAAATTATTTTATGGGATTTTTTGTGTTTTTTTTACAGATAAATCTCCACAAATAAAAGCTGGACTTGTTACACATTTACATCGTAAGTAAAAAAGAATTTTCTTTAAAACTTGTTGGTCAACAATTATAAAGTAGAATAGCAAACTGTACAGTTGGAGTATAATAAGGTAAAGGTTTTTGAATTATAACAGTTATTTAAAAAAACATTCATTTCATATTTCAAACCCATATAAAAAATATCATTGTTAAATTAATTTTTCATTTTGTATTAAAAAATCAGACTTCACTGACATAACTTTTGTTATATTCGCTTTAAATCAAAACTTGTTGGTTGGGTGTGAATGCTAAGAAAGCAAAATCAAAAAGGTCCTTCGAAGATCACCCCCAGAGGCTCTTTCCTTGCACTCCTGGTGGGTTGACCTTTGCAATTGCACCCCCCGTAAAAAATTAAAATGAAACATAAAATGCAATATAAAAGAAGTCAATCCTGAATTTTTGCTGAAGCTTAAGCAAGTCAGTCAAGTGCCATATGTGATACACACTTGGGGCGATCATGTCTCGAAAGAGACATGACTGACTGGGCAGAACGTTATCCCGCAGTAGGTTGCCATTGCTTTCTACAGTAGACTGGTTGCCGACCAAGGCTATAGAACCCAATCCGTCCTGTTATTTAACTCATAACTGGAGGGAAGAGATGGATTAATACTTTTCCCAAGGGTATTTGCCTTAAGTGAACGCAATGAATTCAACTGGAATTCGAACTCGGCTACCTGATTCCTCATTCTGGGTGGATATCCACTGCACCACAAATGTACAGGACGAAAGAAGTGACTGCACCAAATGCTTAAGCAAGAGCATGACAAAAAAGTCTTGAGTCATGATCCACTCTGTCTGCCTTTAAGGAAGCACTAACAACACCAAAAGCAGTCATGGTGTCAATGTCACCACCATTGTCCTGGTCAACTGATTTACTGCTCACATCAACTCCAGACCCTACCAACACTCCCCATCCTCCAAGTCACTTCTCTGGCCACAAAGAGACTTGCCATCTATAGGATATACAAAGAATTTTATCTTAACAATTCTTGTCTTATTTTCTTTTCATATTGTGGTACTTGTTGCATTTGCTCTATCATGTTGTCATATGCACAGTTATAAAACTTTGTCAGTATACAAGTATAATTGTCTTACAATTTTTGATTATCTTATTCCTTTGAAAGTTTTTTATTTTTCATAAAACATTTCTTTTCCAAGCTACAATCCTGATTTCACTTCAGTACTTTATACTAAATCTTATTGGTGGAAGTAACCCCTTTTCAGCTTTTTGGGTATGTGTAAAAAGTAAAAAAAGGGGGTTGTGTACTGTGAACCTGAAGAGGTGAATTCTATTTCATATCAGGTCTAGGTTGACAGGATGCTAAAGTTAGCACTCTGTACAATAAACACACATGGCATAGACAGTATATCTAATTCACTCATTCACAGACAGCGTAAATTCAAGTTTTTCTTCATTATTTACAGAGACTTTTAAGAAAATTCCTTGAAATTATCTCTACAAAAAAGATGTTCCTGACCAAATATATATTTATATTTTGTTTTGTTCCACTTTTTGTTTGCATTGATTTCAATCTTACTGGGAATTTTCCATTATCTTCTCAAATATTTCTATTAATTTTTGTTATTTTTCTGGAGTTCCAACAACTGCTGCTGTTGCTGCTTGTATTTTTATCACTTAAGCTGATATTTAATTTGGAATAAATATCACTTAAGCTGATATTTATTCCAAATTTAATAGGCAAAAGCACACAAATGCATGCTGGAATTTTTTTTTCTTCTCTTAGCCAATAAAATAGGCCGGTTTGCAGTTTGACATAATAGTCCATATTTGCCTCGTCTAGAAGACAGAATGCTACGTTAGCTTGTCTGAATTTGCTTTTGTGTGCCGACGTCAATTCTTAGTTTGTTAACATTTTGCATTATTAATTTGCCTTACATGTTTGCTTGCTTACTTGATATTATTTTATTTTGTCCTGTTCTTTTTTCTTTTTATTGCAAGCTTTATTAATTCTGCTTGTTGGACATTTATGTTATTTATTTTGAATATAGCCATGACTACTCACTTTACAGTTTGTCTATTTTCTCAACACTTTTAGTTTTTGTTTAACACACGACCCTTGACCCAGTAAGAATGATCTGGTGATCACACGGTTAACTATGGATTTCTTTACTTTGTGTTAACTTTGCAAGGGATATATACTGTTGAATTTATAAATTCGAAATTCAGATGATGAAATGATATCCAATTTTGGGAAGGTGGATCAGAATCAAACCAGTCATATGGAAAGGGAACTAACGTTGAGAGGCCTGAAATCCTCTAAGACACTGGTTGGTTATAAAACATCACTGAAAAGGCGCTAACCCTAAACAGAAAAGTGTGTTTTGTGAACTACCTTATCCAACAAATGTATCATTTACGTGATTCATCAATGTTGAATGCTTATAATAACATGAATGTAATCAGCAACTTTGGGGAATTGGCGGAGCCAATTGCAGCAGCTGGAGGGTTGCTGTCAAAACTGGCATTTGAACATGTGAGGAGAATAGAGAGGACCATTGGGAGGAAAGAATGAGGGACAGATGGCTGAAATAAGCACTAGTACCTATAGAGCCAGATGTGACTTTCACGGGCAACAATTGCAACAGAACCTGGCGTTCAAAGATCAAGCTCTACATCCACAGCAGGCACTGGAAATTAACAACACACTAGACCAACTCATGACATATACTCCATTGTTATTCATATATTGCAAGAGCCACCACTTTGGTTGCAGGTTGTGAACGTTTTATGGTAAATATTTAATTGCTTCTAGTACATTTGTCCCACAAACAATATTTAGTGGACTTATGTGAGTCTGAAGAAAAACAAGATGAAACATGGGTTTTAAAAAAACAAATGATTCATGTATTAACAAAAATAAATTAAATCAATGTGTACAGAGCTCAAAAAGAAAAAATAGAGATATAAAAACTGAGTTATTTTAAATAGTAGACATTAAAAACTTATCTATTTAAGAATTGTGTGTGGATGCAAATAAGAATGTGTGTAGAAGTGGTCAGTCAACCAGAGAAAGAAACATTCCATCTGGGACACCTTTATCTATGTTCTGTTACATATTGGATTAAGAGAAAGAGGAAAAAAAAATGTTTGTCTTTTTATAGAACTTAAACAGCACAACCGAATGACTGTTTTTGATGAAGCCACACATGACAAAAGGATGTCAATAACCTGAGATATCTGATCATTGCAAATTTTTGTGCCTGATTTTCATTGTTAATATAAAATGACTGCGAATGGCATTTATTTCTGGTGTGTTCAAGATTAAAGCCTTGCATCATTTAGTTCAAGTCAGATTTTTTTAATGTTGGCGGTTTGTCCCCAAATAAATTCCTTAAAGACGGAGGATGAGAAAATTTGAAAAATGGTAAGTGTCAGAATTATGTCAAAGAATATTCAGAAGGTTTAATTGGATAGTGTTCCATCTCTTCAGACAGTCAAATAGTGGTTGGGCAAATTTTGTCGGTATGCTTTTAACCTAAATGATCAATCACACCCTGATGAAAAGGCTCTGCTTGCCATCATGGAGAATAAAATCAAAGTGTTAAATGTAAGAAATTGCTAAGAATTTGAAAATAGATACTTCAACTGAATTCAAAATTTGAGTTTGTTCCCAAACTCGACATGTGGGTGTCACATTTTCTGATGGAACAGAACAAGATTGAGTGTGTTTCTGCAGCAAATTCTTTGCTGTTACTCTACGAAAATGAGGCATTCTTGGACAGAATTGTCACAGGCAAGGAAACATGGATCTTTTGTGTGAATGTTTGATGCAAACAGAGCTGAAAACCAGCTTGTGAATGTGTCGAACCCATGACTCAGGAAAACGTGCATCCAATGAAGGTGTTGCTCTCTGTTTGGTGGGGTTGCAGGGGGATAATTGTAATTCCCTTTAAGCTTCTTCCAACTTTTAAATGTATAATTGTCTAGGTTGCTTTTTTAAGAGAAATGCATTTATTTGTAGGCCAGACGGTTTGTGTGAAATTTGTTACAAATGTATATCTTTTTTGGGTGAGCAGTTAAAACCTGCCAATATTTGATGTAACCATTTCCAGTTTATGGAAAATTATTTTTTGTAAATACTGACAAATGAAAGACATGGTCTCAGACTCTAATAATATCCTGAATGGTGGGGGCAAAGATGAGCCTAAATTATCTGAATAAATGAAGCTTGGATCAATAGATACAAGAAGAAGTCCTTTTGACAATAAGGAGAGAAAAGCATTTGACAGCAGGGGAAGAAGGCAGGTCAACATCAAAGAAGGCATTGACATCAAGAAAACATCAAGAAGGCTCTATCACCAGCCAGCCACAGAGAGACTCAAGAAATCTGAAATTCCAGTGAAAATTCTCCTGAGGTTGGACAGCCTACAATGAAAGAATTTATGGGAATAAAGAATAAACTGTGTAAAAAAGGACTCGAAATAATAATAATAAATATCCAGTGTTCCAGAGACACTCGTGGGCAATTTGCAAGTTGGTCTTTTCGTTTTTTCCTAAAGGTGATTGCATTTCTATATTTTACTACTTTATTGTGTTATCTTTTCGTCATTTTTCAAAATCCTTGTTTTTTTTTCCTTGAGTTGTAATTTTTTTCCTAATTTTTTCCTGGTGATCATTTATTATAAATTGTTATCCTGACTTAATAAGTGTACAAAAGAAGATTTTTGTGCATATTTTGTTTGAACAATTTTTTGAAATTTTAAACTGTAAATAAATGTTTTTTTCCTTTTAAAAGTCTACACAGTGGTTATCTTGAGTTTTATAATTTTGCCCTTATTAAAGTCTCACTATTTCTACTAAGAATTTATACCATACAGTCAGTTGAAAATCTCACAATCTGTTTTAAAAAAAAAACAAAATTTCGATGAAAATGACATCAACAAGCTGGTAATGATGGAAGTCAGTCAGTTAGTTAAATGCCATACATGATACATACTTGGGCAGACTGAATGGGCAGAAGATTATCCTGCAGTAGGTTGCTATTGCTTTCTGCGATAGATTGGTTGCCAGCCAAGGCTATAGAACCCAATCTGTCCTGTTATTTAACCCATAACTGGAAGGATTAGATGGATTAATACCTTTCCCAAGGGTATTTGCGCGTAAGTGAATGCAACGTATTCAACTGGAATTCGAACTCGGCTCCCCGAGTTGTCGTTCCGAGTGGATATCCACTGCACCACAATGCAGTGATGCAAGACAGTTGTTAAAACCAATGTATACTTGATAAATAAAGTTTGTTTTTTATGAGTATGTAAATTTTTGTTTTTAATTTTCTAGTCAGTCACAAAATAAACAGACTCTTGTGAAATATTGTCTTTTCATACACGTATAAAGAAGAAACAATATGTTGGTAACAGCCTGGTTAGTTCATTGAAAACAATTTCTAAAAAAAAAGTAGTTTAATCTCATGGCAATTGTCAGTTTCACACCTTTTGCAATGACTGATTGTATAGACTGTCATGTCCCTAAAAAAATAAAAATTATCATAGTGTCAAAAATAATAACAGTAAAATAATTATAACAATTATAATTAGCTTTAATTCAATCATTCTAAACCAATAAGAATTGCCTATACTTTTCTCCTCTACACACATAAACACAGGACATTCTCACAATTTTCCTCAGTCTTGTGTCTTCAACACCACATAACAATCAGATAATAAATAAACAATATCCATTTTGTTGTTTCCATGTCTTCTTGTTTCTCATTTTTTTTGTATATATAAATGTTAAGGCTAATTATTTACTCAGAATTATGACTCACCTAAAAGGATCTAGGCTGCTGTGATCCTATGGGAAGTGGGACAAGGGAGGAAACAGAGCTTTCTTAGTTCTATTGTTTGTTTATACCAGTGGTTCCTAATGTGGGCGCATGCCCCAGAGAGAAGCAATTTGATATTTTAAGGGGGCAGTTTGAGAACAAGTTATTAACAATGAGTTTTTTCTATTGAGTTTGTGTGAGTACAAGTGTGTGTGAGAGTTAATACATACATAGTGCATATACACTAAGTTACTTTAGGTATCTTCACTAGGATGTGCATTGTGATGCAGTCGATATCGGCTGAGAACGAGAAATCAGAGAGCCAAGTTAGAATTCCTTGCATTTACATACGCACAAATACTCTTGGGAAAGGTATTAAACCATCTCTTCCCTCCATGTATGGGTTAAATAACAGAACAGATTGGGTTCTATAGCCTTGGCTGGCAACCAGTCTACCACAGAAAATAATAGCAACCTACTGTAGGATAATCTTTTGCCCAGTCAGTCATGTCTCTTTCAAGACATGATCGCCCAAGCATGTATTACGTATGGCATTTAATTGTCTGACTGACCCCCACTAGTTTTTGATACCTAAGCTTTTATTTAAACTTTAATTGAAAGCTAATTGGTTAAATCTACTATTTTCAGTCAGTAAAATATTCTGGTGTGTTTCAAACAGAAATGATATTGACTGGAACCTCAACTTTTGTGTGTTCTTAGTTTAAAACATTAAAAACGGCCTTTTTTTGGTGGGGGGTGCATATTGACATCCTTGTAAACAAAAGTTAATTCTTGGTTTTAATTTAATCAGAAGGTTTTAAGAATTTAAAAAAAAATTTTTAAACTTTATGAATAATTATAATCAAAAAAGTGAAAAATGAAAACAATTCTTGTAAAAATTCATTTTTTTCTTTAGGCTATATATATATATATATATATATTCATCCCATCCGCAGACAGATATATATATATATTGTAAGAAGGTTATGGAACACATAGGTTTTAAACCCACAGTTCATGCATTTACTTTTATAAAGAGTGCTCCATACAACGTAGAGCTTTATATTGTAATGGTTGTTACAATGATTTATAAAAGAATAGTATCACTACACAAAAATTTTCACGTTTCGGAGTTACATTTTCTCCTCATCTGGTGATAAGTTGAAATGAAAAATAAATGGTGAAAATTATTTATTTTTGGTAATATGATATATAAGCAAATGTGGGGGGAGTTTGTGATACAGCCTTAATGTTGTGCGAGTTTATTTTCTTTTATTTATACGATGTTCGTTTTTTTTATTTTGAGGGTTAAACATGGGTATTAATTACCTTTTTGGAGGGGATTATTTTATGTGAATAAGGTATTTTTTGGTTAAATAAATTTTAATGAAAAATATTTTTGATGTTTACATAACACTGCTAATTCGTCTCTACAGTTCAACAATTCACCATTGTTGGGGTACTTTAGAATGTGTAGCTTTTCACTTAAACATAAAGGGCAGGTGTTGTTAAGCGAATTGTAGGTTCTAGTTTTTTCCAGGATTTTCCATTTTACTTTGGGTTTCTGTTTTGTGTGTCCTTTAATTTCCAAAAATATGCAGAAAGGGATGTTTGGTTTCGATATAAATTGTTTTTGAATGAAGTTAAGTGCATGTACCAGCGCTGCTTAAAGGTGTTCTTTGTAGATCCGATATATGCTTTATTTATAGTGGGGGTTTTCTATTGATGTTATACTGCATTGATAGACAATTGAATTTATTTAACATCTATTTTGTAGTGGGCAATTATTGGGGTTTCTACAATTGCATAAGTTTTTATTGTTGTCCTCTTTATTATTTTGGTAGTTCATATTATTTCGATCCACGTGTTGATTTAAGATATATTTATTATGATTAGTTATGATTTTTTTGAGGTTATTTGTGCAACTATAACCCAGTTTAAGTGTATTTTTGTTAAAAATTTTACTTAGAAGGTTGTTAGTGGGGAAGTGTTTTTTAATTAAATTGAGGAACTTCTGTCCTAACTTGGTGTTTACCATTTGGTTGAAAGGAGGTGTATATCAAATGATTTTTATATTTCTATTTTTCCTTTTATGGTTATAGTTGTTATATACTTGATGTTTTGGTTTTTGTAGCCACTTTTTTAGGGACTTATTGTAAAGACTTGTTTGTTAAATATTTCTTCACTGGAAGAGTTTTTACTAATTCTATATGTCCATTCCATCTCTTGTCCATTTGATTTCAGTTCGTCTCTTGTCCTCTCCCCATTACCTCATGTATCTTGTTCTTTTCCTTTCTCACTGTACAGTCACAACTGTCTTTACACTGGCATTCCCATCCTCTCCTTGCCCTTTTCCGACACCCCTTGTAACTGTTTCGTCTTCCTCTTCATTCTCCTCCTGCTTAAACTTTCACTCTTCTATTATGTAGCCCCCTGCACACCAGTGGCAGTACCACCTTGCTTGGGGGAGAGCGATAAAAAAATATATATTCTTATAAATATATATATATATATATATATATATATATATATATATATATATATGCCAATTCGTTTAGGTTTCAATCCTGGGTTAAAAAGCAATCGGAGTCTAACCGTACTGATGAGCTGTGATACAGTGAAACAGATCTGTCTGTGGATGACAATATATATATTGTCATCCACAGACATATATATATATATTCTTTTATAGATATATTCCTTGGTTTTCTTTGAACCTGGCACTAACTTGATATACTGTTGTTTTTTAGGTAGTTCCTATTTAGTTCATATTTAAAGTTTGTTCTACACTTTTTTTTTTTTTTTTATAAGTGTTTCACCCCGAGCAAGGCATGTCACTGCCACTACTGTGCAGGGGGCTACGTAGAGTGGAGAAAGGCTGATTAAATATAGGAAATAACAGAGGGTGGGTGATAGGCGGGTGAGGATACCGAGAATGAGGGTTGGGTAGATGAGAGTGTTGTGAGAATAGTTGGGAGTTAGTGTGATAGGAGGTGTCTATTGACCCTACATTTACAGGTGGAAGTTATTGGTGCTTGTTATGTACTCATAGTATTTTCTGTTGAATTCTTTTCTAATTTGTAACACGTTTTCAGTGCAGCTATAGCTAAGTCTTTAGAATATTTCTGTTGACTATTTTGTAGTTTGCCTGAATTAGGAGAATTTTTTTATTGCTGATTTTGAGGAATAGTTTTCTTATCGCTGTTTTTACATTTTTACTGTATGGTGGGTTGAACCATATGATGTTTTTTTTCTTTAACATTTTTTGTCCTGTTTTGTAAATGAAAAACCACTAGTTTTATTTGTGCCATTTCATAATTTCTTTGGCTTCATTAAAAAATAAAATTATTTGACAAGTTGTCTGTTAATCTATGGCTGATTAATTGTGGGATATGTCTGATTATGGTAGATGGCTGGTTAGAAGAAGTGCGTATGTAAAGTGGGGTGTTTACTGAAATGTTAGTAAATAATTACTTAAAAATTGAAATAAATCTAACTTTTTAAGATTGCTTTAAAAATTTTAATTTCTAGATTTTTAATAATTTTAAATAATTTCTTTACTGGCTACTTCTGCCTTGAAGTGGAGGTATTGTATTTGGTCGCATTTATCTGTTTGTTTGTTTGTTTGTCTGTGGTCAAGATATCTCAAGACACGCGGGATGGATTCAGTGTAACCCTATTTCTAGATGGCTGGTATTCATTTTTTTTATTAATTTTAAAGATAAGAACAGATTTCTCTAAAATGGGAGAATACAATTATTTTTTTCGCAAAGAATAACTGAACTGATTGAATCTGGGTAAAACCATTATAGTCATAATATTTTCATCCTGTTTTGATTAATTGTGACCCTAGATCAAAATTGGATTGCGAGAATTTCCTGTCTTGGGCTACCGGGCTTTTGAAATGGATAACAGAGAGTCAGCTCTCTCCCACTCATCAGTGAAGGGCCTGGAGACTCGGTTGAAATGGATAACTGATAGTTTTCATTTCAAGCTGGTAAGAGTTATACAGTGAGGGAAAATCGACCCTTACCATGACTACCCTTTACCACTCCAGTTTTAAGCTTCTTTAATAAAACCGAGGTGGAAGACAAAATTAGTGGATTTCGGGGCCGGTGATTTGGATGAGACGGTTGAACTGAAATCGGCCTGCTGCTAGAGAATGGATTTAGGGGCCAGTGATTTGAATAAGACAGTCAAACTGAGATCGGCATGCTGCTAATGACGAGTGAGTAAACCCCGTCTCTGATAACATTGTTACTGAAAACAGCCAACTGTTTGCATGTCACCAACTTTGACTTGCTTATTATTGTGTATATAATTGATATATATATATATATATATATATATATATATATAAAACTACACCCGTGGCATTGCAGTGTTTTACTGATTATATTCCGTACCGCAGATCGCATAAATCCAGTCTTCACAATATACTTGACCACTTGCATATCAGGTCTAACCTAGGCTGGTGATAATGGGCAATCTTACTGGTCTGAGATCAAATAAACACAACAAGGTTAAGGGTCAGAAAGAATTTGTCAAGCCACACCTGCATCGTAGTGTTATATCAAATGAAACCCTCAGGGATGATTAGCTTCATGACTGGCATGAACTGATTAGATTTTGGGCTTGATTTGTATAATTGTATTCTCCCATTTGGTATCAGGTAAAGTGTCTTGGTTATTTTTCAGGTTTTATTAACAAAATTTAATTTTTACCTTTCAAATGCCAAATACTGAATTATCTTTCCTAAATCATTTTAAATACTAAATTACCTCTCTTGTTTCATTTTAAGTGTGCATTTAATTTTGAGTGCAGTCAAGTTCATTTTTTGTATTTTCATTGCAGTTATTCTTTCTCATTAATAGTCATCTCTTGCTAATCACTGAGATTATGTCACTATTGCTTTAGTTGAAGTTTGTGGTCTTTGACTGCTCTTTTTAGTTTGATCTGTTTTTTGGTTGAAAATTTTTCAGTACTTTCTCTAAAGAATCTATTCAGATTATCTTTGAATTTTTCAGATTTTCTTTTATCAAAATCATGGAAGGAGAGATATTTAGTTTTGCTTCAGGACAGCACTTTGGAATGGTATTCAGATGACAGAACTGGATCGTTGGAAGGGTCTGTCAACCTGAAGGTAAATCTGAAAACTCACTTATATTTCTGAGATGACGTATTGTTACTATTTACATTGTTTGAACTGAAAAAAAGAAAATAATAATAGTCACAAAATATACAAATTAGAAACAGCTTCTAGCCTCCTCAACAAAACTTTGTCCATTCCCAATCCACCCATTAATGGATTGGGGAGTGGGGATAGATTCTCTCCAGTAGTCTTATGAAAGTATGTCTACATTTGATGATGGGAGAAACTAATTTAACACAAAATAAAAGACTTAATGCTTATTACAATTTGGCCTTGAGTATGTTGGTCCAATCAGAGCCTCAAATCCCATTGGAAGATAATTATGTGCAATTGGCTTAGAGGATAACACTTGATAAAGAATAAAATAAATCTAGGTTCGGCCCTCAACAAATTACACACAGAAACATGAGATATACAACTATGAATACCTATATACAGAATCACAGATGAATTAAAGAATTTATACTGAATGAAATATGACAGTATTCTTTATTATCATATTCATGATGTTTCGGCCATTGTAGGCTATAGCCATCTTCAGGTGATATACGATAAAAGTTTAGAACCTAAAGATATATGACCCAGTGGATAAAAGTGTTGGTTGAAATAATCCAATGACTTAACCCACATAATTGTGTGTTCAATACCTGGCCACAGCAGAGGTGAATGAAAACTTGGAGTGTTGAGTTACTAAAGGGAATTAACTGAAACCAGGCTATCCAGAAAAGGCATGGCACATGGAATTAGAACAATTTAACTATGTGGACTAAATAAAAGGTTTGGTTAGAAATTCCAATACATATCACTTGAGGATTAAAACTTTGGCTCATAAATTTCATGGTATAGTAATTGTATGTTCAATCTGTGGGCCATAAAGTAGAAAAAGTAGAAATAAAACTAATAATAATAATAATAATAATAAATTTGAAAACTATCAAAAAAAAACCTGGAAATTGAAGTAGAAAAATATGTGGAAATTGAAAACAAAAATATTACCAGTGATAGTAGGTGCACTTGGAATGATAAAAAATGGAACAAAACAACACATTGAAAGAATCCTTGGAAGCCCCAGCTTAAGAGATATACAAAAAATTGTCTTTTTAAGTACAGCCCACACACAAAGCAGAACTTTGCCCATGTAACGCTAGTGATGTTATGGGAGATAGAAAAACAAATGAAATGTAACCATAACACACCACTACCTGTCTTATGTCTTTCTGCAGACTTAGTAGGTAGTGTGATCACAGCAAAAATCGAATTATTATAAAAAAATGTAAGAAGACGATGACAACTAGCAATAAGTGAGCTATAAAGAAAATATTCATAGACAAGGTCAGCAGAATGAAAAAAATCTATTCCTGCAGAATGAATAAAGGGTTGAGTTCAAAATTCCCTGAAGGTTGCCTCGATTGACAACCACCTGAAAAGGTTAGAGAATAGAAAAACTGAAAAGTTGTGATAATAACAACAATGATGATGACGTTAGTTCATGCTTAAAAGTTGTAAATAGAGAAACAGCAAGATTTGAATTTCCTCAAACTTGAATTTATTTTCAACTTCTGTTTAAAGTATTTAGTTATCTTTCTGCCACTAATAATTATATAATAATTATATTTACTTAAAATGGTGCTTCTTTAAGCTACTAGTAATTATATAATAATCATATTTACTTAGAGCGGTGTTTCTTTCTGCTGATAGTAATTATATAATAATTATATTTACTTAAAATGGTGCTTCTTTAAGCTACTAGTAATTATATAATAATTATATTTACTTAGAGCGGTGTTTCTTTCTGCTGATAGTAATTATATAATAATTATATTTACTTAAAATGGTGCTTTTTTAAGCTGCTAGTAATTATATGATAATTATACATTTAGTTTGTAGCTCCACTTTTGGCAATTGGTGAACGGACTAAGAATATACCTGGAAAACCGAAGTTACCTGGTATCGCAGAAGATCGTTTGTTGATGGCTGTTCCAGACAAGCCAACTAAAGACTGTAATATTGAATGGTTCTTGTTTGCAGACGAAAACGATGTCCAGTAAGTTACTTTAATTTTTCTTTATTAAATGAGGGATGAAATAATTCATTGCAATCAAAGCCTAAAATGAAATAATATTTGTAATGAAACTTTTTCATTTTTATTTTGCAAGGAAACTGTGGCAAAGTTTAACCTTTCTATCTGTAAAAAAAACATTTCAAATGGGAGTTTTTTTTTTTCTGTTGACATTGCTATTACTGACTACTACAGGGACCCCCTTGTAAATATATTTTACATGATTATTAAAATATGTAAAGCAAGTCAGTCAGTTAAGTGCCATATGTAATACACGCTTTGGATGATCATGTCTCGAAAGAGACATGACTGACTGGGCAGATGATTATCCTGCAATAGGTTGCCATTGCTTTCTGCGGTAGACTGGTTGTCAGCCAAGGCTATAGGACCCAAGGCTATATAGAACCCAATCTTTTCTATTATTTAACCCATAACTGAAGAGAAGAGATGGATTGATATCTTTCTCAAGGGTATCTGTGCATAAGTGAATGCAAATAATTCACCTGGAATTCAAACTCGGCTCCCCGATTTGTCATTCTGAGCCTATATCCACTGCACCACAATGCACATCCAAATAAACCAAGTACAATGCAATATTTATTTACGAGGAATCAAAACTTATACAGAGAAGGAAAAAATACTTTTTTTCTGTGGTGCACATAATAACAGTGATGAGAAATTAGAACCACATTGGTGTAATTTTTTTCTTTGCTGTGTGTAAAGAAAAGAAATATTCTTAAATGTGGAAGAAATATTAGCTTAAGTGGTAAAAATACAATATCAGCTGTAACAGTAGCAGTTGTTGGAACTCCAGAAAAATAACAAAAATTAATTTAAATAATTCAGAAGAAAATGGAAAATTCTCCAATTTCTTTCATTCTTGATGCAATGGCAAATGCCATATATGAATTCACAAACAAATCAGTTGATAGAATTACTTTTTCTGGTTATTTTAGTAGATACAAGCAAAGTTTTTGAAGAAGAATGCAGCAATTGGGAAAACAAGAAAAAAAAAAGACTTTTTTTGAGAAAGCACCAGTAAGACATGAAAAATACTGTAATTTTGTGCCACTGAGAAAACCAGCAACAATTTGCTTTGAAGAACCAGTAATGATTCTGACTAAAATTTTTAGCAAGGCAAGTTCATTATTTGTTGAAAGTGTATGAATCTGATGAAAAAAGAAGACAAAGATTTTGTTATATATACTGTAATCATTAGCAAGAAGTATGAAAGATTCAAATTAAACAAACTGATACTGGATATGTTAAAAGGGTTACTTTTAAATTCTAATGGTAAAAAAAGACACAGAAATACAAGCTAGAATTCTAATGGAAGTGTAACAGAAAAAATTAACACTACAAGAAATATTGGACGTATGTCAGAGAATCCTAAATCTGAGTGGCGATACAAAACTTGAAGAAAAAGAATGCCTCTATGTACAAGCCAAAGAAAAATGTGGTAAAATAAAAATTAATCCATGTTTTAGATGCGAAAGGTTAAATTTTGGTGAAGACTGTCCTTTTAAAATTTAAAGTGTTACAAGTGGGGAAAAGTAGGACATAAAAAGTCACACTAAAGCAAGGAAAAGTTCTCACATAGAAACATTTCATACACGGTGTTGAGATGGAAAATAATTACAGAAAGCCAAAGAGAATTTGTGTGTGTGAAAATTAATAATGTGGATGTAATAATGCTACTATTTCAAATATAAGTTTCATTTAAAAGTGTCTGTGAAAATTTTGTGAAGGAAGATGGCCTCCTTAAATTGTAAGAAATAAAAATATGTAGATGAAAAATTTTAAGTCAGAGTGAGAGGAAGATTATACATTCACCGTTAAAGAAGTTAAAACTTTTGTGTCTTATCTGCCATGTCTCCCTCAGTCATTACAAAACCAGCAACTTTAAATGCCACTATGAAACAAATCACAAAAACTTTCCGCATTGTTATCCACGTGAATCAGAATTAAGGAAAAACAAGTTAGCTATGTTAAAATTGCCACTAAATAGACAGTGGACACTTTACAACATTCAACTGAACCCAGCTTAGTTATATCATAAAATGTTGCTTGTGGTAAATACCTATATTCTGATGGAATATGTGTAAATTTTGTTAATATCTTGCGGCTCTCAAACTTCTGAACTTTACCAAATGTGGCTCTTACATTAAAAACATTTGGTTACTTCTGTTCTAGACTCTGCCAACAAAGTATGAATCATTACTATTAATTCTTAAGGTATATTTTGATATAACTGAACAAAGTTGCTTTTTATCACTAAACTTTCATTTATTATTCTTAAGATGTCTAACCAAACAGCATGAAATCAGAATGGAGAACTAACCTCAGACAACGATTGAACCTGTACTATATTTTGTCAATATATAACACACAGGTGTAAAAAGCTATAGTCATATGTTTATTGAATAAAAATTCAATCTGATACTTTAAAAATTAGTATCAAACCCCGAAAAAGCTCAAAAGATAAAAATAAGAAAATACAAAAATAAAAGAAAGGTTTAATGTCATTTCATTTGATTCATGGTTGTCAGCAAAAGGGATACCACAAAATACAAATTACAAATTAGGGATGCTAAAATCAAACAAGTAAAAAAATTTAAATATCTGACAAGTGTTTTAATAGAGGATGAAAAGTACAACACTGAGATCTAAATCTGAACTGTTACATGATATTTGTCCTCTTATAAGGCAGTGAATACTGGGTAATCTCATCAAAGATGAAGAAGAGACTTGAAGAAGCAGAAATGTGTTCAATAGAAAGATGCTAAAGACACCATGAATGAAGCATATGAGTAACGACAAAGTTTCAGATAAAATGGAAACAAAAAGGAAATTTATACTTAACTTCAAGAAGAGACAGTTAACATTTCTGAGCATATAATAAGGAAGGATGTGCATTGTGGTGCAGTGGATATCAGCTTGAAATGAGAAATCGGGGAGTCGAGTTCAAATTCCAGTTAAATTCCTTGCATTCACTTATGTACAAATACCCCTGGGAAAGGTATTAATCCATTTCTTCCCTCCAGTTATGAGTTAAATAACAGGATATATTGGGTTCTATAGCCTTAGCTGGCAACCAGTCTACTGCAGAAAGAAATGGCAACCTACTGCGGGGTAATCATCTGCCCAGTCAGTCATGTCTTTTTTGAGACATGATCACCCAAGTGTGTATCACGTATGGTACTTAACTGACTGAATAAGGAAGGAGGGTTTGGGAAATCTGATACTCTCAGGACAGATTGAGAGACAGAGAAAAACTGTGTGGGCTTGAGCAAATGGATGATAGAACAGAGTTTGGGAGAAATAGCAAGAAGATAAAATATATTAAGATGTGGAGAGCCATGATCGCCTGAAGTGATGTAGAACATGAAAAAGTATTTGGTTCAAAAGCTACAAAATCCTCATTGGTTTCACTATCTCTTGGAAAAGAATAAGATATTTTGTCACAGAATTCAATATTATGATCAAAGTAAATGCCACATTTCTTAAATGACTTAATCAGTTTTTATTTCTCCTTTTGAATTCTTCCACCACATGCATACCTGAGAAAGTGTTAGTCTTTTCTTTTGTCTAGTAGGGGTCGAAGTAAAATCTTCCTGCTATGTTCAGTTTTTCCATTCAAGTGCATTGCACATTGGAAATTCATATCACTGTATAAATAACACATGTGTATGACCTAAATTATGCAGGCTTATTTTAATATATTTACACATTACTTGTATGCATTGTATATGCCTGAACAGTAGGATTTAATCTACCTGTTCTTTCACTTTCTTATATATATATATATATATATATACACACACACTTTTCACCATTTATCACTTGAAGAAGAACAGTATTTTTCTGAAACATGAAAGTTTTGTGTAGTGATATTATGTTCTGATAAACCATTGTAATAACAAAATTACAATATTAAGCTCTACTCTGTATCAAGCAGTCTTTATAAAAGTAAATGCTTGAACAGTAAGTTTTAATCTCTGTTGTTCTTCCGCTTTCTTGTAATATATATATATATATATATATAATAATAATAATATTTATTAATAAATTATAACATTGATATGTTATAATATCACTACAAAAGTAGCTATTTTGTTTCGACACTTTTTGTGTCTTTTCAAGTGATGTTGTTATTTCAAATGAATGGCTTTTAAAAAGCTACTTTTGTAGTGATATTATAACATATCAATGTTATAATTTATTAATAAATATTATTATTATTATTAGCTCTACTTTGTATTGAGCACTTTTTTAAAAATAGTGTTTCTTTGGATGGGGAATATTATTCCACCCATACTTGTGTGTATATATATATATATATATATATATATATATATATATATATAGTCATTCTAAGTAAATTCTAAAAAAAAATAACAATAAAATAATAATAGTATTTAATAATAATAGTATTTTATATGATATAATATAATGGTATTTTATAGTATTTTATATTTAAAATAATTTTAGGAAATTATTTCAAGTATAAAATTATATTTTTTAAGTAAATTTAAAAAATAAAAATAATAAAATAAAACAAAAATATTCTAATTTCAAAAAAAATATTTTCAGGAGTTGGGTTCAAGCCATTCAATTTGTGGTAAGTATCAAATTTATATTATTTCTTTATTTTAGTCTATCACTCTCACCTTAAAGGACTTCTTTTTTTCTTTGATATTTTCACTTGAAGTATAAATTTATTGACACCACGGATGTGTGTTGTGGTGCAATGGATATCAGCTTGGAATGAGAACTCAGACAACCGAGTTCAAATCACATTGTAATCACATGTGCAAATACCCTTGGTAAAAGTATGAATCCATCTCTTCTTCCTTCAGCTAGGGGTTGAATAGCAGGACAGATTGGGTTCTGTAGCCTTGGTTGGCAACCAGTCTATTACAGATAGAAATGGTAAGCAACTGTGGGAAAATCCTCTGAACACTCTCTTCCAACATGCTTTGAACCAGCATATAAGAGTCAGTCAGTTAAGTGCCATACGTGAAACACGCTTGGGCGTTCATGTCTCGAAAGAGACATGACTGACTGGGCAGAAGATTATCCCGCAGAAGATTATAAGAGTAGACTCATAAAAAGGAATCGAGATTGAGAAATTTTGTTTATAATTTTCAGAAGAGTTGTTATATTTCAAATAGATTTTTAGACAATTGAACTCATTCAGCTTTGCATTTGTGTTTTTTGTTGCTTCCAATCAAATTCTATTCTGTCGCCTTCAAGTATATCAAGTCTGCAATTTTTTCTTTTTCAGCAGTACAAAAAAAACATAGAAGAAAAAAGAAAGTTTACTCATTAATAGTAATGCTGTTGTTTTTTTTTTAATGATTTCATCCCAAGCAAGGTAATAAAACCAACTAGAAACAAATGTTACTATGCAGAAAAAAATATAATAAAAAGAAAACCATTATAAAAAAAAAAAAAGGAACAGGAATTAAGAAAACAAAAAATAATGACTGATGGTACATTTAGACTTTTGAAGATCAAAGTTGGCTGGAAAGGAAGCTACCAGAAAAGAGTTCCACAAGCAAGAAAAAGTGCAAGAGAAGAAACTGTTACCATAGAACTTATGGTTACATCCAACCATTTCAACTGTAAAATGATCCGACCTAACTGCCAATCTAGTATTAAGCTTAACTTTATGCTGTGTGGGCAGATTTAGCCTTTGCCCATCAGTTTGACTTTGGGAGCCTAATTAAATGACTGACCACATTTGTCAGTCTATGAACTGACGTCACTAAGCAGCCATCATGTACCCATGTGATATCATCTCAACCAAAGAGAAATAATCGCCTTTTTTATCATTACGGTGATAAGACATGTTTTGTTTCCCTACCACAGGACATCTTAGTCCCCAGTGAAGCACATGTTGCATACAACACAAGAAAATGTATCTCTTTAGCAATTAATAATTCTACAACAAACTGGAAATCTTCTACATGCTAAATAGCCAGTCATTCAGTTGTCATACGTGATACATGCTTGGGCGATCATGTCTCAAAAGAGACATGACTGACTGGGCAAAAGATTTTTCCATAGTAGGTTGCAAATACTTTCTGCAGTATACAAGTTGCCCACCAAGGTTATAGAATCCAACCTGTCCTGCTATTTAACCAATAGCTGGAGGAAGAAGCAATGGATTAATACCTTTCCCAAGAGTATTTGTGTGTAATTAAATGCAAAAAGTTCAACAAGAATTTGAACTCTGCTTTCTGATTTATTGTTTTGAGCCAGTAAATAGTACCTTTTTGATTTATCTAAATGCACATCACTAAATAATATTGCACCTTTCAATGGCCAGCAACCCTACTATAAACTGCTAACCTTGTAGTGGAAGTTACAGCTTTGGTTGTGATCTGTATAGACATTTTATAGTAAGTATTTATGGGCTCTGGGAACATTTGTTTTGCAAACAATATTGGCGAATTCATGTGAGTCCAGATAAAAACAAGACACACAAGACATTGAATTTAAACAAACAGCAATTATATGCATGTGTTAACAAAAGTAATGACATGTGTATGCAAATGAAATTAAAGAAAAAGACATTAAAACTATCTATAAAGATGTGCTTGGTATGTGTGTGTGAAACCAGCATTAATAACAGATGTGTGTGTGTGTGTGTGAGTTCAAAAGTCAACAGAAGACCAAGAAAGTGAAGGCACCCCAGTGGCAGCATTGTTTATCTAAGTCTGACTACATTTGAAAACAAGAGAAAAAAAAAGAAAGAAAATATTGCTTACCTTTCAGTGATGTGCAGAGGTCTGGTGATACCTGGGGCCAACTTCTTGACTGAATACCCCTAAGGGATGAGCACAACTTAATGCCTGAATGCTTTTGAAGGAAATATAAATTTTGTTCTTAAGTGAAGAAATATATCTTATTTTCATGGGGGTTGGTAAATAATATTAAGGCAAGTCACCATGTAACGGTAAGGCAGAACAGAGAAATGAAATGAATGAATGAACACTTGCTCTCAAAGAGACTTTTATGTATTATGACATACACAATATATACAAACAAGTGTTGACACGTGAAGAAATACATATCTATTATATCTGACAAAAGCAAAGTATCAGGAGGAACAAAAGGGAAAACTCATATATAACTTGAAGATACTCCTGTTTGGCCATTGTTATGACTCCAGATTTGGCAGAACCAAACTCATCTATATCCCAAAGGAATACAGCAGGTTTGATCTATGTCTCAATGTTACGGCAGATTTTTATGTTCCAGTGGAACATGGCAGTAGACAGATTCTGCCTAGGCAAAAGACCTGGGCAGAAGAGAACAACCTTTTTCCTCGGCTGCTGTTAGCTGAAAAAGTGTGTGACTAGTGCTTGGGAAACTATCAGGGGTGACATCACAAGCAGTTGTCATGTGACCATATGATTTTATCTCAACCAATGGGAGATAAACACCTTTTGTATCTTTACACTTTATTTAACAAAGAGAGAAACTGAGAACATGAATCATCAGAAATGTTGAAACAACAAAAATTGCAAAAGAAAAGAAAAAACAGAAATTTTAAATTTTCATTTACAGTTTCATCTTAATGATACTCAGTGGTGAGTGTGTAATTCTGAAAGTGGGGAGGCAACTTAGGGGCCGAGATTTTTCTGAGGAGGAGGAGGGGCAAACTCAAGCAGCATCTTCATTTTCATACTACACCTCCCTATCGTATACACAACTTTGGAATGAGTTTGAGAATAAGTATGCTACTTCACTAAATTAATGACCAATTCTTTCACTCAGTTATAAATCACTGACTGCCTATGTATCTACATATCAAGTTGGGAGCATTATTTCTAATTAACAGATATGAAAATATGACTATTAAGTCTCTTTCTCTAACAACCCGTCTGTTTCTATCTATCTGGTTGTTTTATTTTGTTTCTTTTTCTTTCAAACTGGTCTCTGTATGTGTAAATGAAAAAGAAAACACAGAAGGAAAAGTGCTGAAGATCAAAAATCTTATCAAAATCAGAGACCGACCAGTTTGATGAATTTTTGAAGCTTATAAAAGTGGAGGGACCAACTGAGGGGCCAGCCAAATTTTGGAAGTGGTTGGGGGCTTGGCCAAGACCATCTAAAAGGCTAAAGGCAATAATACTTTATCTCCGACATTGAAACTTCGTTCGACCGTGTCTTGGTCATATCGATCTTTCATTTTATGCTGAACTGACCGGAGGTTCTTGCAGGTTAGTTCACATGTTTCTGCTAGTTGGGTCCAGAAACTCGAAACATAATCTTTTAAGACGGTCTTGGCTTGGCCGTCTTCTTCCCCACACCTACCCACGTAGAATCACCAGATGAGACTGACAGCCTCATTTTAACTGGAAAAGTTCTCTGAATAAAATACTCACAATGTATTTTTGCTCGTAGCTGTTGGAGTACCCTTAAATGCCACTATTTAATTCAAATGAATTTCAATTAATATCGTATACTTTTTACATTTTATAGCTCCGACCTTTTCAACAAGACAGTCAAAGTATTCCTTCAGCTCCACCTCCGCCATATTCACCACCATTAAACCAACCAGGTAAGGGAAGTAATTCAAATCAGATATGTAAGGGAGATAATTAAAAATCTAAGGGAGATAAGCAAAATTATGTTACGGTTCATTTTGGAAGTTGCTTCTTTAATCAGTAAGCAGTGTTTAAATTCCAAGTTAAAGATAAGATATTAAATGTTCATTTTTAAGGGAGATAAGCCAGTCATACTTGGAAGAATGGTGTTCACAATATTCCTGGTTTCTTATCCATTTGTTTCTAATTTTCTTTTGATTATTATTTTTATTTTCAATTCAAAATATCGGCATAATATTGTTTCTTCATCTTAATGATAATGGGACAATTCACAAGTTATACTATAATTATTCTAGAAAATATACAAACAACATAAAAATACTAAAAAATTAGTTTTATAAAAGAAACAATTATAGCATTATGATAAAGTAGCAAAATAAGACTAATGATAAACTTACCTGAAATTGATAAGGAGAATTAATTAAGAAGAAATTTGTTATTCTTTTAATCTTCTATATACTCTCTGCATATTTTCCTATTTATCTGTTTATTTTTTCTAATTCTAAAAAAATTAGGTTATCCAAGTTACCCAGGATATAATTTGACGCAATCAGCAACTCTTGGGAACTATCCTGGAATACCATATCCTCAACAGGTTCAGTCAGCAACATTAAATTGCAACATGGTGCCTTACCCAACAAGATCAGGTGTTGCCCAGAAAGAGACAATCATTATTCGAGAAGAAGATAGGTCAGCAGATAATTTTGCTGCTGGTAAGTCTTCTTCACTTTTCTTTGAGATTCACAAAAACTGAATATCTTAGACAAATGCATAACTACTCATCTCTGTCTTTTTCTCCCCCCGCTCTCTCTCTCTCTATATATATATATATATATAAAACTACTAAAAAGTTGTAAGTTAAAAATGTTTATATATATATAATAATAGAAATAAATAAATACTGTCAAAAAAAACATTTTTAACTTACAACTTTTTAGTAGTTTTTTCTATATATATTAAGACAGTATACGTGGATTATCATTATGCTATATATATATATATATATATATATATATTTTAATTCAGATACTTCAATCCAAAGGAAAAAAGCAGGAAGGTAAATTCCAAAAAACCCGATCCTAATTAATATTAAAAATTTATTTTAATATTAAAAAATGATACAGGAAGAGAGCTCCATGTAATAAAATATTACAGAGCAAATATATATATTAAAAAAGGATTAATTCAAAGATGTTGAATGGCCATTTCGATATGACGATCCCCACGGGGAGCGACACATCACCTCAGCAACAGAAAAAAACCTTTCAGAAACTGGAGAAAAATTAGTCTACTTTTCCTTTTTAAATAGATTGCAAAGAAATTAAAAAATAAATAATAATAAAATAAAATAAAATAAAATAAAAATAAAAATAAAGGGAAAGAAAAAGAAAAGGAAAAAGAAAAAGAAAAGGATAGAATAAAATCAAATAAATAAGAAAAGAAAAAAAATTGACATCGTCTGGGTTTGCAAAAAAAAGGGGAGAATGTAACTAAAAATTAACAGACCCCGTGTTGAATCATTTAAAGCAACACGGAAAAAAGTTGGTAAGAGAGATAAAAGAAGGAAGGGAGGGAAAAAGAAAGAAACTAAAGAAAAAAATTTTTTTTAAATATTACAGACGCTGGACAAATTCAAAAATCTAATTTCCCCAAAACGTTGAAGTATTAAAAAAAGCCTTTACTTAAAAAGGCATAAATTATTGATAAAAGGGAATAAAAAGATATAGGATTTGAAATAAAATTATTTTTTTTAAAAAATTAGGTCATTTGAAATTAAACTAAATAAAGACAATACTAGGTATAAAAAAAAAAAAAAAAAAAAAAAATTAACAATTATTATATATACATATCAATAGAAGTACACACACATATATATATATATATATATATATATATATATACACACACACACCATTTAACGAATAAGAATACATATATACATACACATACACACACATACATTCAATTTATAACACACTAATATACATATACATGCGCATACACACATATATATATATGTATGTGTGTGTACACACCTATATACAAAAAATTCATATAGACATAATATACATGTGTACACATACATGCACACATATACACACACACGCACACACATAGACATAATATACATGTGTACACATACATGCACACATATACACACACACGCACACACACACATATATATATATATATATATATATATATATATATATATTCTTTATGCACTCACACATACATATTAATGAATATTATGAAAAGGAGCATTTACATAGCTAAAAAAAATTTTTTTCCAAAATAACATATAGCCCACATACATAAATACATATATACAAATATGCACATCCACACACAAACATACACATAAAAAAAAAAAAAAAAAAAAAAAAAAAAAAATTAAAATTAAAATTAAAAAATTTTTTAAAATAATAAAAAATTATAGAAAAATATAGAATTTAAAAATTAAAAATTAGAAGTTAAATTTTAAAATCCGCCCTATGGCGGCACTTGTTTATAAATTCCCTTCTAAAGTTCAAAAGTAAGTCCTGATGAGGATACTTCAAAATCAGAATCTTCTCCAATAAACACAGACGACACCTATCACGAAAACTTTTAGGAGTACAAGCTGAGCCTATTAATTTCCAGCTGATTATGGGGTCCTGCCCCTCCTCCTTCATTTCCCAGAACCTACGTGACAGTGCCGTCTGGAATCTCTGTTTAGGGTTCGAAAACGAGTACCTGTGATTATAAAGCCTCTGTTTGAAAGAGCCCGCGGACATGCCAATATAGCTCCGGTAACTTGGTAGTTGAGCTCTCTTGGTTTATTCCCGGATTTTTTCTACCAATACAACACCACCTTTCCTATGGAGAAATTTACCCCGGAGTATTCTTTGAAGAATATTCCTTTTCCTAATCTGGATTCCTTTCTCTTTCATCTTACGGAAAAAATTGAAAGTTTTGTGAGGAGACTTCGATGGAAAGCCTACTTTTACCTGCGTTCAACGGATTCTTCTCCTGATTCTACAGAGTGCTTTGATTTGAAAACTCTAAGAACTCCACCGGTATGCAAATTTTTAAACTCGTTTGAAAAAGACCTTTTTAATTTGATCCCCAAAATCAAGTTCCGGGGTACTTCAAATGAATTCCAGGATTTATTAAAGTCGAACATTAATACCTTAAAGAATTCCAAAGACCTATGGATTAAATCGGACAAATCAAATAACATTTACAAGTGTAATACCACCAATTACCTAAATATCCTTAAAAATAGTATAACTAGTCATTACAAAATAGACAGAGGTAACCTAATTTTATCAGAAATTAACTCCGATATGGCTAAATTTGCAAATGAACTAAATATTAGTGATAGAATTGGAAAAATTTCTACCAAAGAAGCTTACATTTTATTTAAGGACCACAAGCCTAATTTCCAAAATAAATTACAAACTAGACTAATTAATCCTACTAAGAGTGAATTAGGCATAGTTTCTAGGGGGGTTCTGAAGAACTTAATAGAGGAGTTACAATCCATTTTACAACTGAATCTTTGGAAGAGTTCCTTAGATACCATAAAATGGTTTGATAATATCAATGACAAATCTAAATCCACTTTCCTTAAATTTGATATTGTGGATTTCTATTCCTCTATATCAAAAAAACTTCTTGTGGATTGTTTAGACTTTGCCAGGGGTTATGTTAATATTTCGGATTGTGACTATAGAATTATACTGGGAGCTAGAAAATCTATTCTCACCTTTGATAATTCTACTTGGACTAAAGGGCCTGAGGATAGTTTTGATGTCCCCATGGGAGCCTATGATTCTGCCCAGGTATCAGATCTAATAGGCATTTATATTTTAGATATTTTAGGTAGATTTTTAGACCCTAAACTAATAGGCCTATATCGGGATGATGGACTGATATGTATTCCCAATTCCAATGGGCCTTACACTAATAGAATACATAAGAAAATTATCAGAGCCCTAAATTTTCTTGGTTTTAAGGTTGAGGTTACTTCCAATCTCAAAATTGTAAACTATCTAGATATCACCCTTAACTTAAAGAATGGTTCCTACCAACCCTTCCTCAAAGAAAATAGTTCCCCCACCTATATAAATAGTTTATCCAACCACCCTAAGAATATTATAAGACAAATACCCAAGATAGTAAATAATAGGGTTAACCAATTATCTTCCAATATAAAAATTTTCAACGCAAGCAAAGAAATTTACGATAAGGCCCTTCAGAAAAGCGGTTTTGTTAATAAGTTAAAGTATGATAAGCCTGCTATAAACCCTGAATCTTCAAAAACTAAAAACACCCGAAAATGTAGAAAAAGGAAGATAATTTGGTTTAACCCTCCTTATTGTAAGCTAACTAATATAAATATTGGTAGGTATTTTCTCAAATTAATTGATAAACATTTTAATAATAATAACAATCCCTTAAATAAAATTTTTAATAGATTCACCCTAAAAATTAGTTATTCTTGCACCTCTAATATAGATAATATAATTAATTCCCACAATAAACAAGTTTTAACGAACCTAAATAATACGGAAGCTAAATCCGGAATTGTCGACAAATGCAATTGTTATTCTGTGGATGCCTGCCCGGTGCAAGGCAAATGTAAATCCACTCATGTAATTTATGAAGCCCGCATTTCTCCATCTAGTAACAAGGACAGTTACCGGAGCTATATTGGCATGTCCGCGGGCTCTTTCAAACAGAGGCTTTATAATCACAGGTACTCGTTTTCGAACCCTAAACAGAGATTCCAGACGGCACTGTCACGTAGGTTCTGGGAAATGAAGGAGGAGGGGCAGGACCCCATAATCAGCTGGAAATTAATAGGCTCAGCTTGTACTCCTAAAAGTTTTCGTGATAGGTGTCGTCTGTGTTTATTGGAGAAGATTCTGATTTTGAAGTATCCTCATCAGGACTTACTTTTGAACTTTAGAAGGGAATTTATAAACAAGTGCCGCCATAGGGCGGATTTTAAAATTTAACTTCTAATTTTTAATTTTTAAATTCTATATTTTTCTATAATTTTTTATTATTTTAAAAAATTTTTTAATTTTAATTTTAATTTTTTTTTTTTTTTTTTTTTTTTTTTTTTTTTTTTATGTGTATGTTTGTGTGTGGATGTGCATATTTGTATATATGTATTTATGTATGTGGGCTATATGTTATTTTGGAAAAAAAATTTTTTTAGCTATGTAAATGCTCCTTTTCATAATATTCATTAATATGTATGTGTGAGTGCATAAAGAATATATATATATATATATATATATATATATATGTGTGTGTGTGTGCGTGTGTGTGTATATGTGTGCATGTATGTGTACACATGTATATTATGTCTATGTGTGTGCGTGTGTGTGTATATGTGTGCATGTATGTGTACACATGTATATTATGTCTATATGAATTTTTTGTATATATGGTGTGTACACACACATACATATATATATATGTGTGTATGCGCATGTATATGTATATTAGTGTGTAATAAATTGAATGTATGTGTGTGTATGTGTATGTATATATGTATTCTTATTCGTTAAATGGTGTGTGTGTGTATATATATATATATATATATATATATATATATATATATATATGTGTGTGTGTACTTCTATTGATATGTATATATAATAATTGTTAATTTTTTTTTTTTTTTTTTTTTTTTTTTATACCTAGTATTGTCTTTATTTAGTTTAATTTCAAATGACCTAATTTTTTAAAAAAAAATAATTTTATTTCAAATCCTATATCTTTTTATTCCCTTTTATCAATAATTTATGCCTTTTTAAGTAAAGGCTTTTTTTAATACTTCAACGTTTTGGGGAAATTAGATTTTTGAATTTGTCCAGCGTCTGTAATATTTAAAAAAAATTTTTTTCTTTAGTTTCTTTCTTTTTCCCTCCCTTCCTTCTTTTATCTCTCTTACCAACTTTTTTCCGTGTTGCTTTAAATGATTCAACACGGGGTCTGTTAATTTTTAGTTACATTCTCCCCTTTTTTTTGCAAACCCAGACGATGTCAATTTTTTTTCTTTTCTTATTTATTTGATTTTATTCTATCCTTTTCTTTTTCTTTTTCCTTTTCTTTTTCTTTCCCTTTATTTTTATTTTTATTTTATTTTATTTTATTTTATTATTATTTATTTTTTAATTTCTTTGCAATCTATTTAAAAAGGAAAAGTAGACTAATTTTTCTCCAGTTTCTGAAAGGTTTTTTTCTGTTGCTGAGGTGATGTGTCGCTCCCCGTGGGGATCGTCATATCGAAATGGCCATTCAACATCTTTGAATTAATCCTTTTTTAATATATATATATATATATATATATATATATATATATAAATCCAGGTGAAGAGGACTCAAGGTTTTGCTATTATATTATTATTATAAACAGTGCACAATATAATAAATATTATAAGGCTTAATAAAGTAAATTGGTACATAAAATTGTTTATAAAAAAGAAGTTTTTTACAAAAAGGTTTTACAATAAATAAATAGATATTAGAATGATGGGATAAGGATAGCAGGAAGTGAATCAGGAAAAAATAAAAATGTTACTTATAAATCAAAGGTTTTGAAAAAATTAGAACTAGAAAAGCACTGGTAAGAAGAATAAAGTTCTTCTCTTTCTTCACCCCTCTCCTGTTCCCTAGGAGAGGAGATCAAAATAATAAGAAAGCAAAAAGGACAGTCTTGGTATTAAATAGGCACATCACATCAAAGACAATAAAAGTATCACATCAAAGACAATAAAAGTGAGAAGCAATAAAAATAAAAATGAAAAGGGGAGAAGATAAAATTAGGTTAAAAGCAGGTTGACATCTTGACCATTAGGGAGGTAAAAGAAGAAAGGAGGAGGGGAAGGAAAGGGAAAAAGAGAAAAAGTTAATTAGTATGTATTCTTTGGGACCAAATTCCAAAATGAATCTTTCTCTGATTAGTTAAAAGGAACACACATGTAAATTTTATATCTTCCCACATACATAAACAGCAAAGCAAAGCAAAGGTTTTTTGTATGTAAATCATTTACCCTAAGCCTAACCTCCAACATTGCCTGATGAAGAGAATCTATCTCAAAACATAGAAATTTCTGTGTTGCAATGTACAATTAATTCATAATTATATAATTATATATACGTATACAGAAAATCTATGCAAGAGCCAACAAACCTTGCTAGGTTTCACCCTTCGGCTCGTCAAGGTAAATTGGCTCTATATATATATATATATATATATAGTTAAATTGTAATGATCCTTAGTGCTGAAATTGCTGTTTTTTTTCAGTAGTTTACTGATAGAAAGGCATTTCTGGTGAGCAGGTTTCTTTTTTGACATAAAGCACTTAATATCAAGATAGAAATATAGAGTGTTAATAAAATTAATGAGGGGAGATGCTGTTTTTTTCTGCAGAAAAAAATAAAATCTCTCTGGAGTGAAGACATCACAATAATGTCTTCATGAAACTTTAAAGTTGGCGTGACTGAAATAACAGTGCTCAGTTAAATTAAAAATCTCCCCACATTAATTATATATTTATATAAATAAATTACACATAAAAAAATTCAAATTTTCTTAAATTGGATGGCCATTTCAATGGGTGAATTTAACACCCATCTCATCACTGAGATCATAACATTATGGGAAAATGAATTTGTTTGTGTGTGTGTAAAAAACAAAAGTAAGAGTAGAGAAAAAGAAAAAAAAAGAAAAGAGAAAAAAGGGGTTGATCATTGCTATTGGAAGCTGTCATATATATATATATATATATATATATATATATATATATATATATATATATATATACTTATTCCTACAAATATTATTATAGTGGATACTCATATTTGAAACACACACCCCATTTTTATTTTTACTTTAAACATTGTCAGAACAGGAAAAGTGTAGTAGTAATATTAGAAATAGGTTAGTGACAATAAACTATATTTTTCTCGACCCTAAGCAGGGAAAATATCATAAACAGATGACTTCTTAAATTCTTCACACTCATGCATAACTGGTTTCTCTGTGGTAGCAGCTTTTGTTTGTCACTCCCCTTCTAGCTCAGAAGTGCCAACTTAAATCCTTTTAACTAGACTTCAAGTTTCTGATAGGAACTTTGTCTTCAGCTATAATCAAAAATATCATATTTTCTGACTGGCCAAAATTATTTTATTTTCTGGTGTTCCTTTCTTTCTAATTTTTTTTATAATGGAAATTATGTGTAGAGCCTCCATGATTTTTTATATTTTTCAGTCACAAATAAGTAAGCTCAGATCCTGCAAACTTCTGGTGTTTTTGGCTAGGTTCAGTCTTTTCTTCTTCTTTGACACTGGGACTTCAAAAAAAAAAAAGCAAAAAGCAAAAAAAGAAAGGAAGAGGAAAGAGTCTACTAACTAGATGATAATTGCTGAAGTTTGTAGGAAGGTAGATTGAAAAGTTGAGAAAAAGATTAAAAATGAAATGCCTTGAAAAATCATGTTTCAAAATGATAAATGAAATCCTGAACAGTTTCAAGAAGAATCAAACCCAAATTTAACTAGATGGAATTCAGTAAGATTAAGTAAAGCTGAGACAACTCACCCTTCCCAACCTCCCACTGATAAGAAAGTGATCATTAATGTATCATCAAAGATGTAAAATAGAAAAACTTATGTTGTCAATAAGGAAACCCAGCACTCAACAAAATAAAATTTATGATTCTTCTTGACAAAGAGTCAGGAAAAACATCTGGTGTGAATTGGTCATCCAGAAGAAAAATATCCCTACAAAAATAGAGATTAGTCTGACGAGTTTGTTCATTTTAATTTCTGTGACATTCGTCAAAAATTTTATATTGAACATTACTTTGGATTTCTTTACATAAAAGTGATAAAGAAAAATTAATTATTGGCGTGGAGTGAGCAGAGGAAAAAAAGGTTGTGTAGTCTTGTTGACCAAGAAACACATATACAAAGAAAGATAATTTTTTTTTATTACTAAAGAGATTGGGAGTATTTTTCTCTTCCTCCTCACACAAAACAGCTCTTGAGATTGGCTGGTGGGTGGATGAGCTCCTAGCAAGTTCCTGGCTTTGGGAAATCACAGTGTGAGACAAGCTAATAAAGAAAGATTAATGACAAGAAATCTCCTTTTCTGAAAATTTGGATTCATTACAGGGACAGTGTGCTGGCCCTTGAAGATGTTGAGAAAAGTGAGAGAAGAAAGAGAAAGAGAGAAATGATCACTGCCTATACAGAGTGATGGTGTGAAATGAAACATCATGAAGGGAGCTGGAGTTAAGGGGCAACTTAATTCTTCTGACCACTCTCAAAAGGGAGCTGGACAAACCATAAATTTTGAAAATCACACAAATAAAAACATATTTTGAAAATATGGGATTAAAAAAAAAGGATGATGCTAAGAGTGGAATACAATTGAACACAGACTTTTTTCAATCCTACCCCTGCCAGATGCAGGACTCCATATAAGCTGGAGATCTGGACAACTTGAAGAGTCCCCACATTACTGCTACTGAAATCCACATCCTTCACTGAGACCTTCTGACCAAGACCTTGTGCCAGCCTTGAAGACCAGGACTTAGAAATTTAAATTACTGCTAACACAAGTTGTGAATTCCAAAAGGGGATCCCTGTGTCATTTGATTATAACAGTAAGTTGGAAAAGTTAAAACTGCTGTATACAACAAATTCTATATAAACCAAATCATTTGTTATATTTTTAATCTGAGTTAATTCTTTATTCCAAAGAATTCTATTTTCTGTAGCTCCTTGCTCTTGATCTGTTCTTCACTCTAGTTGATTTCACCAGCAATCTTTTCACACTCTGAGATCAAAAATACAATATGGCAGAGGTGTGAAGGGTTGTGAAGCAGACAAATGCTAGATAGGAGTGGAACTGTGCTCTTCAAAACAAATTGACACACCAGCAATATGTTAATGAGTGAAGAGTTCGCAGTAACCATGGTGGTCTGAAGGTATAGGGCTGGGGGTTGCATTATTAGTTGCCATTGACCAGAATCAATTTGGGACTAAACTTCTACCTCTTTTTATTTGAGGGTTGCCTTCTTGTAGGTTGAGAGAGAAGTATAGAAAGAGAAGTTCAGAGAGAGAGAGAGAGAGAGAGAGAGAGAGAGAGAGAGAGAGAGAGAGAGAGAGAGAGAGAGAGAGAGAAAGAGAAAAAGAGATAATGGTTTTAAAGGAAAGCATAAATGCCTTATTTTAATTTTAATTTTTTTTATTTTTGTTTATATAATTTATTTTTATATTTTATTTTTATCAGGACTCACTACATTCCCATGACATAACCGAACTTGTATAGTTGAAAAGTTAGTGCCTGTGTTGAATGTTGTATCAAGTTTACTATTACTCTTTATCAGTTAAGATACAAATGTAATATAACAATCTGGCCCCACCCGAGGAAGTGATGCAAGCGATGGTGTTTCCCGTCGGGGAAGGGGTCGGCGAAACGACAAGACAGGTGTTTGTGAAATACATCCTGTCGAGGCCGGAGCGGATGTCGTTTGACCTTATTTCCGACAGCGGCGGAAATGACTACGGAGGCAAACAGAACAGGTGTCTCTGGGAATTACGTGGGCGTTGCGTGGGCGAGGCAGGACCGGAAGGAAAGTCCCGGTTCTAGAAGACTATATAAAGACCTCCTCGACACACGGATTCGCCAGCAGAGAACGGCCAGTGGAAGCAGAGAAACACCACAGGCAAGACTACACTCCCGTCAACCCATTCTATGTGCGCTCTCACCCTTCCGTTCTCTATTCCACACGGTTCGTCGTCATTAATAAAAATATAACCTTATATTTTTATATATGCGTGTTTGTTGTTTTGTCGTCGTACGGCGATATATAACACAAACAAACCAAAATAACTTTAAAGTTATTAGAGAAAATAACTTTTTAAGGCCAAATTCCCCAAAAATTTTGATAGCACTTTTGTATATACACACACAATTTTATGTATATTTCCTCCTGTAGTCAAAAACAAAAAGTTGTATTGTATATTCATTATACTTCAGGATATTAACAAAGTTAAATAACAGAAAATATCTTAGTATAGACAATAAGTATGTATTTTAGAAATCTTTTAGCTTACTATAATATCATTAGTTAATAATGATTGATCTTAAATCTTTTTCTGAATTTTCAGGTTTTCTCATGGGTGAAGCGGCTACCTTTAATATAGGACATGGCTGGGGAGATTGTTGGGATGACTGCCCAAATGCTCCACCCACTGTTATTCAGAATACAGAAATTAATGTATTTGAAGAACCTTATGATAATGATTTTGACTTTTGAGTTATCAAAGACTGAAATTCCTATTTCAAAATATATTAAAAATTGTGGTCAATATGCAGAAAGAAGACACAAAAAACCTCAAGTTATCTTTATCTAGAATTTTTTTCTTTTTTACTATTTTATGGACTGTCTCTATAAGTTTTTAATGTATTTATCATTTTGTCTTACTTGTATCTTCTTTGGATCAAAGTGAAATTGTAATTTACACTAATTAAAATTTAAAAACTAATGTTTGTTTTTTAATGATTATTTCATTCCTTACTGAAAAGAGAATTGTCATAATGCAATGGTGTTTAACATTATCATTATTAGCAAAAAAATTGAACTTATGGGTAGGATTTTAAGCTATTTTTTCTGAGAGGCCAAGATAGGAACTTTGACACAGATAAGAGATTATGGATTTAAACTATCGACTCAGAACAAGAAATTAGGGAGACAAATTCAAATTCCAGTGGCATTCATTGCATTCACTTATGTGCAAATACCCTTGGGAAAATTATTAATCCCTACAGCTATAGGTCAAATAAGAGGACTGATTGGGTTCTATAGTCTTAGTTGGCAAGCAGTCTACTGCAGAAAGTAATGGCAACCTACTGCATGAAAATCTACCTGGTTAGTTATGTCTCTTTCGAGAAATGATTACCCAAGCATGTATCATCTATGGCACTTAACTGACTGATTTATTGAGAGTCATGCCTTATTTGATAATTTAATTTTTTATTCAAATCTATTAATTTTAAAATCTATTATTAATTTTAGAAATATTTTATTAATATATTTTGGAGAATATATTATTTTGAAAATATTTTGAAAATATTTATGGTGGGATGGATATCAGCTCAGAAGGAGAAATCAGCAGAGCTGAGTTTGAATTCCATTGGAGTCTGTTGCATTCACTTAAGTGCAAATACCATTGGGAAAGGTACGAATTTATCTCTTCTCCCTCCAGCTATGGGTTGAACAGCAGGACAGATTGGGTTCTATGTCTTGGCTGAAAACCAGTCTACTGTAAAAAGAAATAGCCACCTACTGTGGGAAATTCTTGGACCTAGTCAGTTATAAGTCGAAAGAGGGATGATCACCCGAGAGTGTATCATGTATGGCAGTTGCCTGACTGATATTTGAAAAAATATTAATTTAAAAATTTATAATTATTTATGAAATTTTTTTTTTTTAGATCTCACAATTTCAAAATTTAGTATTAATTTGGAAAATATATTATTATTTTCAAAATATACCTGAAAATATATTTTAAAATATATATTTGAAAATATGTTAATTGATAAACATTATTTTGAGAACTTATTATTAGTTTTGAAAATTTATTTTTTATTAAAATTTAATAATTTGAAAATTTATCAGTTTGAAAATATTTATATTTGAAAATATATCATTCTATACTCTGATGAAGCTTATACCAGTTTGTTCCTTTGATGATTCTGAGTGTGTGGGACTCAACACCATGGATGCAGAAGGCAAGGGTCTTGATGAGAGGCCACTGCAGCATATAGCAGAATAGAGAAGATAGTGGCATTGCACACTTGTAACTTGGGGCATCTGGAGATCTCATGTTGCCACCATAGTAGTCCACAGGGGTTTCTGTGCCACCTGCACCCAGCCAACATCTTTTGTTGATCTCTGTGAGAAGGTCACTAGTGTTGGAAATTTTTGAGCTCAAATATACAAAAGACAGGGTGAACTCAATAGGGCAACTGCCAATGCATCAACTTGGTCTTCAACCAGTTCACGCACAACCTAATTTTGTTACCTCTTCATTGACAATGTGAATTGAACCTCTTTTACCTGACTGATCTTTAGAACAGTATCATGTTGTCAATGTAGGCATCTATGCAGATGATAGCAGCATAGAGAAACTTGCCTGCCTACCATCAGAATGGATGAGGCTAGTCTCCTAGAGAGCAATGCACTGTGCTTCCTTGGCCTCACTCTCTCAAATGACCTTAAATGGAATGACTCGTTGTGGTACAGTGGATATCGGCTCGGAACGAGAAAGCGGGGAGCCGTGTTCGAATTCTAGCTGAATCCATTGTATTCACTTACGCGCAAATACTCTTGGAAAAGGTATTAATCCATCTCTTCCTTCCAGTTATGGGTTAAATAGCAGGACAGATTGGGTTCTATAGCCTTGGTCGGCAACCAGTCTACCGCAGAAAGCAATGGCAACCTACTGCGGGATAATCTTCTGCCCAGTCAGTCATGTCTCTTTCGAGACATGATTGCCCAAGCGTGTATCACGTATGGCACTCAACTGACTGACATTAAATCCATAGCTACAAAGCTAGGAAGTTTGGGTCTTTGTTGGGCCAGGAAGTTTTTGTCATCGGAATCCATTTTGCACATTGATAAATCTACTATTCGTCAGTGCATTGAATACTGTTGCCATATCTGGTTGGGTGCTGCTACTATTCATCTTGAGGTTCTCAACAAAATCCAAAGCAGGATCTGCAATATAATCAGTCCTGACTTGGCAGCTCGCCTTCAGTCACTTTCTCATTGATGTGATGCGGTTTCCCTCTGTCTTTTCTACAAATATTTTCATGGCAACTGCCCTGATGAATCTTTTTTTCCTGGTACCTCAACCACATGTATTTATTTGTGCTACTAGATTGGCTTCAAAATCCTACTCTTTTACCATCAAAATAGTTAAATGTAACCATTACTTCTACACTAACAGTTTCTTTTCTCACATTTCCCATTTATGGAACTCACTTCCATTTGCTTGCTTCTCAGATAGCTACAATATCCAAAAGTTTAAATGCAATGTCAATTGCCATTTTTTATCTACTTGATTCACATCCATCTCTTATTTTTTCTTCAACATCAGCTGTATCTTTTTTATTCTCTCACTGTAACCCCCTGTGCACCTGTGGCATTTCTGCCTTGCTTGGGGAGAAATGATTATATGTATAAAAAAAAGGTAACTTGGTTTGTAGCCTGAGCTGAGCACCACAGGACCTCATTAATTTGTTACATATTTTTAAGCCTGATTTTGCCTCATTTTTTTCTGCCAGAAATCAATCACTGTTGTCATTTTTCTTGTACTAACATTATCACAGATAATCTTCAAAAGATTCTCAATTAGATTAACATTTTCTTAATCATTTCACCCAAGCAAGGCAATAAAGAATATGAGGAAAAATATCACTATTAAGGAGAGAGGAAAATAAAAGAACAAGAATTACAAAGACAGAAGATAACGATTAACAATACATTTAAATTCTTGAAGATCAACGTTTACTGGAAAGGAAGAAGCCAGAAGAGAATTCTACAAGTAAAAGAAGAAACTGTTAGCATAGAACTCTTATGATGAGACTTAGTTGAGAAAGGACAATAAAAGAACAAGAAGACAGAAGACAGAAGATAATGACTGACATTGCATTTAAATTTGACATTAAGTTTAAATTTTTGAGGAACATCAAAGTCAACTGGGAAACAAGAAGTCGTAAAGGAAGTTCCACATTTAAGAAATGCGATAAAAGAACTTTTACAAAGAATGGTTACATTAAGTTTGAATTTTTGAAGAAGATCAAAGTCAACTGGAAAACAAGAAGTTGTAAGGGAGTTCCACATTTAAGAAATGCAATAAAAAAAACTTTTACAAAGAATGGTTACATCTCGCCATTTCAACTGTAAAATGATGACACCTAGATTTTGCTTTTTTCTATTTTTCTACTTTCCATTTAGCATAAATTCCACAAGTGCTCAGTTGGATTTAAATCTGGTGACATACTTGACCAATCTAGCATGTTTAACTTTTGCTTCTTCAAAAATTACATTTTCTTGGTGGAATGTTTTGGATCATTATTATGGATCATTATCATACTGAATTGATTATTTTTTTATGGCATATCAACCTTTTACAGTTTATGTAAAACCAGAAAATATTTTTAGATTCTTGTTGGTTGATTTTGTTTGGTGGCATATCAACAACTCTATGGGTTACTTAATGCCAAAATCTAAATATCTTTTACATAAATTTATGATTTCAACTACAGGGTGAGATCGATAAACTGTCTTCTAAATGACGCAAAAATGAAAATAACACTGACATCTCATTTTAACAGATATATTTACAAAAATTACACAAAAATGAAAATAACACTGACATCTCATTTTAACAGATATATTTACAAAAATTACACAAAAATGAAAATAACACTGACATCTCATTTTAACAGATATATTTACAAAAATTACACAAAAATGAAAATAACACTGACATCTCATTTTAACAGATATATTTACAAAAATTACACAAAAATGAAAATAACACTGACATCTCATTTTAACAGATATATTTACAAAAATTACACAAAAATGAAAATAACACTGACATCTCATTTTAACAGATATATTTACAAAAATTACACAAAAATGAAAATAACACTGACATCTCATTTTAACAGATATATTTACAAAAATTACACAAAAATGAAAATAACACTGACATCTCATTTTAACAGATATATTTACAAAAATTACACAAAAATGAAAATAACACTGACATCTCATTTTAACAGATATATTTACAAAAATTACACAAAAATGAAAATAACACTGACATCTCATTTTAACAGATATATTTACAAAAATTACACAAAAATGAAAATAACACTGACATCTCATTTTAACAGATATATTTACAAAAATTACACAAAAATGAAAATAACACTGACATCTCATTTTAACAGATATATTTACAAAAATTACACAAAAATGAAAATAACACTGACATCTCATTTTAACAGATATATTTACAAAAATTACACAAAAATGAAAATAACACTGACATCTCATTTTAACAGATATATTTACAAAAATTACACAAAAATGAAAATAACACTGACATCTCATTTTAACAGATATATTTACAAAAATTACACAAAAATGTCTTGAAATGCTAAGAAGTAAATTTATTCAGTAAAATCACCATTGGTTTCAACCATGGTCTCCAGACCAACTTTGGAATCTCCTGTAACTTTTCTGGGCAGTCTACTTGTATGATTTAGTGAATGCTGTCATAATCCTTGTCTTTAGTTCATCTTGGTGTTACAAGAAGTTTTGTTGGTCTCTCGCTCAACTGTGCCCCACACATAATAATCAAGGCAGTGGCAGTCTGGGCAGTTAGGTGGCTAGATGTAAAGGATGATGTTTTCACAGAAATTGTTTGACAGCCATCACTGGGTTCTCCTGCTTGTGTGGCATTGTGAGATAAGAAATTAAAAATTAAAATCAACTTTCTTCTTTACTTTTACAAAAATTCACAATGATGTGTGAAATCCTGTTTTTTTTTCCAAATAGAAAAAGGATTGACCATGTGCTTAAAGAAAAAGTCAAAACCGAATTTTGTAAGTAGATGTTAAAGTGATTTTCTGACCAATGGGAGCAATTTGCAAGACTAAAAGGGACTTAGAAATCCAGTGTGAAAAATCTAAATGCTATAAATACTTCGGTAAGCGTCAGCCAGACACTCAGATGGGAGCAGCAAGTGACACAACTAAAATGTAACAGGAGAAACTTCAACTGCATTGCACATCACCCTCTTTTTCCTTCTTTCTCATGTGCTGATTCATTTTAATTTTTCTTCTCCATTCAAAGACATTCCTACCAAACAAATGCTCATACATACATACATACGTATGTACATACATACATATAAACTATTTCCAACAAATTACTACTACGAACATTTCTTGATACCCTCAACTTTCTCATTGAACTTTAACTACTACCTAGTCTTGTTATTCTATTCTTTTAATAAATTTCTATTTTAACATGAAAGATGTATATTATTCCACAATCTCCACCCAACCAGCTTCAAACTTCTGATGATAACCTTCTGATAATTCTGATGATAATTCTAGATAAAACTTGTAAGCTGTAGGGAGCTTGGTTATGTATAACACAAGGCCGAATTAAATAAACATTAACCATCTCCCAATAGCTTCAGCATATTGCAGAGTCCTGTTACCAGATGTAGGGTTTTCTAGCAGCCACTCTCTTGAACCAGGGCATCACAACTTGTTCAAGGCACTTGATATAGATCTCTGTGTTGTGTTTGAGTCCCTATGGAGGGATACTGCTTTGATCACTAGTGATCACTCCAAGCACCTACATAATCTTTTGCACTGTTCTTAGATCAACACCCAAATACTCTGAAATGTTCATATAGAAAATTCTGGTGTGAATGCCAAACAGTATAGCATGCTGTTTCCAAATTTCTGACGAAGTGAATTGCACCATAGTGCTCATTTTCTCACAGATGGTGCCCAACTGACTTTACTATACTGTGCAGTTGACAAAATCAAAAACAAACAAAATGGGCAAAATTAAAAATGATGATAATTTACCCACTGGACCCTGTAATTTTATACTTTCAGAGTAAAGGTATGTTTTTTTAGATATATATATTTTGTAGATCCTAAAATGTATCATCGATAATTTTACTATAAAAATGTATTTTTATATTTTAGTGATGCACTGATTGTTATATTGCTATAAAAAATGTATTACTACTGGTCCTTTTATTTTAAAAATGTACTACTCTGACAAATGATGATTTGAACTCTTATCATTTTCTGTTTCCCAGTGTAAAGCAACAAATATCACACCATGCGGTGGGGAAGGAACTGATCCTATTAGTCATAACTAGGGTACCATGACATGGTGTAATTTTTGTCAAGCTTGTCTCATTAGGGTTGTTACAACTGAGTAGTGAGTTGGATTCTCACTGGGTGCCACATTCTTTTATGCTTAGGAAATCACCATATTAGTCATAACTGTTGTTGATAGTGATGATCATATCTGGACTTTGTTGGTTTAGACTGGCTTCTCCAGTTTTGCTGGATTTCTCTTACAACTTCTCTAGTCATGTTGTGACACATGCACATACATATGGAAACACACACACACTTACACAAATGTATGTATTAAATATTGTATATAACCATATTATATTTGAATAAATGTAAGCTGTTTGCTGATTGGTTTGAGCTAGCCAATCAGAATCAAGGTAAGTGAACCACATTTTTACTACCAAATCATAAGGATGTTTGAACACCTATATTAATGATTTGCCACGCATTTTTTGCCAGTTGCACCAGAAATCCCTTTGCACACATCATGTAAAATATTAAGTCTAACTCACTATCTCTTACAAATTCATTCTTCTGTACACTACAAAAATGAACGTTCTTCATGAACAATCAGAACTGAACAATTCTTTTAGCAATAACATTCCTCACAAATTTCTTATCACACTGATAAATCTTTCAGTGACAATGAACATTTCAACTTACTTCAAAAGCTCTAACACAATTTTCATACAGTCCATGGAAGACACCTTCAAACAAACAAATTCAACATCTACGTAATGTATATATTTCTTGTTATTGTTAATACACTTTATAGTTGCAATTGATGTTTTGTCAATTTCATTACACTTTCCATTTGCTTGTTTAATGAATGATTTCAACACTTATAAAAATAATGGTGGTATTTTTTTTTTGTTTGTTTTTTTAATCATCTCACCCCAAGCAAGGCATTCCACTGCCACTATTGCGCATGGGGCTACATAGGGGAAGGTAAAGAGAAGGAGTGGATAGACATAGGGAATGTCAGGAGAAAGGTGACAGATGAGTAAGGATAGCAAGGATGAGGGTCGGGCAGATGGGAAGAGTGCTTGATAGAATGGGAGCAGGTTAGTGTGTTAGGAGGTGTGTATTGACCTTACATTTAAACTCCTGGAGATTGTAGCCGTCGGGGAAGCAATCGTTTGGAAGAGAATTCCACAGTCGGGAAGTGTGAGGAAAGAAACTGTTGGAGTAGAAGTTACGGCTGCATTTTATCGGTTTCACTGTAAAAGGGTGGGATCTAGTTGCTAATCTAGTATCTCGTGCAAATTCGTATTTAGGGGGCACCAGTGATCTAAGTTCATCGGAGCAGAAGCCGTGAAAGTATTTATAGAAGAGACACAGGGAAGCTACGTCTCGCCGGTGGGAGAGAGACTGCAGGCAGTCTGCCAAGTCGGTATCTATCACATTACAGACCCTCCTCTGAACGGTATGCAAGGATTTAGTTAAGAAGTTCCTTTGGGAAGTGGCCTTGTGCCATGTAAAATCCAAATCTAAATTAACCTTGCATAGTAAGCCCCTACAATGTTATTTCAGCAAGAAGAAAACTGCATAACATATTTTTATGTATAAAAATACAAGTCAGTCAGTCAGTTAAGTGCCATGCGTGATACACGCTTGGGCGATCATGTCTCGAAAGAGACATGACTGACTGGGCAGAAGATTATCCCGCAGTAGGTTGCCATTGCTTTCTGCGGTAGACTGGTTGCCGACCAAGGCTACAGAACCCAATCTGTCCTGCTATTTAACCCATAACTGGAGGGAAGAGACGGATTAATACCTTTCCCAAGGGTACCTCACTTTATGCTGGTAATTTGTTCCAGAAGAGGCAACTTAAGTTGCAAAATGACTTAAGTCGAATTTACTTGTCACAAACAATGATTCCCAGTTCTATGTTTTATTCATAAATGCATTTTTTATTATATATGGTCAATAAGAATCTCTTTTAAGATGACAAATAAATTTTAGTTTTTAATACAGTACAGAAAAAAGGAATCTAAATTTATGAATACATATATGTACATACTTGTAGATGTTTACAATTTGGTGAGCTTTACAATAAATCACGGACTGTTTGTGAATGTGGTTTAAGACATTATAAAATAAAATGATTTTCTAAGGTTAAATAACAAATGCAGTTATTAAAATTATTTTGTGATGGTAAAAAATGAGCTAATTAATTTTAAATTTACCAATTTACATTTAATTTTATGTACATATTTTAATATGATTTTATATACTTTTATTATTTATTGTAGAGTAACATAATTTTATGTGCTTTTTAACACTTTTCTAGTGAACAACTTTGATATTTGTGGAGACGTAAAGTTGAATAAAATGACTAAAACTTGATTTTTATTTTTCCATATATATTTTTTAACAAATCGTGTATAACCGAGAATGACTTAACCTAAAGTATACCTGTAATAGATTTATTACAACTATAAATCAGCTTTGAAATTGTGAAGTACAACAAAAATTCCGTCTCCAGCCCAATGAGTACACCCAAAACTCAATTCTGACAAAAAAAGAAAAAAAAATTACTTTTCTTTGGTTGGTCAAATAATGCCTACTGTTAACTTCTATTCCTGTCTTTGCCTGTTCATAACCAATATAAAAAGCCTTACACCTTTCCAATTCAACCTAGTTAGCATTCAGAGAATGAGTAATATATTTAAAACAATGGTAATTTCTCTCTGCTATAGTACTTCTCTTTTACTTGTAAAATTTTACCTATTTTAATTCATGAATCTTAATTAGAAACAAATTAATTCTACTACCAATTTTATACAGTAGGACTCAATTTTTTGGTTTGATTTCGTTCTCATTAAGAGAGAGCATAGTAGGAGGAATCTGTTACTGCCTAGAAAATGACCCTTTTCCCAGCATCTTTAGTGATAATGTCTACATTGAATAGTCCCAATAAGCAAAGAACCTATTTTAGAGAACAACCATTCATCATGATAGGCTAAACATTAGGATCTGCTCAGTGATAATGGAACATTACTAATTTTGTTTTAGATGTATTATAGGCTAGTTTTTGTATCTTTTGAGCTGAGAGCTAGGGCAGAAGTGAGATCAGCTGCCAGGCTCTGGATGTCTATATTTTTGAAGGTGCATCCATAAACTGTTGTATCATCTGCATAGATATTTACTAAAGATCAGAGCATGTTCTTAGACAGATTGGGTGAAGTATTGTCCAGCGAAACATGAGCAATAGAAGAAATAATGAACAAGAAGAGTCAGTTCACTGTAACTTTATTCAGATAAAAAATATTGCCATGTGGCCACTATATGCATATAATACATTTATTTACAAAGAAAATGGTGGCAAAGATGTAAAGAAGAACACATGGGGGAAGAGGAAGAAACAGATTTAATGTTTTGGAACTGACGAATGAATTCAATATTGCCAACATTGTCAAGACAATGATAACAATTATAACCCCAGAACAGATGACTAATTTCATTACTTACATTGTTTCGACTGTTGTTCTCATCCTTACTGCCATGTTTATGTTATGTTTCGGCTCTTGCATGCTCCAGCCTTCTTCAGAACACATGGCTAAGTGAATATAGGCGTTGGTTAGTTCCAGTGATTTGACCCAATGTGTTGTGAGTTCAATACCTGGCTAAAGCAGTGGTGAACAAATAACTTAGAGAGTTGAGTTAAAGGGAGATAACTACATAGCATCAGGAAGTGGCAATGCACATGGAATGAGAATGATATACCCTAGTGATGGAAATAAAGGGTTTAGTTTGATATTCCTAGTATCTGAAGAAGGCCGGAGCATACAACAGCCAAAATGCCGTAAACATGGCAATAAAGATGAGGACAAGAGGTCAAACAATGTAAATACTACCTCATCTCAGAAGTATAGAAAAATATTTAATTCCATATGCCCAATGTTATTAAGTTACTCAAATATTCTTTGTATAGTTACTATTGTTTTTGTCAGTCTATTCTCTAATCCTCATTAGGGGAAATTAATGTGGTGGAGAAGGAAGAAACTTCTTTACATAAGCAAAACAAAACTGGCAACAGGTTTTCATTAATGTACTCAGCTTGATTAATCTGTATCTAATGTCAGGTAGATTAAGTAGCCAGACAATTTGACGACCTTAAGCAAAAGAGAAAGTGTTGAGATCTATACAAAATCAACTCACACACTGAGTGAACAAATTCAGATATACTGCCTCCTTCAGTTTCCTCACTCCCAGTAATGCTGTTATCTGGATTTTATCCTACAGAAGGTGCGTATGCAATTCTTCCACATATGATCCACCATACCAGAATTGTCCACCAGTGTTCCTAAAGTGTAAGCGGACAGCAGCTTTCCTTTTTTATATACCTTACCACACATGCAAAGTATGTTATAAATGCAGTTTTTAGATTTTATTTTTAACTCTGATAAGGAATTAGCTTGAGTAAGGCTGTGATAGGTAGATCTATTAAAACCACACTTTGGGTATATTCCCCCATCTTTCTTCTATGAAGAATGTTTGCTGCCACTACAGTTGAAAAAGTTCTTTTGCTTCTTTTCTGAGAAAGAATGTACCAATTTTTTTTAACAGTAAGGTTCACTCTTTACAAGCTTCGGGGGCTACTCGAGATAGAGGGTTATGTTACGAGGCAATTCGTGCAGATAGGAGAAGATAACACTTGACTCTAGCCTTGAACAGGTTAAGATTGTAGTGATCAAAGAAACATCCTCTGAGTTGGTTCCACAGAGCAGTGGGTTCAGGAAGCTGTTTGAGTGGAGCTTACTTTTCACTGATGAAATACCTTTTATTGTAAAAAGTTAACATTCAATAAATTTTTTTTTAACTTTGTTGATCACTGTTGGTGACTTGCTCCTGGCGCTAAAAATAAACTAGTGCTTTTTTTTTTTAAATTATTCATCACAGATGAAATTGTTAAACTCAAGGTAGAGAAATGTTCCAGGTCTTGTGTACACTATAGTGTAATATTCTCCTGTATGTGTGTATAAGAAAAAAAAAAAAAGAGAGCTCAATATTCTTTCACCATTGCAAATTGTATAGAAGGGTGAACAGTGTTTATGTGATCCAACAGGACTTGTACAAATCAGAGAATGAAATTATTATTTATGTACTTATACCTGGTCAAAAGCTTCAGACGGAAATGGGGAGTTAAAAATAAAGAAAAAAAAACTTCATGTAAATATTGGAGGAAAGTGAGACCTCATAATCATGCCTTCATGATGATAAATATCAAGGCCTAAACTGGAAAAATGTTTCTTTCTGAATTTATGGGAACGGGAGTGATCAATATTTACACCTGAACTATTGTCTTCATCTTTGTTGTTGTTATCACATTTCAGCCATTGCACCCTCCAGCCTTCACAAGTGTATGTCACTCCTGGTAACCTACAGGGAATTCTGAACTAACTTATTTAATCTGTGGGGGTAGATTGTTCTTGTTGCTCTGCTCATGTTTAGTTTTTATTTTAGTACTGCTCAGCTGGTCTCAAAATATGCACAACTAAACTGACACTTTGATCCAAAAGGTTATTGTCCCATGGAAACAGGTTATTGTAAAATGTGAACAATTTTTGATTTTCTTCCTGATTACACCTGAACAGTTAAAAAGACTGACTTAAGCATTAATAGCAGAAACTAAATATATAAATATATATATATATATATATATATATACAGGTTTCATTGAATAATATAGACAAGTTCTATTTATTTTGTGTAGGATCCTTTCATATGATCTGATTAGCTTGATAGTGTTGTCATGAAAAGACGACAAGAAATCTCAGTAATTGTTGATTTTTTTTTATCAGGTCTGAGCTTTCGGCTTACATAAGCCATTATCAAAGGATGAACATTTAATATACAGTGAACATAGAACATTTAAATTATTAACATAGTGGAGTTATACAGAGAAAATTAAACAGGTCCATTTTTTTTGTCGCACATGGCTGCAGGCCGAGAACGAACGGTAGTAGTAGGTTTTTGGTCAAATGAGAGTATAGTGGCAGGAGGGGATTGGTCTTGCTCTCAACTAATATATATATATAGTTGCGAGAGCAAGCAAGCATTCAATATCTGTCTTTGCATCTTTTCAAAGAAGCAGACAATTGGTTTCATCGAGTTCAACCTGCTGTATCAGGTATTTGAAATTTTGTGTCAGAGAAATAAATTGTGGATTATTATTCATCTTCTCTTGCATTAAGCAAAGCAGTGGAAGGTTTTCATGAAAAGATGAAGCAAATTTAAATATACACTCCTTGATCTTCCTTTAGAATTCTTTGCAGCTCAAATCTGCTGAGAAGTTATTTGTTTTCTTCAGTCATTATTTATTAGTTACACTGGTTTCGCAATGTTAAAATTGCAACTATTTGGCAATAAGCAATTTAAATTTCACTGTAATAGGTTTCAAATAAAATTCAAGAAATAGTTGATAAGAAGTTTTAAGATTTTTAAATTAAACTCTTTATAATGAATAGTTTAATATTAAACAAGTAGAAGTATTGTAATAACTTACTGGTCATGAGATTTAATCTTGAAGCAATAGTTTTATGCATTTTTTTTTTTTGCACAAAAACAATTATAGCAGAACAGAAACATGTAAAAATCTATTGGGGGTGGGGGGAGAAAAAAAAAAGCTTCAAAGTGTTTTATTTTCATCCCATATAATTTCTTCTAAGTTAGTAATATTTTTCTCACACTGATGGGAACATTTCTTTTATAGATATTATATCTGTAAAAATATTTTACTTTTAAATACTGTCTGCTGGGAAACAGACAAATTATTTAATTTCGTAATGCAAGTCATATTTAAGGGCTAACCACAATATTTTAAAGGCAATGATTCTTATTTGCAGAATTCAAATTGAAAACATTCTACAGAAAATAAGAATACTTAAGTATCTGCTTTTTTTTTTTTTTTTTTTTTTAAAAACAAGTTTAAAAGAACCAACATTGAATAAACGAAGGCTTTCCCCTCACGATTTGAATACAGTCTGACCTCTTTAAGCTGGCAATGCCTATTTTTTGTGGAGAAATATATATTTTCTCACTCACACACACAATTTACAACTTTCCCCAACAACAGAGTGTTTTGGTTATAGTCTTGCTCATTTCTTATATATAACTGCATACTTACCCATTTGGGACAGTAAGTACATATGTTTTGCTTTATTTTTAGTCTTTGTATATCACAAAACAATAAAAAGCTTATTTGGAAGCATTAATGATGATTTTATTTCTTGTTTTAAGGTGTCTTACTTTTGATATCACAGCAATATTTATGCAGAATGAGCTGGTCTACATATATGTTTATAGGGGTGATTTCTGTAATCTGAAATTTTCTGTAGTTTAGCAGTGGCCTGGTCCCAAATGTGCCAGATTACAGACTGTATTTGGTTTAAAATAGGCAATTATCACCAATAGTTGCCCCACCAACTGGAAATTTTTTTTAACCATGAGGAGGATATCTGCAGATCCCCTAAAATGAAGATAAGTGAAAACCAGTAAAAAAAAAAAAAAATTTGAAGTTAATGATTGCAAAAGACTTAACAGATTCCATTATTTAGGGCTCTGGAAACAAACTTTCTTATTAAAACCTAAAACACGACAGGGTTTATTGAGAGAGAAATAAAATTAGCATAATTATAGGCCGACTTTGCTTAACAAGATTCCTAGCCTGACATTCAATACTAGATAGAGTGAGCTAACAATTCCAACTTTACATATCACTCTTAAGTAATAGATTCACCAAAGTGGTTGTCAACTTTCTATTCAGAGAAACAGCTTGAGTGATAATAGCAATTGTTATCGGTCAGCAAACTTACCATGTAATGCTCCATTTATTTTTCTTCTCCCAGTTGAATTTCTTAAATAAAGCACCCATATGGATTACCCCAGTGAGATTTCAATTGTTGAAGGATTAAAATCTTGATTGAAATGTCGAAAAATCTGAATGTGTGATGTTAGTGTAATTGAAGGGGGGGGGGGGGGAGAGAGAAAAAAAAAAAAAAAAGCAATGAAAATCAAGTAATTTCAACATTGATTTTCTATGAAAGTAAATTTTACTTCATTTTTCAAATGATACCAAACGTAGCTTCCTTATTAGGAGGTATGATGGTTTTGTAAATGCACAACTTTTAAAAATTGTACATTTCTACCTTCTCTAGTTGATCATGCAATGGGTTCCAAAACCGTGTACTGAAATACAGTGCTATACACTCATTTTTCTGATATTAACAATATTTTTCAAACTTATCTCCAAGATCATTTATCATATGGCCCTGGAGTGTGAAATCTAAAACATAACCTGGGTACCGATTAGTGACACACCTTATCAATAAATCTATTATTGTCAAAATAATGGCTTCCTCTAAGAGGAAGCCACTTTTGCAAAGAGCTAATTTCATTTTTAATAAAATTACACACAAATTTATTAAACAAAAGAACTGAATTAATAACCACATGCAAACATAGAAATAAATATCTGCTTAAATACTAAGAACCTGACTAACCTGACCTCTTATCACTTTTTCTTAAGTTATTTATCTGTTTTTATATATATATATATATATATATATATATATATATATATATATAATCATCTGCAGACAAGCTTGTTTGGCTGTATCATAGCTTCTCAGTGCAGCTAGATTATTCATATTGCTTCAAGCCAGGATCGAAATCTGACTGATTTGTCATCAGGTGAATATCTTACCACAGTGCTATTGGCGCAACAGCAAAGGCAGGCAGCTTTTATAGCAGGTTATTTACAGGATGTAAACAAAACCCAGTAACTGAGAGCGTTCAATTTGATAGCTGAATCAAACTTTATTCAATTCATTAACCAAAGAACATATATATATATATATATATATATATATATATTATTTTTATTTATGAATAAATAAAAATAAAATAAATTAAGTAAACAAAAGTTACACCCCCCAGCATATGTGAATTATGGGCCCCCAAAATATTCAATATTTATTTTTTTAACTCCTATGATTTTACTTTCATTTTTAGTACAAAAGACAGAATTAAAATCTAAAAATGGCCAAGTCATAATATGCACTTAATGATTGCTTATGGCAAGAAACTCAGTCATGCTTTAGACGTAGGGTAATATATATGTGGACAGCAACCTTTCTTTGAAACATTTTTCATTATATATGACAGACAAGGAAAATTTAATTCATTCTTTTCGATTATATATATATATATATATATATATAACCAAAGGGGATAAAAAAAAAAAACAAACTTGTCATACAAATATGAATTAGAGATTTAATCTCCATAACAAAATAATTTTTAATGTGTGTTTACATATGATAAATGAAAAATTCACTTTCAACAGAAAATTGTAATTGTAATTGCTAACAATTATTTGTGAGAAGTTAATTTTTGTGAAATGTCAGCTTTATGGTTCCTGTATCAACAACTCACCTTTGAATAAGCATGGGGTTCCAATTAAGAATTATATGAAACAGTGTCACATTTTGTAGCTTACAAAATATAAAAATTAATCCTTTTGATAGCTGCTATAAAAAATTTGAACATAGACCACAAGAGTGAGAAAAGCAATTATAGTATTTTTCCAATGCGTGTTAGACACATATTTTTTAGGCTATCTTTTGTTTTATTCTGTTTTAAATATGAACACCACTTGTTTTTGTAGATTTTATAAGTATGGGACTAATTGTTGTGTGTATGAAAAACAACTTTCCGAGAATTATTTTATCACACGTTGTTTTAAACTGAAATCCATGGATTACAAGAAACTTTGTTTTTTCTATTCTTATCTAAAGGAGTTTATACAACTTCTTCATTTTAGTATTGACACAAACAGACCGATAACAAGGAGTTGGGGGGGGGGTGTAAAATTACTTGCCCATTTTGTAAATGCCTGCTGAATTGAACCAACAATATGCATTCATCCAGTTTATGAATGGTTTGGGTGGGGGTGGGGGGAAAAAAAAGATCCATTCGTATTTTTGCTAAATTATCTTTCGTAAACAAAAGAAATTTTACATATTTGACAATAATACTGTTGAAGTATATAACATTAACAAGACAACCTCAAAATTAAGTTGTAGCCACAATACAGGGCATAACAGGAATATCTCTCACATAATGCTACGACATTAGATAAATAAAGACACCTTGCCACTAATGTCTTACCATTATGTGGGAGGTATTTTTGCCACACCCTGTATAAGAACAAAAATAGATATACAGTTTTCTTCTCATGGCAAATACTGCAGAATAAAATGTGTTAGAAAATGTTACCCAAGATTATATCTGTTATAGTATTATCCCCAAAATGCAAAGCTATATATGTGTTGTTTTGCAGCTCTTAATAAATTAGCTGCAAAGTGCTTCTGCATTCATTCCATGTTACTTTTAAAGTTTTTCCCCATGAGTAAGACGGATTTGTTTTGTTTGATAGAATTCCAAGTTGACCGTGTATTTAGCTGGGTGAATTGAAGAAATGGGTGTGGGTTCATGCTCCAGTGTAGAGAGAAAAGAAATAAATGTAAAGAAGGAAAACTGGATAGAGAAGTAAAGGTCTTTTCTGCTGCAATTCCTGAACACACAATAAAGATCCAGCACTGTAGGCGGCCCACACAACACCAATCAACTGGAAAAAAAAAAAAAATTACTGCTTATATAAAAAGTCCATAATCTTAATTTTATGATAAAAAAAAAGTGTGTGTGTGTGTGGGGGGGGGGGGGGAAGGCAAATGAATGACAAAACAAAAAACTTATTAGTGACACATTTTATTCTGAGAAATAATATTTTCAGACAAATAATGGTTTTATTGGTGGAATAAGTCTTGTTTAGAAAAGGGGCAAAAAAAAAAAAAAAAAAAAAAAAAAAAAAAGTGTAAAGACAAATACAACAAATGCCAATTTTTAGCTTACGTTAAAATGTTAAGGATAGAGAGATATTCAAATGTAGATCTTTGATATGTCCATATGTTAAATTTAGCCTTGTTCAGCTTTTTAGGTTTGTTATTAATTATCCCACGTTGTATTCATAAGTACATGAGTAAAGAAGACACGACGGATGATCCTGGATGTAAATATGATCTATAATTGTAGATCTTGAAAAAAATGGGTAAAATGTGTTCTAAATAATCTTATGGAAACCAATGCTTGTCAACATTTCTTTCTCTGGGTGGTGAAACACCACCAGAGTCAATTTTGGGCAAATATCAGAGAATCAGAAAAAAAAAAATGGCCAGATCTTGAAAAACCTTCTCAATCTAAATAGAGGGTAGTTCTATTAAAGGGATCCAATTTGAGTTATCTCTTACAAATTGTTGGAAGTTAGACAATGTGTATTTGAATGATACAGTTTGAATTAGGGGTAAAGAAGTTGACTTGAGATTTTGCTACATGATAACATGTGCTCTCATGTGGCAAAGACAATGCAGCAAATGAACATTGCACTGGGATAGTAAGTTCTTCTACATCTAAAGTATTTTCTTAATCTGTCATCTTCCAACTATCACTTTTCTTGATCTCTACTATATTTTGCCTGGTTGGCATTTTGTCAACAATTTTAAATTCATTGAAGATTTAGCTGAATCAAAATTGGAATTATTCTTTTATGATAATTTAGTTGAAAAGTGTAGAAGTTCAGAGAAAATTCTTTGATCACTGATGAATGATGCTATGAATTTACATAAGATTTTGGTCCAAAACTTTTTCAGAAACCCAATATACAGAGTGTCCCCTAAAATTGACATCATTTAAATGAAAATATCTGAATAACTACAAATCCCAGGCAAACAAAATGAAATAAGCTTCATGTTGAATAATAAAATATTTATCAGAATTCAATCAAGATATTCAAAAGGTATGTAAATTTTATAACTTATTTCACAAAGCTTTACAAATGTTCAATATGGGCACCACCTGTAACACTATGCATGTCTTGTTAGTAGTCCAGTTTCTGCAGAACATACTGTGGCATGTTTTGCTTAACATTTTTCAGCACCTCACCAATTCTGTTTAAATTCCTCTAGGCTTGTAAGAAGAAGTGGGTAATATATACTTGCCCTTTCACATAGCACCATCAGTCAGTTAAGTGCCATACGTGATACACGCTTTGGGCAATCATGTCCTGAAAGAGACATGACTGACTGTGCAGAACATTATCCTGCAGTAGGTTGCCAGCCAAAGCTATAGAACCAAATTTGTCCTATTATTTAATCCATAACTGGAGGGAAGAGACGGATTAATACCTTACATAGCCTGATAGAAGAAAAAAAAATCACAAGCTGTCAAGTAGGTGAATGTGATGGCCATTTCAAGAACACATTGTCATTATAACTGGCATGCTTGATCCATCTTCCTGGTAGTTTATCATTGAGATATGTCTACACTGAGGCACTGGAGAATGTTACACAAAACATGCTACAGTGTGTTTGGCAGGAGCTGGACTACTCCAACATGTATCGAACATTTGTGAAGTTTTGTGAAATCGGTTATAAAATCTACATTTCTTTGAATATCTTGTTCGAATTTGATAAATATATCTTTTAGTATTTGTCTATACTTCCGAGATGAGGTATTATTTACATTGTTTGGACATCTTTATAACCATGTTTACAACATTTTGGCCGTTTTACACTGGCCTTTTTCAGGTACTAGGAATTTCAAACCAAACTAATTATTTTGATCACTGGGGTATATCATTCTCATTCCATGTGCAATGCCACTTCCAGTAGCTATGAAGTTATCTCCTTTTAACTTAACACTTTAAGTTATTTGTTCACCACTGCTGTAGCCTGGTACTGAACTCGCAACTCTGGGTCAAGTCAATGGAACTAACCAATGCATATATTCATTGGGCCATGTGTCCTTGAGGACCTGAAAAAGGCCTGAGCATACAATGGCTAAAACATCATAAACATGGCAATAAAGGACAACAGTCTGAACAATGTAAATAACATAAATCTTTTATTGTTCAAAATAAGTCTATTTAATCTTGTTTGCCTGAGATGTAATTACTCAGATATTCACATTTTAAATGATTTTTTGGACATCCCATATATTCTATGGCTGGCCACTTATATCCAAGGATGCCCATCTTTTAGAGTGGTTAAGTAATCCCTATTGCAAACATCTGCTCAGGCATATTTGTTTGTACAACACCCACAGAGCCCAACTGAGTTACAGTTTCTTGACAAGAGCAGGTTATTGAGCATGGATCACAGTCTGAACTAGGTCAGTACGCACCAATACTTTGTCATGTTGACTTGTGACTTGAAGCTAACACAACCATTGATGGCCCCCAGAGGGTTAAGTCTACTCAATTTCACTCACAAGGCTTGGGTCAACCCGTGTTATGGTTTTTCAGGCATTTTCCAAAGGTGCCACATGCTGGGATTGCCTTCTCCAGACTGATAATATCAAGAAGGAAGAAGTGGGTAATATATTCTTGCCCTTTCACATAGCACCATCAGTCAGTTAAGTGCCATACATGATACATGCTTTGAGCAATCATGTCTCCAAAGAGACATGACTGACTGGACAAAACATCTTGCAGTAGGTTGCCAGCCAAAGCTATAGAATCAAATCTGTCCTATTATTTAATCCATAACTGGAGGGAAGAGATGGATTAATACCTGACAAATTGACCTTGGTGAGATTTGAACTAGGTCCTCATGGTCAAAACGTGATTGTTCTAATCATTTGCCCCCCCCCTATATTACATGGATTAAATACTGTAGGTAGTTCCTATAAGATCAATCAACTGAAAAGGATTTTAAAGTGTAGGTAGAGATTAAGGAGATCTAAGAAGATATAAAGGACTATTTTTTTGGTTCATCGTGCAGAAGTTTTTAGCTTCTGTTGAAAGGTTTGAATAAAAGAAATTAACTCATCAGGGCCCTATCCTTGAATCTATGTTGTTTTAATTTTCATAAATGACCCTCCTAATATTATTAGCTCTCAACTCAGTATCTATACTGATGACAACTATTTACTTCTGTTGTAATAAATCTGATCGGTTTGATAATGTTTAATAGGCAACTAATGATCTATTGCTAACTGGAGCAAGAAATGACTTGTTAATTTGAATGCCTCCAAAATTAAACTTTTCTCTCTTAATTGTCTGAAAGAACTATTTTTGCCTTCTATCAGTAGGGGTGATGCTAACCTTCAAGAATCCTTACACCTTATCGGACTGATGTTTTCTCATGACATGAAGTGGAAAGATTATATTGAATCAGTTGCTAGGTCTGTGCTATGAAGGTTAGTTCATGGCGCCGTGCTAGACAATTTTTGTTATCAGAATCTATCCTTTTCTTTTTTTGTTTAATCATATCACCCCAAGCAAGGCGGTAATGCCACTGATGCGCAGGGGTTGGCATCTAATCTTCAGTCACTTTCCTACTGCTGTAATGCACCTTTCTTGTGTCTTTTCTATTAATATTTTCATGATAACTGTTCTGATGAACTTTCCTCTAGGATACCTAGACTTTATAAATTTAAAGGCAGTACTAGATTGACAGAAAAGTCTCATTTTACAATTGAAATGATTAAATCTAACTATAAATTTTATGCTAAGAGTTTCTTTTATCACACTCCTTGCTTGTGCAACTCTTTTCCAGCTTCTTGCTTTCCAGTCAACTTTGATTTTCAAAAATTTAAGCACCCTGTTAATTGTTATCTTCTTAATTCTTTTTGCATCCCTCAGTAAATCTCTTGCCTCTTAATGGCTTTGTCTTACTTAGAGTGAAATGATTAAAAAGAAACAGAAAAGAAGTGTCCTCTAAAAAGGAGAAAGCTATTTATAAAAACTTATTTAAAGAGGCTCTTTTCATGTCAAATAAAAATTTGGAGGTTTTCCAAAATGCTTTCAAAACACATTTGAAAGTGTAACTACAAGAATACTATGATGAGTGGGAGGGCAACGTACAATATTGAGAATGAATAATATAAATAAAATTGTCTAAAGAACAAATTGACCAAAATAAGCAATTAGGGTATGTCAATTGAAAAAAATCTTTCTTAAAAAAAGCCAGAAACAACTCCAAGAAATGCTTAGGTGGTGTGCCCACATAATTTTCAGGTGTAGTTCATGAGTTTGGATAGGGTAGATAGAAAATTGGTCTAGTTCTAATGAAGCATTTATAATATTTATTAACTAGAAAGAGCAGCCAAAGACTACAAATCTTGGCCAGGGCAATACCGACATCATCTCAGCAAGTAGCAAGAGATGAGTATTAAAATGAGAAAGAATAACTACAGTGAACTTAGTCACTCTGAAGAGCACAGAGAAAAAAAAAAAAAAAAAAAAAAAAAAACCTGCCTCCCTCAAAATTAAATGCACACTTAAAAGGAAACGGGTTGTAATTCAGTATTTGGCATTCGAAAGGCAAAAGTTAAACTTTATTAATAAAACTAGAAAAAAAATAACCCAGAAACTTATCCTTTATTGGATCAAACCCAAAATCTAATCAGTTTGTGCCAGTCATGAGGCCAATCATCACTGTAAGTTTCATTTGAATCTATCGAGTGGGTTTTGAGATCGTTTGACCATAGACAGACAATCAAACAAGCATGACCAAATACAAGGCAGAAGTAATGATTAATTATACTAAAAATAGGAAGGGAGAGAGAGCAGGTAATCTGTCTTATTTTTTAATATAGCTAGACACAATCATTTGATAATTTTCCTTCCACTAAAATATTAAATTTTTAATTACAAGTCAAACTACAAATTTTTTTTTATGAAATTGTAACTCGACCCCCATAAAGAAGCATTTATTCTGGATGGGAAACAGAGAATGTTTAACAAATTCTTACCTTGAAGAGTGTACTGACAATTGAAAAGGACTGCACCACAGGCATGATGGAAGCCATGATGACCAAAGGCAACACAGAATAGCCAATTACACCAAGACATTGAGAATATGTTACCTGGAGTTGTAAAAAAAAAAAAAAAAAAAAAAAAAAAAATAGATTTAAGCATCTTATGGCAAAAAAGTATACAAATCAGTTAAAAGTTCTAAGTAGACACTTAATTTCTCTATTGAACAATTTTATAAAATAGAAAATGGCTAAAATTATCAGTAGTTCACATTAAAAAAACTTGGTTTTAAAAATATCTACTGCAATGAAAAGGTTACTCTGGATAATATTGATCAGAACAAAAGTTTATAGTATTTTTCAATAGGTAACATTTGAATGCGTGATTTCATTTAATGTGGCTGAATTTTATGGATGTACACATTCTGAAAAGTGACGTTTCAATGTGTCTTTCTAGGATTCCTGAGTGGCAGGTGAATTTTAAATCAAGTGAAAATAGACAAAAATGAGATGTATTTTTATCATTTGAGAAAAAAAGAAAATGCTGTATAAACAGCAAAAAAAAAAAAGTGACATTTATGAAAATGGTGCCATAGTTGAGTGTACTGTTCATAAGTGATTTGCTATATTCTGAAGTAGAAATTTTGATCTGGGAAATTGAGAATGTTCTGGCAGGCCTGCAAGTATGAAGACAAAATCAAAATGTTGACTAAAAATAATCTAAGACACATGACATTGCTGAGATACTTCACATCTCATGATCTTTGTAAGGCATTTGAAAACATGTGGATATAGGAATTGCTATGATCTTTTGAGTTTTAACACGTTGGCTTCCAAGTCTCATTTCCATTGCTTTAGCAGTGTCCCAACGCTATGTGTGTCATTCACAACCGAAATTCATTTTATAACCCAGTGTCCCACATGAATGCATGGTACAGTCTGTATGTAAAATTAATAAAAAATGAACCAATAAACATGAAATGTGCTTTTGATGGCCCATGATTTCATAAAGACTCAATCTTAGCATCTCACTCCCAATAATCCTCATAGTAAAGAAATTAGAAAACGACCAACTGGAGGGCCGTGGGAACTTTGCAGACATGCCACCATGACAATCTGGGTCATGTGAGAGCCAGCATGTTAAAAGAAAACAATTTAACAGATTGCATTTCCAACTATGATTTCCTACTCAAACAACAAAAACAACCCATTTTTGAAAAATAAAATGATCATAAGTGATGGAAAATGGATTGTATACAACAATGTAGAGAAAAAAAGTCCTAGGGAAAATCAAATGAGCCACTTAATTTAAAGAGAATGCAATGCATGTTGGGAGATTAAATGCACTGAGTATTTCAAGGTCTTTCTGCAAAATCAGACATTGAATTCAGATAAGTCTTGTTCCCAACTGGAAAAGACAAAAGACAGGAATCAATGAAAAGAATTTTGCCGAATTGCAAGGGTTTTGTCTCCTATGAGAGACAATGGCAGATCTCAAGTTTCTTTGTAAGCCAAATAAAAATTAATGCAACTTGGCTAGAATGTTCTACTAAACTCACCTGACATTACACCTTCATATTATCACTTATTTCAATGCCTACAAAATTATTTTCATGAGAAGAGATTAAATTCTCTGAAAGCATGTGAAAACTGTAAAGTTCTGGGAGGACAGAATCATGAAGCTACCCCAAAGATGGCAAAAGATATTGGAACAAAATGGCACATATATAATTGAATAAATTTGAAGTTCATTTAAAAATGCTGTAAACGTCAATAATCTATTTTAAATATTTTAAATTTTAAATAGTAACTACTAATTTTTTTCCAGGAGAAAAATTTAATTTTTTCATTTTTTTAAAGTTTAATCTTTATTTTTTACTGCCGTGAAGTAAATAAAAAAGGCGAAAAATAAAAGGGAAACTGTGACTGAGCTGTAAGACCATGTTTAAATTTACCAATGGGAATAAAAAAAAAAAAATATAATATAAACTTACCTCACCACCAAGAACTCTGGCAAGCAAGAATATAATCAAAGACCCGAAAACCCAAATTGTGATAATCCAGGAAACAACCTACAATTAGAATTTGGGCATTTATTTTTATAGGTCTGATTTTTGGAAGGGGAGTAAAAAAAAAATTAAAGAAACTTAAGGTTAATAAATTTTATAATTTCATAAAATCAGAAAATTCTCTTTCTGGTAAGGTATATAAACATAATCACTTATTGTAACAAAACAAAATCCTCTCATTGTCAAAAAACCTACACTAATAATCCCAAAACAATTTAAAGTAAATTTAGATGCTGTAATTTGTTAAACTGTATAAAAATTATATTAATTAAAATGTTTCTTCAGGCATTACCACATGTTAGTAGCATATTCTACCAACATGTTAAAATTAATTTTGTGAATTTGGCTGAATTAAAGGAAAAAAAAAATGCATTTATTCATTTTTTTAAAAAAAATCTATTCCTTCTGCATTAATTCAAGGTTTCCAATCTTTCTAAAATTCTCAAAAAGAAATACTTTATTTCTTGTCTAGATCTTAAAAACAAATTATTAACCATTGGATGATCAAATCTTTTATTTGTATAGTTGTAGTTGTCAACAGGTTTCAGCTAATCTGTGGGGGAAAGAAAAAAAAAAAAAAAAAAAAAAAAAAAAAAAAAAAAAAAAAAAAAATCAAAAAGTATTCATTAATATATGCAATGGACAAGTCTAATTCACCAGTATAGGTACACCAGATATCTAGGTGATTCCAAATTATACAAAGTGTGAGGAGGTAAGAAGAAACCTAACATCAACTTTGGTAAATTTGGTTGTTATAGTTTCATTGATGATTTCAGCTGAAAAAGTTGGGAGAATATTGTCGTAAATACAAGAGCAAAATATGAGATTTGAAAACATCATCCAGAATACAGTTTTTTTTTTGCTGCACTAAAAGGGTACAGATGGAGGCATTTCATGATGTCTGCAGCCAACAATAGCCACTCAATGCAGGCAGATTGTAAAAATCTAGGATAATGTTTGAGATCAGGTACTCCACGCCACTTATGCAATTTGATATCAAGCAGAAACATCTGACTCAACAAATTCTGGTTCTTTCACAATCACACAATTATATCACAATGATATATTTGATAAAATTCAGTCAGTTAAATGCCATACATGATACACACTTGAGCAATCATGTCTCTTTTGATCCATCACTGACTAAGCAGAAGATTTTCCCACGGTAGGTTGCCATTTCTTTGTGGTAGACTGGTTGCCAACCAAGGCTATAGAACTCAATCTGTCCTGCTATTCAATTCTTTTATCCAGATCAGTCAGTTGAGTGCCACACATGATACATGCTTGGGGGGATCAGGTCTCAAAAGAGATATTACTGATGAAGCAGAAGATTTTCCTGCAGTAAGTTGCTATTTTTTTTCAACAGTAGACTGGTTGCCAACTAAGCCTATCAAACATAATCTGTTCTGCTATTCAACCCATAGCTGGAGGGAGAAGAGATGGATCAATACCTTTCCCAAGGGTATATGTGTGTAAGTGAATGCATCAAATTTAACTGGAATTTGCACTCGGCTCTCTGATTTCTTATTCTGTGTTAAATTCCATTGCACCAAAAATCTCAAATATTAAAAAAAGAGTTTCAGTTATAGAGTATTGAAGGAGAGAAAGGAATCTTGATTTTATTTTTTTTTTTAAAGAGAAGAAATAAAGAATGTCTCATTATACTGGGGTGTTGAAGTTTATTTACAGAGTGGCTCAGTTCTTTGAGGACATGTTTTTTTAATAGCATTTTTTATAATTTGTTCCAATAGACATTTCTTTACAGATAAATGATAAACATTAAGGTAAATGTAAATGTATGCAGGGCATAGTAATTTAGAGCTTGTTTACTTCCTGAAGGTTACACGGTCATTTGTTGTCAAACTGGAAAGAATTGGAAGCCAATGACAGGAATTCTCCACAGCAGTTACCAAATAGAAAATGTTTGCTAAGGGTCCTAATACCAACAGAACACCCAAACTGAACAATCTAGAAAATTATCATTAAGAACCCCAGAAAATCAATTAAAGCCATTGCTGAGGAGCTCAAAGTTTCAAGAAACTATTAGAAGAATTGAGTAGGATGACCTTCAATACAAAGTTATATGATGTGAAGAGGTCAATTCATTTCTGCAAAAGCTAGAGATAGCTGTTTGATCTACACAAAGCATTTGTTGAGCAAGATGAAACATCAAGAGCCTGGAATGCTTGGATTTTTCTTTGATGAGAAAAACTGTCATCAGGAAGAAAAGGTTAACTTAATGAATAATAGATGGTTATGCAGAGACCCTAAGGACTTTCCAATGGTCATGCACACAAGATTTCTAGCAAATGTGATGGTTCTGGGAGTTTTGAACAATGAAGGAGATCTCATGCTTCCTCACTTCTTTCCTTAGGGCTTAAGGGTCACTGTTGCTAACTATTGAAGAGTTTGTGAGAGCTTGAATAGTTAGCGTGAACAAAGGGAGACTGTACAGTCTCATAAGGCAAAGACAACTCAAGGATGGTGATTTGCTAAGTGTAGCTTAGATGTGGCACAAGGCCAAAAGTATGTGGTACTCTCTGAGGATCAAACTCACAACTCAGTCGTAATTGTTCTAGTGAGACGAGCTTGCTAACCATTATACCATGCTGAAGTACCCAAAATGATTTTCTAAGTATAGCTTACATGTGGCACAAGGCTGAATGTATTAGGCACTCAGTGAGGATAGAACTCACTATTCAGTCAAAATTGATCTAGTGAGACAAGCCTGGTAACCATTACACTACATCCAAGTGCCAAAAGACGACAAGAGTGGCCAAGTTACAATTGCCCAAATCATGTCACTCCAAACATATGCGTCCTAGTTCCCCAGACCTGAATCTGTTAGACTACAATGTATGGGCTTAGTCAAGAGGGAAGTCAATCAAATACCCCAATAATGCTATAAAATCTCAAGTGTCCATCATAACTAGCACCATGTACAAAATAGATAAAACTTATCTGATTCAGGCATGTCAATGTTTCAGACCTTGTATTAAAGCAGTTGTTGATGCATCAAGAGGCTCAAGATTAGTCATGCCAATTTCTTTCTCAAATAATTCTCTTCTTTCATGACTGGTACATCTTTTACAAAATCCATGAAAATGTCTTAAAAAAAAAAAAAAAAAAAAAAAAAAAAAAAACCTGAGCCACTCTGTACACACAAAGAGGATCCATTGTTTTTCTTTAAGTTTAATTCAGAATCTAAATAAATAATTTGTTTGAGCACAGTGTAAGATCCATGTCCATTATACCTACCGTGAACTGACCATAGAGGGAAACTAAAGAGTAGAGAAGAATGACGACAAGTGGACCCCAAAAATCTGGATTATCTCGAACAATCTTCCTGTTGAAACCAAGTTGAGGCAAGGGGAAGAGAACACAACGCAGTTTATAGTAAATATCCTTTAGATCAATATCCAGTTCTTCCCTGAAGATTCAAGCAAAAGAAATATATGAGCTCTTGGAAGTAAGAATGAGAAAAACAGTAAGAGTTATTAGACTTAATCTGGATGTTTTAAATAAAGATAAGGTTATTAGCGATGTAGGATGAGTAAACAAAAAAACATTAAAACTAATTTCAGCTAAATTAAAGAATTTTAAGAAATGGAGAGACAGTTTTCTACATGTAATTTCAGAAAGAATATCAAAGAAAAATGTTACCAGCAAATTCTGAAATATAAATTCAGGTAAAAACTAAAGTAAAAAATCACTTGAAAAATATTGAAATTTAGGAGAGGAAGAATTAATTGGTTTGAAGATTAATGATTTTGTTCAGTTTGATGCTATTTATATAGAAGTGACAAAAACAAGATTTAAATTCAATGGTGATATATTTAACAGCACTTTTGTGACAAGCTCACTCACAGTAATGGTTTCTGTTGCTGGTTTTCAGTGTCATCTTCTTCCATGAGCCAGCCAAAACCTTTTGATTCCAGAAAGTTTCCAGCAAAACCCCGATGATGGACTCCATAAGCCGTACTCAATGTATGTGTATCTTTTTGTCCACCTTCGATAGCACCTTCCAAGGTTGATTGTTGTTCTGAAAAGCAAGAATTAAAACTTAGATGCAATGTTATATTTGTAACATCTGGTAAAAATAAATTTTTCAAATGTAAAATAATTGTTTATTCACTTTCGAATTGAAATTAATGTTGGTTGAATCAAGTGATACATGGTTTGAAATCATTCTTCAGACATTCAATCTTTTTGTGAGGGATTCTGCTTTCTTCCTTCTGGGTTTGACATTTATATAACTTTTGATTGGTTGCCAACCAAAGCTAAAATATCCTGTCTATGTATTTCTATTAACCCATAGCTAGGCAAAGAGATGAAGACATACTTTTCTGCATACTTGTGTGGAAGTGAACATAAACTTGAATGGAATTAGAACTTGGCTTTCCGATTTCTTATTTGAAGCTGCTATCTATTACACCATCTGCACATCCAAAAATACAAATCAAATTTTAAATTTTTTGGTTAATTAGCATTTTTAGAAAATTCTTTGTTAAATAGTAGTTTAAAAATAATAAACTACATTCAAACTTGACTAGAGAAGGAAGTAATGACCTGAATTTAGTAATTTGGGGAAGATCAAATCAAAGTAGCTTCATTTAGAATTGTTAAATTAGGAACATGGATTCATTTTCTGTGGCTTAACTCTTTGCAGGTTATTTAAAGCCAGAAAATATTTTTAGATTGTAAGAAATGTTTTAGGGAAGAAGGTGAGGAGGGATCCATACTTTTTCCCCCAAGGGTATTTACATATAAGTGAATATAACAAACCCAATAGGAATTAAAAATTGGTTTTCTGATTAACAATTCAGAGCTATTATTTATTATATCAGTTGCACATGATATTCCCAAAAGATTACCCATCTAGGTACTGACTTGGATCAATGTTGCTTAACGTTGGTGATTGTATGGGAACCAGCGTTTCAATATGATGTGATTGTAAGGCAAACATATTCTTTACAATGATGTTCACCTTGTACAAGGCTCAAGAGCCACAGAATAAAAGGCACTATCCCTAGCAAGACGATAATATGGCCAAGATGCAAGGGGCCACCAGAAATGAAAGAAGAGAGAGAGAGAAAAAAAAAAACTTTGGAGAAAACTGGAAACCCAATTCTAAACAGGAAAAGGGATAAACTTCTACTCCTTTTCACTGATTGACTGGGGGGGGGGGTGAGAGTGAACTGAACAATAAGCAACTACTCCTATCAAGGAAAGAACAACAACAATATTTATTTCTCAATCATTTGGTAGAGTTAACCTACAAATGAACGCTTAATATTTTTTAACCCTATTTTGTAAACAATATACACAGAAAAAAATTAAATGCAAATATTTGGAAATAAATTTGTGATTCTAGAACTTCAAATGGTTCAGTTCATAATTTACCTCATATTCTGATAAATAGTGTTTAATATATTTATTGTATAAATAAACACATTTGTGGCACAAAACCTAAGGGAATGTGGGGAGAGGATGGTTGACACTATCCTATATCTAGTTAACCACAATTATGGCCCTTCCATGCATTACAATATGTCCATTCACCACATAAACTTGTGGTGATTAGATAGATAGAAGTAAAGTGTATTGAAATATACCTTTCCTTTTTACTAATAAAGTGACAGAGAAACTCTTTTCTCCCAACACATACATCCTTTTCCCTCTTTGAATTCTTCTATATTTCTGAACCTAGATTATAACCTGGACATAGCTTAATAGGTCAGCATGTGAAGGTCGACCAATGACTAATACTCTTGTCAAAGTAGAAACATGCGTTAAGTAAATATAAAAAGAACAGCAAACATGTGCATAGCCTCTTTCCTCTTTTTAGTTAATGTGCTGAGTTGCAGCAGCCTTCAGAGATTCAATCGACACACCAACCACCCAAAAAGGAAGATGTGCCTTAAATGATATTCACAAAAAGAATATGCAGAAAATCAAGTAATGAATTCAAGAGCACAATCCACGCACTCAAATACCCAGAATATAAAATAACATAGCACAAGCAGAACCTGATTGCTCTACATTCCACCGGACACACACACACACACTTAAGGAATAAACATACTATATTTATATGGATATACATATGGACGAAAACTCCTTAAAACCTAAACACAGCAATGTATAACAATGAACATACACGTGAATAACACTGATTTATCTAAGAAATATATCAAAGACACAAAATACAAAATTAAAAAGGACATAAATGATAATCGTTCACATATAACAAAAGAAACCCTAGTTTTGTAGTCAACAACAAAATAAAAAAATGATGTCAAAAACCTGGCCTTTTACTCATTCATTATCCCAACCTCAAACTCATCTTCATTCAACCTGATATTTAAAAAAAACGACATGCACCATAGTACTACACATGAACAGGGAACCTACAAAACCCCCATGATATCATAAACTAAATTATTTCTATACTGACTGCCTTAATAAACATACTATCAGTAGCAACACTTAACTCTTACTCTTCCTGTTTTTCCTCCTTTCGAAGCAAAAAGGGCCCTATGCCTACACAGGAAAGTCACATTCACTTTACAATTATTGTGAATGCAATTTTATTTATTCGGTAAAATTTCGTTTTAATTCCCGTCGCTGTTCCCCTTCAAACTTATCCAAAATAAAATAGCATTATTTCCGTGCAAATGTATATGCTGAACTGAAATCAAGTGTCAGTGAAGAAACTAACTTTTTATCTATCGAAATGTCCATTAAAAAAAAAAAACGAAAAAAACGATCTCGTACTTTTTCTCCCATAACTCTCATGAAGTCATGTAATTAACTGCAGAATGACGGACTGCGTAAGGAAACGAAATTGGGGACCTGTTTACTTCCGGTTAGTGAAGTAATGCGCTGTTTTACCATTTAACCATTTAGGAAAATAATTTTTAAAACTTTTGTTAATGTCATCTTGCATTGCAAATCAATCGGTCTCTTATTTTGGTACCAATGCCTTTTCACCACCATTATCCCCTGTATAAAATATTCTCAGAAATAAATACAGAAAGTTCCATCAATAATTCTTTCCATAGAGAAAAATGCAGGGTAAAACTACTAAAAATATACTCAGAAGTCAAAACAAAGACATTTTTACCGTTTTTTTAATTTTTTTTACACTTATTGACCTCCATGGAAACCCATACATTTTTGTGATAAAATTCAGTCTTTATTTAAAAAGAAAAAATCGAAATAAATTATCTAGAATTAAAAACACATTGAGGATTGAGTTATTGGCATTTAAATATTTTTGTTAAATTTTTATACAACTCAATGCTCAGAATTTATTGAATTTTAATTTTTGTTTTTCGTAAGTTACAGAAAAAAAAGTAGAAATTTTTAATATTTAAGAATAGAAAACTTTAAACCTTTTTGAATGCAACTGAAAGCCAATTAGACTTTTTAATTTTTTTTTCTGACACTACTTTTTTCATAAGCAATCCCGATTAGTACGAATTTCAAAAAAAGTTACCGATTGCCAATATTACTTTTTCGGTCAGTTTATTCGCAGTACCTATAGTGGATTAAGAAAAATAAAGAGAGAAAAAAAGGGCTATGTTTTTTTTTAAACAGTAAGCCAAAAATGTGAATGTAAAAATAAAAAAAAAAGTTGTTTACAAGATTAGACAAGTAAATCTCGGACCCACAATTAAATACATAGTATTTTCTATTAAATGCTATTTGGTAAACAAAAAAAAAAAAAAAAAAAAAGGAAAGGTTTGGGTTCATCTTAAAAAGTACTTCTAATGTCTAGACAAACAGAAAGAATGACGTAAAAAGAAAAAAGTCAGACATTTTGACTAAACAAAATTAAAAACATCAACAACCAATTCAGTAACAATCATTATTTGTAACCATAGGATATCGCTTTTGTTTAGAATTGACCAAAATGTTACGATTAAAGGGACTTATGCAAAACTATTAAAGATATTTAAATGATTAAGATTAGGTTTTTAGTGATTTTTGACATGTAACAAATCACCAAGAAAAAAAATCAATCAAGTGGAATTAATTTTTTTTTATTGCTAATTAAAAGAAATAGCGAACCAGCGACAATATAAATAATCACTAATTAATTAGGCATTCAAAAGAGTTTTTCACGTAAACTGACAAACAAATACTAAAAAAAGAGAAAAGGAAACAAAATCCAAACAATTAGAAAATTCTTAGCTATTTCTTACTGTGGAACATTTTCTTAAAAAAAAAAAAACTTACCTGAGGAATGAACGAAGTGAAATTCGTCATGTGACGGCATGAATTTACTTGGACTTTCCAGTGTAAGGTCTCTTCCAGGAGACTTCTTAGTTTCGGGGGTGTATTTCTCATTTTCTTCAAATTTGCTTAAATCTAAAGTAAAACTCCCTGATGATGTGGATTGTTGTATAGGTAGTTCGGCCATCTTCTTTCGATGATGTGTTATGTGGTATTTTCGAATCTTAAATTCTTATTGACAATTTCAACCTATTTATATTTTTTGATTTTAAAATAACTTAATAATTTAATTAATCTAATTAAATTAAAATATTTTATTTAATTTAAAAGTAAATAATTTCTTTTTAATACGAAACTATTTTTAGACATTTATCAACAAACGCGGGAAGGTAGAAAATCCTGGTAGGTTTATTTTTCTTATTCATTTTGGCTTGTAATATATATTTGAGTGAAATAACTGTTTTCAGCTTAATTATTTGATGTAATCAATTTCACATTATAAAATAACGATTTCTCCTCTCCAGACCTTTATTTTCACTAAAAGCGAAAAAAGTAATTTCTTTTTCTTTTTCTTTTTCAAACACATTATTACAGTCTGGGCATGTTTTAGTCTTTTAGAAAATATTTTAGATCATTTTTTTTTTATTGCTATTAAAATCTATTTCCCCTCCCAAACATATCAGCAGCTCTTCGAGTTATAAATGCATGCATTTTTATCGTTCTCTCTAATAAACAAATCGCATTTTCTTCTCTTTCATGTTGTTTTTATTATTTTTTAGTTTCTGAAGATTAGTCAGAAGTGTGAGTGCACATATCGATAATTATTTCTACGCAGAAAAGACGATAATGCCTGTGTGTGTGTGTTTAGAAAATTTCTAAAAGTAAAACGATTTTTTTTTGTATGAAGTAATGCAAATTCAATCGACCCACAAATTAATTCAAGTTTTTAAAACAGGCCATTTTAAAAAATGATTTGAGTGACTGTCAATATTGTAAAAAATTTATATGCTATTGTTTTTTCGTTTTAATTATTTTTAATTTAATTTTTTGTGTATCTGGGTGAAGGGAGTTTTTTTTTTAAATTTTTGCTTTGAACTAAAAAAAGTAAAAATGTTCGGAAATTTTCTAAGGATTTATAAAAAAAATCTCTACACACTCTCTACACTTCTTAAAGTCTACTACATTTTTCCTTTTTCTAGCATTAGAAAAAGTTTTTTTTTCTTCTACAATACATTGTTCAAGTGAAAAATATTCATATTCGAAAATATTGTCATGAAGTTTTAAATTATTTAAGGTTTTTGCCTTTTCTTAGAAGCTATTTAAATTAAATAGCTTCCAAGAAAAGACAAAAACCTTTTTTATTTGTTTTTATCCGAAAAAAAGAGAAAAGAAAAAAAATTACTGAATTTATTTTTCCAAAATTAAAAAAAATCAAAATCAAAACCTAAAGATTGAAAATGAAAATTTCCAACATTATCAATAATTGTCATCATCACTAAAAAAGTGTAAATAAAATGACTACAAGTCAAGTTTTAGTGGTTGTGTAAATTCGTACCTAAATAATATTTAGTAAATATTGTTGCTTTTTCTTTACCTCTTGACACAAAACATTTCATCCTTTCATCAAAACACGAGTTGATATTTGATCTCCATTTAGTTGACTTGGGTCACACAGATGACGTTTTCATTTTTTTTTTTTTTTACACCATTTCAAACAATCAGTTTTTTTGTTTGCTTTTAAATTTTTGAAAAGCAGACAGAACTTACTGTACAGCAATGAAAACAATTTTCCTAATATTTTTCTTGGTTAATTGATTATCTAACTTAACATTTTTTATTATAAAATTTGTTACGTACCATAAAAAAAGCAAAGATGAACAGTGAACACGAGAAAGTTTTTTTATGAATTTTAAAATATTTTTAAACAAAAAAAAAAATGGAAAAATTAAAGTGAACCGAGTAGAAACCCCCTTTTTATTTTAAGTGAAGCAGAAAATAAAAGGGATATGAAATGACCAAAAGAAAGGCATTTTCTATTCCTAATGTTTTTTTACACATTGTCAGTTATTTTCCTCTCTTATGAAAAAAGAATGTATTTCTTTTTTACATTGATTATTGTAGGAAAAACTAAAATTGTTATCAAACATGAAAAAAATATCCTTTTTTGACTATTTTCTTGCAAGTAATTCTGTTAATGTAATGTAAATATTAATTTTATGCTTTTTTTTAAATTATTAGGTCAGTAAACGACAGCATGGGTATCAATGGTTTACTTCCGTTCCTCAAGAAAATACATTCTCCAGTTAATATTTCTAACTTTGCAGGTTGTACAGTAGCCATTGATGCTTACTGTTGGCTTCATAAGGGAGCCTTCTCTTGTGCAGAAAAGTTAGCCCTTGGTGAAGGAACAGATCAGTAAGTACTCAAATTACTTTTTTACACACTAGGTACCTCCTCTAATTCGCTGAAACAACAGCATAGCATGAAAAGGCCCCAGACTTAATAAAACCAATATTTTCCCCACAAACTGTTTGTTATTATAATTAAGAGGAAAGATCAAAAGAACTTTTGAATTATTTTTTAATTTTACTCCTTTCTAATACGTTTGAAATTTTGGTAAAAAATCTTTTCTTTTTTTTTTTTTGTCAGTAGGTAACCACATTTTTCTGATGAAAAACACATTAATTTGCAAATTTTTGCAAAAATCAAATAATTGTCAGATTTTACTGAAACTTTCAGGACTTATATTGGGTATCTCCACTCATTTTTGATACTTAAGTTTTAAATTGAATCTTTAACCGATTAGTGCCCATGGTCCTTTTTTAAAACCAGAAGGATAATTTTACCATATTTCAAGTAATTTTGCTCAAATATACCAGGCTCTATAAGTTTTGTCTTCAAATAAGGACCAAACTAACAATTTAATTTTTTTTTTTTGAATCATGCAAAGAAATTTTTTTTATATGTTTAGTATTAAATAAATTTTTACAAATTAAAGATATTTGGTAAAAAATTCAAGAAGAATAATTTGGGCACTAAAGGGTTAAAAAAAAAAATGTTGTCTTGAAGCTTTAATTTTAGCTTAATTGAAAGCTGAATAATTAAATTTACTATTTCCAGTAAGCAAAATACTTGGGTGTATTTCAAACAAATTATGTTCATTGGAATCTAATTTCGAAATTTTTAACAATTTTTCAGATATTTTTTGAGTGAACTTGGAGAATTTTGTTTTCTTATTATTTCCATCAACTTTTGTTGCTTCCGGGATTCTAACAAGTGCTGATGTTGTTGAATTTTTGCCACAGAAGCCAATACTTCCTCTATATTTGAATATCTGTTTTTGTTTTTCTACTCACACTGAAGAGAAAAAATTTAAACAAGTATGGTTCAAATTCTCATCACTGTTATACTGTGTGCTGAAGCAACATGTAATTTTTTTCCCTACTTGTTATACTTAGTAGGATTTTCAATATTCTTGTAACTCCTGTTTGGACTTGTATGAGTTTTGATTGCTTGTCACCACTGTTTTAACTCATTTTCTAGCAGTTATAATAAGTTTTGCTTAGGCTACTTACCATTATGTCTGTAAGATATACTCTAGACTGACTCCGATGATATATTTTAGACTCACTGGAGTTCTTTTTATTTAAGTGTCTAAACTAGTTCATTTCTGTCACTGGGAGATGTTTTATTTACTTCACAACAGTAACCCAGCTTATTGCTGGATATTTTGTGTGTTTTGTCAGGCTAAAATGCAACTTCTTTGATAAATGACACCAAGCAAGAAGGTTGTTGAACATAAACTCTCTATCTCTGGAATCTCTGGAAGGGCTTTCTCAGTTTCTGCTCCCTCCCCCTCCGCAGTTTGGATTTTTGACTCTCATTTTTGACTATACTATTTCATGCCTTGTTCATTTGCTATGTGCACTTTTTCACTGCTCTTGTTTTGGATATTTGTTAACACACAATTAGTATGGGTAATGTTTGCTTAAATATTGAATAATGTTTCAAATTTATTTATACTTACAGGTACATCTACTACTGCCTAAAGTATGTTAATTATCTACTTGACAAGGGATTAAAACCCATTCTAGTGTTTGATGGTTGTCATCTTCCCTCAAAGAAAGATGTTGAAACATCGAGAAGAGAGTAAGTCAGTTTTTCTAATGTTTTTATGTCACCTTCGGAACGAGAAATTGGGGGGCTGAGTTCGAATTTCAGCCGAATTCATTGCATTCACTTATGCGCAAATACCCTAGGGAAAGGTATTAATCCGTCTCTTCCTTCCAGTTATGGGTTAAATAATAGGACAGATTGGGTTCGATAGCCTTGGCTGGCAACCAGTCTACCGCAGAAAGCAATGGCAACCTACTGCAGGATAATCTTCTGCCCAGTCAGTCATGTCTCTTTCAAGACATGATCGCCCAAGCGTGTATCACGTATGACACTTAACTGACTGAATATAACATCAAATAAAAACCCAACTATTAAAAAAAATTTACATTGGATCTTCTAAGTACACTTTTAAACAGCATTGATATTTGCCTTTAACTTCCTTCCAAAATAGCATGTACTGAAACCAAACATTCCTTTCTGTCTATTTTTGGAAGTTAAAGAATACAAACAAAACCCCAAAGTAAAATGGAAAATTCTGGGAAAAAACAAGGGTCTGTAAGTCGTTCTATGACATCTACCCTCTGTGCCTGAATGAAAAGCTGCAGATTTTAAGGTTCCCTAAAAATAAAACTATTGAATTGTAGAGCTGAATTGACTGTTTTATGTAAACATTAAAAATATTTTTCTTTAAAATTTAATTAATTACAATTTTTTATTTATAACTTAAAAATTAAAAATTATTTTGCTAAAGTAAATAGCCCACCCAATACTTATTTGGTTTTCTTAACTACAATTTACCTTAGTATACCATAATTATTTATAATTCTAATTCTACCTTAGTATACCATAATCTAAATCTAAATTTATTTATAAATGGAACTTTGTCTGTCTATGTATGTATGCATGTGTGTCCATTACCTATAGACTCTGAAACAGCTGAACCGATTTTCTTGAAAATTTACACAGTTGTACTATAAGTGTCTGCGAGTGTTCTTAGCTAGGTTTTGTGTTGAGGTACCCCTGATAAATATCGATAATTGAAAAAATCGGGTTATAGAAGGAGTGGGCCGATTTTAATCAAATTTGATACACTCATAGACAAAGACATAAGAAATGATATTCAGAAGTTTGAAGGTTGCAGTTCTTACAATAGTGCAGAAAATCGATAATATATATATATATATATATATAAAAGGCAAGATGTTTGTGTGTGTGTCTGTTTATCTGCCTGTATGTTTGTATTTTTTTTTTTTTTTCAGCCCTTTTATTTTAGTTTTTGCTTCGGGTTTGGCTCTAAGTAGGTATAATTGTAGTTCTTAGTCTCAGCCATGATACCATTTACTCAGAGGACTTATTTAGCCTAGCCTTCAAAATTCAGTTTACGACGAAAAAAACTTATTTGATATTGATAGCAGGAAATCAAAATTTTGACTTACATCCATTCATTTTTCTTTCAGTCTACGGTTTCATTTTAACTGGAAACAACTATTGCTTTTTAGTCTTTCTTGCCAATGTCCAAAGAGTCTGAGCTCCAGGACCATGGATTAGTTTTAAAGCTTTCATTACACCTGAGCAATGCTGGGCTATACTGCTAGTTATTAATAATTCTAATCTGAACATTCTATCCCCTTTACTAATGAGGTAGCACAAAATCTAATTTAAAAAAAAAATTCAACTTGGTGTTAAAAATTATTTACCCATTTAAATAATGTGGTCCCATTATGTATCTTACTCTGAAAAAATATTTTTCTTTAAAATTTAATTAAATACAATGTTCTATTTATAACTTATGCTCGAATATAACTTATAAATTAAAAATTATTTTGCTAAATTAAATGACAAACACAATATTTATTTGATTTTTTTTTTAACTATAATATACTTTAGTATACCATAATTATTTAATTCTAATTTTAACCTAAACAATTCAGCCCCTTTACTCATGAGATAGTATAAAACCTAATTAAAAAAAATTCAACCTTGTGTTAAAAATTGTCTACTCATTTAAATAATGTTCCCAGACAAAATTAAGAAGTGTCATCCCATGTCATCAGGATACTATGTTGCCTTTCATGACCCAAATCTTCAACTTCATAGTTATCTAATTCTCATTTTTGATTGAACAATATTGACACACCTACAAGCATATTCCCCAACTACAACCCCATCAGTTTCTAAATCACTATAAATTCATCTTATATTTTCTAAAGAAATCATTTTCACAATTTATTTTAAAACATCACCTGAAGAACAGTATTGTTCTAAAATATGAAAATTTTTGTGTAGCCTTATAATGCTTTTATAAAGCATTGTAATAAAAAAATTACAATTTTATGTGTTTATATATATATATATATATATATATATATTATATAAGTTGAATATATGGATCGGAATCTGACAAGATCAATAGAATAGGTAAAAAACAAGTAGGAAAAGAAAAAGTGTCCTTAATCTAACATGTTTCACTTTAACAAGCTTCTTCAGAGATTCTTTAAAGATGAATGATTTAAAAATCTAAGACAGTATGTTGATTGAGGTATAGTTTTATTGATTAATGTCTCTTTTTTAAATCATTCATCTTTAATAAATCTCTGAAGGAGCTTGTTAAAGTGAAACGTTACATTAAAGACGCTTATTTTCCTACTTGTTCTTTACTTATTCTATATACATATATAAACAGGCTTGGATGACTAATATATTATGCTCTCTTTACGACTGAGCTCTCTCTAGAGAGGAAAATTTTAAATATAGTTACCATTTCTTAGATTTATGCATTACTCTTTAATCATGAATTGAGTTCTCTCGGTGACTGGCATGTGTATACACTGCATATATATAACACACTAAAATTTTCCCTCTCTCATTCCATGATTTAAGGAGTAGGGAAACCGACTGACATCAAAATGGTCAAATTTCGATACTGGCTGGAAGCAAGTAGATGTGTCTAGCCACACTGATGAACTGTGATACAGCGAAACAGGCTTGTATGTAGATGACTTTATATGTATATATATATATATATATATATATATATATATATATTACTGTTAAATATAGGAGACAATGAATGTCTATTATGTTTAGTCATGAGCCGTTCTAAACGTTGTATTTTGGCTTTAATTTCAGTTGAAAATAAAGACAAAAATTCTCCAAGATTTGGATAATTTTTTATTAATTTGCTTCTCACTTGAGCCATCTTCAGAGAGGTTATTAAGACGGTAATACAGTAACATCCATCATCATTGACGATTTTATTTTGTGTTGACATAAAGCTCCACTAGGCAACGGCAATAGTTACCAAAAATAACAAATGCAGTTCGCAAATTTGCAATGCGGTTCTATGACATCACACCGCGTGATAGCGCGAAATGACAACAGAACCATGTATTCAAATGTAATGTAACATGTTATGACCGGATTTAAAGGTGATTTTGTTAAGTGTAGGTTGTTTAGATTTAATATATATGGTCTCCAATATCTGAAGGTTCTTTTTATTGTGTGTATGAGTAAGGATTATTGTATTGTTGACTAAAATCTGTCTGATATTACCTACATGTTTGTTTTTCAGAGAAATGTTGTTTAATTGTACTCTGATCAGAAATTATTTGCTGCCTCGATACACTATATATATATATATATATATATATATATATATATATAAATGTACATTTGGGCAGCAATCTTTCTTTTAAATATGTTTCCTTAAAAAGAATCATCAAGGAAGATTTTATTAATTTTTGAAAATGACCAGTGAAGTGGCTGAAAGTTCCTGGAAAGTAAAAAAAATTATGGAACATTTTTACATTCCTTATCTCCACCAAAAAAAAAACATGTAAGAATACTGGAAAAATTATATCGAAAATTAATAAAATCTTCCTTGTTGCTTTTAATGAAACACACATGCGCACACACATATAATTATTAACCAGTTATTGCTCAGTCAAATTTGATCTGTAAACAGTTGTGCTATGGCCCAAGATCTGTAGGCCAGACCTTGCAATGGTGATGGTGTCTGCAAATTGTGCCAAGAAGAGAAGTTAGCCATTATATCATTTCCAGAACCAGAAAGGTTGCTAAATGAGAGGTTTGAAGTAATGTAAACACATTAGAAAATATGTTTTATGATCTTTTTTTTTTTTAAATGCCTTTAATAAACCCCAAATATGTTTTTCTTTTTCCATTTATGTCATGTCTCTCTGAATTGTAAATAAATACTTATGTTTTACAAAGTCCATGAAGTGGAATTTGGCCATAAGAACAATTTAGAATACAAACCTCAGCCAAACAAACAAAAAATAATAGAAATTGAAACATTATTTGGTTTAACCCACCGTTTAACTTAAAAGTAAAATCCAAAATAGGACAAATATTTTTTAAATTAATCAATAAACACTTCCTAAGAAACTCAGAATTAAACAAAATTTTCAATAGGAATTCAATCAAATTATGTTATAGCTAGAAAATTACATAGAAAAAAAATGCCAGAAAGCTAAATAACAATGTACAAAACATCACTAACAAGTATTGTAACTGTAAGGACAAAAACAAATGCCCATTTAACGGACTTTGTAAAACAGAAGGGGTTATTTACAAAGCAGAGGTATATGACATAGATGGACAAAGAGAAACATATTTGGGATCTACTAAAGGCATTTTTAAAGCAGATGGTATAATCATAAATCTACATTCAAACTGGAAAACCTCAAAAATTGTACCAAAGTGGAACCACTTATGAAAATTGAAATTGAAAAATGGAAAAGACTCTGATATAACTTGGAGCATAGTGAAAATAGACAAACCATACAACAATGGCAGTGTATGCAGATTGTGCCAAGAGGAAAAGTTAGCTATTATTTTGTTTCAGAACAATAAAAAATTACTAAATGAAAGATCAGAAATTATGTCCAGATGTAATCATACCGATAAATACAGACTAGGATCATACAAACATGGATGAAAGTGTTGTCTAATTCTTGAATAACTCCTCCCTAATTTTGAAAAAAATTTTGTTATTTGAAAATTTCAGTTGTGCATTTGTAAAGAATCTCTGTTCGTGCATTTGAAAAACAAAAATATCAGTTATTGTAAATTGTCTGAAGATATAACTCATTTCGAAATGAAATATGTAGTCTTTGGATAGACGGTCTGAAGATTGCTAGAGGCATGAAACTAACAATCATTCTGTAGTGTTGATTTGTGTACACGTGCAGATTTATATATATTTATACTAGCAGTATAGCCCGGCGTTGCTCGAGTGTAATGAAAGCTTTAAAACTAATCCATGGTCCTGGAGCTCAGACTCTTTGAATGTTAGCATTAAAGACTAAAAAGCAATAGTTGTTTCCAGTTAAAGCGAAACCGTAGACTGAGAGGAAAATGAATGGATGTAAGTCAAATTATTTGTTCACCACTGCTGTAGCCTGGTATTGAATTCACAACTCTGGAACTAACCGATGTCTATATCAATTAGGCCATGTGTCCTTGAGGACATCAGTGTGAATTTCTGGGACTTATAAACCTAATGTCTCAGTACCCATTTTTTTACCAGAGCTCATATTGCAATCTTTGCATGTTATACCCCAGTGATCGAAATAAAGGGTTCGGTTCAAAATTCCTAGCACCTGAAGAAGGCCGGAGTGTACAATGGCCAAAATATCATAAACATGGTGATAAAGATGAGGACAGTAGTCCAAACAATGTAAATAGTGTAAATACTACCTCATCTCAGAAGTATAGACAAATATTAAAATCTGATGTTTGTATCTTATCCTGAAATTGTAAATTTGTCAGGTTATTAATTCCTGTTTTGAATTTTCAGACGAAGGGAGGTTTATCGTAAGAAAGCTGCACAGTTTCTTCGTGAAGGTCGGCGAGCTGAAGCTAAGGAATGTCTTCAGAGATGTGTAGATGTCACTTCAGAAATGGCGAGGAAACTCATAGAGGTTTGTGTTTACATGAGATAAATATATTCCTTATATATTTGTGTTTGTATCAATGTTTTATGTAGGCAAATCATTTATTTGAATAAATTACTAGACTTCAAATTTGATACATTTTAAACTGAGAAAAACTCATTATTTTATTCAAGGTTGTTTGGACTAATCTTCTCATTATCCTGTTCACATATTGATTTTAACATTTATTTCTAATGTATCAGAAACTTTTCCTATGAGGGGTGCTGAAAAGTTATCAGTTTAATCAAAAAATCTGATAATTTGGTCAAATTTTGAAAAGTTTTGCTGAGAATTTTTCAGCATTCACTTTTCACCCATATATATTTTACTCTAAATCTATGAATTTGTCTTAATGAAATTAAAAAAAATTTCTTGTTTAGGCCTGCAGAAAGAAAGGTGTTGACTGTATTGTTGCCCCTTATGAAGCTGATGCACAACTCGCTTACTTAAGTAAATCTGGAATTGCACAGTTGATTGTGACCGAAGACTCTGATTTATTACTCTTTGGCTGTGATAAGGTGAGTATTCACATATGATGTTAAATTTGAAATCCGAAATGAATACTTGAGCAAAATATTACTCAATTTATTACATACAAGTGTCTTAAACTTCTGTTACATCTGACAATCCTCTCGACTACACAGAGCTAATATTTCTAATGATTTTTATTCCTTTCATTATGATATAAGAAATTTGATACTTTTAAATTTTATTCAGAATTTATTCAAATGAAAAATGCCTCAAATATTCCTAAAGCATTAATTAAAGAGGGCCTGACTAAGACTTATTTGGAAATTAAATATATAAACATTGGTTTTGAATTATAGTTTTGGCTATTTACAATGTTTCTTGTTGGACTGATGTCTTTGTTGTCAGGCTTATGGCCACATTATGTTGTAACATTGGTTCTAGTATGATACACAAAGTTAAGTAATGTCGAGCATAGGCAATACCTTGATGGGTAATTACTTGGGTATATTAGGAGCTGTAAGTTTAGATATGCAGATGTTGTAATGGACAACAGTTTATATTTGGAAATTGGAGAGCCAAATACAATTATAATCACTTGTGCACCGATACTCTTGAGAATGGTATAAATCCACCTCTTTTTTCCCTATCTTTGGTTTAAATAGTAGTACATGTATCAATAAAATCATAATCTCTAAAAGATTCTTACAATCTAAAAATATTTTCTGGCTTTTAATAACCTGCAAAAGGTTGATAAGCCATAAAAAACGAAACCATAATCTTTGTCATTATCACATTCTTTTGGCACGTTTACTAGGTGTAAGTTAATGTGAGTAGCCTTCAGGAATGTAAAACTCTACCATTTATTTAGTTTGAGACTAGATAGCTTTTGTTTTAATAAATATGTTCTGGTGTTAATGAGGTAAAAAGACACTGTAATGAGAGTGCTTGGAAAAGAGATTTATTTTTCTGTTATGGGCATTAATATATCTATGATATAACAACACCAACTTCTCATGGATAAAATGAAATGGCTAAAAGGAAAAGGAATAACAAACAGAGACTTTTATATACTACGACATACACAAAACTATACATTGCATTTGAATACATGTTTCTGTTGTCATTTCACGCTATCACGCGGTGTGACGTCATACAACCCCATTGCAAATTTGCAAACTGCGTTTGTTATTTTTGGTAACTATTGCTGTTGCCTAGCAGAGTTTTATGTCAACACAAATCGTCGGTGATGGTGGATGTTATTGTGTTACCGTCTTAATCTCTCTGAAGATGGCTCATGTGAGCCGAAAGCTTAGAACCAAATTAATAAAAAATTATCCAAATGTTGGAGAATTTTTGTCTTTATTTTCAACTGAAATTAAAGCCAAAATACGACGTTTAGAACGGCTCATGATTAAACATAATACATATTCATTGTCTCTTATATTTAACAGTATATGTTTAGAAAATTATTTGCTGCCTCGATGCACTAAAACTATACATATATACAAGTGTCCCACGTGGAGAACTATATATCACGTATATCTACACAGCAAAGCAAACTATTAGTAGGAACAAAAGGAAAAGTCTTGCATATAATTTGAAGATACTTTTGAGCTGGAGAATCCATTTTTAGAACTCCAGATTTGAATGAGCTGGATTCATCTGTCCTAAAGGGAAATGGCACCATGTGCTTGTATGTTGCTGGAGGAGGCAGATTTAGCCTCAGCCTGGGCCAAAGGGTCCAGGCTAGAAGAAAGCAACCTTCTCATTTAGTTGCTGTCCTGAAAAATAACTAGCGCTTTGGGCACTGTATGGAGTGGCATCATAAAGTGGCTGTCATGTGTCCTTTGTGACTTATCTCCACCAAAGGGAGATAAGCACTTTCTGTATCCTAACAGCACCTTTCAACATTGAATTAGCAAAGTGATAAATGATTACTTGTGAAAAATAAGTTTAATTTCATGTTGTATCATAAGTCCACTAACCCATTAGTGTCGGAGCTGGACTAGATGTATTGCAACAATAGATGCAATGGGTGTGTCTAGGTAAGATAACTTAACTGCAAGGGAATTCAAGAGAGCCCGTCAGTCTTTATATTTAACTCCAAGCTGCGGATGGGGATAGAAGAGCTGGATTCATCCTTTTCCCTAGTGTTTTTGTGTGAAAGTGAACATAACAAATTGAGCCAGAATTTGAACTCAACTTGATGGTTTCTTCTTTCCAAGTTGTTAACCATTACACTAACTGAACAACCAAGTGTTATTTAATTTTCCTGTTTTAAAACAGTGAAATAGTAATACTTGTTTATCAATTTATTTATTTGGTGTAATCAGTGGTGATAGCTTTTTAAGGACACATACATAGACCAGTTTGAAAGAAAAACAAACAAAATAAAACAACCAGATAGATAGAAACAAACATGTTAGGGTGGGAAAGAGCCTTAATAGTAATATTTTCATATCTGAAGGAAGACGTTAATTAGAAATAATGACCCCAACTTGATATGTAGATACATAGGCAGTCACTGATTTATAGTCGAGTAAAAGAATTGGTCAGTAATTTTCTCTAATCTACTGAAGATAATTGGCACTAAATTCCCAGATGCTGAATTTCTATGTCTCTGAAGTATGCAGGATGGCTTGTCCACCACCACATAGAGAGCTGCACACAGCAGGTGGCCTGAATTGTTTATCAATGATTCCAGCCACGAACATTAAGACTCATACACCCTACTGAGATTTGTTGACAATGCCGGAATTTGGTAAAACAATCAAAGAAAGAGGGTTGGTAGAAAAAAAAATAATTTAGAACTCTTCTTCCCCTATTTATAGTAGTCACCACTGAATACCAAAATGATTCTTTTTTTAAACAAACAATCAAGCAAACCATATGTCTTTTTGTCTTTCTCATATTCAGTTCCTTACGGCTAAACAATTATATTTCTAAACCTCTTTTTACAAAACATTGCATAAACACACACATATGATGCTAGAACTATAAACCAACACTGTATTACGGATAAATTTTTGAATTAAAAAAACAAAACATTTCAACAACAAACAGTGGCACCAAAGAAGCAGGTGTGTCTGCAAAAATGTTGAAGTTATTCTGCAGCTGTTATTGGACATTAATCCCAAAACTGAAGGAAAATGGTGCCACACCAGCTGACATATCCCAGTTTGCTGGTGGCATTTCATTTCAACACATGAGAATATCCAGAGCACAGAGAAGGAAAGAGTCATGCGTGATCATTTGTAAGTGCTTGGTTGGACAAATACCAATCGGCCGAATATTCACAAGAATGTGATGCGATCTTTTGTTTTGCGTGTAGGTACTTTGCACCACCAACATGGCAATGCAGATGATGTATTTTACTAAAACTGGATTTCAACGATGGAAAAAAAGCACATGGAAAAGATGATGTAATTCAAAAACATATGAATTCCAAATGCTACAAATTCTCCTGTGTTGCATGGAGTGACTACCAACGTAATGTATCTGAAAAGACAACTTACGCACAAACCATAAGTTTGGCTTATCAAAAGAAAGTTTGGGAAAATCGACATTACATCAAGAACATTAAAGAAATTATCCTGTTGAGGATGTGCGTTGTGGTACAGTGGATATCGGCTCGGAATGAGAAGCTGGGGAGCCGAGTTCGAATTCCAGCTGAATCCATTGTATTCACTTACGCGCAAATACCCTTGGGAAAGGTATTAATCCGTCTCTTCCTTCCAGTTATGGGTTAAATAGCAGGACAGATTGGTTCTATAGCCTTGGTCGGCCACCAGTCTACCGCAGAAAGCAATGGCAACCTACTGCGGGATAATCTTCTGCCCAGTCAGTCATGTCTCTTTCGAGACATGATCGCCCAAGCATGTATCACGTATGGCACTTAACTGACTGATTGACAGTAATTCAGGATATTTGCTTAGAGAGGACACAAAAAAGGAGACAATGAACTCAACCCAGGAAATGTCTGTAAACTTCCCAAATTTGCTGCCAAACATGATGCAGTCATTGCCAACTCTATCAGAGACAGCTCCAAGAATGAAAAATATACCAGTCCTGTGATACAGAATAAGATAATTGCAATTTTTGCATCTATAGCGAGGGAATAAATAACAGAAAGTATTAAATCTTGGAAACATTTTTCAATAGAGACTGGACGAAGCTAAGGATGTCAGCCGAACTGAACAGCTATCCCTTGTGATAAGATTTTGCGATGAAACTTCCTCTTCTATTGAGGAGTGCTTTATTTCCATCGTGCCAATGCTAAAGTTGGATGCTGCATCTATCACTGATTGCATTTTGAACAATCTGTAGACACTAGGATTGGATTATAAATCCTCACTTAATGGATTAGGTTTCGATGGAGTATCAGTCATGAAAGGTCATTTGAGTGGTGTTCAAAAACGCATCAACAAGAAAGCACCATTTGCTTATGTGCACTGTTATGGAAACAGGCTGAATTTAGTATTACTCAATGCAACAAAACATATTCTTGGTGCTGCCAATTTCTTCAGCCTACTTGAAAATTTGTATATTTTTTTAAGTAACTCTTTTGTCTATGAAAAATATCTTGAAATGAATTTTGTTTTCCAACAAATATGTCCAAGAGCTGCAACATCTCAGTGACACGGTAGTGGTGTCGAGCTACATCATGCAAAAGTGCTGTTGTGGCTGGAAGCCATCATAAGTCTCTTGGAGGTGACATCTGCAAATGAAACAGAAGACTGTGCTATATCAGTCAGAGGACTACTTTTGCAGATAGATGCAGAATTTGTTCATTTTTTGGGGTAGGGGGATATTCTTGGGACAGTCAATAAAGTATCACTGCAGCTACAAGACAAGCAAACAAATTTAGGAAAAGCAGCACAGTTGATTTCTTTGCTCTGTGAAAATCTAGTTAATATCCAGAATTCTAACTTGATTAAACTCTGCAAGAAATCCAACATTTTACTTGTAGTTTCATGCAAGTAAAGAAAACATAAACAGCGCAATGAATTTATTGTTTTAGAATCCACTGGTCGAAGGCCAACAACATCTTTGTCAAGTGATATTTAAATTGATATTTTTTCATCCAATTTTAGACTGTTTGATTAATGAATTAGACAACCGTTTCTCTAATGAGTCTTCATTCTTTTTTTATGGCATTTCAGCTCTTTGTCTTGGATATGCATTTTTATTTATAAAATATTTGAGAGATTATGTAGCTACTTACTTAATGTAGGTGATTTAAAACATGAAATTCCTCTTGTTAAGAAGTTACTACTGAAGCAACCTGACCCACCAAAATCTATTGTAAAATTCCTTTCTTTTTTGTGCAGTTATAAAGCAGCATTTGACTGTTTATACAATTTATTGTTGATATCGGGGAAACTGAGTTACATGTGATTCATGTGAAAGAAACTTCTTAAAAATAAAACCAATAAAAACATTTTTGAGAAATTCAATGAATGATAACCAATTAAGTGATCTTGAACTATTGATTGAAAATTTGCAAGCTGACGGAATAGACTTTGAATGTTTTGTTGACCAGTTTGATAACCAAAATTAAACTGCATTAATCATTTTTTTTGATCATGTGCCATGCAAGCTGGATTTCCATTACATTCTTTGAATTAAATGTTTTAATATTTTTTACGATTCTCACTTTTTTTATTAACTCTTTGTAATTCTGTGATTTTTTTTTTTTTAAATTTTATAATTTTAATTCTTTAATTTTTATAATTTCTCTGATTTTATTTCCATCTTTTCAACTAATAATAAATTGAATTTTTATAATTTCCTTATTTTGTAAAGTTTGCTTTTTATTGCATTAAATATCTAATATTTCTTATCCCTTTGTCTATTTAATTTTTATATTATTTAAAAACACTTTAGATTACTTTTCTTCAATCTTTTTAGTTACGGTTTTCAATAAATTAGCTTAAACTTTGTATTTTTCCAATTATTTCTTGTCTTGCTCCTAATAGAAAAACAAAAAGATTTTGCAACCTTTAGTGACTCAGTTAGAAGAGAGCAATAAAATGTCAATCCCAAAAATCATCAGTTTGTTTCAGGGCCATGGAGAAATGATATTATTTAAATTATGTATTTTAAAGTAGCTTACTGTGCCGAAAACATAAATTAATTTTTTATGCTGTTTTTGTATGGCTATGGTGACAACAGCATTTTGATTGATTTCTTTGCATTATTTTATTTTTGCATTTATTTTTTTTCTTGCATTTATTTTTTGTGCTTCCAAAAAGTTTTGTAGAGGAAAAAAATCAGAGCAGGCAAATCACACTGTTCTGCTAGTATTGACGTTAGTATTAAACCTTTGATTTTGTTTTGGAATTAACCTCTCTTGTGTTCTAACAGCTTGAGAGTGGAAAAGAGGGCAAGAATAAATTAGAACTCCACTAGTATGAATGAAAAGTTATCCCGTTTAATTTAGTAAAGTAATATACTTATATACTCAAACTCATTCTTAAGTTGTGTATACAATAGTGGTGTTGTATGAAAATGAAGACATGCCTCAGAAAAATCCTGGCCCCTAAGTGCTCTCCGCCCTTTTGAGTTTCTCCGCCCTTCAGAGTTTCACAATCGCCACTGGGTGTAATCAATAAATTGATAAAATTCTGATTATACAGTCAATCAGTTAAGTGCCATATGCGATACACGCTTGGGCGATCATGTCTCAAAAGTGACTGGGCAGAATATTTTCCTGCATTAGGTTGTCATTAATTTTCTGCGGTAAACTAGTTTCCAACCAAGGTTATAGGAACCAATCTGTCCTGCTGTTTAACCCATAGTTGAAGAAGAGAGGGATTAATATCTTTCTTAAAGGTATTTGCGCGTAAGTGAATGCAACAAATTCAACTGGAATACAAACTCGGCTTTCCGATTTTTTGTTCCGAGCCGATACACATACATAACACACATTTGATTATACAACGCAGTACAATATACTTAGACAAGGGAGGTAACTGAAAATAAAAACATAGAATTATGTCCCCTTTGGTTAAGTACCGTATATACTCGTGTATAAGACGGCCTGTCTAGTGCGATCCCCAGCTTCTGAGCATGTACTGTCATACTTTGAGTATAATTCATATATGAATAATTGAATATGCTTTTATGATGCTTAATTCTGTTGATTCCTATTCATAACACTGTAAATAAAGCTACGAGAATTAAAATTCATTCAGTATTTTATTCTGTGCAACTATCATTTACCATATATTGTGGTGCATCTTGTCAAAATATTTTAAGACTATGTGATGGAGAATTACAAGACAAAATAATACTGGTAAGTGTAAAGAATATAGATTTAGTAAGTGGTAAAGAATATAGAAGACAGAATAAGGAACATTCTTCATTTATATAAGGTTGCCCTGTTGGCAGGTCTTCAGAATATGCTGACTGCATCTCTGCAGCAGGTAAAAGTCCCCCAAGGGAGCCACCTGTTTACCATGGGTGGCAGCCTGTGATGCTTGAGGACAGGATCCTGGTTGTTGAGAGTTTTAGGAATTGGGCTATACATATACAATTCACCACTTTGGCCCTGATTTGAGCTAGATAGATGGTTGGAGAGTCTTGATCCAATTAACTGGCTAGTCATGTCAAGCCCTAAGTTAGACTAACAAAACAAAATATGCTCACATAACATATCAATTATTTAATTGATATGTTATGTGAGCATATACTTTATGGATTTAAAGGTGATTTGATGTTCATGGCCTCCAAAATCTGTCTGATATTACCTACACGTTTGTTTTTCAGAGAAATGTTGTTTAATGTGTACTCTGATCAGGAGGCCATGTACATCAAATCTAAACAACCAACACTCAATAAAATCACCTTTAAATCCGGACATAACACATTACATTGCATTTGACTACATGGTTTTGTTGTCATTTCGTGCTATCACGTGGTGTGACGTCATAAAACTGCATTGCAAATTTGAGAATTGCGTTTATTATTTTTGGTAACTATTGCCGTTGTCAAGCGGAGTTTCATGCCAACACAAAATATATATATATATATATATATAGATATATAAAGTATATTATAAACAAATTTAACATGAGCATCTTTTGCTTTCAAGCTATTAAAAAGTATATTTGGTTTTATTTCTCTAGAAAAATGTTAAATTATTGTTTATTATTTGCTTTTTTATGTCTTTAATGTGAGATGTATTTATTGTTTTATAATTATGTTTTATTGACTTATTCTAAAAAGATTCTATCAAAATAAAATCTTATAAAATTGTTATTTTATAGATTATCTTCAAGATGGACTTTTTTGGTAATGGCATTTTGATAGAGTCAGATCGGTTGAATGAAATCCTAGCATTCCAAGATGGTCGTTATACATTTGATAAATTCCGCCAATTGTGTATCCTGTCCGGTTGTGATTATCTTCCTTCTTTGCCAGGTATTGGACTGGCAACTGCTTGTAAAGCTTTTAAGATAGCACGCCAAACAGATCTTAGACAGGTGAGTTAACACCTTCAATAAATTAATCTTACTTTGTAAATATCATTACAATATTTAAGTGTTTTCTTTTGATTTCTGTTTCTATAACTTTTTACATTCTTGCAAAACAAAAGACGAAAGCATTTTTGATTAAAACCTCAAAGTGTTAGTAAAACCAACACAAAATCTGCTAGGTGACCAAAGAAAAAACTAATAAAAAGAAAACCAACAACCAATAAAACAAAAACTAAGACAAAAACTAATAGGTGAAAAAGAGAAAAAGAAAATATACTAAAAAGAAAAGACCGAATGGCAGACACTTATTGAAATGGTACTATATAGTTTTCTATTTTTAAATTAATAAAATACTCATTCCAGCATCATGACTGTGAAAGAGACAAAGACTGCTACTAAGGTTTCATATTATTTCAATCATCAGGTAATTAGAAAATATTTATATAATGTAGACATGCAGATGGAGCAACACATGTTGGCACAGAAAGTGGAATTGCCAAGTGGGGTTCAAATTCTGCCCGAGCCTGTTAGGTTCACTTTTGCACTAATTCTCTTGGGAAAGGCATGAATCCATATCCATAAGTTATTTTAAGGTATAATACAGGTTTGACCCAAGGTCATATATAATGAGCCCCTAGCAAGCATCAAAATCACCTGGAAACTATAAAGCAGAAATTCAAGAATAGTATTAGTGTTGGAGTTTGAGATATTTTGCTAGACTTGGAACTAGAATAAACAAAGCACTAATCTACAAGAGTAGCCAGTATTGTCAGCTATTATATTCAGTCAGTAGCAATAAACTGAAGTGTTGTTCAATATGTTTTTGCTCCATATATATGTGTGTGTGTGCAGAATTTTTTTTTTTTTTTAATCATATCACCCCGAGCAAGGCGGTAACGCCACTGATGTGCAGGGGGCTACATAAAAGTGAAAAGATTGGAAAAAAGAAAGCCGGAAACCACATCCTAAACAGAGAACAAGGGATGAGCCTCTACACCTGTTCAATAGACATGGATGGAGTGTGAACTGGGCGTTAGTTTAGTCTATCTACTCCAATTGTAAGAATAGTAATGATTTAACAAATATCAAATTGACTGCATGGCTAAACTAGTATGATAATGAGGTATAAAATCTGAAATACATCCATAATCAAAAAAGGATCAGTCTTAGATTTGATTTTCAGTGAGCAAGATAAATATTGTTATGTCAAGGTTACTTAGTGTCACTAAGTTTATTAGGGTTATGTTATCATCTACATTTAACCATTAGGCTTGGATGACTATCAGTTTCGTGCTTCAACCTATATTTCGACTGTCTAGTGAAAGACTTATTTATTCATATATATATATATATATATATATATATATATATGGTTCCATGAATTAGCCTGAACATGACATTGTCAAAAATAAATTCCACTGACATCGTAGCAGATTTCATCAGTTTGAGGAAAACAACTTTAGGAATAACAGAATATGACACCTGACTACGCAATATAAGGCATCAGCACATAATATCAATAGTCAAGATGGATGCAGGTAAAGAGGCTGGAAATGTCATAAGAAAATAAATTTTTTCTGTCAACAGATAATACTGTATGAAGTTGAAAAATTCAAATGAATCTTTAAATACAGAAAGAATTATACTATTCCAAAACTGGCTGTAATATGGTGGTAAGCCATTTAGCCACGTCATGTTGAGAAGACCCTATCATGGACAAAATGGGTCTCAATGGAACCCTAACTTTATGTATTTTGGGTAAACCATAAATATGGGGATGAATAGGACCTGAGAGTCTAATTCAATTAGAAATGTCAGTGGGCAAAATCACGCTTTTAACCCATTTGACTATGTGTTTTTTGGAACTTAGTCTCAATAGATACTGTAGAATCAAATTTATCTATTGGGTCTAACTAGACGAATTCGGAAGAATCCCCAAGAATAGTCATCATCTTGTTTACATAATCTCAGTAATCAAGATATATATTTTGCTCTAATTATGGTTTAAATAATATAGTAGACAAGTATCTTTAGCCTTGGCAGCAGCCAGTCTGTTCAAAGCAGTCAGGTGTATACATGCCATGAAATGAAAACTGAAATGCATTCCTTGTATTGATGCTTGATGTAAACATTCTCTCCAACTGATCCTCCACCAGCCATTCTGAACCCCATCTTGCCGCTTCATTTTGAAGAGGAAGTCAAGAGGATGGTCTGGACCTGTGCAACCCCTTGTTCAACTAAATTATGTTCAAACATGTCATTGCTTGGAAAAGAAACCCTTACCCACTGAATTGTATAACAACTTTGTAGCATACAATAATGTTAACTTTTTTAAAGTTATGTTTTAATATTCCTAATTGCTAAAATGTTTTGCTTTCAGAATATGAATTATGTGCAATGAACCAAGTGCAGACTAAGAACTACCATTTATACTTGTGTATTGGCTGATTTCATGTATTGTGAGGCCCCTAAAATTTTTTGCATAAATTTTAACAATTTAGCATATAGTGCAACTGAAAATGAGGGATTTTTAACCCTTAAAAAAAAAAAACATTACCCATATATAGTGCAATCCCCTATTTTTTTGCATAAAAAACTGATCATAAAATATTCTACTATACTCGAGCATATACAGTAATTATGGTTTTCCAAAATGGCTACAGTCTAATAAAACATTCACATTAGTTTAAAAAATTTCTTTTCTTATTTTTCTATTTTAGTTTCTCCGGAAACTTCCAATTTACCTGAAGAAAAGTTTTACCGTATCAGATGACTACATTAATGGATTTATATGTGCTGAAAATACATTCCTCTATCAATTAGTCTTTGATCCTTTGAATAGACGACTTGTTCCATTGAATCCTTACCCTGAAAATGTTTCAGCTGAGGACTTTGAATATGCTGGCCCGTATCCTTTTTTTTTTCTTGCTTGTGTATTTGTCTTTGGAAATGGTATTAATATCCAATACATTAAGGATTTAAATAAATAAAAAAAAGGTTTTTCTTTTCTTCTAAGATGAGTGTATCCCTGCCGTCAAAATGATGGCAAAATATTTGAATATTTGAGAAGATTATTAGCTATTTCCTGACAGGTTATCCCCACTGAGCATGACAGGAGAATATATATATATAGAGAGAGAGAGAGAAAGAGAGAGAACCAACAGTTTTAGAATTCAGAGTTCTCTGGCAAATATTAGGTTGTCCCAAAAGTTCATAAACACTTGCAAAAGATTGAAATTTTACTCGCCAAGTAATCTAAGGTCACCAGAAAACACTTGCAAAAAATTGAAATTTTACTTGCAAAAGCAACAAAAATTATTGCTCAAAATAAAGACCATCATTTTCCAAGACTTTCTGCCATCGATCTGCAAGCTTTCGGATCTGGTCAAAGTACCATTCAGCTGGCTTCGAATCAAAGAATTCTTGACATGATTCCTCGACTTCATCAAACGAGTCGAATCGACAGCCCTTCAGAAAGTGTTGCATTGAATAGAAAAGGCCGTAATTTGATGGAGCACAGTCAGGACTGTAGGCTGGATGTGGCAGAACCTCAATGCACGCCATCCAGCTCTTCAAACTTGTCTTTGGTCTTCCTGGCGGTGTGCAGCTTGGCATTGTCCCTCTGCATCAATGCGCGCTTTCGGTTGATCAGAGCCGGGTACTTTTGCTTCAACTTTTCATAGCTCTGCTCAAGTTGCTGACAGTAAAGTTCGGCACTGATAGCACGACCATTTGGAACCAACTCAAAATGCATGATTCCTTCAAAGTTCCACCAAATGCACAACATGACTTTCTTGCCGAATCGATCTTGTTTTGGAACCGACGGTGTCTCTTGCCCTTTTTGAACCCATCGCTCATCTTGATAGACCCATTTTGCAAGTTTTTATGAACTTTTGGGACAACCTAATATTTTTCACAACAATAAATCAACATAGCCTGATGACAAGGTAAAATCTCGAAACACAGAAGTTGCAATGTGTTGCAATGTAAATTAAATTAATTTTAAATAAAAAACAAATTATATATATATATATATATATATATATATATATATATATATATATATATATATTGTAATTTTATTATTACACTGGATTATATAAGCATAATATCACTATATAAAAATTTTCATGTTTTAGAACAATACTGTTCTTCTAATTTACTAAGTAACCATGAATTCATGTTGTATTTTAAAAATGAATCTTTTTCATTTATTTTTAACATATCACCTGATACAATGTTCTTTATTATGATAGAGAGGATTCTTCACAACTCAATTATATAATTATTGCAAAAAAAATAAAATAAAAAGTCACTGTTAAAGAGCAAACACTTGTAAGCACTTTAATAACTGGTAGTAAAGAGAATGAACTGAGCTGATGGTACCTTGCTATTGTCTCTCTCTCCATGAGCATGACAGGAGGGAAATCCTCTCTACTATAATTGTGTATTTATTTATTTGTGTGTGTGTGTGTGTCCCTGCTGTCATGCTTATGGAGAGAGAGAGACAGTAGCAAGGTACCATCGGCTCAGTTGATTCTCTTTATAAAAGCGCTTGCTATGTGTTTGCTCTTTAACAATGCATTATTATTATTATTTTTTTTTTTTTGCAACAAGTATGGCATCAAGTAGTGAAGAAAATATATATATATATATATATATATATATATATGCTCTATTATAATATATTTCCCTCCTGTCACACTCAGAGGTTTGGATTATTTTTTTTCTTATGTCTTAATGTAAAATACTCAATATATATGTTGCTGTCATTTTAAATGGTATATTGATATAAATATTTTGCTGCCACTTTTTACAGCACAGGCTTACTCGTACATATATATGTATTCTTGATATGGGCTCACTTGTGTGTGTGAGTGTGTATATATATATATATATATATATATATATATGTTTTAAGGTGTGCTATATTTATAGGATAAAGTACTCAATATCAGAGATGGAGCATATGTAAATATAAAAGTGAACATTGAAGTAAAAACTTATAGGTGATAGACTGTTTCATGCAAGATGCAATCATCAGGCTTGATAATTGTGCCTAGCATGAAAACAGTTTGTTGCCTCAATGTTCACTTATATAAATAAATCATCTGCATAAATGCTTGTTTCACTGTATCATAACTCATCAGAATACCTAGATTAACCGTTTGCATCACACACACACACACACACACATGCATATATATATTTATTTATTCCTGATCTACCTTCCTTACCCCTCCTTTTTTAATGGTACTAGAATTTTCTTGATTTTACTAAGGTTGACAATGCATGTCTCTAACTTCTATGAAGGGAAATTCTATTATTCAAATAGACAAATTAGACAAATGCGCAAAGATATACGTGGGAGCGACACAATGCTTGAATAATAGAATTTCCCTTCATAGAAGCAATATAAGATTATCACATAACAGGAAATTATGTTTCTCAACATTTGCATGAATGTAGTGATGGCAAATTCAAAGTTATACCTATATATCAAAACACAGATTACGAAATATTAATAATGCAGGAAAAAAGATTCATAAAAAAATACAAGCCTTTGCTAAACAAAACAACATGGAAAACATACAGACACACAAAATTCAAAAGATAACTCCAAACAATAAAAAGAACCCATAAAAAAAAAAATTCTAAAACTTAGACGAAATAAAAAATGCTCACACAGGCACACAGTGTCAAAGCAATAAAAACAACCAGCTGACCGATGAAAAGGATTATAGATAAGCAAAGGCAACTAGAAGATAATTTTAACATACTAAAAAGGTAATCCCAGACCAAAATCATTTCAAATTGGGGTAAGCACTTGATTTATTCATCTGTTTATTCATTTATACATGTGCTGATGTGAAAAAACACAGACCATTCAATGTGCCAACATTTGATTTATTTTATCTTATTTTATTTTACTGATTTTATTTATTTTCTTATTTTTTCTACTTATTTATAAAACAACAACTTGGCCATCAGAAACAAAAGGAACTTGATATGTAAAGCCACAAATTTATTCGCTTGAAGAGTCAATTTTAGACTCAACATGTGTAGCGTCACAAATACCATTATGGATACTTAATGTATCATGACATGTATGATAACAACAACAATAAGTATACACTTTAAAGAAAACGTTCACGGCCTCTCACACTTTTTATTCTATACCAATTTCTCTAGTTGGAACAACACTGTTTCTTTTTCCTATATATATATATATATATATATATATATATATATACACACACACACACACACAAATGCACAACACTCTTTATTATAATAGAGAAGATGAATTTGTTAGAGCTGAGACGAGCTAAAGATGTAAGGAATTATTCTAAATTTATTTAGACAAAGAGCATTTCCTGATTTTATCATTTTTGCCAATTATAAATAGACAATATTTACATTTACACTCAAACTATTGTTCTCATTTTTGGTAGTTGTTATCACAGTATTTCACTCTTTGTGCTGTCTGGCCATCATAAGGTGCTTGTCAATTCAACTAACCTACAGGGAGTTTTGAACTGAACTCTATATTTAATGTGGGGATGGATTGTTCTTGTTCTCCTGCCCATGTGTTGCGTTTAGTTCTTATTTAGCTTTGCTTGGTTATTGCTCACCCTGTTTCCACATAGTCCAAGTACACATTGCCTGGTCTAGGGATTGAAATTACAATTACTATATTAACAATACTTTAATCCACCAGGCTATTATTCCGTTGGACAAGCACCTTATGAAAACCAGAAAGCAGAATGGCCAAAACATTATGCTAAAAACAACAAAGATGAGTAAAATAGTCTGCATGTAAATAATGATTCTTTATTCCAGAAATTCGGACATAAATAGATAATTATTTAAAAAATAGTTATTAATATTAGGTTGTCTGGAAAGTTCATGCCAGTTTTTAAGACAAATTAAAACAGAACAAAATTATGGCATTAAATATTTATTCATCTAAATATGAACCATTTTTTTGCACAATTTTTCTCCATTTTTCCTTCAACTTAAATATTCCGTCTTCTCAGAATCTCTGTGGTTTCTCAGCAAAATACTCATTAAGGTGTTTTTTTTTTTATGTCATCCAAAGAATTAAAATTTTTACCATTGATATTATTTTGCAAGGACCTGAATAAATGAAAATATGAAGGAGCAATGTCTGGTGAATATGACACATTCCTGCTCAGTTGCAACAATTTTTGTTTGGTTGCCAAGGAAACATTTTGTCTGGCATTATTCTGATGGAAAAGAACACCTTTCCTGTTTGCCAATTTTGGGCATTTTTTTTTTTAATTGCTGCCTTTTAATTTGTCCAATTGCAAGCAGTACTTTTCAGAATCAATTGATTGGTAACTTGGCAGAAGTACATTATATAGGATTCCTTTCCAATCCAACCAGATGCACAGCATGACTTTGTTTGGATGAAGACCTGCTTTTGAGGTGGCTAAAGTTGGCTCATGTCACTTACCCCAACATCATTTTTGCTGAACATTTTTTTAAACTATGCATTTCTCATCACCGATCACAATTTGCTTAAAAAAGAGTGCATTTTTATTTTGTTTATACAGAAAATCATAGATAGAAATGTGATCTAAAAGATTCTTTTCACTCAGATCATGTGGTACCCAAGCTTCACTGAGTGCTTATGGATGGTGGATTTTGATAAATTTAGTGTTTCTGCCAATTCCTGCATTGTTTAATACAGGTTATTTTCAATCAATGTCTTGATTTGGTTGTCATCTGTAGTAGGGGGAGGGAGTCTGCCTGAGTATTCTTCATCAATGAGGCTACAATCACCAACGCTAAACTTAGTGAACCACTTCTGTACAGTTCTTTCAGCTAAAGCACTGTCACTGTACACAGCAGATATTTTGGTTACTTGCACAGCATTTTTGCCTTTACGGTAATAAAAAAACATCTGGTGTCTAAAATGTACCTTATAATCCATTTTCATAGGGATGTAAAATTGAAACGAATTAAGTAATTTTAAACATTCTTAATCAAGAAAAAACTTGAAGTGTGCTCTAATCAGAAATATAAGCATATTATATCTGTTGATATATTTGTTGGAACATGAACAACTAAAAATCAGCATGAACTTATAATTTAAATGAATTTAAATGCAATGTAATATCTATTGTTATCCTCTGTCTTTTTAATTCCTGTTCTTTTATTGTCCTTTCTCCTTAATAATGTTTTTCTTTTTCTCATATTTTGCATTCAGTAACCCTGTGCATCTTAGTGGCTTTATTGCCTTGCTTGAGATGAAATGATTAAAAAAATAAATGTATTCCATAACATTTTATCTTTAATGAATTTTATGCATTGAAAATATACCTGATTTTCTGTTTGAATTTCTGTGATATAGCTTAAACTGTTTGGTTCATGAATTTTGTGAGTTCAGTCCCTGTGCTCACTAGTACAAAATTAGACTTGGTGAAAACAGTGCGAGTAATAACTGAGCAGTACTAAAACAAACAAAATGAGATATCTATAGATATGGTCAGTGAAACAAGAACAATCTACCCCTTGTAAATTAAATAAAGGGTTTGGTTTAAAACTACCTAAAGATTATTTGAATTGACAGACACCTGAAGAAGGCCAGAGAGTTCAAAAACCGAAAGGTGGTGATAGTATCAACAAGGATGAGAACATTAGTCCAAATGTAAATAATTTTGAATTTTTTTATATGCATCTTGTAAATTACTTCTGATGGATTCAAGATTGAAAATATTCTCAATTTTTAGTGATTTCTTGACTTTAACATCATTGGTCAATTTTTTTCCTTGACTGCTTGTAGTTACTTCTCAGATTCCAAAGCTTTAAACATTGCTTTAGGAAATATTGATCTCTACACAAAAGAAAAAGTGGCTAATTTTAATCCAGATACAGACATGGTAAGTACTTTGCTTGATATGCATTCTATTTAACAATCCATTTGATTTCAGACCATTTTTTTCGTCTTTCTTTGGACCTGTTTTATTTGAAACAAACAATTGTTTTTATTGATTGAATTCAAATGGCACCTTACTGGAAAAGAAGAGATCTTTTCAGTTTACTCTTGTGAAGACAAAAATAATTTTTTCTTTAATTTTTCCATTCTGATGGATAAATGAATTTCATTTGTTTTTAGAATTGTTCAGTTTATAAGAAATTTTACACTAATATTTAATAATAGGTTCTGCTTTCTGTGTACAAGTACTTACCCCAGGACAGCCAGATAAACACTTTATGCAAATTTAGACTCTGAAGATGCAGTTTTGTTCATCTGCTTGTTTATTGAATGCCAATCAAATAAAACTAAAAAAAAACAACTAGGTAGATGAAGAAGTAATGTAACAAGGCAGAAGAAAATCAAGCATCAGTAAGACCGATGGTTTTAAGAGGCACAGAATGTAGCAAGTAATTTGTTACAAGAATATATTGCAATGCTTCAGTATGAGTTCTCAGAAAGGAAGAAAGTTACCGTATGAGTTCTCAGAAAGGAAGAAAGTTACTGTATGAGTTCTCAGAAAGGAAGAAAGTTATGGTATGAGTTCTCAGAAAGGAAGAAAGTTATGGTATGAGTTCTCAGAAAGGAAGAAAGTTACTGTATGAGTTCTCAGAAAGGAAGAAAGTTACGGTATGAGTTCCAGAAGGAAGAAAGTTACGGTTTGAGTTCTCAGAAAGGAAGAAAGTTACTGTATGAGTTCTCAGAAGGAAGAAAGTTACTGTATGAGTTCTCAGAAAGGAAGAAAGTTACTGTATGAGTTCTCAAGAAGGACGAAAGTTACTGTATGAGTTCTCAGAAAGGAAGAAAGTTACTGTATGAGTTCTCAGAAAGGAAGAAAGTTACTGTATGAGTTCTCAGAAAGGAAGAAGTTACTGTATGAGTTCTCAGAAAGGAAGAAAGTTACTTTGTATGAGTTCTCAGAAAGGAAGAAAGTTATGGTATGAGTTCTCAGAAAGGAAGAAAGTTACTGTATGAGTTCTCAGAAAGGAAGAAAGTTACTGTATGAGTTCTCCAGAAAGGAAAAGAAAGTTATGGTATGAGTTCTCAGAAAGGAAGAAAGTTACTGTATGAGTTCTCAGAAAGGAAGAAAGTTACTGTATGAGTTCTCAGAAAGGAAAGAGAAAGTTATGAGTATGAGTTCTCAGAAAGGAAGAAAGTTATGGTATGAGTTCTCAGAAGGAAGAAAGTTATGGTATGAGTTCTCAGAAAGGAAGAAAGTTATGGTATGAGTTCTCAGAAAGGAAGAAGTTACTGTATGAGTTCTCAGAAAGAAGAAAGTTATGGTATGAGTTCTCAGAAAGGAAGAAAGTTATAGTATGAGTTCTCAGAAAGGAAGAAAGTTATGGAGTATGAGTTCTCAGAAAGGAAGAAAGTTATGGTATGAGTTCTCAGAAAGGAAGAAAGTTATGGTATGAGTTCTCAGAAAGGAAGAAAGTTATGGTATGAGTTCTCAGAAAGGAAGAAAGTTATGGTATGAGTTCTCAGAAGGAAAGTATAGTATGAGTTCTCAGAAAGGAAAGGAAGTTACTGTATGAGTTCTCCAGAAAGGAAGAAAGTTATAGTATGAGTTCTCAGAGAAGGAAGAAAGTTATGGTATGAGTTCTCAGAAAGGAAGAAAGTTATGGTATGAGTTCTCAGAAAGGAAGAAAGTTACTGTATGAGTTCTCAGAAAGGAAGAAAGTACGGTATGAGTTCTCAGAAAGGAAGAAAGTGCCGGTATGAGTTCTCAGAAAGGAAGAAAGTTACTGTATGAGTTCTCAGAAAGGAAGAAAGTTACGGTATGAGTTCTCAGAAAGGAAAGAAAGTTACTGTATGAGTTCTCAGAAAGGAAGAAAGTTACTGTATGAGTTCTCAGAAGGAAGAAAGTTACGGTATGAGTTCTCAGAAAGGAAGAAAGTTACTGTATGAGTTCTCAGAAAGGAAGAAAGTTACTGTATGAGTTCTCAGAAAGGAAGAAAGTTACTGTATGAGTTCTCAGAAAGGAAGAAAGTTACGGTCTGAGTTCTCAGAAAGGAAGAAAGTTACGGTCTGAGTTCTCAGAAAGGAAGAAAGTTACGGTCTGAGAGTTCTCAGAAAGGAAGAAAGTTACGGTCTGAGTTCTCAGAAAGGAAGAAAGTTACGGTATAAATACTATATATAAATAAAGTGCAGTGTTTGTGTGTCCATTTTTTGATCTTGGCAAATCAAAAACAACCTGAAGTAACAGCTCATTACTACCGTAGTTAGATGCAATCAAAAATTAAATAACTCAGAGGTTAAAAAAACATTCCTTTATTAAAGTTTTAACTTTAATTTTGTTTTTTGTTGCACTTGCGATTAATATTGTCTAATTAAACCATAATTAAATGTAAGTAGCTTCACTCATTTTTGATATCTAAATTTGAAATTGAATTTAAAAAAAAAAAATGTTTTCTTGAAACTTCTATTTTAGTTTTAATTGAAAGCTAAATGATTAAATTTACTATTTTCAGTATGCAAAATATACTGGTGTATTTAAAACATTATATTTATTGGTGTCTAAAATTTTGAGATTTTAAAAAATTTCACGGGCATTTTTGAGCAATTGACAGATCTGTAAACAAAAGTTAACTTTAGGTTTTAAAATTTTTGCAAAAATAAAATATACATCTGTAACACATTATTTTTGGAAAATTAAAAAATTTGATGTTAAATTAATCTGATTTACGCAAGTATTGTGGTGCAGTGGATATTGGCTTGGAACAACAAATCAGGGAGCCAAATTCAAATTCTAGTTGAATTCCTTGCATTCGCTTATGCACAAATACCATTGGAAAAGGTATTAATACATCTCTTCCCTCCAGTTATGGGTTAAATTTTAATTAACTTTTATGAAAATAAAACCACTCTTGGACATTGAATGATGTATAGTATATTTACTAACCACCAACTAGTTTGTCATTGCCATACAAACAAAATCAGATAAGTGATTATTGTAAACAATATGTGGTTCCATGGCCTACTAATATATACGGTCTAATATGCCACATAAGAGGTTACTATTCTAAGAGGCCATAGTTCCTATTACCAAAAATGTTTTCTGCTGGGGCTGCATAAAACATTGAAAATTTGAAAGGGAAGTAACTCAAAAGTTGTTTATATTAACTCTTGAAATCATGAGTAATTAACCTCTATTTTGACATTATTTAATTCTGAAAAGTAGGCCATGGCAGTACCAGTATGGGAGGGACACAATGAATGTGTTGTTGTATGAGAATGACTTTTTCTTTTCTGAGAAATTTGTATTCAATGTTAGGGTGTGTCTTCCGAGCTGCTATGTCTTCTAAGCTTAAAAATACGGTAATTTGTTTGGTAATTAATTATGAAGAGATTTGGAGTTCGGTTGTTATTTGTTTTTTATTTAGTGTGTAATGGTTATAATGGATCAATCTTTCTGTCTGGTGTTGTATTAAAGTGTGTGAGAAGAATAGACCGACAGGTGAAGAATCCCTCGATAGGGAGCATCTGTCTTTCAATATGATTTTGTCGAGAGAAATGTAACTGATTGTCACAGATGGCACTGTTAACAAATTTGCATAGTAATTGTGGTACAGGCTAATCTGCAAAGAATGGTGGCGCTTGCTTATTGACCAATCATAGCAGATCTTTGGTTACTACAATGGGCATATGATGCATATGCTTTGAGAAGATTACAGTGGCATTGTTTTGTCATTGGATACAATCAATCATTTGTTATTACCCCATAAATCCTTTGTCTCATAATGCTGGAAATAGTCTTGTACTACATTTTTTCACAAAAAGAAATAATTGTTGGTGTTATATGACTCAGACCTAGCAATTGATTCAATATAATTTTTCCATTTTATGTCAGTGGGAAACACCCTGAAAATGTGTAAGGAGTCACTCTTCTAGGTTCACTAAGATGATTAAAAGGGAACAGTTTTATTTTAGTGGGGTTAAATTTAGGAAATCATTTATTAGTAAAATTAACTGACTTGCAAATGTGACTTCATTTGCTGTGCAAAAAGTTTATTCAGCCACTGAAGGTGACTCTGATCCCTGAACAGTGTGTTTAAATTTCATAGTTGTTTGTCATATCCTGCTATGGCAACAGAAAACAACTTTGAGTGAAATTAACAATAAGGTTACTGCAATTGAGAGACGATGCCTTCAAAAAGTTTGCAGTCGAAAGGGAAGTAATAATAATAATGCAGAGTGCTATGGGTTAGCATCTATATTTCTGAGATGAGCTATTGTAACTATTTACATTGTTCAGACAGTTGTCATCATCTTTGTTGCCATATTAATGATGTTCCAGCCATTGTAATCTTTAGCCTTCTTCAGTTGATATTTCTTGGAATGTTATCTGGGGAGGGCTGGAGTGTACAACTGAAACATTGTGAATATGGCAGTGGGGATGAGGACAACTGTCTGAACAATGTAAATGGTATAATGAGTTAATTGTTAAATGTAGATGATAACACAAGCCTAATGTTAAAATGTGAGATGATAACACAAGGCTAATGGTTAAATGTAGATGATAACACAAGCCTAATGGTTAAATGATGATAACACAAGCCTAATGGTTAAATGTAGATGATAACACAAGCCTAATGGTTAAAATGTAGATGATAACACAAGCCTAATGGCTAAATGTAGATGATAACACAAGCCTAATGGTTAAATGTAGATGATAACACAAGCCTAATGGTTAAATGTAGATGATAACACAAGCCTAATGGTTAAATGTAGATGATAACACAAGCCTAATGGTTAAATGTAGATGATAACACAAGGCTAATGGTTAAATGTAGATGATAACACAAGGCTAATGGTTAAATGTAGATGATAACACAAGGCTAATGGTTAAATGTAGATGATAACACAAGGCTAATGGTTAAATGTAGATGATAACACAAGGCTAATGGTTAAATGTAGATGATAACACAAGCCTAATGGTTAAATGTAGATGATAACACAAGCCTAATGGTTAAATGTAGATGATAACACAAGCCTAATGGTTAAATGTAGATGATAACACAAGCCTAATGGTTAAATGTAGATGATAACACAAGCCTAATGGTTAAATGTAGATGATAACACAAGGCTAATGGTTAAATGTAGATGATAACACAAGGCTAATGGTTAAATGTAGATGATAACACAAGGCTAATGGTTAATGTAGATGATAACACAAGGCTAATGTTAAATGCTGGATATAACACAAGGCTAATGGTTAAATGTAGATGATAACACAAGCCTAATGGTTAAATGCAGATAACACAAGCCTAATGGTTAAATGTAGATGATAACACAAGCCTAATGGTTAAATGTAGATGATAACACAAGCCTAATGGTTAAATGTAGATGATAACACAAGCCTAATGGTTAAATGTAGATGATAACACAAGGCTAATGGTTAAATGTAGATGATAACACAAGGCTAATGGTTAAATGTAGATGATAACACAAGGCTAATGGTTAAATGTAGATGATAACACAAGGCTAATGGTTAATGTAGATGATAACACAAGGCTAATGGTTAAATGTAGATGATAAACAAGGCTAATAGTTAAATGTAGATGATAACACAAGGCTAATGGTTAAATGTAGATGATAACACAAGCCTAATGGTTAAATGTAGATGATAACACAAGCCTAATGGTTAAATGTAGATGATAACACAAGCCTAATGGTTAAATGTAGATGATAACACAAGGCTAATGGTTAAATGTAGATGATAACACAAGGCTAATGGTTAAATGTAGATGATAACACAAGGCTAATGGTTAAATGTAGATGATAACACAAGCCTAATGGTTAAATGTAGATAACACAAGCCTAATGGTTAAATGTAGATGATAACACAAGCCTAATGGTTAAATGTAGATGATAACACAGCCTAATAAACTTAGTGATACTAAGTAACCTTGACATAATATTTATCTTGCTCACTGAAAATCGAATCTAAGACTGATCCTTTTTTTGATTATAGATGTATTTCAGATTTTATACCTCATTATCATACTAGTTTAGCCATGCAGTCAATTTGATATTTGTTAAATCATTACTATTCTTACAATTGGAGTAGATAGACTAAACTATCGCCCGGTTCACACTCCACCCACGTCTATTGAACAGGTGTAGAGGCTCATCCCTTGTTCCCTGTTTAGGATATGGTTTCCGGCTTTCTTTTTTACAATCTTTTCACTTTTATGTAACCCCCTGCACACCAGTGGGGTTACCGCCTTGCTTGGGGTGATATGGTTAAAAAAAAACAAAAAAACAAACTTAGGTGACTCTTCAAATATAGTTTGTTAAATATCTGAATGTTGTACTCTGCACTCTCATGTAAACTGTTTTAACCCCTCTCCCCCAGTTCACATACAGTCAGCTTTCACTAGCTTATTAGATTGGTGACTGGTTTAGTACAGTCAAGGGTGATGGTGTCAGGCTTGCAACTAAAGTTGGCAATTAGTTTTTCTGAACTTGATTTTCTGTGATTGGAAATTCTTAAGTTGGGGAAAGATTTCTTTTCAAATCCTTTTAATAATAAGTTTGTCTTGCAAGAATAGTTGAGAAAAGGGAGATTAGTGATTTGCCTGTTCAACACAGCTCTTGGCAGAAAATGACAGTTGATCAAATGACAGTTAATCAAATGGCTTATATTAAAGATCCTTTGGAGTGGTTAGGACTTGAGAGAACTGGTACCACACTTTTTCAATTTTGGTTTGATCGGTTCCAGTATTGTTATTTTTCAGTTTCATTGATTCAGGTCTCTCACCACTACCACGAGGGTAGGACATACTTGTTATATCATCAGATAATCCACCTTCAGACATTTAAAGTTTCTGGTTAAAATTATATTTTTCATGTGTCAATATTATCAGTAGGAAATAATGCATTAATAATATGCTTATGTGGCTGTGTGAGTAGTGTCTTAAAAAGTGAAATGGGCAAGTTCAGTTTGAATTCTGGTCAAGTTTGTTACATTCCTTTTTTCACAAAAATTCGAATATAAGAAAGGTGCATATTCAAACCCTGCTAAAAATATACGTTTTCTTCAAGGCAACTAGTCAATGGCTACAATGTTTAAAAACAAAATGAGCCTGTCAAAAAAAAAAAAAAAAAATGGCCCTGTCTACTCAAACATATCTATTCATTAAATACACTAATAAAAAATAATATCAAATTATAAATAAAATCCATTAATTTCTTATAAATTACTTGTAACATTTGTATTTATAAGGTTTTGTTTATCAAACCTGAATGGCCAAAATAAATTTCTCTAAAATTGATTTGATTTCTATTGACTGAGAAAAAACAGAATTGAAAGTAAGCATTAGGAAACCAGAAAAGAGTGGTCGCTAAAACAGTTTTAGGGACCACTCCTTTTTGTTGGGGTCCTCCTCTCATTCCTCCTCTTCTTCTTTCATCCACTTATGTACTACATGGAGGTCCTTTTTACTTTCTCTTTTATGCTCCCTTTTCTGCCTGGGATTCTTTCCTAGGCCCCTCTGCCTAGCTATCTCTTACTTCAGGTCCTGTGTCCTACTCTGCTTGACCTTGTTCCACACACCCTGGCTCTCTTTGGTCAGTGCCACTGCTGCTGCCAACCCTACGGGTCCCTCTTTCAGCACATCATACTGGATGCACTCATCCTGCAGTACTCCGACGTACAGGTCTATTAACTGGGTCTGTATTGCTGCATTTTCCCTAACCCTTGCAGGATAGGCCAGAGAAGCTGCTCATGGCCTGTGTCGCTCTGCCTTCATTCGCAAATTCTCCCACTAATCATTTTTTTAGTTCTCCCCAAGTGAGGTGAGGGTCCTTTTCCAATAATCGGCCTATAAATTCTGACAGTTCTCCCATTGTGGAACACTGCACATACTGTCTTTCTCTCAGTCAGTACTTAAATTAGCTGACTTTTATCTACGGCCGCCAACCAATTTTTTAATTCCCTTGCGTCTCCCCCAAAGCTCAGCACACTTAGTCCCTCCAACAAATTCCTCAACTCTTCAAGTGTGGGTTGTCTTGCCCTAACGTATGTGACACTGTCACCTGGTGCTAGCTTGCTGCCCCTGGTTTGAACTCTGCTGCAATGATGATGACCGGAACCTGAGTGGGTTGACACTGTCAAAACGGCACGAGTTATGACGACACTTTTGGGCCACTAGTCGTGATGATTTTGTCACAGCAGCTGGTCCTCAGGATGTCTATTACAATGACGACCTCTCTGCCCACACTGTGTTCATTTTATCTCAGAAAGTCACATTGAAAAGCCTGGTAGCCGTTTCTCTACCATATCAAACCAGACTGGACACTTGTGTACACTTGTGTTAAAAAAAATAAAGACAGCACCAAAAAATAACTTCAGAAGTTTCATTAAAAACAATTAGAGCTGTCAGTTCTTCAAATAACTTTTAAAACAACAAAGTTCCTTCGGGTTCTTATTGGAGCTTAACAGGATTTACCGAATTAGAGCGAATGAGACGGCTGATGACGATGATAGTGGGGGTTAGTTTTCTTTGCTGCTCGGAAATCTCTTTCACCAACTAACTGATTTTTCTCACACGATGTAAGGGGGAGTTATGGCTCAACAAATGAAATATCAACAGCTCACATGACATAATGTCTTTCTGTCTTCTTTCTTTCAATTGCATCATCTGTTTTTCGATTTTAGAATCTGTTCTCAGGAATAATTTTGAGGATTTAACTTTACCTGACCTCATCAAAAAATCCTGACATTTTGTTATGGCTACGGCCATTTTCAACTTCAAAACAATTCATTTTGAACACGAAAAAGGAAGAAAACTATATTTTTCTCTTTTTTCCTAATTATCAGCCAATTTCTCTATTCTCCGGATTTTACAAGTACATAATACTATTAAAAATATTTTTTTTTTAAGTAAGCTCACATCGTGGACTACAATAAAGTACAACTAACAATACCACCAATATCAATTTCCCTCACTCTGTTGTATTAGACCAAAAAAAAAAAAAAGAAATATATCCACATAGAAATAGGGTTACACGTAGATGGAATCCAGTAACTGTTCCATCTCGTCTACTTCCGACCCTGCCATTCCCTGTTCTTCCCTGTGGTCAGACATTTAAGCAATACCATTAACAATTTATAAAAACAAGAAGGAAATCGATTCTTGGGAAAATGGCAAGCAACAACAATTTCAGGGAGAAACCAAAAAGTATCTTACCTGCTACCTGGTTCTGGATTGATTTTCGCTGTCGCTTGGCTCTGGGTTATTTAGGGTCTATCCTGGTCTACATGGCACCAGATGTGAACCAGACGCTCAGCTGCCTGGTTGTTGATGGCTTCAATTCAGTAGCTGGTCTTTGAGTCGACTATTTCAACGGTGTTCTTCCCCGCCCATGCTGTGAATTTTGATCTCAAGGAAATCACGCTGAAATCTTACTAGATGTCTCTCCGCCAAGTTGAACCAGACTGGACATGTGCGCACATTTGAGTGAATGAAAATGGCACCAAAAATAAATTGAATGACACCTGAATAAGTTGCAGAAAAAAGTCTTTATATACAAACAAACAAAAAACAACAAAAAAATAGAATATAAACAATTGCTAAATCCCTGTTTCTACTTAACTGGCAATGGAGCAAAAGTTTCGGCCAAAATAAGCCCTTTTCTTCTTAACATTAATTTGAGTTTTTGGTTGGCAATGTCAGTTCACTCCAATTGGAGTTTTCAAGTTTGTGACGATTCAAAAATGTCTTTGTTTGCTTCTCATCGAAGCTTTATGGAAACTGCCAAAGGCTGGTCTTTGTGTGTGGTGGATAGTGGCGGCGACGATAATTCATCTTCCCTGCCTCAGCTCAGCACAACAACTCTTCTGGCCTTCCTGGGGCTCTATTTTTATGCTTGTTCCAAATTCACTGGGGGGAGGATGACGAACATGCAAATCCAATCTCTGTCCAATAAAATCACTTTCGCCCATGTCCTTGGTGCAGGGCCACTCCTTTCTCTGTTCTCTTCTCTCAGGTCAACCAATGAAGCAGCTTCTATCTTGATAACATTACTTTTTTTTGGCCTTTTCTTTTTGATGCAAAAAAATGTCTAGCTTTTAAGTTTATAAATCTTTTTCAACCAAATTTTAAATTTCATTTTATTCTCATGGTATTTAACCTTTTGCACTCATCAAATATTTTCTTTTATTTGGGACAATCCTTTCTGACAATTCAAAAGCTATGTTTTGTTTAAAAGTTTTACTTTTATCTGCTGTGTAACTCAGGCTTGGAAATTTTAATTCCACTTCTCTCCTATAGTCAGAATTTAACTTGTGTTTTTACTTATCAAATATTTCCTTTATTAGTGACAATCATTTCCAACAATCAAAAAATTGTTTTTCTTTAAAATTTTTACTTTATCTGTAGTGTATGTCAAACATCAAATGTATTTCTCTGAGCCACATCGTCTCCGCCTGTCAACAATAACGTCCTTTGACCCAGCTGATTATCAAATAACACACTCGCAAAATATGAATTTGTTTATATCTCTCGGCTTTGGGTTTTGCGACTCCTTACCTTCCTATGCTCATATTGGAATAAATTTATTACCTGCGTTCATATTAGAACAAACAACTTTTTTTTTTAGTTAGTTCTTTTCAATTTATAAAAATTAATAATACGGACCAACACAATTTCTTCCGTTTGATCTGCAACATTTAATAATACCACTAATATAATTACTTCTGTCTGGCCAGGCTAAAAAGTAGTGTTACATTATGTGAATATAAAACTTATTACTCTGGTGATTGAAAGGAACAGGCAAATAAGATATAGGAAATATCCATGGAAGAATGAAAGAGATCAAACTTGTTTGAATCAGTTAATGTATATGAAAGATTTTGGGTGCAGGACAACTCGTCACTGCCAACTCAACAATATGCAAATTATTACATTTTTTTTTCTTCGACTTTTTAAAACCAAATAAAAGTAATTTATTAAGGATCATTTTTTTTGAATCCATTGCCAAATCTGCTGCTATGAAAGTCGTCTCTCTGTGCAGGGCCCGGAAATTTTTCCCACCTGAAACTATTCTGCACATATACAAATCTACCATCCGCCCGTGTATTGAATATTGCTGCCATATCTGGTCAGGTGCCCCTGCTGCTCTCCTTGGGCTTCTTGACAAAATACAAAGGAGGATCTGTAACGTGGTTGATACTAACTTGGCAGACCGGCTGCAGCCGCTCTCACACCGGCGTGATGTAGCTTCCCTGTGCCTCTTCTACAAGTACTTTCATGGCTTCTGCTCCGATGAGCTTAGATCACTGGTGCCGCCCAAGCACGAATTTACACGAGATACTAGATTAGCAACTAGGTCCCACCCTTTTACAGTTAAACAAATAAGATGTAACCGTAAATTCTACTCCAACAGCTTCTTTTCTCGCGCTTCCCGCCTGTGGAACTCCCTTCCACAAGTCTGCTTTCCCGACAGTTACAATCTCCAGGTGTTTAAATGTAGGGTCAATAGACACCTCCTATCACACTAACTCCCAACTATTCTCACAACACTCTCATCTACCCAACCCTCATTCTCGGTATCCTCACCCGCCTATCACCCACCCTCTGTTATGTCCTATATTTAACCAGCCTTTCTCCTCTCTACGTAGCCCCCTGCACAGTAGTGGCAGTGACATGCCTTGCTCGGGGTGAAACGCTTATAAAAAAAAAACAAAAAAAAACATGATTTTATTTTTAATTTTAAAAATTATTGAAAATTGTATGCAATTCCCTTTAAATATTCAGTTGGAGATTGTTGTGAAAAAGAAGAAACAATCTGCAAAATTCTTTCATCTGCCTTCATAGACTTTTTCAATTTAGGGGAAAGAGAATGACTTCCAATTAATTGTTTGAAAAATGCATCTCAGCTTCTTTTCACTTTTGCAACCCTGTAATGAATCTTCATATTGTGGGATGCTTTATCTCCAGCTCTGTGTGCAGTCTTCTGTTTGCTGCTTTAGCATGGTTATTTGTCTGATCTTGCTTATGCAATGTCCTCTTGTAAATGTTACACATTTTCAACGAGAGGGAAGGTCTTCTACTGGTTCCTTGTCGATTTAGTTGTCCAATTCAACCAATGCTGCAAGTTCTTCAGGTAAATCCACAGAGTAGGCTGGTGGTGAGTTGTCACAGCGATGAATTTGGCACCTCTCGAAAGACTTTAAAACTTAACATTAAAAAAAAGGAAGAGTAAATACTAAAAATCTTTCTTTTTTTAATAAATGGGGTTTTTCTTGATGTCTCCACAATTGAACCATCATGAAATATTGGAGTGAGTTTTACAGCTGTATGCTCTTACTAACACTAACCAGTTTAGGAGACTGGAAACTGCTTTTAGACACCATATCTAGGAAGATTGCCTACCAAGGTTAAAGAGTCCAGCCTATCTTATTTTACACAGTAGGTGTAGAGGTTTTTATTTAAAAGATTTTCTTTTCTTAGATAAGTTGCTATCCCAAGCTAAAGACTCTTACCCAGTCTAACTGTTCTTTTTCTCTTAAATGACCCCCATTTGGAGGTTAACTATTTGCTCATAGCTGGGACCCTAACAGGTGCTACCACCCTGGGTCTGGGAACAAAAGTAATTAAGAGGTGGTTCCATGCTTCTCTCAACCTCAAATCTCCTGATCAGCAGAGGCCTTGCTGCCAGATGTAGTTTATCGTCATACCGAGTACTAATAGAGGCACATTGTATTTATAAATTGTATTTTAATTCATACAAGAAAAGATAGTCACCCTGGTTAAATAAACAATTTTTGACACTGAGAAGCTGAAAGTGTCATGGCTCTCATTTGATCTCTATGATCATAGAAACTTTTGACAGCTTATCAAATGATAGAATGATTTGTTATAATTTTGGCTTTTTTCCTTATTTCTGTAATTTTTGTTCTATAATATCAAGATTAATATCCTGTTGAAATATCAGGTTTTTTGTCACTGGAACATTGCTTAAGTAAAGAATTGTATTTTCGCTTTTAATGGAGTATGTATGTTTGTGCTAAGCAGATTAGATATGAATTTCTAGGTCATTTTTTATGAAAATGTTCAAGGAAGCTTATTCAGTAATTATTTATCCAAAGGTAAATGCTATTGTTTTTGTTATAAAAATCACTTTTTTAACTTGCATAGATGTAGTGTGATTATCTCAATAAAAAAAAAAAATCTTTATTTCATGATTAAATTGATTTTATGATATGTAATGACGGGCTGCAGCATTGTAATCGACAGGATTTTAACATCTTTTTAAAATTTTTTCCTTTGGTCAATTTGCATGTACTAATATCAAATCTTTTCAGTGTATAGTGTTTTTCTTATTGAAAATGTTCATTGTAAAGAAACCAAAAAAAACAGTTAAAAGCTTCAGGACTCTAATGCCACTATCAATTAAAAACCTGAAATATGATGCTATGAAATGTGGCAAATTAAAAATGGTTGAATTAAATGGTGTGTAATGAGGTTTTTAATTCATGAAATTGGTAAGAATTGATTTATCTTTGATAGTTTTAAAATAAGCTGAAGTGTATACTACTTGGATATCAGCAGGATGACAGTTGCAGTCAATTTTGCTTATCACATTCCCTTAATAAAAGAAAAAAAATGTTTTGTACCTATATTCACGACCTGCTATGGAAGTTTTATTCAAATTCAACCTGCTAAAAAGAATGAAATTCATTTAAAAAATTCATTATTGTCAGTTTTTAACTAGTTTCCTCACATCTTATTTTGTTAATTATTTTTTTATTGAAATAGAATCCTGATGGTTGGCTTTAATAGCTTGATGAGTATAGTTCTTTCCTAATGGTCTCACAAGAAGTAATAAGAAATCATCTTACATTAGAAGTGGGTTCTTTATTTTTAATCTAAATTGCTTATTTAACAGTTGTAGATTAAATAATAAAAAAAGAAAACAACCTGAGAGTTATGATAAAAAGCAAGAAAAATTAGATGATAGAAAAAATCAAGAAAAAGGAATAAGAATGAACATCTAAACTTGTTTATAAATGGAACTGTGTGTGTGTGTCCATTACCTATAGACTCTCAAACGGCTGAACCGATTTTCTTGAAAATTTACACAGTTGCACTATAAGTGTCTGCAACTGTTCTTAACTAGATTTTGTGTCGAGGTACCCCCGATAAATATCGATAATCGAAAAAAACGGGTTAAAGAAAGAGTGGTCCGATTTTAATCAAATTTGATACACTCATAGACAAAGGCATAAGAAATGGTATTCAGAAATTTCAAGGTTGCAGTTCTTACAATAGTGCAGAAAATCGATTATATATATATATAAAAGGCAAGATGTTTGTGTGTGTTTTTTTTTATCTGTCTGTATGTCTGTATTTTTTTCAGTCCTTTTATTTTAGTTTTTGCTTCGGGTTTGGCTCTAAGTAGGTATAATTGTAGTTCTTAGTCTCAGCCATGATACCATTTACTCAGAGGACTTATTTAGCCTTCAAAATTCAGTTTACGAAGAAAAAAACTTATTTGATATCAATACCAGGAAATCAAAATTTGACTCACATCTATTCATTTTTCTTTCAGTCTATGGTTTCACTTTAACTGGAAACAATTATTGCTTTTTAGTCTTTCGTGCCAACGTCCAAAGAGTCTGAGCTCCAGGACTATGGATTAGTTTTAAAGCTTTCATTAGACCTGAGCAACGCTGGGTTATACTGCTAGTAGCTGAATAAATCAGTCAGCTTAAATTCAGTGTAATAAAATAAATTCATTTGGTTTTCTGAATTTCTTTGAGATTGCTATTATTTTTCATTAGACTTTCTTTCACTCTATTTCTGTTGTTTTCAAACTTCGTATAGTATGATTTTTACGAGGTGTGAAGCAGGAGAAATACAATGAAAGAAAGACTAATGAGAAATAATAATGACAATATCTAAGAAATTCAGAAAACCTAATGAATTTATTTTATTACACTGAGCAACACAGTGAAAGCACCAAATATATATATGATTAATACAAATAAAATTTTGTAGACAAACAATTTTGTAATCATTCAGTCCACTTGTCAGGAGATTTTGGCAATTGGCTGCTGATTTTTCTCATTATTTCTTACCTCTATGGGCACATCCTTGATATTTCTACAATCTTGTGTGAATGCAGAATGCACTTTGCAGGGCAATGCTGGCAAACAAAACAAGTGATCTACTGCTCTGGACACCTTATCCATGGAGCAAGGTGGGTTGGTTGCATAGCAACCACCTATGTTGACCAGTTATATTATGACCCAGAATGCCTTCTTCATGACCTTCCAAACATGATGTAGGACTGATGGTTGATGTGATAGACTCATGAATGTTCAAGCTCGCTTGACTGAATAAATCATAATATATATAGACAGTTTGATGTAATTAATGTCCTAGTTATTGGTGTTAGGTTGATTTCTTTTTTCTTCTTTTCCCTTTTTGTGTGTGTGTCTCTCTCTCTTTCTCTCTCTTTGTGTGCATGTGTCAAATGCCATGGTTATTTTTATTATCACAGGGTCATCTGTTTCTCAATAATAATATTTCCAAACATCAGAATATTGATTTTTGGGAAGTGGATTGGGGTGATCACTTTTCAGCACTCCCTTGTATAATTTGTTTGTTTAACTGTTTCATGTATGATGGGCACATATATTTGCCCCGGGGGAAGGTTTTAACATTTTAAAAATTGTGGGATATGAGGAAAGAGGAAGTCTGTTTTCTTTTGCATGAATTTATCTTTTATAATAATTACTGTTTGTAACCATTCTGTGTAAGACTATAATTTGTCTTTTATTATTAATAATGTCCAGACAAGAAAACTATTTATGTTCTTTGAAAAAATCAATTTCACTGAACAATTTTTACTTAGAAAATATATATTTTACTTATAAAGTTTCTTCATTTGAAACAACAAATAAAATTGATTTTCTTTTAGGTTAATTGCTCATATAATGACAGTAGTCATGTCTCAAAAGAGACATGATCGCTCAAGCGTGTATCCCGTATGGCACTTTACTGATGACAATATGAGTAATTGTCAATATTCTTGTATTATTTTGAACCATTGTTCTCACCTTGGTTGAACAAAAATATAGAAAGTTCTTAGTTATAGATTTTATTTGTGTCACTTTGGTGTAAGGCATTATGTGGAATGAATGTAATTCTGCTTAATTCCATCGCAGACCAACTCATTATCAGTACAAAGAAATTGCTTCAAAATCATCATAACTAGTCTTGAACTTTTACTCTGTAGATGTGTACTTCAACTAGTTTATTATAAATCTAACAACAGAAAATGAAGCAGTAGATAGAGGCATGGACTGTGAACGTTGTGTGCTGAGTTCGGGACTTATTAAATCTGCAGCATTTACGTGCACACTGGTGCCCTTGGGAGGAGTGTGGGCACCCTGCTTCCTTCCATCTGTGTGTGGAGTGGTATATTGTGTCCAGTATAACCCTGTGACCAAGGAACAACTGTGATCAGCAATTAAAAATTAGAAGGCAAACAATCTGAAAGCAATTAAATTTGAGGGCAAACAACTTTGAAAGCAACCAAGAGGTTGAAGGCAAACAACTTCGAAAACAATTAAAAGTTCAAAGGCAAACAACCTCGAAAGCAATTAAAAACTTGAAGACAAACAACTCTAAAAAAAAAAAGATTTTCAGCATTAAATGACCCAAAGAAGGTTGATATGCTGGTTAAACAAACCAACCAACAAAAAAATGAAACATTCATTTATAAGAGAATATCTGGTTATTGTATTGAATTATTAGAAAATATTGTTTTTTATGATTGTTGTCTCCAAATTTACACAAGTATCTTTTTAAATGAGATTATTTATCTGTTTCATCTAAAATAACCTTTTTTTTTTTTTTTTTTTTTTTTTTAAAAAAAAAGGAATCGGTTTTGCACATTGTGAAACATAGCTTTTGTCAAGCTCTGTATTTTTATATCTTAACCCTTTGAATTCTGAACCTCCTGCCCCATGATTACAGTATATGCATTTTCACACAGTGACTGGTGCATCCAGTTGCTTGTGCTCCAAGGGTTATGGTAACGGGTGACATTCACTCTGTGTCCTCAGAAAATCTCCTCACTGGCTGTTTTCATTAATCTGGTGGTACTTCTGTGACTTTGCAGTTCTTCTATGTACCGTGTTTCTTCAAAATGTAGGTGATCATGGCCTTCCACATCTTCCTATCCCTTATAGCTCTTAACAGTCTTTCTCTTACCCGTCCCAAACTCTGCTATCTATTTTCTCAAGCCCCTCAAATATGTCACATGTTGTTGTCCCCTGTCTCTCTTTCCCTCTATCCTGAGAGTATCAGATTCTCTAAGACCTCCTTCCTCATTATATGTCCCAGAAACTTCAGCTGTCTTTTCCTGATGTTAAGTATCAGTTTCCTTTTCATTTCCATCCTCTTAAAACCTTGTCGTTGCTCGCATGTTGGGTTCATGGTATTCCCAGCATCCTTCTGTAGAACCACATTTTGGTTACTTCATGTCTTTCCATCATCTTTGATGATATTGTCCAGCATTCACTGCCATATTGAAGGACAGACATCCCATAGCAGTCCAGTACTCTCTTCTTTGTTTCCAACAAAATTTTCTCGTCTCTTAATACTCTACTCAGCTTCTGGAATGTATCCTTGGCCATTCCAATATGCCTTTGGATCTCAGTATCACACTTTCTGTCCTCTGTTAGAACACTTCCCAAGTATTTAAATTTCTGTACGTACTTGATTTCAGTATCCCTGATTTGTAGTTGGAATTTTGGGCTCTTCTTTTACTGATGACTATGCATACAGTTTTCTTGTACTTTATGTTTAGTCCTTTCTTCTCTTTTTCCTTTGCTACCTTCTGTAGGAAGTCTTGTAGTTTCCTTTCTGTATCTGCTATTAGCCCTGTATCATCTGCGTGTCATATTGTTCAGATTGTGGCTGTTTGCTCATAAGTATAATTTTTCTTAAAACATTGTAAATCAGTTTATTGATTCTTAAAACAAATTATAAGTAAATAAGGTGTCTAATTGATCCCAATTTATTTACAAGTTAAATTTATTTTTGATGGGGCTGAGTTTGATAATTCTGTTTTTTTTTTATTAAAATATAACTCTAATATAATGAATAAAAATGAAAGAGACTTTTCTGCAATTTTAGTTATGATTGAATTAATTTTTGATGGCTGATTTAAATGTCATTTATGACCTTGAAAAAATGTTTTTATCATATTAATATTTTTAGTAGTATTTTGTAATCGTAGAAATATGACGATAATGAAAAAATTTCTAATCTTGTCTAATGCTACTTCTGGTGACAATGATGAAAAAAAATAAGAGTATTTAATAATGTTTGTTGCTAAACATGACCTTCGAAATCGGGTTGCAAAGATAAGTACAATATATTTTTTTTCTTTGTTGATTAAATCATGTTTCATGGAAAACTTACAAATTAAATCTGACAATTTTTTTTTTTAAAGAGTGAAAGAAATGACTTTTTGTCTGCTATTCTAGAAGCAGGCAAGAACACATGTTCATGTTATCTTGTATTAATGTGAAACCATTGTCAGGATTCGATTCTGCTTGTTTGGCTTGATTTACTTTCAAATCTTTCTCTCTCTCTTTTTTCTTAGTGAAAAAAAATTGCTGTTGTTGCCCTCTTGTTTGATTTTTTTTTAGAATTGTGAAGCAATATGGCCATCACTACAACTTGATTATATTCTTTATAAAAATGCTTACAGTAAAGTTTTAAATAAATTTTCCTTGTCTATATTTCTGAGATGAAGTATTGTGACAATTTAAATTGTTTGAAGTGATGTCCTCATCTTTATTCTGAAATTCATGATGTTTTGGCTGTTATATGCCTTCTTCAGATGATATCCATTTGAATTTCAAACTCAACCCTTTATTTCATTCACTGTGGGGTAGATTGTTTTAGTTTCATGAGCTGTGCCTTTTCTGGATATCTCGGTTGCATTTATTTCCCTTTAGTAGCTTAACTCTCCAAGTATTTTTTTTCCATCTGCTGTGGCCAGGTATTGAACTTGCAACTCTTTGGGTCAAGTCATTGGATTACTTCAGTGCTTTTTATCCACTGGGCCATGTGTCTGAAAGTGATAAAGTAATAAAAGAAATGGCATGTACACATAGAGCTAGAATTGTGTACTCTGTTGGTCAAAATAAAGGGTTGGGTTCGAAACTCCAATATATATCACCTGAAGAAAGGGGAGTGTACAATGGTTGAAATGTCATAAATATGACAATGAAGATGAGGACAATGTAAATAGCGTAAATAGATTTTTCTTATAAAAGAAATTTCTATTTGTACATTTGCTGAATAAAAAGATAAACATTCAAATAGATGTAACATTATTTACACAGTTTATATTCAGATTAATTTGGTTGTATTACATTTAGTATATAATAAGTTTGATTTTTTTTTTTATATAATTAGGATCAGTGGAGAATATATTAGTGCTAGTGCTTATGAGTTTTTTTTTTTGTTTTTTTTTTAGGATTGTTTCACCTTGTTTGTGGTTAGTGCATTTGATTATGGTATACTAAGTTGATATATTTAGGGATATTTGAAGAAGTATTATGTTCTTTTTGGTTTATGTTACTATTTCTAATAGGTCATTTAATTTGTTAATCAATAATGTAATTAGGGAAGTAATTATTAACAAAGGTTTAACTTTCTTTTTAATTCAATGTAGAAAATTTTTTGTGGTAAAGTTAACATTTGCATGGTTTATTAATTTTTCTTATAATAGCTGTTTTGTAATAGTCAAGACATTCACTTTTATAGTTGATAATATGTGTTTATGCTAGTTATTTTTTTTTTATATGAGGAGGTAGTAAATGTATTATTATTGGTGTCTATCAATACATTGAGAAAATAAATTTTGTTGTTATTAAGTTCATATGTGAATTTAAGAACAGTTTTTTGGAAGTTCATGTATTTCATCTATGTTTTTGACCAAGATGAGAATATTATCTTCATATCTTAGATAGATAAAAGTTCTTTTTAATAGTATTAATATATATAATACATATATAGTTTACAAGTGTAAGATTAATTAACCACTTCTGAAGTTATTTATAGTCAAAGGGTAGAGACATTTGTATGTTAATGCAACAGTTTTTTGGTTAATTCTGGTGTTTCCTCATTTGCTGGAACCATTTTGAATTCACTCAAGGTCATTTAAAGTTCAAATTTGATTTTTCTTTTTTCAATAATTCAGTTTGACTGTTTAAATGATGTTACCTTGAGTGACTTGAAATTACTTCCAGCAAATGAGGGAATGCCAGAATTTACCAAAAAAAAGTTTCATACACAAAGCAGAATCATTAAAAACAAAAGTAGCAACAAAAATTAAAATTCACCTTGGCAAATTTACCAGTTATATAAAAAAACTAATTTAGGAATTTAAAAAAATAAAAAGTTGAATAAACAGAACTTGTCTATATTATTCAACTACACATGTTTAAAAGAATTTTTGTTGCCTAACTTGAGTAGAAAACTAATTTATTATGCATATTTACTTTTGTTTATATATAAATAATAATGTATGGCGAAGCCCAAAATGCCAATTACAGGTTGGGGATACTAAAATCAAGCAAGTACAAAAATTTAAGTACTTGAGAGGCGTTCTAACAGAAGATGGAAAGTGCGATACTGTTATTTAAAGGTGAATTGGCATGGCCAAGGACGCATTCCAGAAGCTAAGCAGAGTATTAAGAGACAGGAAAATTTTGATAGAAGCAAAGGAGAGAGTTCTTGATTGCTATGTTATGTCTGTTCTTCAATATGGCAGCAAATGCTGAACAATATCATCAAAGATGCAGGAAAAACTTGAAGCAACTGAAATGTGATTTTACAGAAGGATGCTGCGGATATCATGGATCGAGCAGGTGAGCAATGATGAGATTTTAGAAAAGATGGAAACAAAAGGAAATTAATACTGAGCATTAGGAAAAAACAGCTGAAGTTCTTGGGACATGTGATGAGGAAGGAAGGCTTGGAGAATCTGATACTTACAGGTCAGATAGAGGGAAAGAGAGACAGGCAAAAGCAGCAGATAACATATTTCAAGGGCCTGAGCAGGGGGGTGGCAGAGCGGGGTTTGGGTGGGTTAACAGTAGAAAGCGTGCTAAGAGCTACCAGGGATAGGGAAATGTGGAAGGCCATGATTGCCTACATCCTGAAGGGACATGGCACATAGAAGAAGAAGAATGTATAATTTAAAAAAAGAAATGATAAACAAATAGGGAGGACTGAAAAAAAAAACATGAAAGTGTACATTTGAGTTTAAGTAGACAAATGAATGTCTATCTTTTCTTTTTTTTTTTTTTTTTTAGAGATATGTTTGATATTTCAAAAGATAAATGAGTTTTTTGTTAAGTGTTAAGCTGAATTGTTTAATCTCTTTGACAAATAGATTAAAAAAAGAATAATCTGGAAATGGGAAAAAGTAAGTTGCATTAAGAGAATGACTTTAGAGAGGTCAAAAGTACAGACAGTTTTTAACAGCTGTTCAGCATTTCAGATTAATTATTAATAAATTATACTTTAAGGACTAAAAGGAAATCTTGTAGCATTAGCAAATGGAAGTGAGGCTATGGTGCCATTGCACAACTAGTATCCAAATTTCTTTCTTTTCTTATTCTTTTCCCCATTCTATTACTGCTAAATGCACATTGTAGTCATTTTTTTCTGCTAGTGGATACCTCACTCTTTATTTTCATGCTTTTTCTCTTATAATATTATATGGTCTCAGTAGTATCTAAGAAAAAAAAAGAAAAACTGCTTCTGTCAGTATGGGTAGCAAGCTCTAAAATAAACTGATGCTATTAACAGAAAAAATGGTAAATAAACAATTAAGTGAATCGTTTGTAGCCTTGACTCTGATAGGAATGTCGAGAAGTTGTTACATAGAATAAAAATGTTATTGAAAAATATTTGAAACATTAATAAAAGGTTTGTATTGTATTTTCAGTATCTTGAAATTTCTGACTAAATTATTTCTTGGAATGCTAGGTGTAAATGCAGTGAAGGGTTGCAACATTGTTGAAAATGGGATGTTTGAGTTGATATTGAATATTCTTTTTCTTTACTTATAACCTATAAATCACTAAAGTTATTACAAAAAAACACCTAGTTTAATTTTTAAATATTTACACTGTCTTATATCCTATATTTAATATTTACACTGTCCTGTATCCTATATTTAATATTTATACTATCCTCTATCCGACTGCATGTCTGTATTGTATCAGAAAATTATTTTCAGAACCCTTCTTGCACTTTTATAAATCTACCATTCGTTGGTGCATTGAATACTGCTGCCATATCCGGTCTGGTGCTCCTGCTGTTTATCTCAGTATTCTTGACAAAATTTTAAAAAAAGGATCCATTATATAATTGATCTTTACCTGGTATCTTGACTTCAATTACTTTCTCACTGTCATGACATGACTTCTCTCTATCTTTTCTACAAATATTTTCATGATTTCTTCCTAGTGCCTCAACTACATGAATTTAAATGTGCTACTAGATTGGCAACTAGGTCTCACTGTTTTACTATTGAACTAGCTATATGCAACTGCCATTTCTATTTTAACAGTTTATTTTCTTGCTTGTGGAACTCCCTTTCAATATCTTGCTTCCTTACTTCCTAAAATCTTCAAAAATCTGAATAATACGACATCAATCGTTATCTTCTCTCTTGGTTCTTTTATTGTCCTTTTTTTTTTTTTTCACTTCTTCCTCCCAATGTTTTCTCGTTCTCTTTCACTTTTTGTAAACTTCTGCATTCTAATGGCATTATCACCTTTCTTTGGGTGAAATGATTTTAAAATATGTATGTGTGGGGACTTTGTGTTTGGAGTTGCTGAAAAATTATCAACATGACTAAGAAAAGATTTAAAAAAAAAAATCTGATGTTTGCTTATTTGGTTAGGTTTTGGGAGGTAGTTTGGGCTGAGGACCTTTCAGCACTTGTTTATCTATTTGCTGTCTTTAAAAGCTTTTGCATGTTTGTGAGAAACACTGACCAAAAATTAAGATTGAAATTGCAGTTGGTTTGTCATCCTTGTTCTTTATCAAAGTATCAAGTTTCTTGATGCTGGCAGTCAAATATTACCAGATACTCTGTTAAATATAAACGGAATTGTTTTTTTGTTTTTTTTTGTTTGAATCCTTTTGAAACTGATCTCTATAAGTTGTTCTTTCCCTCTTTGAAATTACAATTTATACATAATTCTTTTTCTTTCTTTCTCCCGGTTTATTTAGCTGACAAAAAAAACCCCAATGATTTTGTTTCTATCAAGTTTTATTCCTAAAAGTCCTTTAAAAATTCTATATTTGTATTGCCCACAACTTTTTCAAACTATTAACAGGTGTGAAAGAAATGAAGGTGCTAAGTTTTAATTTGCATGCATTTATTCCCTTGTGCATGTAAATGTCAGTCTGTCTGCAGTAAAATATGGTTTTACAGTCAGAAAGATTTTCTCTCTTAACATGGCGATAAACATTATATCCTCTCCACTGTTCTAAGGATGTGTAGGGTTAGTGTAATGGACATCAACACAGAGAGTAGAATTGAAGAGCCTACTTCAAATTCTAAGCTAGTCTATTGTGTTAACTTTGATCTTTAGAAACATATGAATCTAACTTTTCTCTCCCAGCTATGTTTTAAATAATAATTTGTGAGTGCTAACCAGCCCAAGAGAAGGAAATTCTGAATTCAATACTGTAGAGTAAGCAAGGGAACACCACTTAACTTATTTTTCGTAAAAACTACTTGGTAATTCCCAGATAATAGAGGAGTCTTTGGACAGTCATAATTGCCTATGTCCTGAAGGAACATGGCATTTAAAAAAAAAAAATTAAATTCAGGTATGTTCTTAAAACGATTCTAGCATTATTGTTCGAGTTTTTCTTTTCTTTTTAAAGTAGAAAGTGTTTCTTAAAGAAGGATAATGTTTTAGACATTAAAAAAAAAATGCATACCTGACATATGAAATCAGCTAAAAAAAAAAACTAATTAGTTATTTCCAACTCTTCTAAAAATAGCTAGCTATTTTGTGAGTAAGGGATTTAAGATTTCTTTAAAAGAATATTTAATTATTCTAGATCAGAAGAGAACAAAGAAAAAAAGAAAAAAAACAACAAAGAACAAAAATACAACTATTTGCTCAAAAGCTCATTCTTAGGAAAATGGCAACATCACAGTGATCTGCTTGTTATTATTGTTCTGACAGATTGGATGTTTCTAGATTAACAATTTTGATTTATTTTTGTTTTATTTCCAATTGAGTCCTCCACCACACATTTCTTTAAATTAAGCTTTAAAACCACATAAGCGCATTCATCAAATGCACAACAATTGTTGGGCCTCAGCCATACCATCTTTTGGATTTCTTTTTAGGTGAACGAATAGCATCACTTTTTGACAGTTTAATTCCTTAAATGTACTTTTGCTGTTTTCTCAAGAGAAATGTAGCATTGATCTTTATTTTGAGTAACATTTCCCCTTTATCTCTGCTGTTCATGTGATGGACTCTTGCTATGTAAATTCTGTTTTTGTAATAAAGCAAAAAGATTTCTTGGCATAATTATTTGTGTCATCCTTGGAACATTATGGCTGGAAGTAAATCTTTTTTTTTATTTTTTATTTTTTATTTATCAGAGCAATCTTTTTTTAATCGGTATCATGCCATGCAAGAGAGTAAAGCCACTAAGATGTAAGGGCTTACAGGGCGTGGAAGAATTAGGAAGAGAAATAATAATGAGCTGGAAAAGGAAAGAGTAATTAGTGAACAGTAGATACCAATTAACATTGGATTTAAATTTTTGAGGATTAAAGTTGACTGTAAAGCATCGAGTTGGAAGGGAGTTTCACAAGTGAAGAAGTGCAAGAAAAGAAAACTGTTAACAAAACTTGAATGTAATATGAAATAGTAATCATGGGTGATATGATATCAATAGATATCAGTGTGCCAGAAAAGGCATTGAAAAGTTTTTTACAGTATCCATTTCCCAAAATCTGTCTGAATAACAAATATTGCTTTTTGTTTGTTTTAATTCCTTATTGGTTGGGCTGAGAACTTTACAAGATCATCTCAAAATAAAATCCCATGTTTTCATGAACTGCCAACTCTATTTTTAAAAAAAATCTTTGAGCATTTTTATTTTCACAAATTGTTAATAAATTGCTTGGTCAGAAGTTTCTAGGTTACTGCGAAATCTCATGTTTTGAAGGGCTTTGAGCTCTCAAGGGTCACGTTGTTCCTCCACCTCTCTCAATCTTAATATAGAATAGGAACATACTCCAGTACATCCCAATCTGCTGGAGGTGTGTTTGATTTTTATATTTCTTGGTTAGGAGGTACATCTACAATTCATTGAATTGTATTTTGAGCAGGAAAATTTATTTTTTGTATACCTTAGCTGTTCTAATATAATTGATCCAACTTCACAATAATCATAGCATACATCTGTCTGTTAGAAATCCTTACTGTTGATTGTCCTGCTTTAAATGAGATGGGTAATAGTGACTCAGATGCTTGAGAAAATTGCAGCCAAGTAAATTCTGTCCAGTGTTGGAACACCTGTTGTGGTAAGGTCTGAAATGGGTTGACTCATTCTTTGGATTTAAATATCAACATGAAATATGTCTGTCTCTTAAAGCTGTAATGGTTTCTCAATAAAAAAAAAAAAAAAAAAGAAATAATTTACAGCAAGAGGAAAATACTTTGTGGATATAGATGTAAACTCCTTTGTCAGGAAGAATGTAAAATGGTTGGGTAGAAAAGAATTAGGTTGGCATGACACTGCCTCTCTGTCCATTCTGAGCTTTTGTTGATGAATCATAGTCTGGGAGGTTGGGGCATGGCATGGTTGGTTTGTGATTGTTATTTTTTCATTGCTTGTCTGAGGTTTTTTGGAGATGCATTGGACTTGTCTAGACAGTTGGCTGTTATTTTAATTGTTTTTTCTTTTTACCCTTTATTGGAATTGGTCTTCTTTTCTAGATTATTTCAATTAAAGAGTCCAAGATTTTTTAAATTACTTTAAATGTAAATTTTTTATCAACAGAATCTGTAAAAATCAAAATTGAATAATATTAGCATTAAATAGCTTCATTTATTATTTTAATAATTTAATAATCAGCTGTTTCTAAAAAAAATGTATCTCTCATCCTAATTAACACTATACTAAATTACTGAAGTTAAACCATATTGAACCTGATCAGTACCTAAATGGATGAACATTTGGGAATTCTTGGATGTGTGTGGGGGTGTAATGGATAATGGCTTGGAATTGTTAATCAAAGGGTTGAGTTTCAATTATAGTTGAATTCATTTTATTCACTTATGTGCAAACTAGCAGTATAGCCCGGTGTTGCTTAGGTGTAATGAAAGCTTTAAAACTAATCCATGGTCCTGGAGCTCAGACACTTTGGATGTTGGCACGAAAGACTAAAAAGCAACAGTTGTTTCCAGTTAAAGTGAAATTGTAGACCGAAAGAAAAATGAATGGATGTAAATCAGATTTTGATTTCCTGGTATTGATATAAAATTTTCTGCACTATTGTAAGAACTGCAACCTTGAAACTTCAGAATATCGTTTCTTATGCCTTTGTCTATGAGTGTATCAAATTTGATTAAAATTGGACCACTCCTACTATATCCTGATTTTTTTCGATTATCGATTTTCGATATTTATCGGGGGTACCTCGACAAAAAACCTAGCTAAGGACACTCACAGACGCTTATAGTACAACTGTGTAAATTTTCAAGAAAATTGGTTCAGCCATTTCGGAGTATATAGGTAACAGATATACACACACACACACACAAAGTTCCATTTATAAATAAGTTTAGATACACTTGGGAAAGCTATGAATCCACTTTCTCTTTTCCCTGCTAGTAAGACTTGTATCACCAAAACCATTATTATCCAAAAATAATTGCAATTGTGTACAAAATATTTAAATTTCAGCTTTAAATAGCCCATTGTGGTTGATATGCCATTAAACAAAGACAGACAACCAACCAACACTATAGCAAGTATCTTTATTACTCAAATTTTCAGTATCAGTTTATTTTTGCCATTAGAAAAGCTGATGCCTTGTATTGTGGTAGATTCTGACAAGAAAAATTGTCTATCTTGCATGTTTATAAGTCTACCATTTGTTTATTCTTCGAATATTGCTGTCACATTTTGTTTGGCGCTTCTGCTATGTATTTAAATATTTTTGATAAAATAGAAGAATCAGCAATATTATTGGTACTGATTTTATATCACAGCTTCAGTCATTTTCCCATTGCTGTAGCATCTTTATGTGCTATGTCCCTTCAGGATGTAGGCGATCATGGCTTTCCTATCCCTGGTAGCTCTTAGCACGCTTTCTCCTGTTACCCCACACAAACCCCACTCTGCCATCCACCTACTCAGGTCCTTGAAATATGTTATCCACTGCTTTCCCTTGTCTCTCTTTCCCTCTATCTGACCTGTGAGTATCAGATTCTCCAAGCCTTCCTTCTTCATCACACGTCCCAAGAACTTCAGCTGTCTTTTCCTGATGCTCAGTATTAATTTCCTTTTCATTTCCATCCTTTTTAAAACCTCATCATTGCTCATATGTTCGATCCATGATATTCGCAACATCCTTCTATAGAACCACATTTCAGTTGTTTCAAGTTTTTCCTGCATCTTTGATGATATTGTTCAGCATTTGCTGCCATATTGAAGGACAGACATCACATAGCTATCCAGAACTCTCTCCTTTGTTTCTATCAAAATTTTCCTGTCTCTTAATACTCTGCTTAGCTTCTGGAATGCATTCTTGGCCATTCCAATATGCCTTCGGATCTCAGTGTCGCACTTTCCGTCTTCTGTTAGAACACTTCACAAGTACTTAAATTTTTGTACTTGCTTGATTTTAGTATCCCCCAACCTGTAATCAGCATTTTGGGGTCCTCCGTTTGCTGATGACCATGCATTTAGTTTTCTTGTTGTCTATTTGTAGTCCTTTCTTTTGACGTTCTTCATCTACCTTTTTTAGGAGGTCTTTTAGTTTTCTTTCCATGTCAGCTATAATCACTGTATCATCTGAGCATCTTACGTTGTTCATATTGTGACAGCCAATGACGAATCCTGGCATAACTTTCAGAGTAAAATAGTCTCACTGTACAAGTTGAATAGATCTGGTGAAAAGATGCATCCTTGTCTTATGCCCCTTTCTATCTTTGTATATCTGCTGAATTTGTTTCTTGTTCGTATGCAGGCAGTTTGCTGCCAGTAGAGGTTCTTGATTACTCTGATGTCTTTGCCAAATGTGTTGAGGTTGCTGAGCACTTCTATCAATTCCTTGTAGCATACTTTGTTGAATGACTTGGCATAGTCTACAAAACACATGTAAACTTCCTTTTTCATTTGTATTGCACTTTCTGATAGAATCGTAAGCATAAATATCGCATTCCTTGTTCCAGTGTTATTGACAAAACTGTACTGTTCTTGTCCTATTTCTGGTCTGATTTTGCTTTGTGCTCTATTCATCAGGATTCGGACAATGAGTTTCATTACATGGCTCATCAAATCTAGCTTCCCTGTATTTTTTCTATAAATATTTTCATGGTAAGCGTATTACGAGATTGACAGCAAGGTTTCATTTTACAGTTAAAATAGCTGGATGTAGCCATAACTTTTATGTTAATTTTTTCTCTCACACTTCTAACTTGTGGAACTCTCTTCCAGCTTCTTGTTTTCTAGCTAACATTGATCTTCAAAAATGTAAATTCAGTGTCTTCTTGACCAGATCAAAATTCTTTGTTCTTCTGGGTGATGACTTGTTTCTCCACTCTGCAACATCTTTCTGATAAATGCAACATTGCATGTCTGTCACTACTCTATTGCTATTTCCATGGCAAATGTTCAGGTGAGTTCTTCCACCAATTCAGACCTTTACAGCTAAGTCATTCCTTGCCAGTTCCAGAGAGTCAAATTATCCTCATTTCTAAATATGAGTAGAAAATTCCACTCATCTTTTCCTCAAGAACTGCTACTTTATGGAACAGGCTCTTTTGTGGTTGTTTCCTTGAATTTTGACCTCTTCAAGTCAAAGGTCAGTCGTCATCTTTCCTACATAGCCTAGTAATTTTCATTTATTATCAACTTCGCTTCCATTCATATCAAACTTCATTCAGGATGACCATTCAGTTAACCTTTTGTCTTCAGTGACTCTCAAGTTTTATATTGGATGAAATTTAGTACAAGAAAATTCTCTGATATTTTTTCATGATTTGCTTTACATCAATATAATATTGATGTTCTGTTTCTAACTAGAAAAAATTATTTCATTTATTTTCATGCAACAAATGTAGTGGTAATCAGTTCTTTGTTCCAGATAAAAGAATCAATTGTCGATAATGCATATTGTTAGACTTATTGTCAGTTCTGAATTTTCAAATAAGCCATTTTAATCTTGAGCACCCTCTTGCATAGCATCAAATAGTTCAAATTGATAGACAGACCAAATTTTGAAGATATCATCTTAAACAAATTGGACAATGATAAATATTATACAGAAAGTATTTGCAATGGAGAAATGTATCAGCCCAACAAGAGATGCAGAATTGGTTGTGTGTGATGCTGTAAGCACCAGGAGTTACATCCCCTTCCACAATGGGCTGTTGAAAGAACATTCTACTTTGCATATGAACGATACTTGGCAGGTATTAGCCAATAGATCTTGGACTAGGAGAGCTATATAACACCAGCTTTTTCTCAGTTGGGTGGAAGTGCACTTGATGTGTGAACTGTTGGAGTTTTGTGTCAGTGTTGTGTTGGCATTTACATTTACTTGTCTTAGAAAAACCTGTCATGACAAACACAGTATTGAAGATATTGAAGATGTTATTTTAGTATTTTTTTTTTTATGTTCTAAAAATGTGACCATCATCCTTTCTGTATAGAAGGCAAAATAATTTCTTTGCAGCCAAATAACAATTTAGAATTCATAGCAAATAAAGAAGTGTACAAAATTTATAAGTTCGGCTTTCCTTTCCCTGATATTATTCTGACTAAAGCTGCTAAAATAATTCTGTAGGCATAGAAATTACATTTACTTTAGTCTTGTCTTTGTTGACATTCACAACATGTTTAGCACTCTATTGATGCAGGTGATGTATCAGAACAGGCTGCATCATTAAAATATAGCAAATTCCTTAAGTGTTTTGGTATACTAGAAAATAACATTGCAATGTTACATAAAAGGTTTTTAGATTATGAACCAAATATATATGTATATAAGCTGACATAGGTACTTTATGAATGTTTTTCCTCTTTTGAAATATGAAAACTGTGCCCGGTAAAATGACAGATAATATTTTGATATTAGGACTTTTTGTGAAGTTAAGCCCCAATTTTTTAAGACTTGTATCCTGTAAAATGAGCGCTTTGACTGTAAGACAGATTACAACATTACAGTCAAAACATGAGGATAAAAATAACAGCAGAAACATAATACCCTTGAAAATGGCTATGAAGTGGCTGAAAGCGTTTGGGATGATCAAAATTATGGACAATTTTTATATTATCTTATATATCCATCTAGCTATATATTTATATAGGCAGCAAGAATTCATCTGAACAAATTTTACTAAATGCAACTACTAACAAGTTTTTTTTGTTTAATTTGTTTATTGTATTTTTCCAATTTTTGAATAAGTTGTTGCACACATGGATAAATATTGTGGATAAACTATTTGAAATTCATGTTTTTGTTTGAGTACTTTTGACAATCTTGGTTATTATCAGGAACTAAACATTCTTGGAGACAAGATGTTAGCTACATCCTGACATTTTTTGATTTGTATGTTTAACAAGAATTAGAATAAAAAAAATATTAGACAGGCTCTGTTAGTTGAATTTAAAATTTTTAATGAATTCTTGCTGCCTAATATTCTTTATATATATATATATATATATATATATATATATATATATACTTAGATATAATCTGTAGAGAGGAACAGTATGACTAAAAGGAAACAAGAGGAAAACTATTGTTTTAGCTGATGTGTTTTGTTTGCTGAAGACAAAAACAATTTAATATAAAAAAAAGCGTTGTCATTTTACTATAATAAAATATTGGTCATTTTACCATAAAAAAATATTTTATATTTATGAGTTTTGTTCACTAAAGGCAAAAAACAAAATGATAAAAAGTCTGTCAGTGGGCAAAATGTGTTGGCTGAAACAAAATATAGTTTACCTCTTGTTTCTTTTTTAGTTATATATATTTAATGTATATGTATATATTTTCAGTTACTAGTTATAGTCTATTAAATCCATATATAATGAGTATATTAAAATCGGTTTGTCTTTTCTACCAGACTGTCTAGTTTATTGACAGAATTGTTAAGACGAATATTTGAAATTATCATTTATATGTATTAATCTATCAATTCCTGTCTAGATTTAAGCACCATTATCAAATTGTTTGTAAAAATGTCAGTTTTCTGCCTTTTCTTTTTTAATACTTTTGCTAGAAATGTGTTCATCTTGTATAGAGAATATCTAACAATTTGTATCAATATTAAAGTTAATATTTTCTTGTACCTTCATATCTAGAAAAGAATAAGGCTGACTTCTAAATCAGATTTCTTTGAACAAGTTCTTTTTTTTCTGTTTTTAACAATACTTTTTTTATAGTAAAATAACCAGTAATACTTTTTTATGGTGAAATAACGTGTAATTTTTTCCATCGTAAAATGACCAAGAACACTTTTTTATATTAGGTTGTTACAAAAATAATAGCTGCTCAAAATGTTGTATTTTGAAAAGTCACTTTAACATAGTAGTCACAGTATATATTAAGTGAATTTTGGTATACATAACAATTAATGTGTGCTCTTTAATAATTTTGAACTTATTTTCAAAGAGAAATGTTCTTGAAGCATTGAAGCCCTTAATTATGAAAATGACAAAGCATGATCTTTGTTTACTTTCCTTGCATGAGTTCAAACTTAGGCACAGTGCCTCCCAAATTGCTGCCAATATCAACAGAGCATGAGGATATGGGTCAACAAGTGATTGGATAGTATAAGGGTGGTTCCAGAAATTCCATACTGGTGATGAAGATGGTAGAGGATGGTCAAGCAGTTGTTGAGCAAAACCCACATCAAAGTGTCAGAGAAATGTCTCAGACATTTGGTGTCAGTACTGTAACAGTCTCACCACCATTTGGCAAGGTGAAAAAGCTCAATAAATGGCTTATGATCTCAATGAAAATCAAAAACTCAGGCGTTTTGAAGTGTTTGACACTCTTTCTGCTTAACATCCATGATCTCTTTCTTAACCGAATAGTTACTTGTGATGAAAAGCGAATCCTTTATAATAACTGTAAATGATTGGGTCAATGGCTTGATCATGATGAGTCCTCAAATATTTCCCAAAGCCGAAGTTGAATCAGCAAAAGATTATGGTGACTGTCTAATGGTTTGCAATTGGTTTTATCCACTACAGCTTTCTGGAAGCCAATCAGAGCATTAATGCAGAGTTTTACTGCAATCAACTTGCTGACATGCATACACGCCTGCAAAAAACGAGACCTGCATTGGTGAATTGACATGGTCTGATTCTGCTCCATGATAATGTGTGGCCACATGTTGCAAGAATGACATTGCAAAAACTCACAGACTCGTGATATGAGATTTTCACCATATTTTTCTGATCTTTCATCTACTGATTATCATTTTTTAAGCACATTTTTTAAGGGTAAAACTTTTAGGTCTAAACCAGAGGTGGAATCAACTTTCAAATAATTTTGTTGCATCACAGCCAATAACTTCTGATTAACGAGGTATAAATAATCTTGTTGCTTGATGGCAGAGGTGCATAGATGCTCAAGGCTAATATTTTGACTAATTTCAACATTTCTACATGTTATTTTTCAAGAATAAAATGATGTTTCTAAAATTGGCCATTATTTTTATAACTACCTAAATAGTAAAATGACCAATAATACTTTTTTTTATAGTAAAATGACCAACAATTTTCTTTTTATAACAAAATGACCATCAACACATCTTATAGTCAAGTTGAAGACATGCCATATATTGTTAAAATTTTTTATAAAAAGTAAACACCAACAAACTTTTATAGCAAAATGACCATTAGTACATTTCATAGTAAAATTGAAGAATAAAACAAAAAGAAATTGCTAAAATTTTATTAATCTAATTTCATTTATGGCGAAATAAGTTTTCACTCTTTGTTTGATTTTTCATAATTATTTATAAAGGTTGATATGTTACTAAACAAAACCAGCCAACCAACCATTTCTTCTGTTTTTATTAGATTCATTGTTATATATATATATATATATATATATATATATAATTGGGAACAGGACCAACTGTATAAATATACATCTATAAATGTAACATTGGACATATTGAGTGTATTGCTTTGTTTTGAAATTAAATTGACCTTATGTTTGAACTTTTCTTTCTTGTTGATTGATGATGCAGTCTGATAGATTTACATAAATTATGAGGTTATGAAAAATCAGTCATAGTTGGTGACATGTTGATGGATGATATAAATACTATCACTGAAGTGATTTACAGTCTTTGAATAATATCAAAGCTAAAGAAAAATTTGGAAGAGAATAACAAAAAATAGGGACATATTATATTAATCATTTTTCCATATTCATTTATAAGTGTATATATACTGAAAAGTTAATGAAAGAGTTGCCATATTTATCCATACCTGGTGCAGAAATGTTCTGATGGTGCTAACATTAGATTTTCTGTCTTGTTGAAGAGGCATAGACCATTCAATATAATAAAAGAAAACCGTCAAGACTATGCTGTGTGTGTGTGTGTGTATATATAGTGATGTGAATTAATAAATATACATTTGAGGAGAGTGTACAGATGTATAGTATTATTATTCAGGTGTTAAATAAAGCAGTGCTCAATGTATGAACAGAGCTGTATTACGTAGGATATACTCTTTAAAAATGGTGCTCAATAAAACATAGATTGTAGAGCGTAATATAAATTTAATTAAATTTTTTTTTCATTTAAATTTAATTTACATTGTGACATGGAAATTTCTATGTTTCGAGATTTAAAGTTTTCAATGTTCAGCATTTTCACTGTAGTAATTGAACATTGTCTGATGGCGAGATAAAAGCTTTGAATCTCAAAATAAATTTTTGTGTCACAATGTAAATTAAATTAATTTTAAATAAAAAAACAAAATTAATTATATATATCCAGGTGAAGAGAACTAACAGGTTTAGAATTCAGAGTTCTCCATAAATCATGTAAATCATTTTCACAACAATGAGTCAACATTGCCTGATGATGAGATAAATTCTTGAAACAGAAATTTCTGTGTCGCAATGTAAATTAGTTTTAAATAAAAAACAAATTTAATTATGATTGTGTGTGTGTGTGTGTGTGTGTGTGTGTGTGTGTGTATATATATATATATATATATATATATATATATATATATATATATATGTGAATGATAAAATTTAATTTTAAGGTGTGTTATATTTATAGGTTAAAGTGCTATCAGGAATATATGTAAATATAAAAGTAGACATTGAGGTCAACAGCCAAAGGTGGCTAAATGCAATTGTCTGCCTGGAAAGTATGTTTCATGCACTATGCAATCATAGTGATTGCATAGCAGATGAAACTCCAAGTTCTGCTATAGATATAGTATTATATATATTTTAATATATGCTTTATAGGTGTTATATTACATTGTATATCTATATGAATATATATTAATATCCATGTCTCTCTTCTCTCTCTCATATATATATATTATGTCAGATTAAATAAATTGAAAACATTGTGCCTGCTTATTTTGAATGAAATTCATTCATGCTCACAGATTTTATTAAAAATAAGCGGACACAATGTTTGCAATTTATTTAATCTAACATGTCTGAAAGAAAATTTACTGCTTAAATACACAAATTACATATATATGTATAGTTTTAAAGTATATTATATTATGGGTTAAACTGCTTAATATTAGAGATAGTGTATATGTGAATATAGAAGTAGACATTGAGGTCAATACCCAGTGCTGATACTGTTTTTTGCTGAAACTCAATCTTCAGGCCATGTGTATTGTATTTTATTTCAACTGTTTTTATATAAATAGCTGAGACAAAACACAATTCACCTGAAGATGGCAACTTAACACACAAAGGTGAAATGCATTTTCATTAAAAAGCTTTCCACTTTGTCTTAAATTCTCTATCCTACTGATATAACTATATATATATATATATACAATTAGTTTTTGGTCATAATTAAATTAGACTAGTACACAGTTGTATTCATTTATATTGTATAACTTTTGAATATTTTTCATTTAAAAATGAGTTATTTCCGCAACTCCGCAACCTAGGTTTCAATCTTTCGGAATCTTCAGGCAATTTACAATAATTGGTTTTTCCGTGTTTCAAATGCATGAAGCTGAATTTTTTACGAATGTGTAACAGGAATTTTCAAACAACTGAAAATTTTCAATTTTAGTTATTAAAGGATCCTACAACATTTTTGTTCGTCTTTGTATGATCCTAGTATGTATTTAGAGGTATGATTACATCTGGAAATAATTTCCAATCTTTCATTTAGTAATTTTTTTTCCATTCTGGAACATCATAATAGCTAACTTTTCCTTCTGGCAGAATCTGCATACATTGCCACTGTTGTATGGTTTGACTATTTTAATTATACTCCAAGTTATATCAGGGTCTTTTTTATTTTTCAGTTTTAATCTTCACATGTAGCTAGCCAGTTTGGTAAAACTGAATTGAGTGTTTCTTTAAATTCTTTGATTTTGGTTTATAATTTCCATGCCAGTGTATATGACTGGAAAAGAACTTTGTTAATTAGTGCCTACTAGTGTTATCTTATTGAAAAGCTGTGGTGGTCACTTGAGTTTCTTCTGCTTCATGCATGTAGAATATGGTAAAAGCATAACTCTTTGAAATTCTTTTGGTTATTGCAAGCTGATTATGTTGATATGAAAGTAGAAATGTTTCCCTATCTTTAAAAAAACCTGAGGAAAAAAAGAGATTGCATATCCAAAGTGATTGTTATTCTTGTGGTGACATGAAGATAACAAAAACAGATGTGATTGAGCAATTTTTAGAAGTTATTATAGTAAAGCAGTTTTATTATCTTGGGTGGAGTTAAAGTAAATAAATATTATATATGTATGTAGTAACTCCCAAAATTTGCTTAAAAAAAAAAAAGTGCATACCATGATGAAAATAGCTCCAAATATGATAAAAACAAAATTTTATTGTCAAAATGTTTACGTTATTATGAAGAGAAAAGACCAAATAATTTTTAGTTATTATATATTTTTTAATCCTTTCTAGCACGTTCACACTGTTTTTCAAGTCTTGTTTTTGTGTCAGTGGGTACGCCAAACATTAGTATGAGAAATTTAGCATCTTTTTTGTGGTAAAAAAATGCATTGTTTTGGAAATTCTTGCAAAAAAATGAAATAATTGTTGGATTTAAAAAAAAAAATTTCATGACTTATATACAAATGAATGAAATTATTTTGGGAAATATTTTTTATTTTTAGAAAATCTTTTTTTGTATGTTACTTCCAATTACTTAGTTTTATGAAATTTCAAGAAATTTAAATTATACCCTCTTTCCATATGTTAGTTAAAATTTGGGCTTCTTGGCGATTTTGAATCAATCTATTTTTGTCAAACAGAAACACCATTTACTGAAAATCAGCTCTGAATTGTAAAATAAAAAAATACAATAAAACTGTCATTATTTAATTAAGAAAATTTTTTTAATTGCTTTTATAAGTAAGATATATTAATGGCACTATTGTCTTAAGAAATTTTTTTGATGAATAATGAATTTTTACAAGAATTATTTTCATTTATTAAGAAGGTTTAAATCTGTAAAATTCTACATTAACTTCACTTTTAGATGTTATTAAGCAAAAACTATTTTTACTAATCATAAATGAAAAAGCTTAGTACAAATTCTGAAACACTAATATTTTAAAAAGAATTTTGAGTTTTTTTGTATGTATGTAAACATGTTGATTTTTGTAGATACAGTTGATCGTACCCAACCATATCAGAAAATCAACAGCTCATTTTTATGATAAAATAAATAAGCAGCAATAAATTTTTATAGTAAAATGACCATGTAACACTAAAAAAATATAAAAATACCTTTTTATAGTAAAATTACCAACAATACATTTTATGACCTACAAAATATATACCTTAAAAAACAAAACCAAAAAGTAGAATTTTACCCTAAAAGTATAAAATTATGCATAATTTTATGTAGATTTTGACATTAAGTAAACCATAGAGAGTGATATGCTGCTAAACAAAATCAATCAGCCAACCTGCTATAGCAGAGTTTTATCTTGTCCCAAGGCAAATGAAATTATCCGTTATTTTTGTAAGTCTTCTAGATTTAGAATTTTTTTTTATAAGAGATGATTTATAATTGACTTCATCATCTCCTAGCAAAAATCCTCTACTTTGGACAATTATCTCAGTTGAATAAAGATATAAAGGCTATTTGAAATGAACAGTGATAATGAATTGTGCAAAAGATGATAATAGAAGCATCAGTCATATTGAGTAGAATTCTGAATGCTGAGTTTGTTAAACTTGGAAAGGGATTTTACTTAAGAGGGGGAAAAAAAGCATGAAGTATGGTTTAATAACAAGTATTCTAGTCATGTAAACTATCTACATTCGAACATCCTTTTGGCAAATAAGGATTTATTAATCTTGGTAGATCAGTTTTAGTCTTTCCAAAGCTGGTATCACTGATATCACTGTATGTCTTGCGGATATAATCTTTTATGTGTTATGACATTTTACCATCCCTCATTTTCCTTCTTCTGCCCTTCGTTTAGAAAAACTTATTAAGTAAGTTAGTTACTGCTTCATCCGGCTTAACTATGTGATGTGAGTGTTAAAATCTCTAGGCCCACTTTTCTCATTATATATTCTAAAGATTTGAACTCTCTTTTTGATTGTGAGTATAAGCTTTCTTGTAGTTTCAATTTTTTTCTTAAGACTTCCTTATTGCTTACATATTTGGTTCATGTTATTCCCAGTAAATTCTATTTAAAGAAATTCTTTCAGTGTAATCTTTTTTGATTGATACTTGAGGTTGATGAGGCAAGATAATTTGAATCATTGCTAATTACTTACACTGGAGAAGCTGATTCCAGAAGTTCGTGTTTTTGATAAGGAAGGCAACCTTTATGCAAGTGATAGCTGAAAGGTGACAATCAAGGGTAAAACAATACTTGTTTAGTAGAAATTTTTATGTTAAACATTTATTTTAATTTAAATAAAACTTATTCACTCTTCCACTACTGTGGCTGTACACAAAGCAAACACACACACACACACACACATCTTTATGATACTTACATTGTGTGTGTGTGTGTGTGTGTGTGTATATATATATATATATATATATATATATATATTTTTTTTTAATTTATTTGTTTAAACACTTTTTTTTAATGGATACTTGTATTTGAGTAGATACTGTTGTTGTTTTTTTTTTTTCATAATTAAGCAATATATTTGTATCTACCACCCTGAATAATCAAGAAATCTTGTTAGAAAAATGTGTCCTCTGATAGGATTTGAACTTGCGACCCCTAAGGGAAACCATCAATTGATCTGATGTGTCTTAGACTGCTTGATCATAAATGACTTGCAGTTAGACAAAGCCTGAAATGATCTCTTTAAACACACATTCTTGATTTGTCTAACTGCAAGTCATTTGTAATCCATTTTGTAACAGATTATGTAAAATTTTATTTATTTATATATATATATATATATATATATATATATATAATGTGTGTTTTCAAGAAACCATGAAATTTCAGTTTCTAGCATTTGTACTATAAACAAACTAGTGCTTAGTGCTATTTCCAAACTACCATAGATATTTAGTAGTGTACACTATGACCTGTTTGTATTATATTGAATGTTGTTTAGCTCGATGTGCTTTGTGGTGTAATATATATTAGCTTGGAATAAGAAATTGCAGTTCTAACTCCAGTTGCATTTGTTTCATTCACTTACACACAAATACTCTTGGAAAAGGTATTAATCCATCTCTTCTCCCTCCAGCTATGGGTTGAATAGCAGGACAGATTGTGTTCTATAGCCTTGGTTGGCAACCAGTCTAAAGTAATGGCAACCTACTGTGGAAAAATCTTCTGCCTAGTCAGTCATGTCTCAAACGAGACATGATTGCTCAAGCATGTATCACATGTGGCACTTAACTGATAACAAATAAAGTGAGGGATTGGTTTTCTATTGTTATGAAGTAATAAACTGATCCCCCACTAATTACTATTTATTAATAATATAATAACATCTCTCTTCTCCCTTCAGCAATGGGTTGAACAGCAGGACAGATTAGGTTCTACAGCCTTGGTTGGCAACTAGTCTACCACAGAAAGTAATGGCAACCTACTGTGGGAAAGTATTCTACATAGTCAATCCTGTCTCTTTCAAGATATTGATCACCCAAGCATGTATCATGTGTGGCAATTAACTGACTGACTGACTGACTGACTGTTGTGATCAAAACCAAAATCGTAACTTTGATGAAAAATCACTATTAGCATCTTTATATTCATATATTTCTAGTAAATGGCAATTTCTTATTTTTCCCAAAATGGGTCAGCACAGCCAAGCAAAAATGCTATATGAATGTAACAGTGAAATTGTTAATGATTTGATGTAAAAAAATTATTGGATCAATATGATCAACGTTTTATGATTACTATATGTTCTAGTAATTCATATTTTAAAAAAATCTTACTGCTTGCATTTGCTTTAGAGTATTAATGAGGCGTGGTCATCAGTACTGTGGACCTTACTGTAACCATGAGATATTCTCTGTATATTCAATGCAGAAATAGATTTGATTTAGGATTCTAATTGGTACCAGGCACAAATGAATATGAACTCCACCAGACATTCAGCCTAATGAACAACATAAGAAAATTCATCCCCTAAATTCTGATGAATAGAGCATGTAGCAGAATTAGACCAGAGATAGGGCAAGAACAGTGCAGGTTCGTCAAAGACACCAGAACAAGGGATGCAATATTTATGTTCAGAATGTTGTCTGCAAAGGCAGAAGAACATAAATATTTTTTTTTTTTTTTTTTTTTTACAATCATTTCACCCCAAGCAAGGCATTCCACTTCCACTATAGCGCAGGGGGTTACATAGAGAAAGGTGCTGAGAGAGCAATTGGATATAGGAATTTTTTTTTGTTTTTTGTTTTTTAATTGTATCACTCCGAGCAAGGCGGTAACGCCACTGATGTGCAGGGGGCTACGTAATAGTGAAAAGATTTGAAAAGAGGAAACCAGAAACCACATCCTAAACAGGGAACAAGGGATGAACCTCTTAACCTGTTCAATAGACGTGGGTGGAGTGTGAACCGAGCGATAGATAGATCTATCTACTCTAATTGAAAAAAAAAAAGGAAACCAAAGTGAGAAGATTGGAAAAGAGAAAGCCGGAAACCACATCCTAAACAGGGAACAAGGGATGAGCTTCTTAACCTGTTCAATAGACGTGGGTGGAGTGTGAACTGGGCGATAGATCTATCTACTCCAATTATGTCAGAAGGAGGGTGATAGACGAGTAAGGAGGTACATAGGAAGAGTGTTTGAGAGAATGGGTGCGAGTTAGTGTGTTAGGAGGTGTCTGTTGACCTTACATTTAAACTCCTGGATACCTGTGTTTTAGAGACTACATAAAGGCATTTGACAGAGTACACCACAAAGACTTGTTAGAAATGTTCAGCAACCTTGACATGTTCAAGAAAGACATTAGACTAATCAAGAATCTATACTGGCAGTAAACTGCCTACGTACAAACAAAAAAGTACTCAGGAGATATACAAAAACAGAAAGGGATATAAGACAAGAATGTGTTTTCTCACCAGATTTATTCAACATATACAGCGAGGCAATTCTGAGATAACTAGAAGTTTTGCCAGGATTTGTCATTGGCGGCCACAATCTTAACAATATAAGACATGCAAATGACACAGTACTGATAGCAAAAAGGAAACTACAAAACCGCCTACAGAATGTAGTGAAGGAAAATGAGAAGAAAGGACAAAGCATAGACTACAAGAAAATGCATGGTTATCAGCAAAAGTATAAGCCCAAAATGCAAATTACAGGTTGGGGGTACTAAAATCAAGCAGGTACAGAAATTTAAATATCATGGAAGTGTTCTAACAGAGGATGGAAAGTGTGACTCTGATATCCAATAATGTATTGGAATGGCTAAAAATGCATTCCAAAAGCTAAACAGAGTATTAAGAGATAAGAACATTTTCTTGGAATTAAATTTACTAGAATTGAACAACTTCAGACTGAATACTCTGGGATATTACTTTAAAATCATTCTCCTCACATCACTATTAAATTTCTGTAGTGCATTTGGATTCTCAAATTTAATTAAGATAATTTAAAATTAAATTTCTTATTTTTATTGAGTTAAATTCATTGTACCCACCAGATCATAAGGTTATTAAGTACATACACAATATAATGGGTTAACTTGAAAATAGATCAACATTTATCGATTAATAATTTTCTGACACATTGACATTAACAGCTTTATATGTTCTTTTTTTTATGTGCTGTGTTGCCTCAGGACGTAGGCGATTATGGCTCTCCACATCTTCCTGTTCGTTGTAGCTCTTAATAGGTTTTGTCTTTTTGTTATTTCTCCCAAACTCTGGTCTGCAATCCATTTGATCAAGCCCATCAAGTATGTTACGCACTGCTTTCCTCTTTTCTTTTCTCTGTTTCCTGAGTATCAGATTTCCTAAGCCCTCCTTCCTCATTGCATGCCCCAGAAATTTCAATTGCCTATTCCTGATGTTAAGTATAATTTTCTTTCCCTCCAAAACCTTGTTGCTCAAATGTTCCGCTCATGGTATCCTCAGTATCTTTTAGAACCACATGTTTGTTGTCTCAAGTCTTTTTCATCTTTGAGGAAATTGTCCACATTTGCTATCATACAGGAGGACATATATCACGTAACAGTTCAGTACTCTTGTTTTTAACCAAAAAAAAAAAAAAATTCTTCATCATGTAAATATTTGTAAGTTTGGTTCAGTCACCAGGCTTATAGGTGAGAGGTTTGAAATATCATTGTCATGTGCAAACTTGAGTAAACTTATTACTATATTTCAGTTAAAATAGACTTCAAACCAAGAAGAAAGATTTTTTTTTTCTACTCTGGGAAAATAAAAATAAAAAAATGTATTCTAGTCACCAAAATTTTTCAATGATTTATGAAGCAAATAGTAATTGAAATTGGTACAGGATTTATTTTTTATTTTAGTTCTTTCTTCTTGCAATATATTTTTTTTATAACTTTTCTGCTTTGTCTAGTTAAGCCTAAGCAAAGTAAAGAGTTGGTTTTTTTTTTTTTAAACTAGATTGAAGACCTTTCTATCCAAACATAAGATGATGCCAATTACTCACTGTCAAGATATGATTTTTATAAAAAGGATTTTTCTTGTTTTGCAGCCATTTTAGGGATTTTTTTTTTTTTTTTACTGATGTTCATACAAGGCCTAAGAGCCACACAAGGCAGTTGTTTACTGGAGGAATTTGTTGTGTGAGTGGTAAGAAGTGCAGTTTATGAGAATATATCAGAAAGATAGACTTGAACAGTTTAAGATTGTAGTGGTTAGGGAAGCATCTGCTTGGCATTTGATTCCACAAGATAGTAATTTATGGGAAGAAGCTGTTTGAGTGCAACTTACTTTATACCAATGGAATACAAAGGGAATAAGATTACTTGCCCCCCTGTGCATGGTATGGTGGGTTCTAGCCAGTAAAGGTTTGAATAGGTGGAACTAAGGAAAGTAGCTTGTTTGAACATTTTTCATGGAAATAGTAGTGAGAAGATTATAGCATGTCATTCTATTTGAAGTCTTGGGTGAGCTATGTCATAAGACATTCAGGGCAGGAGCCCTCTTTGAGACAACATCTGTTCTTTGTGATAGACAAAAATTCAAGGTCACCTTGTTTGATTTTTGAGGTATTGAAAGTGGTCAGTTCCCCTCCCCCCCAATCCCTTGAGTTGTTAGACTTTGGTCAGAAGAGAGATCAGCTGCCAGGTTCTGGCCATCTAGAGTTTGGAGGTGCACCCTTATACTGTTGTATCAACAGTATAGATATCCACAAATGATCAGAGTATACTCCTAAGCAGATCATTTATGTAAAGTAGAAAGAATGTGGGATCAAGAAGCAAGCCTTCAGGAATGCCTGCATTTATCTCATGGGCCTCTGAAGACTGGCTTCTAACAACTACCTTCATGCACCTATTCTTTTGGAAGGATAATTGAGAAGACTCTTTCAGTGACTCCATGAGCTGGAGTGTTTGTGTAGCAACCCTCTATGCCACACCTTGTCAAACGACTATATCTAATGCGATCATCCTTGGTATGTATCTATTGTCTAATGCCTCATTGATTCAATGAGTAATGACATTTAGGATATCAGCAGTGGAGGTAGCTGATCAAAATATGTATTGCTTGTTGCTCAGGAGATTCTCTATTGAGGTAATCAACAACTTCCCTCTTTCTTATAGCCAAAGTGTTTGCTGATGACATGAGACAGAGATGAGTGCATACTTAGTCTTGAATACAGAGCATACACTTGGAATGAACTTTGGAAGGATTTCTCCTTCAGGTAGTGGTTAAACAGTTTAGAGCTAAGATCAGGGTTAACTCTGGATTAATATTCCTAATAACAACCTGGAATTTTATCTGGATGGTAGTCTTTTTAGTTAGGCTTTAGGCTTGTTAAGTCTTGAGACTTTCTGGGCTGTGATAGAAATATTGCTTAGTTTGTGCTCCGTGAAGAGGGAGTCAGCTTTTGTTATCTAAAATCAAATTAGGAGTAAAAACAGTTAAGTGCTTTGCTTTATCTGACGAAGAAGAAGTAACATAAGGGCCTTTTATGATAGTAAGCACTGACACTGCTTTTTTTTTTTTTTTGAGAATTTGGTCAGAGATTTTCTGGAACTCCTAGGATCAAAGTTGTTTGCTTTCAACCTTGGCCCAGTCTGCTTGTGCAGAGTTGTATTTTTTAGAACCCTCTTGCAATGATTGTGGGCAGTTCTGAATGCAGCAAGTGTACTTCTACACTCTTGTGTTAAGATACACTTTAAGCAAATTTCAATTTTTTTTTTTTAAATCATTTCATCACAAGTTAGGAAATAAAGCCACTGAGATGCAAGGAATTACTAAGTGTGAGATAATAGTAGAAAAAGAAAAGAAGTGAGAACAATGAAAGAACAGGAATTAAGAAGATAGAAGATAACGATTGAGAAGTGTGAGAGAAAAACTGTTAACATAGAAATTATGGTTACATCTATTCATTTAAACTATATGGTGTATTATTTGAACTTGATTGACATGGTAATTGACCATTCATGACAAGTGCTTTTTCAATCTTTTTTTCTCCTTTTGCTATAGAATCTATTAGGCAAAGGACAGCGTTTTAAAAATATTCTGAAATGAAGAATAACTAAACTGGGATGTGTGTTCTCCATTTTTATTCTGGAAGAAATAAAAAAAACAATTTAACTCAGAAGATTTGTAACTAATTTCTTTATGACTCTTGCATGTTCTTCTTTTATGGAATATCGATTATCGAATGCACTTTCAGATTACACCATTGCACAGTGGATTGAACCTCTGAAAGACATTTGTGTTTCCTCAGATCACAGATACTTACTTCAATTGTCTTAGATTGGAATGTCAAATTTGGTAGACGTGGTTTGGAATAGCAGCATTTTAAGATAGTGTAACAGTTTTTTTTTTAAATTTTTCATAAGCAATAAAATATCCAGTTTGTTGTCTTGACTTCATTTCTTTATTGCCCCAAATTTCTTTTAGAATTGGATCAAGAAAAGAAATATTGCATGGCATTTTGTTTTATCTTTTTTTCCCTTTATTCCTGTATTATAAAATAACTAGCAGTATAGCCCGGCGTTGCTCGGGTGTAATGAAAGCTTTAAAACTAATCCATAGTCCTGAAGTTCAGACTCAGCCTAAAGAATATTTATGTGAAGTTTGGTGAGAATTGGATAAAAATTGTGGATTTGTATAAAGGACATACAGACAGATAACAGACACACACACACATCTTGCCTTATATTATCAATTTTCTGCACTATTGTAATAACTGCAACCTTGAAACTTCTGAATATCATTTCTTATGTCTTTGCTATGAGTGTATCAAATTTGATTAAAATCGGACCACTCCTTCTATAATCCGATTTTTTCGATTATCGATATTTATCAGGGGTACTTCAACACAAAACCTTGCTAAGAACACTCGCAGACGCTTATAGTACAAATGTGTAAATTTTCAAGAAAATCAGTTGAGCTGTTTCAGAGTCTATAGGTAACGGATACACACACACACACACAGACAAAGTTCCATTTATAAATAAGTTTAGATTAGATGCTTCATCCTTTTGACTTCACATTTTTTTATTATTATTTAATTCTTTTTTTTATTAATGTTCACCTAATATAAGGCCCAAGTGCCACTCAAAGTGGAGGGTTACTTTGTGGAGTTTTGTTAGCATAAGAAAGGGCAACAGATTAACAGGAAAATAGACAGTTAATTTTAGATTTAAAGAGGTCAAGATTTAATTAGTGAATAAAATTTCAAAGTTCAGTTAGAGACATTAGGAGTATAGAGTTGAAAGTGGAAGCCTAATCTTAAACAGGAAACAAGGAGTAAACATCTACTCTTGTTCAAATGACTGGGAGAGGTGTGTGGACTGAATGATTAGCAAACCTATCTACTCCTATTGCGAGAGGAAAAAATGTTTACTTCATAAAATTTCAGATTTTAGTGGAGTTGTCAGAAGTACACAATTAAAGGAACAGGTAACAAGGGATGAACTTCTGCACCTGTTCAAAAATTGGGGAGGAATATGAACTAGATGATAAGCAAACATATTTACTCCTACTATAAAAAAGTATATTTACTCCTATTTTTAAAAAAAAAATTTGGAACTCTGGCGGAAATGTTAGAGGTATAAAGTTGAAAAAGGCTTTAGAATGAACTCTAAACTCAATCCTGAAAAGGAAACTTGTTAAACCTTTACTCCTGTTCAAAAAACTGGGTAGGTATGTGAACTATAACGTTTTTAAAAGGGATCTTTAATTAATATTAGAAAATAAAATCTGAAAAATATTTTTATTTTATTTCTGCAAATTTTTGTAAAGCTTAAGTGGGGGCCACAACCACACCAAAAAATGCAGCTGCCAGTTCAATAGAAAGTGACATTTCAACAGACTGGGTTACTAGTTTGACTGTCATAGAGAAGTAAAGGGTCCTAACTGTTTTATTTGGAGGCGGGGGGTTACAAGGAGTAGTGAATTCATGCCTTCCCATGAATATTACTGTCTCAAAGATAGTTTATATTTAAATATATTTATATTGTAGATTGCTTTTAGAATATTTCCTTCATTTTTGGTTGAATTCTGTAGAAGTTCACAAAAGATAAATGTTGCTTCAGTTTCCCATAAAATTATTGTTAAATCAATTTTTTTAACAATATGAATGGAAGTACATATAATCTATGTAGGTGTTAGTTTGTCATAATTGTATTCGACTATGATATTTCTTGATATTGATCATTTTATGTTTTTTTTGCTGTTAAGAGAAATGCATTTAAAATGAGTCTGTCATATTTTGTTGGTGCATACAGACATGTTTCAAATGAAATCTGCAAAAAAAGGAATGTCCAGAAAATGTGATCCTTCTCCCCCTTATTTATATTTCATTATTTATTATTGATTATCTTGCTGTGGACATGTTTGTTCATGTTTTCAGTCTCAATTATATGGTTTAGTTTTGATTTTTGTTTTCTTTCTTATATAATGAAAATGGAAAGCTTCAGGGCATTGGATGTGGATACACTCATCCGGAAAGTTGTCGAAGAATGACTGAACAAATTTAGTTAAGAAACTTTGATTGATTTTGCTTTTTATAACAAGAATGATTCATTGTAGTTTGTCCTTGGGGAAAAAAAATGATTTTTTGATTATTTTTCCTGCAAGAAAAGCATATTTATTTGTTACAAGAGGTCAGCTAATCTTCTGATGAATCAGAATGAACGTTACTTTAAAATTTTAAATCACTTTATCTGAGAAAATCTGAGTAAAAGCAAATAATAAAATACTCTCATTAATATATGATTGTGATTTTTTTTTTTTTTTTTTTTTTAAACAAGACTAAACAAATAATCACTTTATATTTAACTATCATAAGGCTTCAAAATTTAATGAGCTAATCCATTAAGTTTATGTCTTACCAAATTCTTTGCCTACAAATGAGTTAAATGGGTAAACAGATAATAAATATGGTATCTGTGGGAAAGATTCAAGTGAGGATGTTTTATTTTATATTCAATGATTGTTTTTCTTAGTTTACTAAAAAGCTACCCCAGACTTGAGATAATTATTTGGCCTCACTAATTCTGAATGCACTTTAGTGTCTATTTAGTATATCCTTTTTGGTTTGGCTTATTTTGTTTTATGGCATATCAACCTTAATGGGTTATTTAATTCCAAGAAGATTTTTAGGATAGGTTTGTATGAATAGAATATATATTCTTTGTAAGAAATCAGTTTGTAGATCAGGTTGCATTGACATTTTTTTTTAACAAGAAGGTTTTTGTTGAGAGTCAAATATATTGCTGGTAATGTTTATTTCTTCAAAAATGGTATTTTTACTATAAAAAACAATTTTTATAGTTTCATAGTGTTTTGACCCCAGTTTGGGTGTTTAACTATTTGCCCATAGCTGGGACCTTAGCAGGTTCTACCACCCTGAGACAGGGTGGACATGGGAACAACAACAATTAAGAGATGGTTCCATGCTTCTCAAAACCTCCCAATCAGAGGCCTTGCTGCTGGATGCAGTTTGTCATACCCAGGACCTGTGTATCATGTAAATGTGCAAATGTTAATTATCTGCAACAGCTTATTCAAAATATTCATGCTGCTGCTTTGGTCAACTTTGAATCATGGTATCATTTCTGTTTTGTTTACATAACAATATAAAAGAACAACAAAAATCTGGAACAACTATAAGTTAGCAGTGTGATATATATATATATATATATATATATATATATATATGTTAAATGCTTGTACATTAAATGTATGCCTTTTACATGTTAACTATTTAGCATTTTGTATCTTCATTTGGCTTCATTGCATTAAGTTGCATAGTCTGTCCAAAAAGTATCTTGCTATTTTATACTAACAAAATAATAGACTACTTATGACAATGATACCTTAGTCCTCTTTAAGACCTTAAACACTTCTAGTTTCCTTTCCACTTTTCAAAACAATCTGCATACCCCTTTCTGGGGTATTACCATCAACTGCCTTGTCCTATTCTCTTTAATCTCAACCACAATGCCATTTACCTTTAGGAAATGCAAAAAAACTACAAACAGCCAAATTTCAACTATACTTGGGATGATGCAATGTTTTTATAAAGAAATTATTCACTTGGATGTGTTTTGTGGTGCACTGGATATCGACTCGGAACAAGAAATTGGGGAGCTGAGTTCGAATTCCATTTGAATTTCTTGCGTTCATTTATGCACAAATACCCTTGGGAAAGGTATTAATCTGTTGCTTCCTTCCAGTTATGGGTTAAATAACAGGACAAATTGGGTTTTATAGCCTTGGCTGGCAACCAGTCTACTGCAGAAAGTAATGGCAACCTACTGTGGGATAATCTTCTGCCCAGTCAGTCATGTCTCTTTCCAGACATGATTGCTCAAGCTTTTATCACATATTGTACTTAACTGACTGACTCACTTGAACATTGTGAATGTGATGACTGCACAGTACATAAACTCATTTAATGGCCTCTTGCTTTCATCTGATAGATGAGATGCAATCATCCATTTGTGCATGTGTAGTAGGGTCCTTTCTGATTAGTTGAAGTTACCAAATTACATAAATACTGCACAACCAGTTCATAAGATATTCAAAATGTTCCAGAACTTGGACTGGTATAAATATCCCAGAAATGTAAATATTTGTTTCCATTTTATTTTTGCAGTGAAATCTGATATAATAAACAAATGCTAATCCTCTCCCAGTTTAATGTATCCAATTTTTACTTTTTTGCGGTTTGCAGAAGAAAAAAGAAAGCTGGTGTTTTTTCTCAAAAAATGACCAAAGACCAATCACAGTAATTCTGTGGTTTGTCTGTTATATGTTCTGAAAATCAAAACCATGGCGCATACAGGGCAATGAGATTTTATTGCATAAAGATTAAAGAAAGCTCCTTCTGACATTGTTTAGGGTTAGGAGTTATACATTTATTGTCGTTTAAAAAAGTATCATCTGGTGAGCTTATTTTGTTACAAATATACTATATATTATTATAAATTAATATGTTTTATATTATTTTTATTTCGAATGTTAAACATATTTATTAATTTATCCATACATTGGTATGAAAAAGAAAATTTGATAAGAAAATACAAAGGACAACAGGAAATTGTGGAGAGCCATGATTGTTAACATCCTGAAGAGACATAGCACATAGAAGAAAAAAGATTTGCTTATGTTTTAGATTTTATTTTTTTTTTGGCGGGGGTGTCTTTGAATTTGTAGGAGTTGAATCCTGTTGCCATATCTGGTTGAGTGCTTTTGCTATTCATCTCGAGGTTCTTGACAAAATCCAAAGAATTATCTGCAATGTTATCGATCTAGACTTCACATCTCAACTTCAGTCACTTTCTAACCAATGTGATGTGGCTTCCCTCTGTCTTTTCTACAAGTATTTTTATGGTTACTGCTCTGATAAGCTTCTTTTCCTGGTGCCCCAACCACATGTTACTAGATTGTCCATCATTGAAATAGTTAAATGTAACTGCCACTTCTACTCTAATAGATTTTCTCACACTTTCTGTTTGTGGAACTTCTTTCCATTTGCTTGCTTCCCTGATAGCTATAATGTCCCCCAAAAGTTTAAATGCAACATCAATTACCGTCTTCTATCTCCTTGATTTTCATTTTTTTTTTATCCTTTCTTTGACATTAACCTTTATCTTTTTTTTTCTCTCACTGTAACCCCCTGCATACCAATAGCAGTCTTACATTGCTTGAGGTTAAATGGTTAAAAAAAAAAGATGCGTTTGAATCCTAATGTTTTTTTTTTTCATTTTGTATATTTTTACTACTAGTTTTCTACATTTAAATTTTTAACTGCAACATTAATTAAAAAAATGGTTTTATATATACTTAGTGAATATTTTTTATTATTATTTATATAATTTTTTACTTATTTATTAGTTTTTATTATTTACAATAAAAACATATAACAGTAGTAATCAATATATTTGACAACAATCACTTTACTTTGATGTTCAGTGTAAAAATAAAAAAAAATTTTTAAATGTTTGGAGTGTTGGAAAGGATAGCACTTTTGATGGAGGAATAGTTATTCTCCTTGGGAATAGTTTGTCTGCATTGGTTTCCATCCACTGCCCAACTCTCACCTTTGGTTCCAAGTTAGTTGTTTGCATGCAACAGTGGCCACACCCAGATAAGCTTCTTCAACTGGGAGGCAAACCAGGTTAGAGTAGTCAGTGACTCTAAACCCTCGATAATTTGGGTCTGTTAGCAGTGTGTCATGGGAAGACCAATTCCTGGCTGAGTGGGTTGATGAAATCTTCTGAATATCCAATGACTATGAAGGCAGTGCCAGCAAGTGTCATGGAGCAAATCAGAGTATAGATGTGACACATAGGAATCCTGATCCCCCACTGAAGCCTGGTATTCTCTGGTTGTAACAATTCTTTGTGACACAGGAAAAAGACTTCCCAGGTAGAGTGCAATTATTTTCCCACTTTAAATTCTTCTTACATAAGTCTGTCTTGCAAATTTATCATTACATCACTGATCTAAAAGTACAAGTCCAAGAATTGGCTATGTCATCTGCATGGGTTAGCATCACATTCCCAAGTGCTTGTATTATGGAGATCTGTTATATTGTAGAAGATATCAAGGTTGATCAAAGAAACGACAAAAAGATGCAATCAAAACTTTCACCGGTGCAAAATCAGACCAAAGGAGCTGGATGAGTGTACATCTGACCAGTCAGGTTGGTGTGTCATTGTCTGCCAAACTTTGCAAGCTTTGAAGAAGCTTGACATCAAAAAATAAATGTTCAACTAAAACTGTGCCACTGTGCAGCTTTTTGCATTCCCAGACTTTGTTTGCTGTAAACTTTAAGACGGTCTTCTTTGGACTTGAAGTACAACTATGATGACTGTGAATATTGGAAAACAAAAAGTTTGAGGGGCTTCAGTGATTTTTTTTTTCTGACTGGTTTTCTTCTATTATTTTTAATGATTTCAGTTTTAAGAATGTTAAGAAGGAAAAAAATGAAGATAATTGTTACTGTCCATTGTCTAAGTTAATACAAAGTGGCTAGAAGATGGCTAAGACTACAGGCTGCTCCCTGGAAATGCTTGCTTGAACATCTATCTAAAACACATTATATATGTTCCAATGGTTGTTATAACTAGGGATGATAGTTGGTACAGGCTCCCCACTGACTATAAAATGCTTCCATGGCATGCATCTCAAATAGGCTCTGGCAATTAAGTTCAACTCCAAGCAGCCAGTTTTAATGTGAAAAAATCACACAGAAAGGCAGTCAAGCTAGGAAAAGAAAAACCCTGATTTTTAAACTCTGCTGCCTTGTGGTCATATTCAAACACAGAAAAAGCTATAGAAGTAAATCCAAACACAAAACTTGGAGTTGAGCCCCGAAGAGGGTTGGCCGTCAACACTGACGACTCTTGCAGCCAAGCTGTCCCCAAGTATAATGTCTTATATTCCTTTGTTAGTATACTCAATATACTATTTGCAAGATAAATGGTTACCTACCACACACACACACACACACACACACACACACACGTGTGTGTGTGTATATATATATATATATATGTATATGGACAGATTTACTTTTCATCTTAGCAAAGTAAGTCAAAATTGAGTTAAGTTGGAGAAGCCACCAAGTATAAAGAGGAATTGTTTATAAATTTGCATTATTGGCAAACATGGATTGTTAAATTGTAGCTGATAGTTCACAGACTTCAATTAACCTCACTTCTGTACATTGGTGTTCTATACAACCCAATTAAGAGCACCAAACAAGAGAAGTCTTTAAAGATGCTCTTTTCGGATTTGCTAATGTTTATAATCTCTGAATTATTGATTTGATGTTCTATTTTTTTTTTTTGATCAGAAGTTCTATCTGATGCTGGTTTGTTGTGGATACTTTTACCCCCACTGTTTGTAGAAATGCAGCACTTTTGTTCTTATACGATTAGGAACTGTTTGACATGAAATCATCAACATTATATTTGAAATAATTAGTTTGTTGGTATATCTATTGAGATATTGATAAACATTTGATTTTTCTGTTTGCTAAAAATGATTAAATCTTATATAATTCCATGAGTCATAGTTTGTGACTTTTGCTATTCTTAATGCAGTTCAGTTCTTCTTTATCAGTATCAAGATCTTAAGGGGGTTGTTCCATTGTTTCTGTATTGATTCCATTTGTGTTCTAAAATCTCTACTCCATTAATTTAAAAGTGACCTTCAGTTTGTTTTGATTGCTATTAAAGGAAACTAAACTTCCATTTCAAGATATTTTGTATTAAAAGAAAGATATTATTGATTTACATAATTGATTATTAGGTCTGCCTCATTTGTAGGTTCTTGAAGTAATAAGGAGGCTATTTTAATTCATCTGTTTCTTTTATGATAGAAGTGATCTAGTTAAATTTTTGTTTGCTTGAATGCTCTTGAGACAATTGTATTTAATAGCTTTTTTTCTCTCTTTTAAAGTTTTCTTTTTTCCCCCTCTTTCTGTTAAGTAGCAACATGTTAAGACCGACATGGATCTTGGTGTTCCTTTTAAAATAGGTTTCACAATTTAATTTTTTTGTTTTGGTATTTCTCATTGAAATCCATCAACAATCAAAAGGTTTCATTTTCAAATGTATTTTCAACTGCACAAATGTTGTGACAACAGATTAAACATTCTCTCTCTTCTTGATATGTTGCAAAATGTAATAATAATAGTAGATATGATACTAAGGACACCCACATAGAGGCGGAAGATGTGGTTTTTACCTTGATCTCAAGTGCTTCATCTTTTATGGCTAGCAGATCATCTAAGTAGCATCCACTTTTACTGAAGGAGGAATGGGGAAATAAAAAAGTGAACTTTAATTATTTCTGGGTGTTGGTCTATATTAACAGTCACACTTGTGATGGTGGGATGTGTCAGTTCTGGTCCATCCTTAGTGGGAAAGGGACTTGTCTGTCACATGGTTCCAATGCCACCCTTTTGTATAGCCAGCTGCATATTGGGATATGTAGATGGGTGTGGTGTTAAGGGATAGATTGACATAGACTTGTCTAAAGTGTCATGTAATACCCACCCAGGCAAGCAGGCAAAGCCCTGAATAAAAAAAAATCTATGTATAATATGGGAAACAGGGGTCATGTTCTTATTTCTTGATATGATTTCTCTTTCATCTTGTTAACTTGTGAGCATGCAGCAGGCCCTACCCAGATGTTGGTGCATGCCAATAAGATTGATAATCGAAACGCAATGTGCAGTAACCATTGGCTGGCCAGTGGAAAGCTTGAAAAATGAAGAAGAAATGGCATATTTTTAAAACTTTAGAGAAACACTATATGAAATTAAGATAAAAAATTCTTTTTTTTATAACCCAGACACTTTGTGATTAATTTTTTTCACATTAAAACATTGTCAAGTGATATATGATAACACTGGTTTTCTAGGTTAGGTAAGCGTCTTTAGCTTTGAATGGCAACTTGTCTAGGAGAAGGAAATCTCTGAAATAAAAACCTCTACATCTACTCTGTGTAGAATAGGGTAGGCTGAACTTTTTTAACCTTGGTAGGTAATCTTCTTAAAGATGGTGTCTCAGTAAAAGCACCAAGTTTCCATTCTTATAAACTGGTTGATGTCAGTAAGGGTAGACAGCTGTAAAACTTGCTCCATGATTGTTCAATTACAGAGGCATTAAGAAAATCGCGTCCAACTCATGCTAGCATGGAAATGGATGTTAAATGATGGTGATGATGAGCACGTTTTTTTAGTGAATGAGGTTTGTGAGTTATTTGTAGTAGTTTAGGGTAGCTAATTTCAAAAATTGAATCTGTTTTTGCACACTCTTATTTTTGATGTGCAATATAAATTGACTGGTTAATTTGGTAATGACAGGATTAGCCATTTTCTTAAAAGAAAATTTGGCATTCATTGACTGTGCAGTTCTATACAACCTAATTAAGAGCAATAAACAAGAGAGGTCTTTAAAGATGCAACTTTCAGGTGAAATTTATAAAATATTTATCTTAAAACAATTTCTCAGGAAAATAGGTTTTTTAAGTTCACTATTATTATTTCCAGGAGTAATAAAAGCTTCCTGTCTAACCTTTTGTCTGAAATATTGAATTGTAGAACATCAACATTTTCATTATGTTATTATTTTCTTTTTGGGTTATAGGTGCTATTCATTTTGGTTGTTGCTGTTTTTTTTTGAAAGTCCTTAAATTATGTTATTTGATACAATTCATTGTGATTTTTTAGTGTCATTTCATAAAGTTTGAAGAATAGTTGACTTCATTCATGCAAAGTATTTTTTTCCATTGATCCAAGAAAGTGTATATCTGACAAACTAGATATTTCTGAATGAGTTTGATGTTATACATGACATCCATATGGGAGTCTTGATCTAACAAGGTTATTTAAGAATATTACTTGAGTTTTTTGGTTTATCTTTTTTTTTTCTGTAACAATTTGCAATTTTGGACAAAACTATTCCTAGTGCTGCCAGTGTTAAATTTCCTTAAAATTTTGTTGTAATTCATACACTAAGGTATTTGAAGTGTTTGGCATTTACTAATTCCACATTCTTATTTTCATAATAGATTCAAGGTGCATGCCATCACGTCTTTCATTCTAGTTCCAGGTCATAGTTTATTTTTAGGAAGGTTTATCTTGAGTTCTGTTTTTTTTTTTTTTTAATCATATCACCCCGAGCAAGGCGGTAACGCCACTGATGCACAGGGGGCTACGTAAGAGTGAAAAGATTGGAAATGAAAAAACCGGAAACCACATCCTAAACAGGAAACAATGGATGAGCCTCTTCACCTGTTCAATAGACGTGGGTGGAGTTTGAACTGGGCGATAGTTTAGTCTATCTACTCCAATAAATTTTCTTTTGACAGAGCATGTATCACATATATTTAACTGACAGGATGTGTATTGTGGTGCAGTGGATATTGGCTCGGAACGAGAAATTGGGGAGTTGAGTTTGAATTCCAGTTGAATTCCTTGCATTCATTTATGCACAAATACCCTTGGGAAAGGTATTAATCTGTTGCTTCCCTCCAGTTATGGGTTAAATAACAGGACAAATTGGGTTTTATAGCCTTGGCTATAAATGGCAATGGCAACCTACTGCAGGATAATCTTCTGCCCAGTCAGTCATGTCTCTTTCGAAACATGATCTCCCAAAGCGTGTATCACATATGGCACTTAACTATCTTGAGTTTTGTTTCTTTTGACAGAGCATTTTGTTCAAGATGATTCTATAAATATGTTATCAGCATTGATCTGCACCCCAACTCATCATCAGTACATTGGCCTTGGGAGGGAAAGCAGAGTCTCTGTTTGCTAGAAGTAGATTTGTTTGGGATATGGTATGGTATGCTTAAATGATCAATGTCCATTTCTTAATCTATATACAGGGTATAGTCTAGGAAAAAAATTAAATACATTGGAGCTCTCATTGTCATGCTCCTGATGAGGTTTGAAATATTTCAGTATTGCGATCCTTGGTAGACATGTATGATTTTGCGGTTTCTCTATCAGAACTAGGCATATAGTGGAGTCAGAGCTTGGGGAATGGTTTCTAATAGATAAAAAGAGAAAGTATCAATTGATGTGGTCATATACATATCATGTATACAATTTTCTATTGGAGGGGTAAGCAATTTCTTGTTCAAAGGTAATATATACTTTCATTACATTTTTTACAAGAACAAAAACCAAATTTAGTCAAACTAAATCACCTTAAACTTTCTCCAAAACCTTGATGCATAATGGCAACCAAGTTTGACATTCATAGCTATCCTCTCTGTCATAATAAAGAACATTGTGTGTGTTTGTTTCTTTTTTTTTTTTTTTTTTTTTGGTTTTTGTTTCGAGGCTTAACGACCTATCAATCTTTATGGGATCATTTAAGGTCATAACCAATGATTTTTGGGTAAGGTTATTTTATTTTTACAACATTTTTCTTTTCGAGTATCAAGATTCATTGGGATTTGTTTTTAAGAGCAGGGTTCCCAAGTCCTTCCCTTGTTATTTAACCTATAACTGGAGGGAAGGGACGGATTAATATCTTTCCCAAGGATACCAGTGCTTAAGTGAATGCAGGGTATTCAACTGGAATTCGAACTCGGCACACTGATTTCTCTTTCCGAGCTGATATCCACTGCACCACAACGCACATCCGTCACTATACGCTTAAAGCACCTGGTATTCCTAAGTACTGACCAGGCTCAGTGTTGCTTAACTTTGGTGATCGAGCGAGAACTGGTGTATTCAACGTGATAGGCTGTAAGCCTCTGTGTGTGTGTGTGTATACACACACACACACACACACACACACACTTCCCTCCTGTCATGCTCATGGAGAGAGATAATAGTGAGACAGTGTTGGCTCAGTTCATTCTCTTTTCTACCAGTTATTAAAGCTCTTTCTGCATGTTGGCTCTTTAACACTGTATTATTTTGTATTTTTGCAATAGTTATGTTGAGTAGTAAAGAATATATATATATATATCCTCTCTATTATAATAAAGACCTATATATAATGTATGTTATATAAAATATTGAGAGGAAAACTCAACACATTATTAAATGGTTATAGATCCAGAGTTTATTTTTGCAGTGTTAAAAAAAAAAAAAATTTGCAACTGCCTCATTCAGATCATTGAAAAGTAAATAAATGTTAATTTCACTCAGAATATTTAATTTAATATTTTTATATTAATTAGATAAAATCTTTTGGATTATCCTCTCTATTTTTACAAGTTTATGATTCTCTTATATATATATATATATATATATATATATATATATATATATTTTCCTCCTGTGACACTGAGGGGTTTGGATTATTATTTTTTTCTCTCTCATGCCTTAATGTAAGATACTCAATAGTCAGTCAGTTAATGTGCCATACGTGATACACGCTTGGGCGATCATGTCTCGAAAGAGACATGACTGACTGGGCAGAAGATTATCCCGCAGTAGGTTGCCATTGCTTTCTGCGGTAGACTGGTTGGCGACCAAGGCTATAGAATCCAATCTGTCCTGTTATTTAACCCATAACTGGAAGGAAGAGACGGATTAATACCTTTCCCAAGGGTATTTGCGCGTAAGTGAATATAATGGATTCAACTGGAATTCGAACTCGGCTCCCTGGTTTCTTGTTCCGAGCCGATGTCCACTGTACCACAACGCACATCCTCAATAGTAAGTGCATCAATATATATATATATATATATATATATAGCTGTCATTTTAGATCGCATATTGATATAAATATTTTGACAGCTTTGGCTCACTTGTGATATAGTCATTAAAGTATATCTGGGTATTGTTAAGTTTCTCCAAAGGCTTTTAACATAGTAATTTTACCATATATCATATGTGTTTTATACATGGATTCTGTCTTTTATTTCATCAACAGCCCATCTGTCATCATGTAGGTATTCCATTGGCCTTGATACTTCTCTGTATACTTGAAAGTATTGGTTAGTAAGAAATTTATCAAAATGGTTATTGAGGAAATGAATCTTTATGCATTTTAACAGATTAGAAATTTCCATCAATGTTTCAATCAGATATTTGTGATTTTCAGCTTTTGTATTCCCTAAAATGTTTTTTCACGACAGACACAGAGAATTCTTCAGCTGTTTTCTCTGTCTTAGTATTTGAGTTTGTGAAATTTGGGTCCTTCAATAAGTTCCAAATTCATGGGCTATCAAAATTCACAGCTTTTATTTTGTTATAATTCAGGGGAAGAAATACTCTACATGTGCACAATCACTCTCTATGTTAAGAGCTTTGACAAATTTTTTTATCAAACTCAGTTTGATGGAGAAAAGGTGGAAGAATCTGTTTTTGTTTTGGTAAATGTAACCTAGTTTTATTTTCACTAGACAGGCTGAGATGGGTAAATTGTTGCCAGTTTCCTTTATAACAGAAGGGTGCAATGGGTAAATTGTCGCCCGTTTTATAGTTTTAATGTCATGCATGTGCATTTTTTGTGTTTGGTTTTGTCAACTGCACAGTATAGCAGGGTCAGTTGGGCACCATCTGTAAGAAAAAGAGCACCATGACACAATTCCCTCCACCAGTAATTTGGCATGCTGTTCTGTTTAGCAGTTGTGCAATAGTGTTTGGATGTCAATCTGAGGACAGTACAGAGGATTCAGAAAGAGTTAGATTATAATGGTGATTACGAAGGTATTAGAAACACTGATCATTCTGATAAAACAAAAAAAAAACCCTGAATTTGTTAATGATACCTCAGACTCCACATGAAGGCTTACATCAAGTGCCTTGAGGAGGTAGTGTTGCCCTGGGTCAAGAGGATGGCTGTTGTTAGACCCTAAAACTCTGCACCATGTCACACAAGCAGTAGAATCTAATCATGGTTGTCAGAAAATTTCTGAGACCACATCAACCCCTTACATTTGGCCACCTTACTCCCCAGATTATTGTATGAGGTGTAGTTGAGTGAGAGACAAACAAAATTCTTTGTAACATCAAAGATGAACTGAAGGCAAGAAGTATGGCAGCATTCACCAACTTAAACAAAGAGACCATCCAGAAGAGTTACAGGAGATTCCAAGGTTGTCTTGAGGTGGTGGTTGAAGCCAGTAGAGAATTTATTGAATAAATTTATTCTTTAGTATTTTGAGATAATTTTGAATAAATTTGGTAAATATATCTGTTAAAATGAGATGTCAGTGTTATTTTTATTTTTGTGTAATTTAGATGGCAATTTATCCATCGCACCCTGTATATCAGTGGGTATAGTTATACTTTTGCCTAAAATAGCCCTAATAATTTACATAAGTCCAGAGTGATCCATGTTTTATTTGAAATATATAATCTTTCCCAAACTTTTTTATTCTTTTTATACATGGCCTAGTGGATAAAAGTGTTTGTTGAAGTAATCTAGTAACTTGATTCAAAAAGTTGAGTTCAGTACCTGGCAACAGCAGAAGTGAACACAAACTTACAGAGTTGAGTTACTAATAGGAATTAACTGAAACAGAGATATTCAGAAGAGGCATAGCACATGGAACTAGAACAATCTACCCTTGTGGATTAAATAAGGGTTCAGTTTGAAATTTCAACATATATCATCTGAAGAAGGCTGAAGCATACAATGGCCTAAACATTGGAAATATGACAATAAAGATAAGGACAACAGTCCGAACAATGTAAATAGTTTAAATAGTTACAATACGTCATCTCAGAAATATAGACAGATTTTTTATTCTCGTGTGATTTAGAAAGACTATCTAAAATTTAAATAAGGTGAATCATTATTGAAAAGAGATTTCCTGTAAGCAATCACAACTTGTTTACAAAACTATTTTAATTATTTCTGATGACGAATTTATATGAAACCCTGGAACTGATCTGAGAGAAAATAGAAAGTTATTGCAAGTTGCATTAAGAAATCTTGCTTTAGGCATAGAAATAGTAACTGTATTAACAGACAGGTCATCCATACAAAGTAAATGAGGAAAGAAAAGAAAAAAACCTGAACTGGAATGCAAAGAATGATGTAAAATCCATCTGAAGTACTCAAACCTGTTTTACGTTGAAAGCACAGACTGGCTGGCTTCTCCTTCAATACTAATTGCTACTGGATGCTTACTCTTAAATATGATCAATATCATTGCACAATATTTTACAAATATATGAGGACATATAGATCTGATCTTCAAAATGGGTAACTGAAATAGAAAACATTATTAGTTCTAATAAAAGTTGCCCTTAATAGGACTCAAAAGTAGGCTTACCATGATTTTGAAGCCTCACTCCATGATAGTTTTCAATTTTTGTTATAGGTTTAGTTTTCTTGTATAATAAATTGTTTTCATACCCCCACCCCACCCCACATACTTTAGTGCTGACACACATACATTCATTCTGAAATGCTTAAAATGACTGGTTTGAAACATCTTCATAATTTTGCTAAAAAAATATGTTTGCAAAAGTAAGTTTAAAAAGCAGAAATCTTTAAGAAAAATACAAAAAGTTCCCAAATACTTGCTCATTTGTGCAGTAGATTTCTTCTGGTTTAACTGTTGTTGGCACTGTTGCCTTGGAAACAGTCTTGTCTTAAACTGAACGCCAGTTGATGTTAGCACAAAGCATGCAGGGTATAATTGGCAGATGTGGCCAATTCTTTTATTCTTCCCTTTTCTTCATCTTTGTAAAATCTTTGGCTTTGTGACAGTATTCTTCCCCACCCCCATTCCTCCATGATAGCAGAGTTTTCTCTTCGTATTTTCTACTTGAAAGACTAAACATACTTTTATTGCAATAAAAAAATAAAAAAACTGTACAGACTGGAAAAAAAGAAAATGGCAAAATAAAATTTTGGGCTGGATGTTAATTGAAGACCAGGACGATATGTGTATTGTGTAGTAATTTTGAATATCAAATTTTTTTATTTGTTCTTGAAATGCAACTTTAGTCTGGTTTCAGTAGGACTTGAATGTTAATCGAAGCTAAAGATGCCATCCAAATGCAGTAAAAGTTAAGAAAATACAATTTGTTTTTTATTTCTGTTTTTCATATTATGAAGCTGATTTGAAATCTTTGGTGGTACAACAAATAGGATAAACAAATGTAACTTAGAAGTTTAAAAAATTGTATGTAAGAGATTTTGTTTTGTTTTTTATACAAAACTTAGTTTACTTAAGCTAGGAAATGTATGAAGATTGTATTGCATGATTCTTACAATTGGAGTGAAAAATTTGAAATCATTTTTATTATTCAAAATCCTAACCAAATAAAAAATATAAAAATACGACAGAAACAAATCCTTCTTTTCCATAATTTATTGTGAAATCATTATTTAAGACAGTCATTTTTTTTATTTAACCATTTCTTTTCTTTTATGGTTTGTTTTTAGTATAATTTATATTGAGTATATTTTATGCTCACATTTTTCATTGATAAATTGAATTTAAAAGCTTAGAAATAGATAAACAATTTTGATTTATATTTATTTTGATTATATTTATTTTAATTTATTGACTTTTTCAAAAATCACCAATTCTATAAAAGTGACATTTGAGAAAAGAAATTCTTTGAGATTTATTGACATTTTTCAATAATGGCTAATTCTACAGCAGAGTTAGGATGCTGCCTGAGAGCCTTTTTTTTTTTTTAAAAATAAGTTTTCTCGAATTTGTAGGCCAGTAGATGAAGTGAAATACTGTTTAATATAAATGAAGTGTCTACTCAAATATGGGTATCCATTAAAAATGACATTTGAAGTTTTAAAAAAATATGTGAATAAAAAATAAAATTCATTAATTTCATATAATTACATAAGTATCCCATATTTATTGAATATGCAAGCTAACAATCCAATATAATTGACTATGTATATATATATATACATATATACCTACACATTTATTTAACCAAAATATCTATAAAAAGTGCTGAAAAGTAGATCTTGATGGTAGTTTTAAAAATATTTTCATGTTTGATTGTTCACACATGAAATGGAATAGACTGAGAACTTTTCAGGATCCCTTGTATTTTAGTCTTACATATTTTTAAATCTGCACATGTATGCTAAAGGCTGATATTTTTTCTTCTAACATAGCAATGTAGAAAAAAGAGTATAAATCAGACAACTGGAAAACTGCTGGGGTCTGTTAACCCCACAACTTAATCTGTTTTTCATTGAATATCTGTTGTTCGTGGGGGAACCAGTTTGCTATTGAATATCTGTTGTTCGTGGGTGAACCAGTTTCTCATAGTTTATTGATTTTCTCAGGGATTTATCTGTATTCACTTAATTAATCCATGTTAATTTTTTTGTTGTAAACAACTGAACATATTAAAACTTCCTGAATGATGTAAGGAGAATATTTACTTGTTAAACTAAACAATTTTTTTATCATTTACAACAATGTTTCACTTGTAATCCAAAATCTATTTTTTTCTCTGAAAAATTTTATTAGTTCAGAAAACATTTACACAAAGTATTTAGACTTCTTCAAACATTTTATTAGAAAAGAAATTTATTTCATTTTAATATTTTAGGTAATTTTAAAGTAAATCTAAGATAGAAATGTTAAGGCAAATATTCTATTTATTGAAAGAAATAAAAAAAAAAGATAACTATTCTGTCGTTATTAAACATTATAAGACAAACACAGATGAATATATCATGTGAATATATATTTGTATGTGATGTCTGATCAAAATTTGTCAGGACTAGTGCTATAAAAAGAAAACTACAAAATATATCAATTCAGCATTTAATCTTCTTTAAAGCAGTCCCCTTGTAAATGCCACACACTTTATCTGGCATTGTTTTCATTGATGGATGCATTCCTGGTACTCCTTTTTTTGTGATAGCAAGCAGCTGCCTTGTCACATTCTCTTGAATTTTCTTAATGTCTTGAAATTGTGTTCTTTTCTAGTGGGATTTGATTTTTGAAGAGGAAAATGTCATAAGTGTCAGGACCTGGGGAATATAGTGGTTATTGGGCCTGGGAAATGTTGTACTTGGCTAAAAACTACTTCACAAGCCATGGTCATTGATGGAACCTTTGTGGTGTCGTGAGATGACCACACTCTACACACTTTCCGTCCAAGTATTGATATAAATAATGGAAGTGAGTGACAGCATTAAAATTTAGTTTGTGTGTGTGACAGTTCATAGGTCAATCTGTACCAAGCGGCTTCACACTGCACACTTTTGCTCCATTGCCATAGCAAAAGTTCTGGTACTTTTTGATCAGATCTTATATTATATAATCAAGAAAAAGATGAAATGCTTATTTTCTTTTTCACTTGCAAACATTTTTGTGGTAAATGTCAACATGATAATTTTCTTTCTTAAAAGAAATGTATTCCTAAACTTGCACCATATTCTCAGTTGAAAGTTTGGCTAATCTACAATATCAGAATGAATACTTGTTTCTCTCTACACTTCCTGGGATGTTGCCAAACTATCACGTTTTTGAAGTCATAAATAGTGATTTTTTTCTGTTGAAATGATAAACGTATCTTACTATTGAATAAATAAGCATGGAATTTGTAGCACAACTCATGAAAATTCCCATTCTCCTTACAAGTGTAGTAAATTGAAGCTTCATACTTTTTTTTATACATCATGTCAACTGTAATTCATTTTGTTACTATATTATTGCTTTCTTTTAAATTGATGAATAATAATCAGACATTATTATGACATTGTTGTCATCAGCAAGTCTCCTCACAACTCAAGAAATTTTTGAGAATCTCTGCAGATCAAATGATAGCAGTTTTCTGTATCTCTACAATTTGGGACTCAATTTCAATCTCTCTCTAAGCGCTCTTTTAAGTTTCTAGGCGGCATTCCAAGAGCACCTAATACTACAGGATTTACTTTAGCAATCATATTCCATAGCTTTTTTTATTGTTATTATTAAATTTGATTAGTATTTACATTTTAGTTCTCTTTTTTTTTTTTTTTAATTGCTTGAAAGTATATACATGTGAAAATTAGAAGAATGTATCAGTTTTTTTTTTGCAAAAAATAATGGGGGTGGGCTGCATTATACACAGGTAATGTTTTTGAAGAGGTTAAAAATCATGCATTTTTGGAAACCACTTGCACGATAAATGGGTAAATTTTTTTTCTGGAGGAGTTAAAATCCATGCAAAATAATTCAGGAGTTGCACTACACATGTAGTGTAGTTTGAAAATGTGTCGCTGTCTTTTTCTTCTTTCTATAACAACAACAACAACAACAATAATTAAATAAATACTGCAAATAATTTTTTTATTTTTGGTCATTTATTCTCATGACTTTAAAATTTTTATTTTATTTATTACTAGCAGTATAGTCCAGCGTTGCTCGGATGTAATGAAAGCTTTAAAACTAATCCATGGTCCTGGAGCTCAGACTCTTTGAACGTTGGCATGAAAGACTAAAAAGCAATAGTTGTTTCCAGTTAAAGCAAAACCGTAGACTGAAAGAAAAATGAATGGATGTAAGTCAAATTTTGATTTCCTGGTATCAATATGAAATTTTCTGCACTATTGTAAGAACTGCAACCTTGAAACTTCTGAATATTGTTTCTTATGTCTTTGTCTATGAGTGTATCAAATTTGATTAAAATTGGACCACTCATTCTATAACCTGTTTTTTTTCGATTAGCGATTTTCGATATTTATCGGGGCTACCTTGACACAAAACCTAGCTAAGAACACTCGCAGATGCTTATAGTACAACTGTGTAAATTTTCTAAAAAAATCGGTTCAGCCATTTCGGAGTCTATAGGTAACGGACACACACACACACACACACAGTTTCATTTATAAATAAGTTTAGATATTTTAGTATTATGGGTTCTCTGGTGTTGTGGAAAAATATTTAAACATTCTGCAAAGTTTCTTAACTCAAAGGAAGCTATTGACTGAAAAATATATATTTCTGCATTCACCCATTTCCTATCCTACTTATGGAAATTTGTCAAGTCAGTTATGTGGCTGTGTAAGTAATATTGATTTATGTATAGATAAATATAAACATAGACATGTTATCTTATACATTTCTGTTAAAATCAATGTGCTGGCATTTTCTCTTTTAGATACTTAAACTAATTTAAATAAACTTTATGTATTATCTATACATTACCTAAATTTCTTGAAAGCATAATTTTGGGAAATTCATATATATTAAATGCCATTTTTCTTCAGCATATATTCATTCTTGCCTCTCTACAGATTTCTTTTATATTGTGGTTTTCAATTGCTTTCTCCATTGTTTTGCATACAAAGTAGTTTTTCTCCTAGACTGGATTCCAGCAAAAGCTGTAATGATGAAGGTGAAAATTTTACCTCTGAAAAGAATTTGTGTTCTCTGTAATATTTGTCAAAAAAAAAAAAATATCTGGTTGACTTTAGTTGGTGTTGAAAATGTGGTAATTGTTTGTGCTTCCTTACTGGTCTTGGCCAATCACAACCTTCCAATAAAAGAAGGCTACTTTAAACGACTGGCAGTCTCAGTTGTTTGTGAGTGAAGAAGGTAGTTGTGTGTTGCAAATTTTGGATACTGATTTTTTAACTGTTCTGTTTTATGCCTGCAGCATTTTTGACTTTGGACTCATTTATGACCCTTGGTATTATAATCTCAGATTGATGATTATTTTTTTTGAACATGTGTAGAAGTTTACTTCTTGTTTCCTGTGTATGAATGGGTTTCCAGTTTTTTTCTAAAGTCTTCTCATTTTCTTTTGATCCCAGCAGCCCCTGTTGTCCTAGTGGGGTAAATTGATTAAAAAAGAAGCAAAAAACAGCTTTAAAACACAAATCTCTTCTGTGCTGCTAAAAAGAAAACTTGATATATTTTGTAAAAATATCCATTTTGATGGTTTTGAAAAAAATTATTACAACCAGTCAGTTAATTGCCATATGTGATAGATGCTTGCCTGATCATATCTTAAGAGACATGACTGACTGGGCACGATTTTCCCACAGTAGGTTGCCATTATTTTCTGTGGTAGACTGGTTGTCAACCAAGTCTATAGAACCCAATCTGTCCTGATATTCAACCCATAGCTGGAGAGAGCATAGACATATTAATACCTTTCCCAAGGGTATTTGTGTGTAAGTGAATGCAACGAATTCAAGTGGAATTTGAACTTGGCTCTCCGATTTCTCATTCCAAGCTGATATCCACTGCACCACAACGCACAAGTAATTAACTCAAAAGATAAACATTTATTTTGGAATTAGATGCAAGATTTGCTGAGAATTGAACCCAGTATTTTATCCTATATTACTTGAGTTATTTGTTGTGATTGTCCAGCAGAGGATTTAGGTTTTTTTTTTTTTTTGAGATTCTTTATATCACTTCATCCAATTTCTGTTTTTTCTACAACTTGCTACAGTTTTATATCCTATCACATAACTTTTGTGATAAGTAAATATTTAATACTATTTTAGATATTTGTATAACAGTTTAAGTAGCAAATATAATTTTGTAGCTTCTTGTTATTTTTTAAAATCATTTTACTCAATGCAAGGCAATAAAGCCACTAAGATGCAAAGGGCTATTGGGTGTTGAATATGAGAAAAAAATGCTATGAATGAAAGATAACAAAACAACAGTAATTAAGGAGATGGAAGATAACTATTGATATTGGATTTAAAATTTTGAAGGTCAAAGTTGACTGGAAAGCAAAACCTGGAAGAGAGTTCTACAAAAAAGTTCCAAGAACTGTGATACAAGAAACAGTTAGCATAAAACTTATGTTTGCATCTAACCATTTCAACCTTAAAATGATGAGACCTTTTCACCATTCTAGTATTGTGTTTAAATTCATAAAGCCTAGGTGCCATAGAGGAAAGAACAATTACTATTAACATATTTATAGAAAAAGCACAGAAAAGCTACTTTATGGCAGTGGGAAAGTGGCTGATGCTGAGATACCAGGTCAGGACCAATAACATTGCAGATTTTGTTAACCTGGAAACTAAGCAAAATGTTGGGGAAAAAATCTATGCTTTTAAATAAATGAAAATAAAAATATGTGATAAAGCTGGCATTGATGCCTACATACCCACCAGGAAGTATTGCTTAAAACCTCATTCCTCTCCGTGGTTCTCTCCGGCCTGCTCAGCTGGATAGGCACCATTACTTCCTGCTTAGCCCACAGGAACCATTACTTCCGTCTATTCCGGAGACAGTCAACTAACTGATCACAATAGGCGCCTGTTCACATCTGCTCGCAATGAGTGCAAGAGAACCCTAAATGACGCCAAACAGTTGTTTGCTGAGAGAATGCGACAGCACATAGCTGACCGCAAGTTCGGCTCCAAGGACTATTGGAAGATTTGTAAACGAGTGCTCAACAATAGGAAATCCTCAATACCTCCTTTAATCCATGGATTTGAGGTTCTCACGTCATCTGCGGACAAAGCTGAGTGCTTTGCTCACAGATTCTCATCCAATTCCACCTTCAACTCATCCGGAGTCCACCCACCTGACTTCCCTATTAGAACTGAGGCCAAACTGCACGACGTATATATTACCCCGACAGTAGTATCCAGAGTAATTTCAAAACTCGACCCCCATAAGGCGTGTGGAGACGATGGAATCCGAGTGATAGTCCTTAAGAGGTGTGCTCCTGAACTTTCCCCTGTCCTCTCTAAACTATTTAACTACTGCCTTTCTGCTTCCTGCTTTCCTGCATGCTGGAAGTTCTCTTCAGTCGTTCCTGTATTTAAGAATTGTGGTGAACCCTTGGACCCATCCAACTATCGCCCTATCAGTCTTCTACCGATATTCGGGAAAGTATTCGAGGCTATAATCAATGCTGAAATAATTCATCATCTCACCGCCCACAAACTGTTCTCCGACAGGCAATATGGATTCCGCTTTGCCAGGTCCACAGCCGACCTGCTAACAAGCGTGACTGAGTACATGCTACAGGCCCTTGATGCATCTGACGAGGCTCGCGCGGTTGCTCTGGACATCTCCAAGGCTTTCGACAGGGTTTGGCACTCTGGCCTCTTATGCAAACAACGCGGTTATGGTATTACCGGTTGCCTGCTTGACCTAATCCAATCTTTCTTAAATAACCGCAAAATGAAGGTTGTTCTGAATGGGCGTGCCTCTTCGTCCTACAGCACGAATGCTGGTGTCCCACAGGGCTCTATCCTGGGCTCGACGCTCTTCCTTATTTTCATCAACGACCTCCCAGATGAGATCAAGTCCCAAGTAGGCATCTACGCAGATGACACTACAATATACTCCCGCACTAGTAAGAAACCTGTCGTGGCGGACAGACGTAATCTTGCTGCTGACCTTGAATGGGATCTACACTCTGTGGTGAACTGGGGCAAGAAGTGGCTTGTCAACTTCAATTCATCTAAGACCAAGCTGTTGTCTGTTAACCATTACAGGCAACCTCTCCTGCCTCCCATAAGCATGGACCAAGCGATTCTCCCGGAGAGTAATACACTATGCCTCCTCGGACTTACCCTGTCCTCAGACCTCAAATGGAACCACTATATTGAATCCATAGCAAAATCTACTGCTAAGAAGGTTGGGTCACTATGTTGATCCAGGATGTTTTTTCCACCTGAATCCATCCTGCATATATACAAGTCAACCATCCGTCCGTGCATGGAGTACTGCTGCCATTTATGGTCAGGTGCCCCTGCCGTTCTCCTCAGTGTTCTTGACAGGTTCCAAAGGAGAGTCTGTAATGTGATAGGTACTGATCTGGCGGCTCGACTGCAGCCACTTCCCCATCGTAGAAAGGTGGCCTCCCTTTGTCTGTTCTATAAATACTTTCATGGCTTCTGCTCAGACGAACTTAAGTCACTGGTGCCTCCTCAACAGGTGTTTACTCGTGCAACCAGACTGGCATCTGGGTCCCACCCATTCACAGTCAGGTTAGCCAAATGCAGACGACAATTCTACTCCTGCAGCTTCTTCTCTCGCACTTCCCGCCTGTGGAACTCGCTCCCGTATTCTTGCTTTCCTGACGGCTACAACCTCCAGAAATTTAAATGCAAAGTTAATACTCATCTACTAACCACTGGACTCTAGCTCTCTCCCCTCCCCTGTATAACCTTCACTTTCTCTCCGCCTATGTATCTGTCATCGCACCTGCTTTCTCAGCTTTCTATTGTTCCTTTCTAACTAGTTTGTACTCCTCACTCTTTTCTAATTAATCTTTTTACATTTATGTAGCCCCCTGCACATCAGTGGCGTTTCCGCCTTGCTCGGGGTGAAATGATTAAAAAAAAAAAAAAACAATTTAAAAACAGTCATCACAAAGATACCAACAACTGAAAAGTTGATTGAAATTCACATATGAAAAAGTTGAAGTGTTCAAAATGTAAGATTTTAATAGAGCAGAAATGAAAGAATTAATAATGAAACTATTTAATCCAAGAAATTTGGGTAATTTAAAGACTGATAATTTTTTAAAATGTGACTATCAGCAATAGAATTTAAACGGTTCCAATGGCGAATATACTTGTTTAATCTGTCAGGATATTAAATTAGTTACAGAATTGTCTCTTAACCTGTAATATTTTTATTTTTACTTTAGTTCACTCACTGTAAGGCCCAAGGGTCACTCAAGATAGAGGGTTACTGAGTGGGATTGTTGTAAGGAAGCAGTAAGTGTATATTATGAGCATATAACAATTGATTCTGGACTTGAAGAGGTTAGCATTATAGTGGTTAGGGAAGCATTCTCTCAGAAGTCTGTAACAGTTTTGAGTGAAGAAGCTGTCAGAGTTAAACTTAGCCTTTACCAAAGGAACACAAAGGGAAGGAGAATGATTTGTTGTCAGGAGCAAAGCATTGTAAAGTTTAAGCTGGTGTGACTAAAGAATATAACTCATTTGAACATCTGCTATAGTGATCAAGTAGTGAGAGGCTAGTAATGTTTTGTCTGTAAAGAAAGGGGCTGCAGGGTGGGAAATGATTCATCACCCACAAGGCCATGTAATCTTTGGGCGGTAAAGCAGGCTGGATCAAACACTAGTTTCCCTTACAAAGCGGGACACAGATTTGATCCATGCTGGAGAACAGAATTACAAAATCTTCAGTAAAGTCTAAAGAAAATTAAAAAAAAAATGATTAAACTAACATGTCTCTCACCACTTTCCTCTTTTCTCACTTGTCCATTTTTGTTTTTTATATTAAAAATAAACTCGACAGAGGCAGAACTTTCCATGCTGATGATATAAGTGGACAACACTAAGTAATCTGAGTAAGATTACTGAGCCTCACTTTAACAAATGACCTTAAATGGAATGACTACATTGAATTCATAGCTGCATCTACTGCTAGGAAGGTTGGGTTACTGTGTTGGACCAGGAAGTTTTCTCATCAGAATCCTTTTTACACATTTATAAATTTACCATTTCTCCATGCATTGAATACTGTTGCCATATCTGGTCGAGTGTGCCTGCTATTTGTCTTGAGGCTCTCAACAAAATCCAGAGGAAGATTTGCAATATCATTAATCCTGCCTTAGCAGACTACCTTCAATCACTTTCTCACTAATGTGATGTGGCTTTTCTCTGTGTTTTCTATAAGTATTTTCATGGCAACTGCTCTAACGAGCATGTGTTATTGATGTGTACCCTAACCACATGTATTTATCCGTGCGACTAGATTGGCATTAAGGTCCCACCTTTTTCCCATTGAAATCAACTCTTCTACTCTAATAGTTTCTTTTGTTGCACTTCCCATTTGTGGAACACACTTCCATTTGCTTGCTTAACTGATAGCTAGAATCTTCAAAAGTTTAAATGCAACATCAATTGCCATCTTCTATCTCTTTGATTCCAATCCATCTCTTATTCTTTCTTCAACATACCCTGTACCTTTTTTTATTCTCTCACTGTAACCCCCTGCACACCAGTGGCATTTCTACCTTGCTTTGGGCAAAATGATTAGAAAAAAGAAAAAGATAAATCAGCTAAGGTCAGAAGAACAATGATAATACTACAACAATAAAGAACAATTCCAATGTACGACATTGAAATCAATGATGGGGTGGTATAATCATCATCATCATTCAGCATTAAAGCTGTACATTCTATTTGGGCAATTTTTCTGGCTGAGAAAATTAAATCATATTTGTTCATTTGATTTTTTTTTTTTCCTTTGTAATGCCAAGAAGCAGATCTACCCATGTACCGTAACCATCATAATATTAATAGAAAGCTTTCAAGTAAAATCAATAAGAGAGATATTTAAAAAGAAGTAATTAATAAGAAGAATGCCAGTGTGTGCTTTTCTTACATATGGATTATCAATTAAAATGCTATACTGAAATAAAGAATTGTTGATGTTGATAAAAGTAGTAATCTTATCATTATAGCAATTATATTAATGTGTTCATAACATAAACAGCAGGTGGAATATACTAATGATGTACTTAGCAGGAATTATCAAATAGAACATCATAGTAGGTATCTGTTTATCTTATGAGATAAAGGTAGTGCTCTGTTTGGTCAAAATTTAGTTTGTTAGTGGTGATACTAGAGTGACCTTGCCATGGCGCAAATTTGGGCGATAGTATATGGAGGTCATGCACTGCTCAGACTATATGCCCCTCTCTCAGTTGTACCAACAACATCCAAATTAATGTAGGGTGTTACATTTGGGGCCAGCTTGGTTGTAGGAGTTTCTGGAAAGTTGTCTGCTATTATCTGACCACCTTCAGGATTCTACCCCAGGTTTTCTGTCTGGATTTACTTCCATGGCAATTTTTGGGTGTTTGGATATAACCACATGACAGTGGAGATTTAAAATTGGAGTGTTCCTTCCCCAAGATGAACTGCCCTTTTGGGCTGTTGAGCACCATTTACCTGAAGCAGCTGGTTAGGAGCTACCAGTATGTCTACCTTCGCCCATTCTCTTAGTTGCCAGAGGCTATTTGAGATGCATAACATGATAATGTTTTAAAGACCATGGTAGCTTGTCCTCACTATCACCCCCATCTCTGACAACCTTTTAATAAAATAATAATAGCACAATTTATTCAGTCAAGTGCCATATGGGATACATACTTGGGCAATCATGTCTCAAAAGAGACATGGCTGAATGAGCAGAAGATTTTCCTACAGTAAGTTGCCATTACTTTCTGTGATAGACTGATTGCTAACCAAGGCTATAGAACCCAATCTGTCCTGCTATTTAAACCATAGCTGAAGGGAGAAGCAGCAGATTAATACCTTTCTCAAAGAGATTCACACGTAAGTGAATGCAACAAATCCGACTGTAATTTGGACTCGGCTCTCTGATTTCTTGTTCCAAGCTGATATCCACTGCACCACAAACACACATCCACTGAATAATATATACCAAATATGATATACTACCAAATTAATAATAATATGAATTTAATATAAAAATTAAGTAGTTTTATGTTTATACTGTGAAATCTAGAAGAAGGTAAAGATACCAATGTGAGAAAAATAGTTGTAGCATTTACTTGAAATTGAAATCTGTAGAATGTGGGAGAAAAATGAAGTGGTATAAAAGAAATTTTGGTACTTTCATATATCTCAAGAGTTGGAAGAATAGAAAATTTTTCTTGGATGTATTTTGTGTCAGTGTCTTAAAATTACTAAAGATGTAAAGAACTAAATATACTGCTAAAAATATTTTTAATTAGGTTAAAAACAGACCTAACTAAACAGTTAGGCTGAGAGTAATGTGATAGAATAAAAAAAAAGAACGGTTATTAATTATGATAAACATATAAAATCCTGGGTATGACGATAAACTACATCTGGCAGCAAGGCCTCTGAGAAGGTTTAGAGAAGCGTGGAACCAACTCTTAATTGCTGTTGTTAAGCACCTATTAGGGTCCCAGCTATGAGTAAATAGTTAACCCCTAAACTGAGGTATTTAAGAGAAAAAGACAAGGTTAGGCTGAGTAAGAGTCTTTAGATTTGGATAACAAAGAAAGAAATCTCTAAAATAAAAAACTTATGCACCTACTTTGTGTAGAATGAATAGGATAGGCTGAACTCTCTAACTTTGTTACTAGAACATGTTAGACCTGGTACATGGATGACAGTAACGAAAATAGATACAATAAAATAAAATAGAAATAACAGTAAAATTAAAGAAGAAACAGGTCAGATAAAATTACGGCTTTTCCAGGCCACTGTTAAAGGGTGATGAATAATGTTAATACAAAAATGTTCTGAAAACAATGATCTCTTTGTTTCTTTTTCCCTTATCCTTTCTTTCTATTTTTTACACAAACAAATGAATTTATTTTTCTATAACGTTTTGGTCTTTCTGATGAGATGGGTGGTTAAATTTAATCGTCAAAATAACCATCCAGTATAAGGAAGTTTGAATTTTTTTGTGTAATATATATATATATATATATATATATATATATATATATATATATAGGCTCTGTAATCTTAAGTACATTGAGCTCTCCTCCTGTATCATTTTTTAATATTAAAAAAAATTTAATAATAATTAGGATCAGGTTTTTGGAATTTACCTTCCTACTTTTTCCATTTTGGATTAAAGAAGAATATAAAATATATATTCACACACATTTGTACAAATTAATTGAAACAACTTTAGTTTGCTTTCTTTTACCATACGGTCAGTTTTAGATACATTGGAGTGACAGGGTGTAATCGAGTTCTATTTTTTCCTCAGATTATGTCATTGGTTGTGGTGTACAGTAATATGAATCTATTTTCAGTATTTATGAGGAAATTTGTTTGGCTTTGAAAAATATTGCATCATCTGTGATTGCATCAGATTTTTATCATGCCCAGACACTACTGTCTTGACTTTCAATTAGTTGTTTTACAGCCATTATCTGCAATGGATGTTACTCCAAAGAAGAGTATGAAAATAGTAATGCTGCACAAACACACTGGCAAGCCTTACAAAGAGTTCATGAATGTTGTTGATGTCAGCCTTTCAACTGTCAGTTGTGTCATCAAGATGAAGAAACAAACGGGATGCATCAGTCCAAAAACAAAGGAAAATGCAATTAGAAGAGAAGAACAACTCCAAGAGATAACATATATTTGATCAGGGAAAGTGTGAAAGATCCTAGGAAGACATTATTCATTTTGTTTCAATTAATTTGTACAAGTGTGTGTGTGTGTGTGTGCATGGGTAAACAATTTTTTATTTTGACATCTATTTAAAATAAAATAGATTATAAATGTGAGATGGCTATCAGGTGTCCTATTGAGAACCCCAATAAAGAAAATAATTTTGTAAAAGCAGGAAATGTTGGAGATTGCCTATATCAGTAGAAATAAAAAAGGATTTTACAAGTGGGAGAAAATAGAGATTAATTGGTGTGCTTCTTTGTTTTTTGCATCACTAGCAGAAGACCTTGTAGGATATTTTTCCCCCCAGAACATTGACATTTATTAAAAACACTTAAGCCAATACATGTTCTGATATTTGGACAGATATGATTTAAACCAGCTTCATGTCAATTTGAAAACCTTTGCTTTCCTCCAAATAAGCTGCTTAGCCAAAAAGCCTATCTCATCTGGAGGAAAAATAGAAACGCATTAAACTATAAATGCATTAACTACAATTTTGATGTTGTCTTGTATGCCAAACTTCCCCATTAAATGTGAGTGGGTCCTGGCCTGCCTGATCAGCCCTTTTAAACAATGTATTAGTTTGGAGGAATTGAATAGTGCTTATAAATCGAATTTGTGAGATTACTATAAATTAAGGCAGGTCACTTTTGGAACTGATATTTCACTCAATTTGAAATCTGGAATTTGACATGATAAATAAAAATACAAAATATTTTTTTTCCAAATTGTTACTTTTTTTTTGAGGAAACTAGTTTAAAGATTTGAGTTTAAGTTAAAAATTATAGCATTGGAATCTAATTACGGTGATCAGTGAAAGCCTTATAGCACGGCCTTATAAAATATATAATTTACTAAAGTTTTACAAATTGTATATGAGCAAGATGTATGGCACAATTACATTATTGATAAATCATTGTACCATCAAATATGACCTTCATTTACTTCAAAGGAGAATTATATGGAATAATTTAATTATATTATGATGTAATATGCTATACAGTGCAATAGTTTTAGTGTTAGTTTCAATAAACAATGCAAAGTTAAAACATTTTGTTTTGTAATTTGTGCTCAGCAATATTTTGGTGTTATTTATACTTTGAACTTATTTTTGTTTTTATTATGATCTAACAATCTTATTTATTGAGTATCCTTTTTTGCAATCTTTTACAATTTTTTGCTTAGTTTTTTCTTATAGAATACAGTAAAAAAATTGTATATTTTGCTTGTGGTGATTCGTAATTAGAATTGTGGCTTGATACAAAAAATATCAACTTTATTTGGATTTATTTTCAAAATAGTAAAATTCTGAAGTCAGTTTGTAAACAAAAATCTGCAGAAATTAGGTCTTTCTGTACATTTTTCAGATCTTTAAAACTAAATGCTTGAAAAGTGGTAAAAACTATTAATTAATTTTTGGTGTCAATACTTATCCCATCAAACAGCAACTTTCACACTGAGTGCAATGTTGATTTTCTACAAAAAAAAAAAAAAATGAAAACTCAACCTGTCCAACTAAACATATGCTGAAAAGGAAATGAATAGTAGGAATAGGGTAAATAAATGTTCAAATTCTCTCAATGTCCTCATAACACTCTGTAGTCTTTTTAAAAGAAATGTTTCTTGTTTTTTAAATCTTTTTTTATCTATCAATTCACAGTTATTGACCAAGCCATCAACATTATTGCTAACCACTCAGAATCCAAATAATCCCCCTTAGCATTACAGAACAAAGATAGATCAAACTCTCTCATCATAAAACTCCTAAACAAAATGAACACTTTTTCCAAAAATAATAGTATCATGCTCACCTGGATACCAAGCCATATTGGTATAGAAAGGGGCAAACAAAGCTGAAAAAACAGTACTCCTGATGGACATATCCAAAACAAAAACTCCATGTACTGATCTAAAACTAATTAACAAATTCATACATGACAAATGCCAAAAATCATGGCCTGATCAAATACCCGACAAGCTCCACCATATGCAAGACACCATCGGTGAGTAGTCAGCAGGTTACAGAAGAAACAGAAAAGAAGTGATACTTTCCAGACATCTTAGTTTTTCTACAAAAAAATTATATATATGTGACTTTTTCATCAAAATCTGACTAAATTAACCTTCTCACTATAACAAAACTTTAAAAAAAAAAAACCCTAAAACCCCATTTTTTTGGCATTAAATAACCCACAGAGGTTGATATGACATTAAACAAAACTCACTCTATCGATTTATCATTTTTTTGATTTGGTTTTCAAATATCAGTAATGCAACCAAGAATCACAATGAATATATGTCCTCTAAACATGAATTATATAGCAAGAAAACATTGGGTAATGGTTGATCTGATAATAAATGGGAAAAAACATAAAGGAAATTGGACATTTATTTTTATTCAATATTTTTGAGGAGAGATTATAATAAGCATCAATAATATTTTTATAACTTGAATCTAATAAATACATTTATGACCCATTACATCTGAAAGTTACAATAAGAATTCAACTCATGAGATGTGCATGACAGATTGTGAAAAGTTTTTAATCTATCTCAAGTGTTGGTGATAAGTTTAATTGAAGTAGTTATTTATTAGATTTGGTTGTAAAATATTCAAGATATATACCTATTAATAAACTTATACCAAATGGTGAGTAATACACAATTAAACAATTGATAGATAATACCTGTGGATATATCATCAAAGAAACAGGTGAAAAGATGAGTTCGTGTCCACTTGCTTCATGGCGAGTTTCTGTTACTGTTCTGGTAGTGATTTTAATCTAATCTATTAGATTTGGTTGTAAAATATTCAAGATATATACCTATTAATAAACACCCTAATGTTTTATAGACTGTGAAAGTGTTTGATAAAGTACATCACAAAAAACTGTTTGAACTGCTAGGTCAGCCAGATTAATTTTGGAAAGATGAACTAGAAGTCTTGCCAGGATTCATCATTAGCAGCCACAGTCTTAACAATATAAGATATGCAGATGACACAGTGCTGATAGCAGACACGTAAAGGAAATTACAAGATCTTCTACAGAAGGTAGCAAATGAAAATGAGAAGAAAGGACTAAACATAAACTATAAGAAAACTGCATACATAATCATCAGTAAAAAGAAGAGCCAAAAATGCCAACTACAAATCTGGGATACTAAAATCAAGCAGATACAGAAATTGAAATACGTAAGAAGTGTTCTAACAGAGGACACTGAGATCCAGAGGCATATTGGCATAGCCAAGGACGCATTCCAAAAGTTAAACAGAGTATTGAGAGATGGGAAAATTTTGTTGGAAACAAAGAAAAGAGTACTGTATTATTACGTAATAGCTGTCTTCCTATATGACAGCAAATGCTGGAAAATTTCCTCAAAGATGAAGGAAAGACTTGAAGCAGCAGAAATGTGGTTCTACAGAAGGATGCTGAGGATAGCATGGACCAAATATGTGAGCAATGATGAGGTTTTGGAGAGAATGGAAACTTATGCCTAACATCAGGAACAGACAGTTGAAGCTTTTAGAACATGAGGAAGGAGGGCTTGAAGAATCTGATTTTCACAGGGTGGATAGAGGAAAAGAGAGACAAAAGAAAACATTGTTTTACATACTTGATGGGCTTGAACAAATGAATAGCAAAGCAGGTTTTGGGAGAAATAATGACAAAAATGTAAGGTACATAATGAGAAAAGGAGGCTTGGAGAATTTAACACTGACAGGACATTTTGAAAGCAATTGGGATCAAATAACTTATCTAATGAACATGTGTAAATTGTTGGCAGAACATGTTTAGGATAGATTTAAAAAAAAAATACATTGATAACAGCTACACTAGTTGTGGAGAACCACAATTGCCCACATCCTGAAGTACATAGAAGAATAATGAACACCTAGTTGATAAATAGTGAGAAACTTCATTACTTGGAAAGATATTTAAAAATGTTTAAGTATTCAGCAGGTAGTAGCTGCCACACAAATATTGTATGGGGATATTCAGAAAGTAATGCCTGTTATTTATTTCCATGGAAACTATAACAGATGCAGAGAACACGATAGTGAGATAAGGGGAATTATTTTTGGAGCAACACTCTCATGTAGTGTGTCAACATGAATATACACGGTATCGATCAAAAAGTATTGGGACAGTTGCTATGGTAACAGATCTAAAGTATGGAGAGTGAAGCTACTTAGTGCAGATTGACCTTAAACTCTGTTGTGCATACATACAAAGTTATGTTCTTACTCACTTCCATTTTTTTATAGCAGTGCTTGGACGTGTGTAGAGTGTGGTTGTCTTCCTACCCCACATAAGGTTCTATCAGTGATGATGGCTTGTGCAGCAATTTTTGGCCAAGAAAACATTCTCCAAACCCGGCAACCACCATATTCCCCAAATCTCACCTCTTTTAACTTTTTCCTCTTTAAAAATCAAATTTCACTTGAAAGGAACATGATTTCAAAACACTGAAGAAATCCAGGAGAATGGGATGAGGCAGCTGCTAGCTATTTCTAAAAAGGAGTTCCAGGAATACTTCCATCATTGGAAACTGTTGTGGATCTTTGTTGCCAATTTGTTGTGGAGTTGTGGTGAGACTTCGCTGCAAAGTGTAATGGCTGGTTTGTGCCAGAAGTAAAACACAGAACAAGAAGGTAGTATAGTATTAGTATAACACGAAACAAGATATTCAAAGGAAGTGTTAATAATAAGTAATATAGAAATAAGTGAGTCCGAAGTTATTATTACGCTTTCTGACTCGTAGCTGTCATTAACTGTTGTACTTGACTGTTCGTAACTGCCCTTGTTAACTGCTTCGTTAACTAACTCCTCTAATTTGACTGCTTGTAATTGCCCTTTAGAAGTCACACAGGTAATTTATATATAGCCAGAGGAAGAGTTCATTCCTTGCAGGAGGACACCACAACAGAAATGATACTGGATAAAGTGTGTGGAATTAGAAAGAGATGATGTTGAAGGAAATCAAATGCTGAATTGATATGTGTTGTAGTTAATCTTTTTTATAGCACCAGTCCTGATACTTTTTGATGAGATATTGTGCAAGGTTCCTTCTTCCAAATTTCTACCTCTTGCTTTTATAGAATTTCAGTATGCAACAGTTGTCTGAAATCTGATAAAAAAACAAAAGTATTTATTTTTACAAAAAAATATTTTCCAACATGATCTTCTTCCTTGTTAATTCAGGAGTGAATTTCAATCACATGAATTGAAAATTTATACAGTGAAAATTTCAGATCAAAATTAAGTTTATAACTCCATTTCAGAGTACTGTTTTATTAATCTACTTGAGTACATAGAGATCTCTGCTAAAAATAAACTAGATATTCATTTGAACTTTGAAGTAACATTTACAAACACCTATTTTATCATCTCAACATTTACCCTGGGTGGATTAATTTGACTCAACATTTGACTGTGTTGTTTTTCGTTGTTTTTTTCTCTTTTTTTTTAGTAGTTGGGACATTTGGCCTATCAGGGAAAATAGTAAAGTGGTTTCCATTTTACCTATTCATGGTTTGATTTCGGAGTTGTCCTTTTTCTAGATTGGTTACTCTCCTACATTTAAAAAAAAAACAGTCTGCCCTTACTATTTTACCCATAAAAGCTCTGATGGGTTTCAAGGGATTCACATTGGATTATGTGAATTCTTTACTAAAATTATACAAGTTGACTAAAACTTCTTAAATTATACATCAATGAAAAATTTATGCTTGTCCTCAGTATGTCTGATGCTAACCTCCAGGAAAGCAACTCTTTGTACCTTCTTGGGCCTGATGTTTTCCAATGACATGAAGTGGAATGATTATATCGAATCAATTGGTAGGTTTACTGTTATGTTGGTCCATTGTGTTGTGTTAGACAATTTTTCATGTCCAATTCCATCATTCACAATTATATATCCAGCATTTGTCTGTGCATTGAATATTGCTGCCATATCTGGTGTGGTGTTCTGTCTATATATTTTGAGATTCTTGACAAAATCCAAAGAATGGTCTGTAATGTAATTGTTCCAGATGTAACATCTTGACTTCAATTACTTTCCCACTCTCATGATGTGGCTTCTCTCTGTCTTTTCTAAAAGTATTTTAATAGCAAATATTTTAATGGCAGTTTGTTATTGAAATTCTTTTCCTTCACTCTTGTTCCCCAGTGTAAACAAATGCTGGCTTTTATGGTGCCTAGTGAAGTCACTTGTGAGACATTACTCAGTCTGTATAGATTGAGTCTCCTGTGCATAGCACAGTTGATCTTATGTTGCTTATGCTGGGATGACAGGCTGTGTTCACTCCACTCCTCTGATTTCACTATCACTGCTGCTGCTTTGTTTGTCAGGGTCACTTGTTTTTGGAGGCAGCCCTGTCATTATCTACCAATCTTCATTGTTGCCACTATTGCTTGATTGGGTTAGAGTCAATATCAGTTGAATGGTTGTCTTTTTTTTTTTTTTTTTTAATCATATCACCCCGATCATGGCGGTAACGCCACTGATGTGCAGGGGGCTACATAAGAGTGAAAAGATTGGAAAAGACAAAGCCGGAAACCACATCCTAAACAGGGAACAAGGGATGAGCCTCTTCACCTGTTCAATAGATGTGGGTGGAGTGTGAACCAGGTGATAGTTTAGTGTATCTACTCCAATTGTCTTCATCCTTCGTTACAGGTATATACATCATCTCGTCACTTGATGTGGTATTTTCATTTTCCACAGAATTGCTCACCATATGAGGAAAAGGGTGGCACTCTCTCATATTGTGTGGCATTCCATCCATATAAACTGCTTGGGGACTCACAAATCCAGTTACTGTTTCTGCTATTACTCCTGCATCTGTTCAGCAGAGTCCTTATCGGTACTATTCCTCTTTCTTGTACTTAGCCTGCTCATACTCAGTCTCTAGTGAAGGGATCCTGTTGACAACTTTCACTTAGACTTTATATTGGTACAAAGCATTAGCCACAGCAGTCACACTTCAGACATAGTCCTGGGCATGACGGTAAACTACATCTGGCAGCAAGGCCTCTGATTAGGAAGTTGTGAGGAGCATGGAGCCACCTCTTAATTGCTGTTGTTCCTAGGTCCACCCTGATCTGGAATGGTAGCACCTGTTACCTATGGGCAAATAGATAACCCCCAAACTGGGGTCAAAACACTATGAAAGTATAAAAATACACTTTTATAGAAATATATACATAAAAATAGACTTTTATAGAAAAATATACATTTTTGAAGGAAAAATATTACCAACAATACATTTTTGAAGAAATTTTTTTACCATAACACATTTTTGAAGGAAAAAAATAATTATCAGCAAAACATTTTTGAATACAAAACTAGAAGACATTTTCAGTTTTCTAAAATAAAAAAGAAGAAAAACAAAAAGATTTCATTAAAATCTGACTAAATCAATCTTACTATAACCGAACATTAAAAACAAACAAACAAAAAGCCCTTAAAACCACACCTTTTTGGCATTAATTAACCCACAGAAGTTGATATGCCATTAAATAAAATTAAAACTCAAACACTGCAGACACCGTTCTTTGTATCAGTAAACTTCTTCCTGAACAGACCCTTGCTTTCTGGCAGCAATCCACTTTATGAGTCTGTACAGTTGTTCAAAATGCTGCATATGCACATCAGAAACACAGATGGACACCCCTGCTCATCAGGAAACTATCTAAAGCTCCTGTTGTTAAATGCTGTATTATTATCTGTCAAGGTCTCTTTAGGTGGGCCCCTCTCAAAAAAGATAGTTGAGACACTGGATCACAGTAGCTGAATCTTTTTGTCATAGAGGTTGCCAAATGACAAACTGGGTAGGCCCACCGTATATCAGGGTGAGATACTGAGCAGCCCCTATAATGGGTGATATCAATCACTAGTCTCTGTCATATACCTGCTGTCTTCAGTTTCCCTTTTCGCCATCGGATCAATGCCAGATTAATTGTTAGAAATTCCAGGCAGGATTTAAGGGTGAACCTCACTACCACTTTCATTGTAGGCAGAGCAATTTTCCTGACAAAGTATATCTTTCGTTTCACACTGGGGTGTCTACTGTGTGAGTCGGATATTGGAGAGATGAGTTCCAATATCTGTCGGGTTCTTTAAATTCACTTATGTTCAAATACCCTTGGGTAAATATATGAATCAATCTCTTCTCTCCACCAGCTATGGGTTAGTTACTCAGAGTTGTATCAGTAAATCATTATTACCTCCAAAAAAATTCTTACAGTATTTTCTGGCTTTAAATAACCTGCAAAAGGTCGATAAGCTGTAATAAACAAATCAATCACTCAAGCGAATTAAATTCTCCAAATTTCATAGGTTTATTGGAATCTCAATCAATAGTTTCATAAGTGATCCAGATGAATGTCTTTGTATCTTTTGCTCGTGTTTGTTGTCGAGCAATAGACTTTAGGTCGGTGTCTCATTATGTGTATAGTGGTGGAATTGGCTCAGAATTAGAAATCAGAGAGCCAAGTTCAAATTCCAGTTGAATTTGTTGCTTCACTTACGCGCAAATACCTTTGGGAAATCCATCTCTTCTTCCTCCAGCTATGGGTTAAATAGCAGGACAGATTGGATTCTGTAACCTTGATTGACAGCAAGTCTACCGCATGTAGAAATGACAATCTACTGCGGAGAAAATCTTCTGCTTAGTCGGTCATGGATTAGGAGACATGATTGCCCAAGCATGTATTATATGGCACTTAATTGATTATGTCAGGTGAGCTTTTAAGGATAACTTGTGAACATCTGCATTAGTTCAGCTCTTTAAAACTCATTCTAAGTGTCAGTAATCAGTAGCACATACATAAAAATAAACACTAATTTTAAAGATAGATAAAAAAAAAAACTTGCTTAAATTTGAACTGCCATGTTAGAAAAACAAATTCTTTACTTATTGGCTTCTTTGTTGTAGAGCATTGGACAGTGGCTCTTAAGGGAAATAATGAAGTATGTTTAACAAAAAAAAGAAATTACACTGCATTTCTCTGACTTAGAAAAGAAAAAGAAATCTTGATCCCTATCCAATAATAATGGCAGTTTGCTTATTCAGGATATAACCAACAAAATATTTAAGAAAAATTCTCTCTCTTACTAAAGTACCTTATACAATGTCACCTTAGATTTCAGCACCCAGTCAAGAAATAAACAACAGGTAAATTTTATTTAAATCCCTTAGAGAGAGTTGTGAGGGAATAAAAACAAGTTGTTGTTGGTACGTTGGTTTCTTTCTCTTCCTCCTCTTCCTATTTCTCTCTCGTGTCTTGGTCAGCACGTGTAGCAGCAGCAGTAACTATGGCAGAGGGAAATGTAGCGGCTGTTGTTAAGTCAAATCCAGCCACTACTATCAGCTGGTGACAAACCAACCTCCTTTTCGATTCTTCATCTACCCCTACCACATAGCCACACATTATATTCGTGAGCACACACACACACACACACACACACATGCACGCACACACACACACTCTCACACAAAATCTCTATCCCTCCTCTTTCTTTTCTCTTCCCATAACTACAAATGTGCCAGCATTAACCTCCTCCTCTTTTGCGCGTCTGCTATCGCTGCCATAGCAGAACTGGTCTCTACCTGTGAGTTACTCACTTTACACTGATATAGAACGGCCTTGCATCACCCTCCAAGGTAAAAAAAAAAAAATGTTGAATTGTCTTTTCACAGTACTCTTTTTATTTTTTATTGTATCCTCCACATTTTTTTTATTATTTTATTTTATCGTATTGAGGAAAGAAAAGAACGGTAACATGATTTTTTTTATTTTGAAAAATGACGAAACCATATGAGCATGTATTTTGTTAGATTATCACATGTAGTATACTTTTTTCTGGAGAGATTAATTAAAATCTGGAAATATTTATGTTTCTGAAGAAATCTTGAATTTTTTTCTGATAAACTTATTGTCAGAACTTGTATATTTTTTGCATCTTAGAAATTTATTGTAGTTCACATGTTTCTCTGAATTGGAA